>OX465579.1:172349407-173549407 GCA_950022655.1 Alentia gelatinosa
GTTTCGGTGTCGGCCTCAGAAATAGGCTCGTTGTTTAAGTGTTGACATCAGAAACACGGCTCGTTGTTTAAGTGTTGACCTCAGAAACATGGCCTGTTGTTTTGGTTTCGGCCTCAGAAACACGGCTCGATGTATCGGTGTTGGCCTCAGAAACATGGGTCGTTGTTTCGGTGTTGGCATTAGACCTGCTGCTGGTTGTTTCGCTGTTGAAAATTTATTGAAAAACTTGTGTCGTTCTAAAAGAAGAGAACAAGATATAACGATATGTGAAGAAACAAAATAAATAAGTGGAATAATATCGAATTCTGAGGGAATGAGACAGCAAATAGATGAATACTCTGATGCCAAGTGAAGAGTAGAAACAGATTACGTGTACAGGAAACCTGAGGAGAGTTTTTTTTTAAACAAAGAGCGATACTTAATCAACAACTACGATTCCGATTTTCATGGGGTGAGTTTCTAAAACAAAGAGCGATACTGAATTAACGACGATTACATTTTACATGTGCGATAATTGCCAAATTCTCCTTATTGTTGAATGTTGAATTATTTAAAAGCGAACTTAATGTCGAAGCCAACTGATTGTATTTGAAGAGAGCTCTTTTTGCGAGCCAATCCCAAACTATTATCATTATCAAATAAAAGCAGCATATCTTTTTGTAAACACTTAATAATTACGTATATTAAATGGTATCTATTTATAGGTTTATCCATGATTGTCCTGCAATACCACCCTAAAAAAAGACTCACCATTTTGAGGAACGAGAACCCCACAAATATCACAAAGACCATTTTGATTCTTTTAAAATCTCAGCCCTGGAGATCGTGCTCAGTTAGTCTTCTACGCGATCAGGGAACTCAATCTCCATGTAACACTCTGTTATAACTGAAACTTTGTTCCCACGACTTTTTGCTGTATTTCGAGGAAGCTAGGCCCGGTTTTCCTTTAGTCTGTGCTAGGTGAATTTATTTTTCACAGCCTACTTCACCTACTGATTAGAGCCCTCAGTCTGCGCATTCAATGTGGCTGAGTGAATAGCAAAAACAATGCCGGCTCGAGACAAAGCCCACGTAAAACCTCGTCCCTGGTGCTCTGATACAAAGTGGCGCGCTCCAAGTGTTCATTACTCAATTAACACACAACCCACTCACTGCTAAAAGACCGGGGTGTATTGTTCTCCGCAGATCCAGCAGATGGCAGGTCGGTTGTCTAGGACACAGGAGGAAGCGATGAAGAAGAAAAGTCAAGAGCTCGGCCAGCGAACAGATGAGCAACGCGACCAGCTTCGACGGGGCGGAGTCAACGCACTTAAAGGTGGGTCACATAAACAGGGCTAGGTCAACACACACAAAGGTGGGTCATATAGACAAGGCAAAGTCAATGGACTCAAAGGTGGGTCATATAGATAGGCTAAGGTCAAAACCCTCAAAGGTAGGTCATATAGGTAGGGCAAGGTCAATGCACTCAAAGGTCGGTCATATAGACAGGGCAAGGTCAACACACTCAAAGGTAAGTCATATAGACAGGGCAAGGTCAATGCACTCAAAGGTGGGTCATATAGACAGGGCAAAGTCAATGGACTCAAAGGTGGGTCATATAGATAGGGTAAGGTCAAAACCCTCAAAGGTAGGTCATATAGATAGGGCAAGGTCAATGCACTCAAAGGTCGGTCATATAGACAGGGCAAGGTCAACACACTCAAAGGTAAGTCATATAGACAGGGCAAGGTCAATGGACTCAAAGGTCGGTCATATAGACAGGACAAGGTCAACACACTCAAAGGTAAGTAATATAGACAGGGCAAGGTCAATGGACTCAAAGGTGGGTCAAAAAGAGAGGGTAAGGTCAACATACTCAAAGGCGGGTCATATAGACAGGCCAAGGTCAATGGACTCAAAGGTTGGTCATATAGACAGGGCAAGTTCATCATACTCAAAGGCAGGTCATATAGACAGGGCAAGGTCATCGCACTCAAAGGTGGGTCATATAGACAGGGCAAGGTCAACCAAATCAAAGGTGGGTCATATAGACAGGGCAAGGTCATCGCACTCAAAAGTGGGTCATATAGACAGGGCAAGGTCAACCAAATCAAAGGTGGGTCATATAGACAGGGCAAAGTCAACCAAATTAAAGGTGGGTCATATAGACAGGGCAAGGTCAACGCACTTCAAAATTGTACTTGAAAATATGGTTTTCTTTGATTCTTTCAAAAACAAAGTCGTGGTTTACTGAGTTCCCATACATTTTCGATGGTGTCTTTATATACGATGTATAATAAAAAGCATGTTGGTGTTGGTTGGGGGGGGGGCAGTATTTGATTGTGAATGCTCAACCACATGTAGAAACACTGCACGAAAACCACCATTTTACATATATATACGCCATCGCGATAACGCACGTATCGGCTGTATCGTGGCTTGTTTATACTTGTATACACCTCTTATATGCGTCTACGTTTCGGGCGTCTACGAGACAGTTTCCATATGTAGACGCGCGCGACTTGGCTGTCTTTCACGCCTGGCGTATTTAAGATAAAATATACTCTGCGCAATACATATACGCCAGGCGTATATATGATACAAACAAAAAAAAATTGCAACCCGCGGCCCGCCCGGTCCTGTGGGTGTTGGTAGAGGATACACCAACACTGACCCGCCACCCAACCCCACCCCCTACCGCCCCCCCCCCCCCCAACACGCCACCACCCCACCAACCTACCACCCAACCACCCTTCACTCATTCTACCCACAGTGAAGCCCTGGTACAGTCCCCCACCTCCCTGCAGTCTATGTAGACGGATTAGCGGCGGCTCGGCGTGTATGTGTAAGATGTTTTTACACCTAGTCGGAGGCGCACAGGGCGGGCGGCTGAGCGGGTGGCTGTGAGGGTGGCGGCCGCATTCACTGGGGGGAGGCGATTATATAGTAAGCCTCACTGTCCATACATTGAAATGGTGTTTGAAAGTAAGATCTATTAGAAAAACAATTAAAAAAAACAACATAATATAAGGTTTACTGTGTGTAATTAATTAATTTATACTTAATTAGGTTTTTATAAAATAAATTGGTAATATAAGATTGCAATTTTCATATAATACATACTTTGGATGGTTAATGGCAAATGAAATATGCTACCAGAAGTGTCCCCAAGTGGCAGAGAATGGAACTTTTTGAGATTGGTGTATACACAACGGAATCAGGCGTATATATGACGTATATAAGACCGCACCATGGACATGTATATACGCCACTAGATAAGGCGTCTACGAGACAGATAACAGGTCTAACTTCTAGACGCAAAATCCTACTGTTAGACGCGTTTCGTATACATATGTAAAATAGTGATTTTCGTGCAGTGAAATAAGCGGATTTTATTTCTTTTACAGAATACGCCAATGTCATCGAGAGAAGTAAAGCCATGTACCTGCAGGAAGCCAGTGCGCTACTGAAGCAGGGGAACAGAGACAAGGCTCAGATCATTCTCAACAAGAAGAAGATCATAGAGAAAGAGGTGAATACAGACTTCTATATGTTCAAGTCTTTATCCTACACCCAATAAAAAACTCCATAGGCTTAACATTGGGTCACTGTATTCGGTCTGGAGTTCCGAAAAATGAAAAATATCGCTCTAGTGGGATACACTTGACAAATGACGTCATCTGTTAATGTAGAAGTAATTTAGACGGGTGGGGTAGGATAAATTCTAAACCAAACTCGAGTTAGTCATGTTATTGTTCATCGCACTCCGGCAAGATCGTGTATTGCACTCCGGTAAGATCGCGAGAAGACTCCGGCAAGATCGCGTATTACTGCGTGAGGCGAAGCCGAGAGCCGTCGTGCAATAAACAACAACACGACTAACTCTTGTTTGGTTTCTCCATATCATCCACACAATATCCTCTCTGTACATTGTAAACGAGGTAGATTCAGCCACAGTAACACGTATAAACAATATCCAGTGGACGATCTGTCTGATTTGACAGAACTGGTTGGAATAAACAAAAAAACCCACAAAAACACAAAAAAACGTACTTTATACCCATACCGTATATACAGTAGAACCCCGCGTAAGCGGACACCCTCCGTTCCGGGCTAAAGTGACCACTTACGCGGCGTGTCCGCTTACGGGAGGTTAAAATAAACATCTAATAGAGGGAACCGCTCCGAGCAAAGGTGTCCGTTAGCACGGGGTGCTCGCTTACGCGGGGTATCCGTTAGGCGGGGTTCTACTGTATTGTAAATACACACCGTTTCGCCATATGACGTAAAAATACCGTACCGGAAAATACGGAACACTGTTCCATACGTGTTGAATAATACATTAGTTGTTAGGCCAAATTAAGTTTATTGTCTTATTAATTTCGGGAATATAGTAAAAAGATAACGACCTACCCTGCCATGCTTGTACAATCTACAAAACTCGATGATAATTTACGGTTTGCACGGAACTCGGCATAAATGCCTCGCTCCGTACAAATCGTAAATTATCATCTTGTTTTGTAGCTTGTACTGCATGGTCAGGTCGTTTTATATAACTACCTTCAGTAAGCTATATCCCACCTTCAGTAACACTAAACTTGTAGAAACTATTTGATGTGTAGACTGGGAAGATATGCACCGTTTCGACATATAACCTAAAAATACCGTACGGAACAGTCCCGTACGGCAAAATACGGAAGAGTGTTCCGTACGTGTTGACTGATTAGTTATTATTGACTGATTAACATTAGTTGTTAGGCCAAATTAAAATATTACTTATATTACCACCCACTAAATTTTTTCCAAACTCGACGTCATCAACAATATTGAAGGAACAACAAAATTACACTCACACATGTAAAAACTATTTCCCCCCCTCAGTAACTCTAAACTTTAATAAACTATACTCCACCTTCAGTAACACTAACCTTTTATCATCCACCTAATACAAAGTTTCCATAGAAAACATATCGGGAGTTTGTATCACCATACCCGGAGCATACAGTTATATTCACCTAATACAAAGTGTCCATAGAAAACACATAGGGAGTTTGTATAGACATACCCGGCGCATACGGATATGTTGTATGCTCTGGGTGGCGCATACGGAAATATAGTGCATACGGAAAAATAGTTCATAACCAAAACGAACTGATATCGACATGCCACTTGTCAGGAAAAGGTGGATAAAGGTGGACTCTACGCAATATCCTCGCATACGCTCGGATATTACTACGCGTCAACTCCTCGGAGCATACGGCCGCTTGTATGTGAAACCAGTCAATATTGTGTATTTATTAACAAATAACATGAAACTGCAGTGATATATTTTTGACATTTCTTGATTTCACTCAGCTGCGCCTCTTGAAGGTGAAAGACTGATTTACTCTTTTCAAAAGTTCACAGCTCTTCTTATATTACAACATCTTGTTGCCTCCATATTCCTGTCATTACATATTTGAGAAAAAGAAAACTGAGGAACTTATTTTGAAATCATCCTACATTATCAATTATCATGGACAGGTTAAGCAGCAAACTTTGTACAGGGACCTAGAGTCTGGCAGCGAAAGCTCATTTTAGGGGTGACGCTTGCTTTTGCGTCCAGACAATGATGATTTGATGATTATTCATCTCTAGAATATTCTGATTTCAAATCTGCCGGATGCAATGCTGATATATTTGAGCAACTCAAATCCTGAGCGTTTGAAGAAAAAAGTAAAAAGAATAATTTTTTTAATAAATAAATAAGGTTAAAATCATATTTTTTTCATTGCATAAGAATTCTATCAATTTTGAGCCAAATTATACATTCGGTTTACCGTGTAATTGATATTTGTTATGAATTTTGTTTAAGTTTTTTCTGTGCCATTTAAAGCTACGTCAGCTGCTGGAACTTTCCTTGAATATAATGATAATAATAAAACTGAATATAATGACAATGATTAATCTGAATAACCAGGAAAATAAGAGACAAAAGCAGGTGAAAAATCTGTTGTGCAGCTTTGCTTTTCTGTCGATTGTTCGCGCATTTTGACACCACCGAAGAAAACCGACCCACGTGACACCCTGTCTGGGGTCACGTGACCGAGGTGTGACGTCACAGCGTCCCCTTACGAGGTGGGGGTCAGTTTGACGCCTGGTGTATGGTTCAGGAGCTTTGTGTTCGACATCCCATTTCGTGGAAAAGCACTGATTCAGTTCTGTAAAGCTACAGTCACAATGATGAAATATTTCGGCGTTTCTTCTATGTATATTAGAAAAACGTAGAAACCACGGAAAACCCACGTAAATTCAACGTATTTACCCTTGAGTGTGTATTCCAGTCACATTGTCCTAAATTTGGCATTTTTTATGCCAGTGTGACTGGTGCATCATATCTACCACATATTTTGCACTCAATCAAGGAACTTGTAGTAGTTTCTCAAATGGCCTCTTGTCCAGTCTGTGAAATAGAGACTCTCACAAAGTATTCCACTCATTAACACACAGTACCCCATTGTTCTGTGTATTGATGTGTTAGAGCAGCTTTGAACAGCTCATAAAGTATTCCACTAATTAACATGCAGCACCCCATTGTCCTGTGTATTAATGTTACAGAGCAGCTCTGAGCATCTCACAAATATTCTGATAATTAACACACAATACCCCATTATCCTGTGTATTTATGTTACAGAGCGGCTTTGAACAGCTCATAAATATTCTGATAATTAACATGCAGCACCCCATTGTCCTATGTATTAATGTTTTAGAGCGGCTCTGAACAGCTCATAAATATTCTGATAATTAACATGCAGTACCCCATTGTCCTATGTATTAATGTTATAGAGCGGCTCTGAACAGCTCATAAATATTCTGATAAATAACATGCAGCACCCCATTGTCCTGTGTATTAATGTTATAGAGCGGCTCTGAACAGCTCATAAAGTATTCCACTAATTGACACGCAGCACCCCATTGCCCTGTGTATTAATGTGTTAGAGCAGCTTTGAACAGCTCATAAAGTATTCCACTAATTAACATGCAGCACCCCATTGTCCCGCGTATTAATGTTACATAGCGGCTCTGACCATCTCACAAATATTCTTATAATTAACACGCAGCACCCCATTGTCCTGTATTAATGTTGCAGAGCGGCTCTGAAAAGCTCATAAAGTATTCCACTGATTAACATACAGCACCCCATTGTCCTGTGTATTAATGTTACAGAGCGGCTCTGAGCATCTCACAAATATTCTGGTAATTAACATGCAGCACCCCATTGTCCTGTGTATTAATGTGACGGAGCAGCTCTGAACAGCTCACAAAAATTCTTATAATTAACACGCAGCACCCCATTGTCCTGTGTATTAATGTTATAGAGCGGCTCTGAACAGCTCATAAATATTCTGATAAATAACATGCAGCACCCCATTGTCCTGTGTATTAATGTTATAGAGCGTCTCTGAGCAGCTCACAAATATTCTTATAATTAACACAAAGCACCCCATTGTTCTGTGTAACCACATATCTCCGTCTCCTTTTTCAGGTGGAAGCCATCAGGGCTAAGCTGCCCCGGTAGTGGGGATTCCGCCCCGGTGACAGCGGCTCAGACTACTTCTGTCTCGGAGGTCGCTACATATTGCCTGCTGGTCAGCAGCCTGCATCTAGATAACAAGCCTGAGCTGCCAGATACTAGCAGCACATTCCCGCCCTGTTCAAACTTTTACCTGACTTATATATGCAGACATAAAGGTGCATTTGTAATCATGTTCCCGCTGGAGTATGTCTGACTTATATATGCAGACATAGAGGTGCATTCGTAATCATGTTCTTACTGCAGTATATCGGACTAAAGGCTTGATTCAATATTGCCGATTTCACTTTCGATGTGGTCAAGATCTACTTCAATTTTGGTGATGACGCACACATGCTGTTTTCCAATGTGCCAATGGCCTCCAGACAGAGACCAGATATAGGCCAGTTTTGATGGCAGGATTGAAACTGGAGTACATCTTGACCACATCAGAAGTGAAATTTGTTATATGGAATCAAGCCTTTATATATGCAGACATCGAGGTGCATTCGTAATCATGTTCCTGTTGCAGTATGTCTGACTTGTGAATGCAGACATAGCGGTGCATCTTCTCGTTACAGAAAGCCTGACTTATATCTGCAGACATTGAGGTGCATTCATAATCATGTTCCCGCAGCATTATGTCTAACTTAGATATGCAGACATAGGGGTGCATTCGTAATGATGTTCTTACTGCAGTTATGTCTGAAATATAAGCAGACATAGCGGTGCATTTGTAAGTATGTTCTCGCTACAGAAAGCATGACTTATATATGCAGACATCGAGGTGCATTCATAATCATGTTCCCGCTGCCGTTTATCTGACTTATACGTGCAGACAAAGAGGGACATTTGTAAACATGTTATCACTACAGAAAGCCTGACTTAAATATGCAGACATCAAGGTGCATTCGTCATCAGGTTCCCGCTGCAGTATGTCTGACTTAAATATGCAGATATATGAAGGTGCATTTGTGATCATGTACCTGCTGCAGTATGTCTCACTTACAGCGGTATTCCACTAAGATGTGTGGTCTTAGCCGATGCTGGCCGGGTAGTTGACTGGTGAGGTTGGGATATATCTTGTGACGGTGCCTGGTTGGATCGCTGTGGTGGAAGAGCCCCCTGTGGGCGATAATAGGGGTCATACAAAAAGGGCTAAACACACAACCAGATTTAGGACGATCCAACAAGATACAGCCAGCTACTGCGAGACATAGCCCGACCTTGCCAGACGAAAAGATTAACCAGCACTTTATATACGCAGATGTAAAGATGTATTCTTAATTATGTTCCCGCTGCAGTATGTCTGACTTATATTCGCAGACATAGCGGTGCATTCGTAATCATGTTCCTGCTGCAGTATGTCTGGCTTATATACGCAGACATAATTGTATATTCTTAATCAAGTTCTGGCGCTTTCACTAAAGTGGACTTGCTATAGGAGACATATATCAGCATATCTGGGTAAATATTTTATTTGTATTATTGGTTTTTTTTTTCTAGGTCCTGTTTAACGGGAACCAAATCAGTCCCACACATTTCAGATGAGGGTTTCAGCATGACATCATAGAGTATGATGTTCCATAGTTCATAAATGCCACTAGAAACAAGAAAAATATATTTGTCGAAAATATATATTATTATACACCCATGCTGTATATTCTGTAAATACGCACCGTTTCGCTAAATATCGTAAATATACTGTAAAGCATAATACGGAACACTGTTCCGTATGCGTTGACTAAATCGTTAGTTGTTAGGACAAATTACGGTAATTTTAAAATATTATTGAACAATAACACTTGTACAACGTACAGGTAAAGGTCTTCATGTACGATCCTAGATTATTAAACAGCCCCCTGCAGAGTCAGGGTAAAATACTTGAGTTCAGTTAATGCTAGACTGGCCCCAGTCCCTATATCCCTCCGCCTACCCCAACCCTCCTCACCTCGATACAGGGACTGGTCAAATCGGTAATGGTGTCCAATATCTGGCGCTGTTTAACGCCAGGCTTGTCCAGCACTCTCCATGCAGAGTTCCTTGTTACTGGTCAGGATATCTGCTTAAGGATTGAGATCCGGAATCGTCTTGGTTTACCCCTGGTTTCAGTCCCTTTAGCCCTCCACCTACCCCTCACAGGGGTTTTAATTGATAACACAGTCCAAAGGTCGTCCATAGGCAGGATTTATTGCTCTGATGACAAAGCACCCAGGGAACTGGAGGAGGGGGGTGGGAGGTGTAGGAGGAGGTGTAAGGCTACAGGGAGCGGCTGGGGTTGCAATCTACAGGAGGTTTCGTTCTTAATGGGCAAGTCTTTGATTCCTGGACCAGTCACACCACAACATACTTTGTCGTAATTTTGTTTTATCATGAGTGTCCATAATAAGACTTGAGCAAGTCTAAGTTAATGCCTCAGCCACCTCAATACCAATAAACCGTGTTTTCTGATTGCACACTTGAATGTGATACACACCTGCATTTTCCACGTACTTCATAAATACGTTATGATAGGATTTGTTAACGTTAGTTCTAACGTACTCTCAATAAAATGTCCATACAAGGAAATATGTGACAATTGTTTCTTGTATGATTATTGCCCACCTCACCACATCCACACTTCATTGGCGACAAACACTGTAGAATCGTCTCAAAAAAGAGGTGTGGGTTTTTTTCGGTTGTGATTAGAAATGTTTTTGCGTCGTATTTTAAACCACAAGTGAAGTGTAGAGTTCAGCTCTTCACCTTAAAGTGGAGATACTATCGTAAAACTGGATGAGTTTTAATCTTGGCCACCGTATTCCGCGACTGGAGTTTGGCAAAGTGACTTCATGAGGCGAAGCCGAGTGAAGTCCGGGGCCAAAACTCCAGGAGTGGCATGTGGTGATCAAGATTAAAACAAATCAGGTTTTTATTTTATCCTACCCGGCCTCCTCGATTTTGGAATATTACGTGATAACAATTCTGTATCCCACTAGTGGCATATAAAACTCTGTATGCCAGTCAGCGTGGCATACGGAAACTCAATGTTAAGCCTATGGGATTTTATATTAGGGGTAGGATAAATGGTTGAATGTGATTCTGATCAGTGCTACTGGAGGCAGGTCGGTTTCTGTTGGTTGAAATACAGGGGCGAGTTTTTCATAGAAAGAGCGATCCTGAATCAATGACTACGATTACAATTTACCTTTTAGTGAGTTTCTTAAACAAAGAGAATCGTAGTCGTTGATTCAGTGATGACTATGATTATGATTTACATGGGTTGAGTTTCTAAAATAAAGAGAGATACTGAATCAACGAATACGATTACAATTCACATGGGTTGAGTTTCTAAAATAAAGAGCGATACTGAATCAACAACTATGATTACAATTCACATGGGTTGAGTTTCTAAAATAAAGAGTGATACTGAATCAACGAATACGATTATAATTCACATGGGGTGAGTTCTAAAGCCAAGAGCGATACTCAATCAACGACTATGATTATGATTTACATTGGGTGAGTTTCTAAAACAAAAAGCAATACTGAATCGATGGCTATGATTACCACTTTACATGGGTTGAGTTCTAAAACCAAGAGCGATACTCAATCAACGACAATGATTATGATTTACATCGGGTGAGTTTCTAAAACAAAGAGCGATACTCAATCAACGACAATGATTATGATTTACATCGGGTGAGTTTCTAAAACAAAGAGCAATACTGAATCAATGGCTATGATTACCACTTTACATGGGGTGAGTTTCTTAACCAAAGAGAATCGTAGTCGTTGAGTCAGTAATGACTATGATTACGACTTTACATGGGGCGAGCTTCTAAAACAAAGAGCAATACTGAATCAACAACTATGATTATGATTTACATGGGGTTAGTTTCTAAAACAAAGAGTGATACTGAATCAACAACTATGATTATGATTTACATGGGGCGAGCTTCTAAAACAAAGAGGGATACTGAATCAACAACTATGATTATGATTTATGTGGGGCGAGTTTCTAAAACAAAAAGCAATACTGAATCAACGACTATGATTACCACTTTACATCGGGTGAGTTTCTAAAACAAAGACTGATACTGAATCAACGACTTTGATTACCATTTGCATGGGGTGAGTTTCTAAGATAGAGATCGATACTGAATCATCACATACGATTACAACTTTACATGGGCCGAGTTTCTAAAACAAAGAGTGATACTGAATCAATTATTACGATCACGACTTTACATTGGGCAAGTTTCTGGACCAAAGCGCAATACTAAATTAACGACCACTTTATACATTGGGGGAGTTTCTAAAACAGAGATACTAATTCAAAGACTACGATTACGATTTACAGTTTCTAAAACTAAGATACTGAATCAATGACTGCGATTACTATTTACATGGGCGATACTGGCAAAGATCTTGTAGTTGCCTTATTCAAAAGGGACTTTATTACTGAATCCTACAAGATTGCAATGACAGACAATTGATTTTTGCAGCACAATCCCAAATTGCTTAGAGTATCTAAAACGATGTTATAGATATTCCTTAATACATATAGAATGCGTGTAGTGAAAATATCAGCATACATAATATGACAATCTATCCATGATCGTCTTGTAAAACCGTCTTAGATCAAGACGTATAGGTATAAATAATGAAAGACAACGACAAGATCATTTTGATCGCTCTTTCTTTAACAAAAATTCGCCCTAAAATGTCTCTAAGAGAAAGCCACTCTTCAGCCGACACATTGATTAAGAACCACACCTCCCAGAGCCATGAACATATTTTACGACCAGTCATTTATTTTGTTTCGTTTATGTATAGAGAGTAAGTCACCTTAACTGATCTATAACCACATATCCCACATCTCTGAGCATGTTTTACCACCAGTCATTTGCTCTCTACATATTGGTGATTTTATTCTTGATTTCCCTCATTGTATAGAGCTTATCAGTCACTGAGTTACTTCTTATGTTGTGGTGTACAAGAAGATTTAATCCTTGTTCTTGTGAAGATATTCTTATTAAAGGTTGTTGATTCATTCACACTGACACAAACTCGGTTGGGATCTGTTGATGGTTGAACCAAGGAACTTTGTTTTTGCCAGGATATAATACAGTAGACCTCTTCAGGCAATTGTCAATTTATATATGATCCAAACTTAGAAAATATCAAATATGTCAAATCCAGACGTAAAGGCTATGATAGGAATTTCCAACCGTGGTCCAGTCGTGGTTGAGTCACGAACGGTGTCGTAAGTAATCTTGTGTGTACCGCTACGATTGGAGAGCATTCCCAACAAGGATTCTTCAACTCCAGTTGGGAACTGTATCGGGGACCTTATCGGGCTTGGTCGGTTCCTGGTTTTCATCTCACCCCTGGTATTTTTGTCCCATAGGCTTAACACTAAGAACTCGTTCTCCATGCCTCTGTGAGTATTACGGTCCGTTCCCCATGGTCTATAACCTGTGTGTTGTGCATTCCTTTAGTGTGTACAGAGGTGAGATAAATACAGAAAGTAACTTGTTTTGGTCAAAGTCATCATTCTCCAACTCGTTTGAACTCGACCTGATATTCACTCGTCTGTTGCCTCATTCATATCACTCCGCATCAAACTCATGGAGAATGACGACTTTGACCAAAACTTGATGGTTTCTTCTCAAATCCTCTATATTCTGAAGAACCATTTTTATCCAAGATTGTACAAGTGCAGGAAGTTGGGGAATAAAACTAACCATACTGAACTTTCTCTAGGTTGTTGAGACACATATATTAGCATAATCTGGCATCAAGTAGATATTTTATTTGTATTGTTGTGGGTTATTTTCTAGCTTAACAGTTTAACAGGAACCAAATCAATTACACACATTTTGGATTAGGGTTTCAGCATGGCATCATAGAATGTGATGTTTCATAATTCATAAATGCCACAAGAAACAAGATATATCTATGTGCTGCATTTATACATGCTTGCTATCCTGGGACCTGTTTAATAACCTAGGATCGTACATGTAGACCCATACTGAATGCCACAGAGACCCAGGGACGATATGTGTCAACTTTATTCAACACCAATGGACGACCTTGTGGAGAGTTAATACTGTCATAGCGAACAAACTTAAATATTATTAAGCCACATATATTATTAAGTGGGAGGTACAGAAAAAGGACTTCATGTACTATCCTAGTTTATTAAACAGGCCCCTGTCTCGGTAAATTGTCCACTTCTACGATATTCTACTCAAACATTTTTACCAACAGAAATTGTTCTCATATTGATACGGAGTTCAATAAATGAATTCTCTTCAACCTGCAACATATTGTCAACATTGAGGGTTTGATGATAACCTTGTATGTAAACATGTCCAGAGTTGACTCTGACTCCCATATGCTCGGATATTACTACGAGTCATCTACTCGAAACATACAGCCGCTTGTATCTGAAACCAGTCAATATTGTGTATGGATGTAGACTTACGTACAGACATGATGGGGTTCCCCGGACTGGCCTGCAGTGTACCATAGACATGTAAAGTGCCTTGTCGGCCGCTACATCTACGAGGTAGCTGTCATATGTATGCCAGGTACATGCAGACCTAGACTGATGAGTGTGAGATGGTAGCATTTAGCCTTTATCTCACCCCTGGTATTTTCCCATAGAAGTTATATTGGGAACTCATACTCAACGAAAATTGAGTATTCTTAAAGAACAACTGAATAAGGCGGGAGATATAAATTTCCTATGTTAAGTCTTTGGGATTTTATATTAGGGGTAGGATAATACATATTACCTCCACCCCTGGTATTTCCCCCATAGACTTTATATCGTGAACTCCTACTCAACGCCTATTGAGTATTGTAAAAAACAACTTAATAAGGCAGGAGATTTCCTGTGTTAAATCTATGTGATTTTATATTAGGGGTAGGACAATATATATTACTCACCCCTGGTATTTCCTTCCCATAGATTTAACATTAGGAACTCATACTCAACGCCTATGGAGTATTGTAAAAATCAACTTTATAAGGCAGGAGATTTTCTAAGTTAAGTCTATGGGATTTTACCTTATATTATCTCACCCCTGTTATTTCTTTGCTATATACTTAACATTGGGAACTCATACATAACGTCCATGGAGTATTGTAAAAGAATACTCTATGGGCGATGACGTCATATATACATTAGCCAATCAGCCAGTGATAGGGGTGAGATAAAATCTTAACTGCACTCAGTCCATAGCCATTGAAAATGTGCCATTCATTTTGGTTTGCTCCATAATCCCACTTGGCTTTGCCTCGTGAGATTACCCCGCAACCAAGGCACATACCGTATTTTTAATGGCTATGGATCACGATGCAGTTCCTTATTAATATTCCCCTCAACTCAGTTAGCAGTGGTGTGGCTTCAGAGTTTACAGCTATTGCTTATTTGTTCATTTTCTACCCACTCGTGGTCAGTTCGGTTTTTCTGCTTTTGTAGGATGTTGTTGATACAAATCATAATCATATAAAAACGATGTAATGTACAAACTATGAGATTCATCATGATGTTTTTTCAGCTTTTGTGATATGATGTTATTCGGTCATTCGCAACTTTAATCTTTTAATCGTTCATACCTGGACATAATAATGTATGGAGTTTTTCCTGCTGCGTGCTCTGCCACCAGCCACTTTGTTACTGCCTTTATGTTATTACCTGCAGGAACTAACCCAGTGGGGTTCATTTCACCATTAGTGGTCAAATAATCCTTGATGTTATCCCACTTAAGGCCCGTTCCTCTGAGCTACTTTGAATTTGATGCCATTGGGTGTCTGCCAAACATATTTATAGTATACAAACCCACAGGCCCTTTCCATGGCCGACGTTGTATGGCGGCCATGCAGGTACCGGACAAAAGCTAATTCATTAGGTTTTATCGTGCCGCCACCTTGCTGCCGCCATTGAACATGTGGCCTGCTCCACCACACCAGTTATTATATCAAGCTAACATGGCCGCCACACAGCAGCGGTGCGGTGGCGATGCGTCAACTTTTGTGGCAATAAGGTTGGCATGGTGGAACAGGCCATTAACCAAGCAGAGATGGGTAACGGAATGTAAGTATGGCAGCCCCCGTTGTCATCCTGTGGCTTATCTTAATGATGTCTTTCATGAAACCTGTACAGTTTTCCAGCCTCGCTGTGGTGTGAACTCAAACCGAGGCTCTCTCTGTTGCTGTGTGAACTTCGTTCTCTGTATATACCTGTAAAATCTCCGACATAAAGAATGGACTACATCACTCATGTGTTTTTTTGTTATTTTAGAGCTAGCAGAGAAAGGTTACCTTCATCTTTTAGTTATCTTCCTCACAGTGGCGGGGCTTGCACTTAGGGAGAGTGGTGTGCATTGTAAGGCCTCTCGCCCTGACAGTACACTGTGCTGCCACCTGTAGGGCGATTAGCTCAGACGGGAGGTTCATGTGGCTTCGTCACTGGCTTCAAACCTTTACTTGATTAATGAGTTCTATCTAACAGTGTATCATACATGTAAAGGCTTCATCAGTGGCTTTACAGCCTTTACATGATTAATGAGTTCTATCTGATTATCAGCTTATTATCCACTAGATACAAAAGTGTCCATAGGAAACACATAGGGGGAGTGTATGGACATACCCATAGCATACAGATATAGCCACCTAATACATAGTGTCCATAGAAAACACAGTGTATCTACATACCTGGAGCATATAAATATGTTGTATGCTATAGGTTGCAAAGGCGGTGCATTTCGGAAAAATAGTGCGCATGAAAAAATAGTGCGTACCTAAATGAATTAATATTGGAACGCCACTTGACAGGAAAAGGTGGATTATAAATACAAAATAGACTGGTTTCAGATAAAGGCGGTTGTATACTCCTCAGTCCGGTTGTATACATTGGCTTCATCAGTGGCTTCAAGCCTTTCCCTGATTAATGAGTTCCATCCAATAGTTTATTATCCACCTAATACAAAGTGTCCATAGAAAACACATTGGGAGTGTGTATCAACATACCCAAAGCATACAGATATATCCAACTAATACAAAGCGTCCATAGAAAACACATAGGGAGTGTGTATCACTATACCCGGAGCATACAGATATATCCACCTAATACAAAGTGTCCATAGAAAACACATAGAGTGTGTATCACTATACCCAGAGCATACAGATATATCCACCTAATACAAAGTGTCCATAGAAAACACATAGAGTGTGTATCACTATACCCAGAGCATACAGATATATCCACCTAATACAAAGTGTCCATAGTAAACACATAGGGAGTGTGTATCACCATACCCGGAGCATACAGATATATCCACCTAATACAAAGTGTCCATATAAAACACATAGGGAGTGTGTATCACTATACCCAGAGCATACAGATATATCCACCTAATACAAAGTGTCCATAGTAAACACATAGGGAGTGTGTATCACCATACCCGGAGCATACAGATATATCCACCTAATACAAAGTGTCCATAGAAAACACATAGGGAGTGTGTATCACCATACCCGGAGCATACAGATATATCCACCTAATACAAAGTGTCCATAGAAAACACATAGGGAGTGTGTATCACTATACCCGGAGCATACAGATATATCCACCTAATACAAAGTGTCCATAGAAAACACATAGGGAGTGTGTATCACCATACCCAGAACATACAGATGTATCCACCTGATACAAAGTGTCGATAGAAAACACATAGGGAGTATACATGTATCACCATACCCAGAGCATACAGATATATCCACCTAATACAAAGTGTCCATAGAAAACACATAGGGAGTGTGCATCACCATACCCGGAGCATACAGATATATCCACCTAATACAAAGTGTCCATAGAAAACACATAGGGAGTATGTATCACCATACCCGGAGCATACAGATATATCTACCTAATACAAAGTGTCCATAGAAAACACATAGGGAGTATGTATCACCATACCCGGAGCATACAGATATATCTACCTAATACAAAGTGTCCATAGAAAACACATAGTGAGTATGTATCACCATACCCGGAGCATACAGATATATCTACCTAATACAAAGTGTCCATAGAAAACACATAGGGAGTATGTATCACCATGCACAGAGCGTACAGATATGTTGTATGCTGCGGTTTGGAAAAGCCGGCGCATACAGAAAAATAGTATGAAAAAAATAGTGCGAACCTAAATGAACTAATATCGGTATGCCACTTGTCAGGAAAAGAGTGAATGATGAATACAATATAGACTGGTTTCAGATAAAGGCTGTTTTATCTTCCTCGGAGTTACCTCTGCGAAATATCCTCGCGTATGCTCGGATATTACTACGTGTCAAATCCTCGTAGCATACGACCACTGAAATCTGAAATCAGTCAATATTGTGTATGTCTCAGGCATGGGCTCTTCCCAGATATGACATATCAAGGGTCACATAAAAGATAAATATAAAAGCTGAAAAGGTGTGTGTGTGTGAAGGGGGAGGGGGTCTTCTGAATAAAAATATGAAATATGTTTAGCGATATTTAGACAATTCTAGTCACTCTATCCCGCATGTGAGGCCAGGAATTGATTATATTAGCTCAAACTTTTCTAATCCTCAGTCCCATGCCTGGAGATATGAACCTACTATAACTAAGCACCTCTCATACTGATATCTTCAACCTTTATAATCAATCCGTATCAAAAATGTATGGGCTCTCAGACAAGGCTTTTATTAAACGCCTTGAGCAAGAAAAGAGGAAAACAAAAAAGGGACAAAATATGTAGATGTAGAAATGATCCCTTTTCCTTTCAAGTGTAGATAAATGTAAATAAAGAGGCTGGGAAAAAGAGGGTGAAGTGTCTATAATGTAGTGTTGAATTTCCACAAAAAGCCTTATCCACATATTCTATAATTAGTAATTCATCGAATTTCCTCTGTATTTGCCACACATACGTAGGCTAATTACAAGTAATCTCATGATATGAAAATAACTCAGTCCATACTCCACGGAGTTTGACCGCGAGGTTTTTAGATGATAACTAAAATCTGCAATGCTGAATAATAAGTACAACAATAACTAGTTTCGGATTTTACTACCCTCAGGAGAACATTGCCACTAGTACCCGAAACCTGTTAATATTGTATATTTCCATTTATTTTAGTCTGGTATAAACGTCCATAGGCTTACAATTAGGAACTCATACTCAACAGGATTGCAATTATTCCATGGGTGATAAACAGATAAATATTTCCAGGCTATGATAAAATCAGGAACATTTTCGTGTTTGGTCTGAGTCCCCTTTCGCCATCTCGTTTGGGGCGCTTCAGAATATGAACTCGGCAATCACCTCGTACATATTATTACATACCTATAGCCGAACGTCAGTGAAATACTACCCGCTCACGGGGGTGTAGTATATCGCGACTACGGCCCACTACACTGCGCTTTGTCGCACTGCACGATTCTAACGTGTATGTAACTAACTCGCCGCAACGCGATAGGCGTGCGTATTCGACGTCATCGCGACCAAAAACAATGGCGAACGTCGTCGAATCGCGACTTTAAACTCGCGATGCACGCCCCCCGTAGCAACTTCAAGTTCCTAATGACTAATCCTCGAGGCAACTAACGTTTGGCTCTCACCTGACACCATTTAAATTGCTCAAATATGCGAAATTCATCGATAATAACAACACGATCCGCAACGGGCGACGCACAGACACGCTGTGGCTGGTTCCTGGCGTATCCGCCTCCACACACGCCTAACGCTCTCCAATCGTATCTTCTGCTAACCGCACGCGTACCAAATAGAGGCTAAACATCCGTTAGGCGAGTGACGGCTTATCGCGCATGCGCGAAACACAGATCCTGCGCAACTTCCGGTTCGTAGCAGACAGTGTCAACATGAAGCGATTGTCACTCGATAACGCGATAAATGGCGTCTTTCTGATCGGATAAAGGTATGTAATAATAAGAAAACGCCCTGACTGTGGCCAGAACTATGTCTTAGTTCTCGGTCACCTATCGCCGACGTTCGCCCCTCCGCCTGCGGCGTCGGGGCGAACGTCGGCGATAGGTGACCTCGAACTAAGACATAGTTCGGCCACAGTTAGGGCGTTTTCTCCTATTATTACATACCTGTGTCCGAATATCTATTAAATACTACCCGCTGCTAGTGGTACAGTGATAATATTCGTGCCCGCTGTGACTGCAACTTTCAAAGTCATTAAAATGGAGTTTTTAATTATCTTAAGGTATTTAATAATAAGCAAACGTCCTCACTGTGAACGAAACGGTTCTCGTTCTTGGTCAGTCGCCGATATCATACGGCCTTCCACCTATGGCGTCAGGCCGTATGAAATCGGCAACTGACCTCGAACGAGAAACGTTTCGCCCACAGTAAGGACGTTTCCTAATATTACTTCGCACTATGAACTCGAAGGGGAATGGGAACACAGACCAAACGCTCATCAGTTCCCTTCTTGGTGCTCCTGATATATCCTATCCTAAAGCTGCATCGTTCGTGATTTGCATACATTGTACACGCAGACCAGCTGCCAGCACTAATACCAGAAGAACACCGTGGCAGCGGGCACATTGATATGGTGTCTGTGCACTTCTGGTGATGACTTAATATGTAGGTCGTGAATGTGCGGCGTTAGGAATACCTCCCTCACTGCCGCCTTCATTATCACAACGCATATATATCAGAACATCGAGATCGTCCAGGATCTATTTATAACCCACCCGGTCCCTGCTGAGAAGGGCACATCGCCAGGTTAGTCTCAAAGGTCTTCAATAAGGGCATTTCTCCAGTGTCATAAGAGGTTTTGTGTTGTATATGCTAAGGTCATATCTCCTGTGTGATTAAAGGTCATATATTACTGTCCCTAAGGTCATATCTCCTGTATGATAAAAAGTCATGTGCTGTAGTCACTAAGGTCATTTCCCCTGTATGATTAAAGGTCATGTGTTGTAGTCACTAAGGTCTTATCTCCTGTGTTATAAAAGGTCATGTGTTGTAGTCACTAAGGTCATTTCCCCTGTATGATAAAAGGTCATGTGTTGTAGTCACTAAGGTCATTTCCCCTGTATGATTAAAGGTTATGTGTTGTAGTCGCTAAAGTTATTTATCTTGTATGTTGAAAGGTCATTGATTGTAGTCACTAAGGTCATTTCTCCTGTATGATAAAAGGTCATGTGTTGTAGTCACTAAGGTCATTTCTCCTGTATGATTAAAGGTCATGTGTTGTAGTTGCTAAAGTTGTTTTTCTTGTATGATGAAAGGTCATTGATTGTAGTCACTAAGGTCATTTCTCCTGTATGATAAAAAGTCATGTGTTGTAGTCACTAAGGTTATTTATCTTGTATGATGAAAGGTCATTGATTGTAGTCACTAAGGTCATTTCTCCTGTATGATAAAAGGACATGTGTTGTAGTCACTAAGGTCATTTCTCCTGTATGATAAAAGGTCATGTATTGTTGTCGCTAAGGTCATTTCTCCTGTATAATAAAAGGTCATGTGTTGTAGTGACTAAGGTCATATCTCCTGTATAATAAGAGGTCATGTGTTGTAGTCACTAAGGTCATTTCCCCTGTATGATTAAAGGTTATGTGTTGTAGTCGCTAAAGTTATTTATCTTGTATGTTGAAAGGTCATTGATTGTAGTCACTAAGGTCATTTCTCCTGTATGATAAAAGGTCATGTGTTGTAGTCACTAAGGTCATTTCTCCTGTATGATTAAAGGTCATGTGTTGTAGTTGCTAAAGTTGTTTTTCTTGTATGATGAAAGGTCATTGATTGTAGTCACTAAGGTCATTTCTCCTGTATGATAAAAAGTCATGTGTTGTAGTCACTAAGGTTATTTATCTTGTATGATGAAAGGTCATTGATTGTAGTCACTAAGGTCATTTCTCCTGTATGATAAAAGGACATGTGTTGTAGTCACTAAGGTCATTTCTCCTGTATGATAAAAGGTCATGTATTGTTGTCGCTAAGGTCATTTCTCCTGTATAATAAAAGGTCATGTGTTGTAGTGACTAAGGTCATATCTCCTGTATAATAAGAGGTCATGTATTGTAGTCGCTAAGGTCATTTCTCCTGTATAATAAAATATAAAAGGTCATATGTTGTAGTGACTAAGGTCATATCTCCTCTACAATAAAAGGTCATATTTTGTAGTGACTAAGGTCATTTCTCCTGTATAATAAAAGGTCATACTAAGGTCATTTCTCCTGTATAGTAAAAGGTCACGTCTTGCAGTCACTAGGGTCAATTCGCCTTAATGATTCATGTCCAACATTGTCAGTTTTGATGGATCACTCCACTCGATATATCTAAACCTGGACAGAAGCAAATCCCTAGAAGCTGAGGTCCCTTAATTCATTTTAAAATCTGCCTAGCGAAACTGGTGGCTGGAATTCCAATCAACTTTCCGGGTTAAGCCTGAGGGGTGGAGGATTGTTCCGTTAACGCTTGGCAGGACATGGTTGAGATACAACAATGGTTCTGACTGCCTGTCTATGGAGCTTTTTTAGTCCTCCCAATACTACAAGTGTTCGCCATCCTTCTATAATAATGATATCGCCATAATGCATCGTTTGATCGATAACTATGCTTATGACTAGCTAGTATGGACTCATCAATAATGGCAGGTGACAAACTCAGGGTAGGACGGTCATATACATTAAACCTGCATCTATATACTGTGACCTTTCAAGATTGGTATCTTAACAGTGGGACCTTGTAACGTCTCGGGTCTCATATTCTCATAATGATAACTGACTGATAAGGATGGCGTATTAGAACTGCACTGTGAGCTGAACTGTGAGCTGCACTTTGAGCTGTACTGTGAGCTGTACTGTGAGCTGTACTGTGAGCTGTACTGTGAGCTGTACCGTGAACTGTACTGTGAGCTGTACTGTGAGCTGTACTGTGAGCTGCTCTGTGAGCTGCTCTGTGAGCTGCTCTGTGAGCTGTACTGTGAGCTGTACTGTGAGCTGTACTGTGAGCTGTACTGTGAGCTGCTCTGTGAGGTGTACTGTGAGCTGAACTGTGAACTGTACTGTGAGCTGTACTGTGAGCGGTACTGTGAGCTGCTCTGTGAGGTGTACTGTGAGGTGTACTGTGAGCTGAACTGTGAGCTGAACTGTGAGCTGTACTGTGAGCTATATTGTAAGCTGCTCTGTGAGCTGTACTGTGAGCTGAACTGTGAGCTGTACTGTGAGCTGTACTGTGAGCTGTACTGTGAGTTGCTCTGTGAGCTGCTCTGTGAGCTGTACTGTGAGCTGCTCTGTTAGCTGTACTGTGAGTTGTACTGCGAGCTGTACTGTGAGTTGTACTGTGAGCTGAACTGTGAGCTGTACTGTGAGCTGCTCTGTTAGCTGTACTGTGAGATGTACTGTTAGCTGTACTGTGAGTTGTACTGTGAGCTGTACTGTGAGATGTACTGTGAGCTGTACTGTGAGCTGTACTGTGAGCTGTACTGTGAGTTGTACTGTGAGCTGCTCTGTGAGCTGTACTGTGAGCTGGACTGTGAGTTGAACTGTGAGCTGTACTGTGAGTTGTACTGTGAGCTGTACTGTGAGCTTTACTGTGAGCTGTACTGTGAGCTTTACTGTGAGCTGTACTGTGAGTTGTACTGTGAGCTGCACTGTGAGCTGTACTGTGAGCTGTACTGTGAGCTGCTCTGTGAGCTATACTGTGAGCTGTACTGTGAACTGTACTGTGAGCTGTACTGTGAACTGTACTGTGAGCTGTACTGTGAACTGTACTGTGAGCTGCACTGTGAGCTGTACTGTGAGCTGTACTGTGAACTGTACTGTGAGCTGTACTGTGTGCTGTACTGTGAACTGTGCTGTGAGCTGCACTGTGAGCTGTACTGTGAGCTGATCTGTGAGCTGTACTGTGAGCTGTACTGTGAGCTGCTCTGTGAGCTGCACTGTGAGCTGCTCTGTGAGCTGTACTGTGAGCTGTACTGTGAGCGGTATTGTGAGCTGTACTGTGGGCTGTACTGTGAGCTGTACTGTGAGCTGTACTGTGAGCTGTTCTGTGAGCTGTACTGTGAGCTGTACTGTGAGCTGTACTGTGAGTTGTACTGTGAGCTGTACTGTGAGCTGTACTGTGAGCTGCTCTGTGAGCTGTACTGTGAGCGGTACTGTGAGCTGCTCTGTGAGCTGTACTGTGAGCTGAACTATGAGCTGCTCTGTGAGCTGTACTGTGGGCTGCTCTGTGATCTGTACTGTGAGCTGTACTGTAGGCTGTACTGTGAGCTGTACTGTGAGCTGTACTGTGAGTTGTACTGTGAGCTGCTCTGTGAGCTGTACTGTGAGCTGAACTATGAGCTGCTCTGTGAGCTGTACTGTGAGCTGCTCTGTGATCTGTACTGTGAGCTGTACTGTAGGCTGTACTGTGAGCTGTACTATGAGCTGTACTATGAGCTGTACTGTGAGCTGTGCTGTGAGCTGCACTGTGAGCTGTTCTGGGAGCTGTACTGTGAGCTGTACTGTGAGCTGTACTGTGAGCTGTACTGTGAGCTGTACTGTGAGTTGTACTGTGAGCTGCTCTGTGAGTTGTACTGTGGGTTGTACTGTGAGCTGTACTGTGTGCTGTACTGTGAGCTGTACTTTGAGCTGTACTGTGAACTGCTCTGTGAGCTGTACTGTGAGTTGTACTGTGAGCTGTACTGTGAGCTGTACTGTGAGCTGTACTGTGAGCTGTACTGTGAGCTGAATTGTGCTCTGTGAGCTGCTCTGTGAGCTGTACTGTGAGCTGTACTGTGAGCTGTACTGTGAGCTGTACTGTGAGCTGTACTGTGAGCTGTACTGTGAGCTGCACTGTGAGCTGCTCTGTGAGCTGCTCTGTGGGTTGTACTGTGAGCTGTACTGTGAGCTGTACTGTGAGCTGTACTGTGAGCTGTACTGTGAGCTGCACTGTGAGCTGCTCTGTGAGCTGTACTGTGAGCTGCTCTGTGAGCTGCTCTGTGAGCTGTACTGTGAGCTGTACTGTGAGCTGTACTGTGAGCTGTACTGTGAGCTGCACTGTGAGCTGCTCTGTGAGCTGTACTGTGAGCTGCTCTGTGAGCTGCTCTGTGAGCGGTGCCGGGAGTTGCTCTGTGAGCGGTGCCGGGAGTTGCTCTGTGAGCGGTGCCGGGAGTTGCTCTGTGAGCGGTGCCGGGAGTTGCTCTGTAAGCTGTTCTGAGAGCTGCTCTTTGCAGTGTTCTGTTATCTGCATGTCTAACGTGGTCTACCTACAGACCTCATGTTTGACAGCATTGTGTGATCATCGCAGTAACCGCGACCCTGCAGGTTTTACAGCGTGGTCTTATTGTTGCTTAGATTCAGACCTAAATGTTTGACAGCTAGATCTGACCATTGCATTCATTCAGACCCGGCATGCCTAACAGCATGGTCTGACCTTTGCATACATACCTGGCATGTTTCACAGCGTGGCCTGACTGTTGCATACACACATACCCAACAAGTTTGACAGTGATGAATGACTGGTGAGTTGTTGTAGACCCCGAATGTTTGACAGCACGGTCTAACCGATGAGTTATTGTAGAAACGGCATGTTTGACAGCGCAGTCTCACCGGTTGGTTGTTGTAGACCCCAAATGTTTGACAGCATGGTCTAACTGGTGTGTACATACATAACCGGCATGTTTGAGAGCGTGGTCTCTCGGGTGAGTTGTTGATGACCCCAAATGTTCAACAGCATGGTCTGACTAGTGAGTTGTTGAAGACCCTGAATGTTTGACAGCTGGGTCTAAGTGCTGCATACATACATAAACAACATGTTTGACAGCGTGGTATAACAGGTGAGTTGTTGTAGACTCGGTACGTTTGACTGTGTGGTCTGACTGATGTTTTATAGCGTAGTCTGACTGCTGCGTACATTATATACACGGCATGCTTGACTATTGAGTCGCTTTACACCCAGCATGTTCGACATGCCGGTCTGACTGTTACGTACATACATACATACATACATACATAGCATGTTTGACAGCGTGGTCTGAACAGTGAGTTGTTGTAGACCCCAAATGTTTGACAGCGCAGTCTGACTGTTGCCTACGTACATACACAGAATGTGTTACAGCATGGCCTGACTGTTGCGTACATACACAGCATGATTGACAGCAGGGTCTGATTGGTTAGTTGTTGAGGACCCCATAGACCTGTAATGTTTGACAACACGGTTTCACCGGCGAGTTGTTGTGGACCCGGCATATTTAACAGCTTGGTCTGACTGTTGCGTACATACACACCCGGCATGTTTGACTGGTGAGTTGTTTTTGACTCGGCATGTTTAACAGCGCAGTCTGTCAACGTTTGACAGCATAGTATCACCAGTGAGTTGTTGTAGACCCCGAAGGTTTGACAGCGGGGTCTCACTGGCGAGTTGTTGTAGACCCCCATAGACCCCGAATGTTTGACAGCGGGGTCTAACCAGTGAGTTGTTGTAGACCCCCATAGACCCGTAATGTTTGACTGCGGGGTCTAACTGGCGAGTTGTTGTAGACCCCCATAGACCCCGAATGTTTGACAGCGGGGTCTAACCAGTGAGTTGTTGTAGACCCCATACACCCGTAATGTTTGACAGCGGGGTCTAACCGGCGAGTTGTTGTATACCCCATAGACCTGTAATGTTTGACAGCGGGGTCTAACCAGTGAGTTATTGTAGACCCCGATAGACCCGAATGTTTGACAGCGGGGTCTAACCAGTGAGTTGTTGTAGACCCCCATAGACCCCGAATGTTTGACAGCGGGGTCTAACCAGTGAGTTGTTGTAGACCCCCATAGACCCGTAATGTTTGACTGCGGGGTCTCACTGGCGAGTTGTTGTAGACCCCATAGACCCCGAATGTTTGACAGCAGGGTCTAACCAGTCAGTTGTTGTAGACCCCATAGACCCGTAATGTTTGACAGCGGGATCTAACCGGTGAGTTGTTGTAGACCCCAATAGACCCCGAATGTTTGACAGCGGGGTCTAACCAGTGAGTTGTTGTAGACCCCCATAGACCCGTAATGTTTGACTGCGGGGTCTAACTGGCGAGTTGTTGTAGACCCCCATAGACCCCGAATGTTTGACAGCGGGGTCTAACCAGTGAGTTGTTGTAGACCCCCATAGACCCGTAATGTTTGACTGCGGGGTCTAACTGGCGAGTTGTTGTAGACCCCCATAGACCCCGAATGTTTGACAGCGGGGTCTAACCAGTGAGTTGTTGTAGACCCCATACACCCGTAATGTTTGACAGCGGGGTCTAACCGGCGAGTTGTTGTATACCCCATAGACCTGTAATGTTTGACAGCGGGGTCTAACCAGTGAGTTATTGTAGACCCCGATAGACCCGAATGTTTGACAGCGGGGTCTAACCAGTGAGTTGTTGTAGACCCCCATAGACCCCGAATGTTTGACAGCGGGGTCTAACCAGTGAGTTGTTGTAGACCCCCATAGACCCGTAATGTTTGACTGCGGGGTCTAACTGGCGAGTTGTTGTAGACCCCCATAGACCCCGAATGTTTGACAGCGGGGTCTAACCAGTGAGTTGTTGTAGACCCCATACACCCGTAATGTTTGACAGCGGGGTCTAACCGGCGAGTTGTTGTATACCCCATAGACCTGTAATGTTTGACAGCGGGGTCTAACCAGTGAGTTATTGTAGACCCCGATAGACCCGAATGTTTGACAGCGGGGTCTAACCAGTGAGTTGTTGTAGACCCCCATAGACCCCGAATGTTTGACAGCGGGGTCTAACCAGTGAGTTGTTGTAGACCCCCATAGAACTGTAATGTTTGACAGCGGGGTCTAACCAGTGAGTTGTTGTAGACCCCCATAGACCCTGAATGTTTGACAGCGGGGTCTAACCGGCAAGTTGTTGTAGACCCCCATAGACCCGTAATGTTTGACAGCGCAGTCTAACCAGTGAGTTGTTGTATAGCCCATAGACCCCGAATGTTTGACAGCGGGGTCTAACCAGTGAGTTGTTGTAGACCCCCATAGACCCTGAATGTTTGACAGCAGGGTCTAACCGGCGAGTTGTTGTAGACCCCCATAGACCCGTAATGTTTGACAGCGCAGTCTAACCAGTGAGTTGTTGTATAGCCCATAGACCCCGAATGTTTGACAGCGGGGTCTAACCAGTGAGTTGTTGTAGACCCCCATAGACCCTGAATGTTTGACAGCAGGGTCTAACCGGCGAGTTGTTGTAGACCCCCATAGACCCGTAATGTTTGACAGCGCAGTCTAACCAGTGAGTTGTTGTATAGCCCATAGACCCCGAATGTTTGACAGCGGGGTCTAACCAGTGAGTTGTTGTAGACCCCCATAGACCCGTAATGTTTGACAGCAGGGTCTAACCAGTGAGTTGTTGTAGACCCCCATAGACCCCGAATGTTTGACAGCGGGGTTTAACCAGTGAGTTGTTGCAGACCTCCATAGACACCGAATGTTTGACAGCGGGGTTTAACCAGTGAGTTGTTGCAGACCTCCATAGACACCGAATGTTTGACAGCGGGGTCTAACCAGTGAGTTGTTGTAGACCCCCATAGACCTGTAATGTTTGACAGCGGGGTCCAACCAGTGAGTTGTTGTAGACCCCCATAGACCCCGTAATGTTTGACAGCGGGGTCCAACCAGTGAGTTATTGCATACCCCATAGACCTGTAATGTTTGACAGCGGGGTCTCACCGGTCAGTTGTTGTAGACCCCATAGACCCCGAATGTTTGACAGCGGGGTCTCACAGGTGAGTTGTTGTAGACCCCCATAGACCCGGAATGTTTGACAGCGGGGTCTAACTGGCGAGTTGTTGTAGACCCCCATGGACCCCGAATGTTTGACAGCGGGGTCTAACCAGTGAGTTGTTGTATACCCCCATAGACCCGGAATGTTTGACAGCGCAGTCTTACTGGTGAGTTGTTGTAGACCCCCATAGACCCCGAATGTTTGACAGCGGGGTCTAACTGGTGAGTTGTTGTAGACCCCCATAGACCCCGAATGTTGAAAGCGGGGTCTAACCAGTGAGTTGTTGTAGACCCCATAGACCCGTAATGATTGACAGCGGGGTCTAACCAGTCAGTTGTTGTAGACCCCATAGACCCGTAATGATTGACAGCGGGGTCTAACCAGTGAGTTGCTGTAGACCCCATACACCTGTAATATTTGACAGCGGGGTCTAACCGGCGAGTTGTTGTATACCCCATAGACCTGTAATGTTTGACAGCGGGGTCTAACCAGTGAGTTATTGTAGATCCCCATAGACCTGTAATGTTTGACAGCGGGGTCCAACCAGTGAGTTATTGTAGACCCCATAGACCCCAAATGTTTGACAGCGGGGTCTAACCAGTGAGTTGTTGTAGACCCCGATAGACCCCAAATGTTTGACAGCGGGATCTAACCAGTGAGTTGTTGGAGACCCATAGACCCCGAATGTTTGACAGCGGGGTCTAACCAGTGAGTTGTTGTAGACCCCGATAGACCCCAAATGTTTGACAGCGGGGTCTAACCAGTGAGTTGTTGTAGACCCCCATAGACCCGTAATGTTTGACAGCGGGATCTAACCAGTGACTTGTTGTATACCCCATAGACCTGTAATGTTTGACAGCGGGGTCTAACCAGTGAGTTGTTGTAGACCCCGATAGACCCGTAATGTTTGACAGCGGGATCTAACCAGTGACTTGTTGTATACCCCATAGACCTGTAATGTTTGACAGCGGGGTCTAACCAGTGAGTTGTTGTAGACCCCGATAGACCCGAATGTTTGACAGCGGGATCTAACCAGTGACTTGTTGTATACCCCATAGACCTGTAATGTTTGACAGCGGGGTCTAACCAGTGAGTTGCTCCGAGCAGGACTCCTCGGGCTTCCCGCTAATCCCCTAATCCGCTTATAGTATACTGCCTGCCGCCCTATTGCAGGGCACTAAAGATAAACAGGGATTTAAGCAGACATGGCTGTCCCGGGAGACCCAGGTGCGTGCGCAGCATTCCTCATATCTTCACGGGTCTCGGCCGACGCGGGATTTTGTAATAAACATTCTCGTACCGAGGTGATTTTACTGTGGAGTGGACGCGGGAATTCTAACGGCCAGTTTAGTTTAGAAGTGTCAATTCTATTAGCCAACTTAGTAAGAGGTGTGAAGTTTAGCATCCTACTTAGTTTAGAGGGGTGATTTGATTAGATTACTTAGTTTAGAGGTGTGATTTGATTAGATCACATAGTTTAGAGGTGTGATTTGATTAGATTATATAGTTTAGAGGTGTGATTTGATTAAATTACATATGCTATAGGTGTGGATTTGGTCAGATTACTTAGTTTAGAGATATGACTTTTACTAGATTACTTTGTCTAGAGGTGTGAATTGTAACTTAGTTTAGTGACGATTATCATCCTACTTAGTTTAGAGGTGTGAATTTGATTGGATTACATAGTTTAGAGGTGTGACTTTGATTAGATTACATAGTTTAGAAATATGGATTTGATTAGATTACATAGTTTAGAAATGTGGATTTGATTAGATTACATAGTTCCGAGGTGTGGATTTGATTAAATTACATATGCTATAGGTGTGGATTTGGTCAGATTACTTAGTTTAGAGATATGACTTTTACTAGATTACTTTGTCTAGAGGTGTGAATTGTAACTTAGTTTAGTGACGATTATCATCCGACATAGTTTAGAGGTGTGAATTTGATTAGAATACTTAGTTTAAAAGTGTAGATTTGATTAAATTACTTAGTTTAGAAGTAGGGATTTGATTCGATTACATAGGTCTGAGATTTAGATTTGATTCGATTACATAGTTTACTAAAGAGACATCACCACACTGAAGACGCATGATACCTGGAGACATCACTGTACTAAAGACGCATGATGCCTGGAGACATCACTACACTAAAGACGCATGATGCCTGGAGACATCACTGTACTGAAGACGCATGATGCCTGGAGGCATCGTCGCACTAAAGACGCATGATGCCTGGAGACATCACTACACTAAAGACGCATGATGCCTGGAGACATCACTGTACTGAAGACGCATGATGCCTGGAGGCATCGTCGCACTAAAGACGCATGATGCCTGGAGACATCACTGTACTGAAGACGCATGATGCCTGGAGGCATCGTCGCACTAAAGACGCATGATGCCTGGAGACATCACTGCACTAAAGACGTATGATGCCTGGAGGCATCGTCGCACTAAAGACGCATGATGCCTGGAGACATCACTGTACTGAAGACGCATGATGCCTGGAGGCATCGTCGCACTAAAGACGCATGATGCCTGGAGACATCACTGCACTAAAGACGTATGATGCCTGGAGGCATCGTCGCACTAAAGACGCATGATGCCTGGAGACATCACTACACTAAAGACGCATGATACCTGGAGACATCACCACACTGAAGACGCATGATACCTGGAGACATCACTGTACTAAAGACGCATGATGCCTGGAGGCATCGTCGCACTAAAGATGCATGATTCCTGGAGGCATCACCACACTAAAGACGCATGATACCTGGAGACATCACCGCACTAAAGACGCACGATACCTGGAGGCATCACTGCACTAAAGATGCATGATGCCTGGAGGCATCACTGCACTAAAGACGCATGATGCCTGGAGACATCACTACACTAAAGATGCATGATGCCTGGAGGCATCGTCGCACTAAAGACGCATGATGCCTGGAGACATCACTACACTAAAGATGCATGATACCTGGAGGCATCACCACACTAAAGACACATGATACCTGGAGGCATCACTGCACTAAAGATGCATGATGCCTGGAGGCATCACTGCACTAAAGACGCATGATACCTGGAGGCATCACTGCACTAAAGATGCATGATGCCTGGAGACATCATTGTTCCAATATCTAAAAAAAGCTTTTAGCAAAGAAATAAGAGAGTAATATTCACGAAATCTTCACAAAATGTAGATTTGACAAAATATTGATCATTATCTATCGTATTACATAATTACAAACTTGAATTATGAGTTTTAACCATTTTGTTCCTGTCCTAGCTCCAGCGGGACAAACTGCCACCAGCACCCTTCCTTACGGGAGTAGCTTGGCCACAGGCACCCTTCCTTAAAGGGTTAAACCAACATTATTATTGAATTGTGACCTAATAAGGAAAATCTTAAGACTCACAGCTAGTGTGAAGGTGTGAGGTAAATCATCCTACTTAGTTGAAAGGTCTGAAATCACTCTCCATACTTTCCATTAACACATCAACTGTTTCTCTGTCAAGCACCCGGTTTTATACTTGATAATGTATCTGTATTGTAAACAATATTACTAATTCATGGAGTGGCTTCCCTTACAGAAGCCACTACACTACAGCTGTCTCACCCAAAGCAGCAGATTCTTTGGAGAATTTACTGTATTTATTTTTCTGTAGCATGGAATAAATCATAAATGAACTCGAATGAAAAATAGCAACTAGAATGATCACTAGATCGTATAAGAGATGTAAGCAATGATTCGGGTCGTTCATGTAGATAGGGTAGTTATATGTTGTAAGATCCTAAGTTCAATATTGCGTTATATTTGTAGGTTAACTACTATGATGATGTTGTATTTGTAATTAGTAGTTTTTAGTCTTTTTAACAGTAATACAAAAGTATAGATGGGGTAGGATAAATACGAAACCGAACTCGAGTTAGACTTGACAATGTTTATGCCACGACGGGAAGGTCGTGTATTACTACACGAGGCGTAGCCGAGTCTAGTGAGGAGCAGACCTTTTGTATTACTGTTAAAAAGATAAATATTGAGTCAACGGCCAACAGAACTTTTTTCGTAGTAGCTGACATCCTGCTCTCTGATTGGTCAATATTGTTATTACTCTAGTGGCATAAAAAACCCTTTATGTCACGGCCTGCCACATATGTTAAGTCTATGGCGGTTTTTTATTAGGGGTAGGATAATGTCCTGTCCTGTCATGTACTGTCTATGTCTCCAAATGTATTGCCATCGTGGCTATTGTATGTATGAACGCTTATAGGCGAATACTGCACGTCATTGAACCTTTGACCGAATAAAAAAGAGAAGAAAAAGGTCAACGTATCGGATTATTTATCTCTCCCTATGTCGTCATCGCTGAGGTACCAGTTGATGCCTACTAACTCTATTCACAGACAATAGAAGTGAAAATAAATATTTAGTTAGCGCACTATGTATTAACTATGTATTAATTACAGACAATACAGGTCTGTACAGCTGTACTGTAATATTAGGAAACGTTCTCACTGTGGACGAAACGGTTCCTGTTCGAGGTCAGTCGTCGATATCATACTGCCTGACGCCAAAGGCGGAAGGCAGTATGAAATCGACGACTGACTGAGAACTAGAATCGTTTCGTCAACAGTAAGGACGTTTGCTGATTATTACATACCTTAAATCGATGAAAAAACAACATTTTCATGACTTATTAAGTCACTCTCACAGTGGGCACGAACATTATTATTACTGCACCCCTAGAAGCGGGCAGTATTTCATAGACATTGCACACAGGTATATAATAATAACACAAGTATCACACCTCAGGTCTATATGACTGTAATATAACAATAATGATATTATTATATACCTGTGCAAAAACAATCTACACATACTGCCCTCTCCTACCCATGTCGTATTTATATCCGTACGGCACAGTGTGCCGTACGGGGTATGTGATCACGTGACTAGATAAAATATCGCCATTTTTAGGTATATAATAATACGAAAACGGGCTGACTATCTTCGTACGTCAAAATACTTGGTAAAATTATTGATCACATACATCCCTCTGCCTACGGCATCGGGATGTAGGTGATCAATAATTTCACCGCGTATTTTTGACGTACGAAGATAGTAAGCCAGTTTCCGTATAATAATGATAATGATAATGATAAGGATAATAATAATGATAATGATGTTAATGATAATGATAGTGATAATGAAAGTGATAATTATAATGATGATAATAATAATGATAATAATGATGATAATAATCATCATGAACATTTTTATGATAATGATAATAATAATATATGGAAACTGGCTTACTGCCTTCGTACATAAATATATGCGGTAAATTCTTAATCAGATATATCCTGATGCCATAGGCAGAGGGATATATCTTATCTCATCTGATAATTTTACCGAGTATATTGACGTACGAATACCCTCCGCCAGTGGCGGTGGTGAGGGGGGGGGGGGGGCTGGAGGGCGGGGTTATTCTGCACTCAGTAACAAGCACTGCATTGACCTCTCCTATCATACACTGCGACACACTGACGCCATGACGCTTTCTGACGCTACCTGTCACATGTACATCGGACTCCGTATGCCTCATCTCCACCTTTATCCTACCCCTAATATAAAATCCCATAGGCTTAACATTGAGTTTCCGTATGCCACGCTGACTGGCATACGGAGTTTTATATGCCATTAGTGGCATACAGCATCGTTATCACGTAATATTCCAAAATCGAGGGGACTGGGTAGGATAAAATCAAAACCTGATTCGTTTTAATCATATCCACCGCATTCCACTCCTGGAGTTTTGGCTCCGGACTTCACTCGGCTTCGCCTCATGAAATCACTCTGCCAAACTCCAGTCGTGGAATAGGTGACCAAGATTAAAACTCATCCAGTTTTACGATAATATCTACCTGTCACGTGTTCCTAATGCAGCCCGACGCCATCTGACGCCATCTTATACAGCTGTCCGCTGTCATACAGCCCGGCGCTATGTGACGCTATTTTATAAAACTTATTGCTATGTGACGCTATTTGATATAACTTGGCGCTATATGACGCTATCCGATATAATTTGGCGCTATATGACGCTATCCTATATAACTTATTGCTATGTGACGCTATCCTATATAACTTGGCGCTAAGTGACGCTATCCTATATAACTTGGCGCTATGTGACGCTATCCTACATAACTTGGCGCTATCTGATGCTATCCTATATAACTTGGCGCTATCTGACGATATCCTATATAACTTGGCGCTATGTGACGCTATCCTACATAACTTGGCGCTATCTGATGCTATCCTATATAACTTGGCGCTATCTGACGATATCCTATATAACTTGGCGCTATCTGACGATATCCTATATAACTTGGCGCTATGTGACGCTATCCTATATAACTTGGCGCTATGTGACGATATCCTATATAACTTGGCGCTATGTGACGCTATCCTATATAACTTGGCGCTAAGTGACGCTATCCTATATAACTTGGCGCTATGTGACGATATCCTATATAACTTGGCGCTATGTGACGCTATCCTATATAACTTGGCGCTAAGTGACGCTATCCTATATAACTTGGTGCTATGTGACGATATCCTATATAACTTGGCGCTATGTGACGCTATCCTATATAACTTGGCGCTAAGTGACGCTATCCTATATAACTTGGCGCTATGTGACGCTATCCTATATAACTTGGCGCTAAGTGACGCTATCCTATATAACTTGGCGCTATGTGACGCTATCCTATATAACTTGGCGCTATGTGACGCTATCCTATATAACTTGGCGCTAAGTGACGCTATCCTATATAACTTGGCGCTAAGTGACGCTATCCTATATAACTTGGCGCTATGTGACGATATCCTATATAACTTGGCGCTATCTGATGCTATCCTATATAACTTGGGGCTAAGTACCATGTCCCGGGCGTGTAGGTGTGCATTTTATTCTTTTTATATATACCGTGAATTTGGTTGGTATTACCAAAATGATCTTTCTCATCCAAATTACATACTTGATTCATTGTGTAGTAAAATATCGTTATAACATACTCAAAGTGGTTTTTCAGCAAAGAGTCAAATCAAACAAAATAAAATGAATAACAACTGAAAGGTTTGGGTTACATTTAGTCAATGGATTGTTCCGGTAACCCACTTGCACTCATTGAACTTGCAATTTCTGCAACTGCCTATGTCTAGGATGCAAATACATCAAGCACCAGTGGGTCTTGAGTGATTGGTCAAGGTCAGCAAGGCACACCTTAAGACACTGAGACACTGGCACCCTTCTTCTTTCCCAATATCACAGTGAATAGCATATAAATAGTGAAGGGATAGCTTTTATGCAGTACGCTTGAAGTCCATGTGTGGCCACTCTAACCTTTAGGCAGTGTATATTTAAGGGAAACTAGTTAACCTAATTGGGATGGGTCCTCGTCCCGCGTTACTTTCACTAAAACTACCGCATGAGCTCGTAGAGCAAATGCGGTAGTTTTAGAGAAAGTAACAAGGGACGAGCACCCATCCCTATTAGGTTAACAAGTTTCACTTGTACTATACACCTCTAAATATTTGTAAATATTCAATAACTTACCAAAATAAGTTGATGTCAAAGCGAAAATCAAACTAGACTGGTAGTGCGGAAGTCACTTTCTGCTACTAACTTAAGCTAGTTCCCTGGTCTTTCGCTAGCTACACTGCACCACTCCAGTTTATCTCCAGTTTAGCTTGCTCCAGCAATGCAGTGTGTTCGCTAGCTTGCTTTACTGCAATATTCATAGCCGCGATTTCGTAAATAGAATTAAAACTCTTAGAAAATTATTTTCTTTGCAAATATTAGTCTCATAATATTATTTGTTAATTTTCTGTTTGATTTTTTTGTCCGGATATTGATTATTTATGATTTATTTTCGTATTTCCGTTATTAAGCGTTTTCAAAGTATGGTGGTACGGCGCCATACCTGCACAGTATGGTGGTACGGCTCAACTACCACTTGTACAGCAGGGAGCTGTTTCAATAGTTTTGGCGAACTCTCGTTGTAGCTCTCCCCCCTCCGATGGAAGAGCCTGTCAACAGCGAGCGGCATCTCAGAGCGATGCGGCACCAACAGCGGTAGTAACCGTTTCAGTGGTAAGCGAGGTCTCGTTGTTAGTACCGCTTGGTAATCACTGCACACTGCACCGCTAGTCTAACCTACATTAACTCTGTTAGCGTCACACTAGACTGGAGTGGCGCAGTGTGGAATAACTGTGGGCAAGAGCTGGAAGCGGAGCGCCGCTTCACCGCAATGTGAGCGGCGTGTCAACCCCAACAGCGACGCCCCTTCTGCAACGAGACTGGAAAATGTCCGCTGTGACTGCCGCTTCTTACTCTCGCTTCCCATTTGGCCATTCCATCCCACCCCCCCAGTAGTGAAACAGCTCCCAGAGGTTAGTATTTGGAGTATTTTTGGGCATAGGTGTATAGTACAGGGCGTAAGAGCACGCTCTAAAAACCATCGCGTGCGAGCATGCTCTAAAACCAACCTCCTGATCATTTTGCAAAACGAGAACGCAACAGAGAATAAGAGGCAATTTTTTTATCGCTTCTTTCTTTAAAGAGCACCTCCCTGGTAACCTCATCGTGAGGCCTTTAAACCCTAACATGGTAAACTATATATTCTCTTTGTTAAAGGCATATCGGACAATATAAATATTGTCAATTACACTGCACGAAACTTACTGCTTTACATATGTATCCGAAACGCGTCTAACAGTAGGATTTTGCGTCTAGAAGTTAGACCTGTTATCCGTCTCGTAGACGCCTTATCTAGTGGCGTATATATACGTGTCCATGGTGCGGTCTTATATACGTTATATATACGCCTGCTTCTGTTTATTTACGCCAGTAGCCAATAATTCCGACCTCTGCCACTTGGGGACATCAGTGGTGGCATATTTCATTTGCCATTAACCATCCAAGTCTGTATTATATGAAAATTGTAATAGGGGGTCGGGTTGGGAGGTCGCGGGTGGCGGTTCAGCGTTGGTGTATGCTCTACCAACACCCACAGGACGGGGCGGGCCGCGGGTCGCATTTTTTTTGGGGGGGGTATCATATATACGCCTGGCGTATATATATATATTGCACAGAGTATATTTTATCTTAAATACGCCAGGCGTGAAAGACAGCCAAGTCGCGCGCGTCTACATATGGAAACTGTCTCGAAGACGCCCGAAACGCAGACGCGTATAACAGGTGTATGCAAGTATAAACAGGCCACGATACAGCCGATACGTGCGTTATCGCAATGGCGTATATATATGTAAAATAGTGGTTTTCGTGCAGTGTTACCAGTCAAAACTGGTTCCTTGGGATTCATTTTACATTAAGTAAGTTTACCCAAATCTTAATAGATGAAAAAAGGCAATTTACATTTGTTTGATTTACACAGGAAATATGGTTTTCTTCAATTCTTTCAAAAACAAGAACGATTACCCATGTATTTTAAATTTACAATGTAGTACTATGCATCTCCTATATTCTGTGAAAGTTTGAGGAAAGTGACATAGTTTGTCTTATGTTGCCATACGTGAAAAGCAACTTTTTAGAATTTCTGGATACATGTTCTATTGTAACATCATCATTATATTGATCTCTAAATCAAAAACTAGCACGTTGACCCCCGAATTTTAAGTTGGAAATGTGTTCTACAACACTTCAAGATCATCATATTAAATTTTCAGGAAAATGATTATTAATTTTCAAGGCAAATTGTCCGATATTCCTTTAATTAACCCAGGCCTACTGAGAAGATCCTGCAGTCTTCCTGCTCCTTAATAAATCTTGATGCTCATTAACCAGCATGCTATCACTCTCCCGGAGACAAAACGGAGAAAACATTTATCACATTCAGCGTAATTATAGTCTCTAAAGACACTGAGCTTGGATGATAGGATTATCTTTCAGTTTCAGGACATCTGGGTTTCTAGGAAAGTCTGCAGCAATTAGCACTGGTACTGATGAATGACCAGGGACTGATGGCTGTATATATATCATCAGGGAAAGACCCCCTCGGCTTGACATATTCATTATGACTTATAATTTGTTTCAGTTGTGTATGAGGCAAATTTGTAGCACTGACATTAGTGAACATGTGGTATTATTGATTTCTCGTAGTGGTATTAGTGATCTGAACCAGCGATTTTAGTGATCTGTAGAAGTGGTAATAGATATTTGTAGTATGAACAGTAGTGTTTTTTTGGGTGTTTTAAAAAAAATCTATCTTATTCAAATTATGTTATACAAACAGTTCTTCCATTTGAATGTGTTAGTTCCGATCACTTACAACCACTGTACATGACGAAGATTCGTGTTAGTATGAGAGTAGGAGTGTAGGATATGAGAGTGAGAAAGAGAGAGAGAGAGATAAAGACAGAGAGAGAGAGAGAGTGACAGAGAGAGAGAGAAAGAAAGAGAGATAGAGACAGAGAGAGAGACAGAGAGAGAGAGTGACAGAGAGAGAAATAGAGATAGAGACAGAGAGACAGAGACAGAGAGAGAGGGAGAAAGAGAGAGATACAAAGAGAGTGAGTGACAGAGAGAGAGAGACAGAGAGAGAGAGAGACAGAGAGTGAGAAAGAGAAGCGTTTGAAATATGCGGGAGTAAGGTCACGTGACCATGACACAGAGAGGGAGAGAGAGAGAGAGAGAGAGAGAGTAACAGAGAAAGAGAGAGATATAGAGACAGAGAGAGACAGAGGCACAGAGAGAGTGACAGAGAGAGAGGAAGAGAGATATAGACAGAAAGAAAGAGAGTAAGAGAGAGACAGAGAGAGAGAGAGTGACAGAGAGACAGAGAGAAGGAGAGAGAAAGAGAGAGAGAAAGAGAGATAGAGACAGAGAGAGACAGAGACAGAGAGATAGAGACAGAGAGAAACAGAGACAGAGAGAGAGAGAGAGAGACAGAGAGAGAGAGAGAAATAGAGAGAGGGAGAAAGAGAGAGAGACAGACAGAAACAGAGACAGAGAGTGAGAGAGAGAAGCGTTTGAAAATGGCGGGAGTAAGGTCACGTGACCATGTAGGTCCAGGTATCACGACACAAATTATTTGTGATGTCGATAGATTTGTAATTACTGTAAGTCGAGGAGAAAAAACATTCTGGTCGTAACAATTATCAATTTAACAATTAAACTACGATGGATGAGCTGTTTATCAAGGGAAATCAGTTTCTTTACAGATAAATGAGGAAAAAAACAATATTCTCTTGCAAGGTAAGCATCTGACCTGAATTACAAGGTACTTATATAGAACGTCCTGACCATGCTGTACAAGCTACAAAACAAGATGGCAATTTGCGGTTTGTACGGAACGAGGCGTTTAGGCCGAGTTCCGTACAAACCGTAAATTGTTATCGAGTTTTCTGGCTTGTACAGGCATGGTAGGTCGTTCTATATTTCCTATATTCTCGAAATTGATAAAACTTAATTATTCAATTTAGCCTAACAGTTGATATTTTAGTCAATGCGTATGGGGAAGTGTTCCGTATTTTCCCGTACGGAACAGTGTTCCGTACAGTATTCTTACGTTATAAAGCGAAGCAGTGTGTATTTACAGTATATATTGCATGGGTATATAGTAAAGATCTGGGAGGTGTTTTACAGCAGTGACGATCGTGGAAAGTGACCGTTTCCGTTGCACAGTCGAATTATCTTACCTGCGCACGTATGGCAAAGCTATATCCAAATAGGTCTTAGACCATCAGTGATCGTTCCAACTCAACAGGTCTATCACTGCACGAACATCATTATTTTACATATGGATGCGCCCGGCGTTTATAAGTAGGTATTTTGCGTATACAAGGTCGTCCAATTCCCTGTGTGTATACACCTCATCTGTAGGCGTATATAAGCATCCAGTGAAGAGGGCTTCACTGAGAGCGGGCGGGGGGAGGTGGCGGAGGGCTTCCTACTGAGGACACCTGTACTTCTACCAACACAAACGGGCAGGAGGCGGTGTGGGGAGAGGATATTTCCTCTCATATACGCCGGGTGTGAAATACAGCCAAGACGCGTCCGTATATAAGGCCTGGGCGTATATATATATATATATATATATATATACATATATGAAAACAAGTCAATATTCAGCCAATACATGCACTTCCGCGATGGCGTATATATATGAATAAAATGGTGGTTTTCGTGCAGTGTATGCAACACCATGTCTATAAAACACCTCGCTGCATCTTTTCATCTTGCCTTGATTTGTAAGTGGATCACAAAGTCCCCGTTTGAGAAGTCATCACCGAAAAACATTGTGTCTCGACAACTTTCATAATCTGCTGATGAAGCAAACATCTTCAATGCTCCTGAAACTTCAAACGACCATAACACTAGATGTTTCCTACAGAAATGGCAGCTTTCCGCTTTCCCATGCAAATCCACTTTTTTTAATTTCCACTGTATAAAATTCCTCTTCATTGAATAAAGCCAGGATGAGTCCCAATCATGCCAATAAAACAACGGTTTGTGCCTCCACACACACCATCGGCTTTGGTTGACACTGATGTTTTATTTTCATGTTATTTTTAGTCTCTCTGAGGCAGCAAATTCCACATGAAAAATAGTTGCATCTTTTTCTGGCTACAACTGACATCCCTGTCCTTTAGAAATATTCTACAAGTGGATATAACCTTGGCGGATTTATATGTTCAATTTGAATCACCAACATACAGAGAGCAGGCACGTAGACACGTATTTATCACACGCACACGTATTGCATTTCTATGTACAAGTGTTACGTTGTCACGCAATGGCATTGCGTGGGGGTGACGCAAGGCTTGCGTGCGCATCCGTCTCCGGTCATGTGTCTACGTGTCTAACCACAAACTCAAGGCGATTCTCCATCCGGTGTTTTATGTCGTAACTTACCACGCAAGGCGAAATCTGTTAGATGAAGACGACAGACATGCAGGCAATACGGCGCTACAGCTGAGCCTCGAGGCCCGGGCTCTGTGGTACGCATACCGGCACACTTCTCAGTAGGCTTAAGTGGGATTCACACGGTGGGATTCATGTACCCCACAGGGCTAAAAATGTCATGCGACTTTGTTCCTTTTTAGGGGGAAATGTCTTTAACAATTACAAGGAGGTAAACATGTCTCATTGAAATGAATCTCTATAACTTATACGAAAAAATTGTGTTCAGGTAGAGAATCGCAGCAGGATTTGTCTCAGAATTACACCCTGTGAGGTACATGAATCTCATCGTGTGAATCCCACTTAAGTGTGATTCACACGTTGGGATTTATGTACCTCACAGGGTGTTTGTCTGAGACAAATCCTGATGAGATTCTGTACCCTGTAAAGTGGGATTCACACGTTGGGATTTATGTACCTCACAGGGTGTTTGTCTGAGACAAATCCTGATGAGATTCTGTAACCTGTAAAGTGGGATTTACACGATGGGATTCAAAATCTCCTCATCTGAACTACAGGGTTCCATTTTTCTGAGACAAGTCTTTTTTCCCCTTACAATTGTCGGGAACAGTCACCCTTAAAGTGGGATTCACAAAGTGGAATTCATGTACCTCACAGGGTTCAAAATCTCATGAGATTCTGTTCCTTTTTAGGGGGAAATGTCTGTAACATTTACAGGGAAATGAAAACCTATAATTTAGACGAAGAAATTGTATTCAAGTACAGAATCTTGAAAGCAGGATTTGTCTCATCCTGTGAGGTACATGAATCCCATCCTATGAATTCCACTTTACAAGGTACAGAATCTCTTGAGATTTTGACTTTGAACAGGTTTAAAATTTAGAGGGTCATTTTGGTGAAACAAATGGACCTGCTGCGACTATGTAACTGCCCTAGCAAAAAGGAGGCCAGCAAGCCTTAATTACATGTTTGTAACACCCTTGTACTTGAGTCGAAGGGTGAGTGCTCATTGTGGCTATGTCTGAGATTATGTACCAGGTGTGTCCTCCCATGTGAATCAAATTCGCCATTTTTCCTTAAGACTGATAAAAGCATTTTGCCATGAGAATTTAGTATCCACCAAGAATTGTCTGAGACTAGGGGAAAGTAGTCCGAGAGGCTCCGACTGTCAGAGAGCATAGGCTGAATCTTTCTGATTTTTGTGGTAGATAGTTTCCTGAGGCAAAATGCAGTAAAATGACAGTAATTTCCTGCCTAGGCATTAGTTCTAGGTAATAGAACAGCCACTGTTTGTAAAATCCATGTCAATGCATTCTGCAGGCGCCAAAAATAACAAAAACTGGTTTCAAAAGTGCAGGACATCCTACACAGGGATTGCCAGGAACCAGCTTATCAAATATGGCCGACATGAGTTAGAAATGGTGAAATGTTGTGAAATGAGTTGTACAAAAGGGCTCCAAAAAGTGATGCAAAACAACAAAACAGAGTTTCTACCAGCAAAAAGGATTTATTATACACTTCTGAAGGTAAAGGTGCATGAACATGCACTGACATTGAAAGGATTACTTAGAACCAAGGAAGAGCTTTTCTGTACTATGGAAAAAAGTGCATGTGCTCTCTGACTGTCCACCAGGCAGTCAACTTTTCTCAGACTAGGGGAAAGGTGTGGGGTACACCAGTCTCAGGTACATGAGTCTCTGCATGTGAATCCCACTTTAGGACGAATTTGTACCTATCGATTTTGACAACCGATTCAAAAATCTGATACTGCTTACCAATCATTATGCATTTTTGATAAAAATATTGGTAAGAGTAAACAGATGAAATGCAGACCAACTTATCAACCCCAAATAGCATGACATGACACCACCGACCCACTTTAGAGGCCTCCAACAAATTGAAGGGCTTTGAAATCATCGCTGAAGAACTCTCCGTTGGCAAGTTCCTGCACTTTTGCAAGATTTGGTCCTCAGGTATTATAAACGCCTTGGAGTATGACTGATAATCGATAAGGCACGTTTCCATTGGCCGACGAAGATTGCTTAGACGTTTTGAGTTACACAGAAAGTCTGTCGGTGGTGCCACTGACTGTGTGTCAGTATAGGAAAATCACTGAGGGTAGTAGATTTCACTCAGTGACAAAGCTTTCACTCAGTGGTGGGTGGTGCCACATTGCATAATCTAAGCAGAAAAAGTTGTGGGGCATTTCACAACGTTGTTTGTTTCCATTGATCGATATTGGGTCAGCAGTGCCAAATGTCCGTCGGTTCCTGTCTGTAGAGCGGTGACGGGAAATCGGCCAATGGAAACGGGCCTATACCGAGACTTAATTGGGGAGTACCACCGACTTACTTTTATTGGCTAATGAAGCGTTTCCACTTGGTTGAATCAATCAGTGGCAGTGGACACACAGGGCATGCATATGTAGGGATCAGGGTAGACTCTAGTACAGTCTGTTGTCGCCAGGGACAGGGCACACAGGCTCAAACTCAGACTGTTTTGCGCTGCCATTTTAAGGTGGGAATTCCTGCCTTCTTCCCAACATGCACCTGGAAAATGGCGGATCGCTGGTTCTAACGTCGTGTGTATTGCGATCCAGTAACCAGCAATATGATACAGTATCCCTCTTGTCAAACTGATGCTATAAATAGAACAGCCAACCCTGCAATTCCTCTCGCTAAAGGTGGCTGGCCAGTCAGAGCCATGCTCTGTTAGACCTTCACGTACCGTAACCCGAAGGTGGCGCGGTGCGTGAACGGACTAGGATCAGGGTAGTCGAACAGTGGTACGATCACTTCACACTAGGTGACGCGAGTGCCGATCCCTGCTGTGCGGTAAAGCCGGCAGACCCATGTATGAAAATACTACGGGTTCACCCGCATTATATGACTCAGTCAGTATGTATAGGCTGAGTCCACAGCGGGTCAACAGGTTACTTGCAGTGCCTCTTAGTTGAGTGAACGCTTGAAGCCTCAGAGACTGCTAGGTTTCTCTGGAAACCTTTCAGCGGTGGAGAGAACAGATCCTCTCCCCTTGTGCTACTTAGCGCATTCCGTGCTAAGCTACTGGACAGATATGCAAGTTTCAATAAAGACATTGTACCTGAAGTGGCCAGAGTTTTTGTGTTCTAGGTTAAGCTAGGTTGTAGATCCCGCATCTCCCAGCTTTACTGAGGATATTCCGAACCAACCCGTGCGGAGGGTACAAGCACAGGGTAGCGACTCGTCTCAAACCGCTGGTAGGTAGACTAGGCCCGGTTGTGAGATCACGTTCCACTAACCAGCGGTCCGCTACACATACATACTGGTTTCAGATACAAGTGGCTGTTTGATGAGTCCACCTTTTCCTGACAAGTAGGGTACCCATATTGATTCATTTTAATATGCACTATTTTTTCATACATATTATTTTTCTGTATGTGCCGGGTTTTGGAGCCCGGTGCATACAACATATCTGTATGCTCCAGGCGTGTATAGATACACGCTCCCCATGTGTTTTCTATGGACACTTTGTAATAGGTGTATAATGATGAATAATATTGCTTACGGGAAAATAGTGCATATATGAACTAATATCGTATACCATCTATCCGGAAAAAATGTATTAACTGATTTCAGATAAAAACCGTCATATGATCCTCGGAGTTGATTCTATGCAATATCCTCGCATATGCTTGGATACTACTACTAATGGGCAAACATTTGTGACAAAATTCCCCATTGAGTATTTCTTTCTAAATACTCCATGGGCGTTGAGTACGATTTCCCAATGATAAGTCTATGGGAAAAAAATACCAGGAATGAGATAAATGCATATATATGGTGACAGGAAGTGGTGCATGGATTATGTATACTCTAGACTTTGGAGGTGTCAGGGTAAACACGTAAAACTACTCCCAATGCAGCTAATGGCCAAACAGTGCACTTATTTCCCACACGGCCGGGTATCAGTGAGGGGTGATGTGTATGAAATACTGAATATGTACAATGATGGCCATGTCCAGCTGTCTGAGTGCTACCCCGCCGAGATACCAGAGTCACCAACACCGACACAAACATTATCTCACCCCCGGTACAGGTTTAGTCATAGGAATAACATTTTTCTTCTTTTGAAAAGAGATGTGTTTATTGACACATATTATAACGATCTTCGGTATTAAAAAACAATGAAACATTATTCGTACCGTTCACCCACGTAAAGTGTCAATACCTAGATTGGCCACCAACCCCTGTCTTGTGTATTTATACGGTTCTCAATCCAGTTTTGCAGCGGTGATGTAACATATTTGTATGTTCCAGGTATGGAGTCGCACACTCCCTATGTGTTTTCTATGGACACTTTGTATGAGGTGATATATCTGTATTCTCCGGGTATGATTATACACACTCCCTATGTGTTTTCTATGGACACTTTGTATTAGGTGGATATATCTGTATACTCTGAGTATGGTGATACACACTCCCTATGTGTTTTCTATGGACACTTTGTATTAGGTCAATATATTTGTATGCTCCGGGTATGTCCATACACACTCCCTATGTGTTTTCTATGGACACTTTGTATTAGGTGGATATATCTTTATGCTCCGGGTATGGTGATACACAGGTGTGTTTTCTATGGACACTTAGTATTCGGTGGATGATAACCCCCCAGCTTCATATACCATCACTGAACAACCTGATAACACTCAGGCACACACCACATCACTATGGCTTCGTCTATAGGCCTCCCCAGACAGGGCTGTCAGGCTAAAATGGGATTCACATGGAGAGACTCATGAACGTTCAGCAGGGTTTGTCTGAGACAATTGTCCTGAGATTATTTAACGGTACAAAGTCTCCTCGTGTGACAACCCCCAGGTCCCAGTTCCCTGAGACTGGGGAAAATCGTCGGGGTCAATCTTCCCTGCCAAGCTACATAGTCACAAGATATTTGGTTCTTAAATGGGATTCACACCATGGGATTCATGTACCTCACTGGGTGTCTTTCTGAGACAAATCCTGGTGGGATTCTGTACTCGGACACAATTTCTTCGTCTAAATTATAGGGTTTCATTTCCCTAAGACATGTTTCCCCCTTGTAATTGTTTAAGACATTTTCCCCTAACAAGGAACAAAATCGCATGAGATTTTGAGCCCTGTAAGGTACATAAATCCAACTGTGTTAATTCCACTTCAAACCTGTTTAAAAGTTTTCAGGCATTTTGGTGAGACAAGTGTACCTCCCACTGATAATGAGGGTCCCCTAGTCTCATTGGTAAAATTTGTCTGAGACTATGTACAGTCCTCCCATGTGAATAAGATCTGCCATTTTCCCTAGAGACTGGGAAAGCTCAATTTCAGCATTTTGCTCTGACATTATTGGACAGAGGGGAAATTATCGGAGACTGGGGAAAATATGTAAAGTACTCCAATCTCAAGTAGGCCAAATAAGTCTCTCCGTGTGAATCCCACTTAAGCGAATCTGCCCTGTCCATGCCCTTTGATATACAGTTTCTGCAATATGATGAGGAGACACATAAAATAAATGTCTCATTAGATCAACTCATAAAGCTTTACCCATGTAATCCATAGTGTTTACAAATCAACTGCCAGAGGAAGTCTAATCAAATTAGATGAAACGTCGCAATTCTCAATCACCACCCCCCCCCCCACATCTCGATGTCCTACAAACCCCCAATAAAGATTTAAAAATCAATCAGCTTGTCTGTTTTTTTGTGGGTAACAAATGCAACTTGATAGTCTTTACAAATACCAGAAGATGATATCAGGTCTAGATCTTTTACAACAAGACGACCACTTAGTACAGTGTTTGGCCGCTAGGTGAAACCACACATTCACTTAGTACAGTGTTTGGCCGCAAGGTAAAACCACACATTCATTTAGTACAGTGTTTGGCCGCTAGGTTAAACCACACATTCACTTAGTACAGTGTTTGGCCGCTAGGTGAAACCACACATTCACTTAGTACAATGTTTGGCCGTTCGGTTAAACCACACATTCACTTAGTACAGTGTTTGGCCGCTAGGTGAAACCACACATTCACTTAGTACAGTGTTTGGCCGCTAGGTGAAACCACACATTCACTTAGTACAGTGTTTGGCCGCTAGGTGAAACCACACATTCACTTTGTATAATGTTTGGCCGCAAGGTAAAACCACACATCCACTTAGTACAGTATTTGGCCGCTAGGTAAGACAACACATTGGTTTCAGATACAAGCGGTAGTATGCTCCGAGAAGTTGATGCATAGTAATATCTGAGCACATGCGAGGATTTTGCACAAAGTCAGTGTAGTACTGTGTTTTTTACTTTGATTATAACCAGACATCCACTTAATACAGTGTTTTCATTCTCGCTATAAGCAAATGTCAACTTGGTGTAGTGTTTTCACTCTCACTAGTATGGTGTTTTACTAGTCATCCACTTAGTACAGTGTTTTCCCTCTCGCTATAACAAGAGGTCCACTTAGTATGGTGATTTGATTCTCACTAAAATAAGATTTCCACTTAGTATGGTGTTTTTACTCTCACTATAGCAAGACGCCTACTTAGTGAACTGTCTTCACTCACTACGATGAGACATCCACTGAGTACAGTGCTTTTACTCTCACTTCAATGATCCGTGTTTTCAGACTCACCTAATGAGACGTCCACTTAGTACAGTGTTTTCACTCTCATTTTAACAAGCCATCCACTTACTACCATGTCTTAAAACTCACTTAATGAGATGTTTATTTTAACCCAAAATAAGCAGACACCCTGCATAAGCGGACACTTTGCCCCGGAACAAAGGGTGTCCATTTATATGTGGTTCTACTATACTTTGTTTTCACAATTGCTATAACAACATATCCACTAGTACAGTGTTTTCACTTTTGCTATATTGAGACGTCCACTTAGCACAGTATTTTCACCCTCACTATAATGAAATGTCCACTCAGAACATTGATTTCCCTCTTATCTTAATGAGACGTCTACTTAGTATGGTTTTTTTACCCTCGCTGTATCGAGAAGTAGACTGATTACAGTGTTTCCACTCTCACCATAAATAGATGTCCACTTAGTTTATTGTTTCCACCCTCACTATAACCAGCCTTCCACTGAGTACATTGTTTTCACTCTCGCTATATTGTGACATCCGCTGCGTAGAATATTTTCGCTGTCACTCAAACGACATGTCCACTTAGCACTGTATTTTCACTCTTGGTATAACCAGAAGTCCCCCTAGTACTGTGTTTTCACACTCTTTATAATGAGAAGCCCACTGCATACAGTGTTTTCACTCTTACTATAATGCGACGTCCACTTCGTACAGTGTTTTCAATCTCACTCTAACAACATGTCCATTTAGCAGAGTGTTTTCACTCTCATTACAACGAAACGTCCACTTAGTACGATACTGTATTTTCACTCTTGCTATAACCAGTAGTCCCCCTTGTACTGTGTTTCCACACTCTTTATAATGAGAAGTCCACTTCGCACAGCGTTTTCACTCTCACTTTATATAGACATCCACATAGTATTATGTTTTCAACCTCACTATATTGAGACCTCCACTTAGTACCATGTTTTCACTCTCACTATAACCAGCCTTCCATTGTTTTCGTTCTTGCTATATTGTGACGTCCACTTCGTAGAATGTTTTCGCTGTCACTCTAACGACATGTCCACTACGTACAGCATTTCCACTCTCCCTATAACTAGCCTTGCATTTAGCACATTGTTTTCACTCTCGCTATATTGAGACCTCCACGTAGTACTTTGTTTTCAATCTTACTATAAGCAAATGTCCCCTTAGTACTGTGCTTTCACCCTCACTATAACAAGAGGTCCACTTAGTATTGTGTTTTCACACTTACTATAAATGGGAGTCCCCTTAGTACAGTATTTTCACACTTACTATAAACAGAAGTCTCCTTAGTACAGTATTTAGTCACTCTTGCTTTAAACAGAGGTCCACTTATTACTATGGAGAAACTAAACAAGAGTTAGTCGTGTTGTTGTTTATCGCACGACGGCAAGATCGCGAATTACTGCGTGAGGTGAAGCCGAGAGCAGTAATACGCGATCTTGCCGGAGTGTGATGAACAATAACAGGACTAACTCGAGTTTGGTTTAGAATTTATCCTACCCTGCCCGTCTAAATTACTTCTACATTAACAAATGACGTCATTTGTCAAGTGTATCCCACTAGAGCGATATTTTTCATTTTTCTAAACTCCAGACCAAATACAGTGACCCAATGTTAAGCCTATGTAGCTTTTTATTAGGGGTAGGATAAAGTATTTTCCCTCTTGCTTTAACCAGAAGTCTCCCTCGTACAATATTTTCACACTCATAAAGACTCACACCCTCGTGACTTGCTGAATGGATGTGACCTGAAGCCGTGTATTATATTTTATTATTCCCGCTGCCAAACCCCGCCATTCCCCTCTTCACCAAACACCAGAGCTGCCCTTAGTACATTGTTTTCACTCTCGCTATATTGTAACGTCCACTTAGTACTATTTTTTCACTCTCACTCTAGCGACATCTCCACTTAATACAGTGTTTTCACTCTTACTATAACGAGAAGTCCCCTTAGTACAGTATTTTCACCCTTACTATAAACAGAAGTCTCCTTAGTTCAGTATTTTCACCCTTACTATAAACAGAAGTCCCCTTAGTACAGTATTTTCCCTCTTACTATAACGAGAAGTCTCCTCAGTACAGTATTTTCCCTCTTGCTTTAAACAGAAGTCCCCTTAGTACAGTATTTTCCCTCTCATAAAGACTCACACCCCGTGTCTTGCTGAATGGATGTGACATGAAGCCGTTATTATATTTTATTATTCCCGCTACCAAACCCCGCCTTCCCCTCTTTCACCAAACACCAGAGCTGCCCTGACTTGTGAGAAGGAGAGGCTGGTGTTTTTAAAGCCCGTCGTGTCTAGGAATGATTTAAATGGATTTGCTCTATTGGATATCCGTATCTGGACAGACTTGTCAACAGTAATCATTTCCCAATATCGATTACGCCCCACCAGGCCATGAATTATGGACCGGTGTCGACGCCCGCCGCAAAGCCCAATGCTAATTGGAAATCAACACTGAGTAAAAGGCTGCACCCTCCCACCACACTCCCACCCTCCCACACCTTCTCACCCTCCCACCACACTCCCACCCTCCCACACCTTCTCACCCTCCCACCACACTCCCACCCTCCCACACCTTCTCACCCTCCCACCCCAATCCCACCCTCCCACACCTTCTCACCCTACCACCACACTCCCACCCTCCCACACCTTCCCACACCCTCCCTCCCACATCCCTCCCACACTCTCCCACACCTTCCCACACCCTTCCACATACCCTCAAACACCCCTCCCATATCCCTCCCACACCCTTCCCACACCCCCTCACAACCTCCTTCCCACACCCCTCCCACACCCCTCCAACACCCTCCCATACCCCCTCCAACCACCTCTCACACCCTTCCCACACCCCCTCACAACCTCCTTCCCACACCCTCCCACACACCCTCAAAAACCCCTCCCACATCCCTCCAACACCCTCCCACCCTCCCACCACACTCCCACCCTCCCACACCTTCCCACATACCCTCAAGCACCCCTCCCACATCCCTCCAACACCCTCCTACCCTCCCACCACACTCCCACCCTCCCACACCTTCCCACACCCTCCCACATACCCTCCAACACCCCTCCCACATCCCTCCAACACCCTCCCACCCTCCCACCACACTCACACCCTCCCACACCTTCCCACACCGTTCCACATACCCTCAAACACCCCTCCCACATCCCTCCAACACCCTCCCACCCTCCCACCACACTCCCACCCTCCCACACCCTCCCACACCCTTCCCACACCCCCTCACAACCTCCTTCCCACACCCCTCTCACACCCCTCCAACACCCTCCCACACCCCTCCACCCTCCCACACCTTCCCACACCCCTCTCACACCCCTCCAACACCCATCCACGCTCCCTCCCACACTCTCCTACACCCTCCCATCAACCTCCAACACCCTCCCACACCCCATCCACTCTCCCACACCCCTCACAACCTCCTTCCCACACCCCCTCTCATCCTCCCTGTCACATCCTGCCCACACCCCTCCCATAACCTCCACCCTCCCTCCCACACCACCTACACCCCTTCCCACACCCCTCCACCCTCCGTCCCCCTCCCTCCCACACCCCTCCCACACCCCTCCCACACCCCCTCCACCCTCCCTCCCACACCCCCTCCCACACCCCCTTCCCCACCCCTGCCACACTCCTTCCACCCACTTCCCACACCCATGCCCCATCCCTGCCCCACCCCTCCCACTGCCCCTTCACCATCCTTCCCACCCCCTCCCACCCCCTCCCACAGCCCCTCCACCCTCCCTCCCACACCCCTCCCACACCACCTCCACCCTCCTTCCCCCACCCTCCCCAACCCCCTCCCTCACCCCTCCCACACCCCTCCCACACCCCCTCCCACACCCCCTCCCACACCCCCTCCCACACCCCCTCCCACACCCCCTCCCACACCCCCTCCCACACCCCCTCCCACACCCCCTCCCACACCCCCTCCCACAGCCCCTACACCCTCCCTCCCACCCACACCCTTCCACACCCCCTCCCTCACACCCTCCCTCCCTACCACACTGCCCCCTTCCCACACCCTTCCATCCTCCTTCCTACACTCCCTCCCCCCTCCCCCTCCCTCTCACACCCCCTACACCCTCCCAACCACACCCCTACCACCCATCTTCCACCCCCCCCCCCCCAACCCGCCCGAACCGAGCTGCTTCACGCCATGCTAAATGTTATTGATCACTGTGCGTATTGGGTGTAGAGAATATAATCCGGTATTTTTCCCCATAGACTTAACATTGGGAACTCGTATCCAACGCCCATGGAGTATTTAGGAAAAATATCCAATGGGGAATTATGTCACAAATGTTAGCTCGTTAGTCAATGTGAAGGGTGAGATAAATTCAGAAACCTATTCAGGTTTAGGGTCAGTGCTTGATCCAATCTTGTTAGAATCGCTACGTGATTCACGCGGCTTCGCCTTGTGAATTACTACAAGATTCAAACTCGATGGGATACAAGCTCTGACCCTAAAATTTCATAAGTTTCCTCTATGATAGATGTGGGGCCTAGAGAAAAGTGGGTGTGGGGTCTAGAGAAGAGTAAGTTTGGGGTGTGGGGGAAGAGTAGGTGTGGGGTGTAGAGGAGAGTGGGTGTGGGGTGTAGGGAGGTGTGGGTTTGGGGTGTAGGGATGTGTGGGTGTGGGGTGTAGGGAGGTGTAGGTTTGGGGTGTAGGGAAGGGCGGGTGTGGGGTGTAGGAATGTGTGGGTGTGGGGTGTAGGAGAGAGTGGGTGTGGCGTGTAGGGAGGTGTGCGTTTGGGGTGTAGGGAAGGGTGTGTGTGGGGTATAGGGAAGAGTACATATTTATATATACTTCTACTTCGTTGAGTAAATAGTAGAGGGAAACTATGTTCCGGTGAAAGGATAAGGCTTGGAAATATTACTGCCCGCGGCCAAGGCCTTGGGCAGTAATTTTTCCAAGCCTTACCTCGTAACTTTGACTTTCTTTCACTGGTACTTGGTTTCCCCATTCCTATGTACCTTAAAATATGGTTTAATAACGATAATTAGCATTATTTGCTCACCCACCATCAAACCTGAAGCCAGATCCAACCTTATCGAGTAACTTGACACTTTATGTTTTCTACCCACTGATCTTTTCATATGAATTTTGTAAGAGACAATCTGATTGGTCTTAATGTCAACCTTGGGTAGTATACGGCAACCTTGGGTAGTATACGGCAACCTTGGGTAGTATCCATAAGTTACTCCACCCCCCAGAACGTGGTGTAAGCATAGAGTGTACAGCCATAGGTATATAGGAATGTTTTATACTCCCTCTCATGGCTGACAGCCGCCTGTCGAAAAGATCATTATTGTTTATATTCTCCCGTATTAGAGCATGCTTGCATCTAGAGTTTAGAGAGGTCCATAGACTTTCAGTGTACTGCATACAAACTATCCCCTCACTAGCTGTTTGCTATTCACTGTGTTATTGAGAAGAGAGCAGAGAGCCAGTGTCTAAGTATCTTAGAGGTGTGCCCAGCTGACCATGACCAATCACTCAAGACCAAAATACTTCAAGACCCACTGATGCTTGATGTGTTTGGATCCTAGATAGGCAGTTGCAGAAATGGCAGGTTGACTGGGTGCAAGTGGGTAACAGAAAAAACTATCCAAACCATTTATTTGTCAATCAGTTATTATTGCACGCTCATTCATCAATGATGAAAATGCTATTTGATCCTAGTCTCTATGCCCATTGTGTTGTGTCGAGTGTATAAGAAGGGTGTCTTGGGTTTACCATGGATGGAACAGGGATGGAGGTGGGTGTTTCTCTGGGAATACATCTGGGGCATTAGGCCCGGCGTCCACCTACTACGATATGGCTCCAATATGGTCTACGATGCACCTCCCAATAAAAAAAATCAAAATCGCGTCAGAAGGTCACCTAATATCAGGGCAGTTGACCACGCTTCTGCGACTAGGCACCAAAAAACCCTTATGATGCATGGTGGATTGGCAGATGTCTACGATTTTGCACCTTCCCGATATGTCTCCGATATTAGTTTTTTGTATCGGTGCCATATCAGTAGGTCTAAATCTCTATCCTAGTAGGTGGACGCCAGGCCTTACAGTACAGAGCAAAAGTGGACGATTCACTCCTGCCAGATGTGGAACATTTCCAAGGAATATGAAAACTTTGTTAAGCCCTATCCCAAGAGCAGCCTGCATAGAACAGGACAACATGTTCAGAAAGTAAGGCCCGGCATCCACCTACTACGATATTTCTCCGATATGGTCTACGATGCACCTCCCGATAAAAAATCAGAATCGCGTCAGAAGGTTACCTGATATCGGGGCAGTTGACCATGTTTCTGCGATTAGACACCGATAAAAAACCCATACAAGGCATGGTGGATTGGCTTGTTTAGACATATGTCTATGATTTTGCACCTTCCCGATATGGCCCCGATTTTTACATTTTGTATTGGTGCCATATCGGGAGGTCTACGATTCTATCGTAGTAGGTGGACGCCGGGCCTAAGGTATTGGATGATTGAACATTGGGAAGGACCAAAACCAGTTTCTACCAACACTAGCATAAGGACAACCCATATGGGACACTATCGTAAAACTGGATAAGTTTTAATCTTGGCCACCGTATGCCACGACCGGAGTTTGGCATAGTGATTTCACGAGGCAAAGCCGAGTGAAGTTCGGAGCCAAAACTTCAGGAGTGGCATACGGTGGCCACGATTAAAACAAATCAGTTTTTGATTTTATCCTACCCGATTTCCTCAATTTTGGAATATTACGTGATAACAATTCTGTATGCCACTAGTGGCATATAAAACTCCATATGTCAGTCAGCGTGGCATACGGAAATTTAATGTTAAGCCTATGGGAATTTATATTAGGGGTAGGATAAAAACTGCACCCACCATCAAAGAGATAAAAAGATACAGGTAAAACTCAAGGACCCCTCTCATAAGATCTGACACTCTCTTCTGGTATTCTGTACAGGGTTCTCACTACGCTCTATGAGAGAATAATTCTTAATGAACTAGACTTAGAGCCTTGAGAATCCACTGGCACACAGTATTCCCGATAGGTGGCATCATTGAGATTTATATAGGAATTGATGTACGTCTTTAGCACGGGAGGCAGGCCAGTGGATTCTCAAGGCTCTACGCCTAGTTAGTTCAGAATTATTCCCCTATAGAGCATAGTGAGAGTAGAATACCACTTAGAGAGTGTTAGATCTTATGCGAGGAGTGCGACAGTTTCTAAACAGTCTCACAACAGTTGCTATGTAATAGCATGGACAGTGTAACTCTAAAGTTTTAGTGTTGTATGTCCATGGTAATAGGGAGCCAAAGTGAACCTGCTAAAACAGCAGATACCTTTGTTCAAAACACCATTTCCAGAGACCAGTAAAAACAAGGCTTAGTGCTAAACCTATGGGGGTTTGAGGCTAGACTTTTGTTATCGGTCTCGTGTGTTACTTTTGAAGTGTTGTTTAATACTATCGTCTCTGAATAACGTTGTCTTGAATCTATGGTTCCAGTTGTTAAGTTCATCAACAATATGGATCTAATAGATTGGAGAATGACACATACAATCTCTAACCTACATAGTCAAAGTAGGCCTACTGAGCCCCTATATCCGGAAATGGTGTTTTGTAAACGGGTATCTGTGGTTTCAGCAGGTTCACTTTGGCTCGCTATTCATACGGCTTCGCCTTGCAAATCCCTACGTAATTCAAACTCCATGGGCTACAAACTATGACCCTAAACTTTCATAGGTTTCCTCTATAATATTGCATCAATATTTGTCAGAATGATCAGAATATGGCGTGTGGTTGGCCCGCTTATAAAAGCACGACGCCATATTGAATGCGTGTAACGTGAACTCAAGGCGGACACTGGATACTCCTGGCGTGTAGCGGCGTACGCCGGCGTACCCCAACACACATGCGGCGTGCCCCTCAGATTACCTCACCGACACTCTCAAAGAGGGCGCCACTGGTGCTACGATTGGCGCCACTTCATCTGACCGGGTGCCAATGGGGGGAGAGCAGAGGGCGACGGGCGTGTCACTCTCCAGGCAGAGCTAATTAAGACCCGGCGCAGGAGGACGGGATATTTCCGGGTTGAGTGGAAGAAGTTCCGGGAATGCTTAATGAAGCCTCAGGCTCAAGCTGGTGCCCCCCGCTATGCCGTGCCCCTCCCTGCCTTGTCTCCGTAATCAGGCAGAATGTATAGTCTGTTCAAGCCGATTGATTTTCTCCTGTCGCCCTGACTTGTCGCGCTCCAGTCTGCCCGTCCCCAGGCATGCGCAGAGGGCCGGAAGCTGGCAGTGCTCATCCGCCATTCAATATTCACAAACGCCGAGAAGTGCGCGACGCATGGGAGGATAGATGGGGGGTTGTACTGAACAACACGCAGCGACTGGTGAATGGCGACTGGCAACTGGCGACTGGCAACTGGGGACTGGCAACTAGTGAATGGCGACTGGTGAATGGCGACTAGCGAAAAGCGACTGGCGACTGGCAACTGGTGAATGGCGACTGGCGACTGGCGACTGGCGACAGGCGACTGGGGACTGGAAAATGGGGAGTGGGGACTGGGGACTGGGGACTGGAGACTGGGGACTGGGGACTGGGGACTGGAGACTGGCAACTGGCGACTGGCGACTGGCGACTGGAGACTGGCGACTGGTCACTGGTGACTGGCAACTGGCGACTGGTGAATGGCGACTGGTGAATGGCGACTGGTGAATGGCGACTGGCGACTGGTGTATGGCAACTGGCGACTAACGACTTGCGACGGGTGACGGACGACTGGCGACTGGCAACTGGCAACTGGTGAATGGCGACTGGCGACTGGCGACTGGCAACTGGTGAATGGCGACGGACAACTGGCGACTGGCGACTGGCAACCGGCGACTGTTGACTATAGCGACTGGTGAATGGCGACTGGCGACTGGTGTATGGCAACTGGCGACTAACGACTGGGGACTGGCAACTGGCGATTGGAGACCGGCGGCTGCGAATGGCGACTGCCAACTGGCATCTGGCGACCGGCGACTGGCAACTGGCAGCGACTAGCGACTGCCGACTTGCGACTTGCGACTGGCGACTGGCGATTGGTGACTGGTGACTGGGTACTGGCAGCGACTGGCGGCGACTGGCGACGACTGGCGGCGACTGGCGACGACTGGCGGCGACTGGCGGCGACCGGCGGCGACTGGCGGCGACCGGCGGCGACTGGCGGCGACCGGCGGCGACTGGCGGCGACTGGCAGTGACTGGCGACTGGTGACTAGGAACTGGCGACTGGCATCTGGCCACCAGCGACTGGCAACTGGCAGTGACTAGCGACTGGCGACTTGCGACTTGCGACTGGCGACTGACAACCAGTCAGTAAGATTACACCTGAGAGACAAGACTGCCTCACAATTAAAGCCTGAGACTCATTCTCAGTGTGCACAGTCTGCGCAGACCCAACGAGACAAGACTGCTTAAAACATTATTGGAATGTAGCTTCACACCTTAAAGACTCCTGAACAGAATCCGGATCCAACCTGACCAGACCTAAGCAGACTGCACTTAAACCAACAATACAAACACCATGAGACACAATTAGATCTCGACGGAGACTGTGACAGATCTGGACCAGTCGGGTCTTGTTGGTATCCCCAAAACACTGTGTGTCATAAGCCTCAAGTCCAATTCCCATCCTCCGATTTCGGAACAATGATATACTCTTGTCGGTGACAAAGGAATGGTACTTTGTCTCAGGCGAGGCATCCTAACGGAGTCGGCCCTATAGTTGATAGATGTAGGGCAGCTAGGCAAGGGTCAGCTGACATGGGTTATGTAATTTGCCTGCAACAAGTTTATACTGACAAAATACGATTTGGGAACTAATCGTTCAACCTTGAAACGGTAGATGTACACTGTATGTGATGAGCCTTTAACGGGATTCACACGGTGGGATTCACGTACCACACAGGCCGTTCGTCTGAGACAAATCCTGTTGAGATTTGGTACTGGAACACAATCTCCTGTGTGAATGATAGGGTTCCATTTTGCTGAGACAACTTTTTTCTCTTGCAATTGTCGGTGACAATCGCCCCTAACAAGGAACAGAATCTCATGAGATTTTGACTTTAAACAGGTTTAAAATTTAGAGGGACATTTTGGTGAGACAAATGTATTTCACACGTTCTCCCCCAATCTGTGAGTCTCAGTGATCTCAAATAACACCTATTCACACGGGGAATTACCTGAGTCGGCGACTGTGTACCCTGTGTACCCTGTGTACCCTGTGTAGGGGTGTAGGGTTGAGACTATGTACCTGTTAAATCTTCTCATGTGAATTGAATCCGCCATGTTCCCCTGAGACTGTAGAACACCCCAATCTGTGAAACCTTGTTCCCAGTTGGAAATAGTAGCAAAATAGTTGGTGCAAAGGTGTGAAGTACACCAGTCTCAGGTCCATTTGTCCCACCGTGTGAATCCCATTTTATGTGATTCATACGGTGGGATTCATGTACCTCACAGGGTTCAAAATCTCATGCGATTCTGTTCTTTTTTTGGGGTAAATGTCTTAAACAATTACAGGGGGGAAATATGTCTCAGGGAAATGAAACCCTGTAATTTTAGATGAAGAAGTTGTGTCCGAGTACAGAATGTCAGCAGGATTTCTCTCAGAAAAACGCCCTGTGTGGTACATGAATCCCATCGTGTGAATCCCATTCAATGTGTATTGGACTTTACATAATTTCAGTTCAGTTCAGTTCATACGATTTGGGAACTAATCGTTCAACCCCAAATCGGTAGATGTGCATTGGACTCTTAAGTCCATTCCCATCTACCGATATCGGAACGTATTTATACCCTTGTAGGCGACAAAGGAATGGTACTTTGTCTCAGGCGAGGCATCCTAACGGAGTTGGCCCTAGTCAGGTGAACCCCGAATCAGTAGATGAGTATCGGACTTTACCTAATTTGCCTGTGACAAGTTCACAGACAACTTCATACAATTTGGGAACTAATCGTTCAACCTTGAATCGTTAGATGTGCATTGGGCTCTTAAGTCCAATTCTCATCAACTGATTTCGGAACATTGATGAACCCTTGTCGGCGACAAAGAAATAGTACTTTGTTTCAGGCGAGGCATCCAATCAGAGTTGGTCCTAGTCTTTTCAACCCCGAATTGTTAGATGTTTATTGGACTTAATTTGCCTGCGACAAGTTCACTGACAGCTATACGATTTGGGAACTAATCGTTCAACCCCGAATCGGTAGATGTGTTTTGGACTTAATGCCCACGACCACCCCACTAGGCACTATCATGTCGAGACAGCTCTTCCAAATCAGGGACATACAATGTTCCAGATGCATCGACTTCCTTGCGACTGGGCGTACCGCATGTACCTCCAGTCGCAAGGAAATGCAGTTGACAATGTGAGCTCCGTTGCTTGCATTTCGTACCCTTGCGACTGGCAGTACCAGCTAGCAAGTTCCTCCAGTCGCAGAGTGTGAACTGGCCTTGAGCTACCCGCCCTTGCGACTGGAGCGCTTATGTTTTTAGGTACATAGCTAGTCCAGTCTCAGACTAACGGTAACAAATATCAAATATGTTTGATATTAAAAAAAGCTTGCAATTGGGCATACATGAGGTACCTCCATTCTGAGTGTACCCGGTATGCCCAGTCTTAAGTTTCACAGATTGGGGTGTTCTACAGTCTCAGGGTAACATGGCGGATTCAATTCACATGGGAAGACTTAACAGGTACATAGTCTTACCCCTTCACTCCCACACAGGGGACACAGGGTACACAGGGTACACAGTTGCTGACTCAGGGCACTTTCCCGTGTGAATAAGTGTTATTTGAGACCGCTGAAACTCACAGATTGGGGGAGAATGTGTGAAATACATTTGTCTCACCAAAATGCCCCTCTGAATTTTAAACATGTTTAAAGTCAAAATCTCATGAGATTCTGTTCCTTGTTAGGGGCGATTGTCGCCGACAATTTAAAGGGGGAAAATTGTCTCAGCAAAATGGACCCCTGTCGTTCACACGATGAGATTGTGTTCCAGTACTGAATCTCAACAGGATTTGTCTCAGACAAACGTCCTGTGAGGTATGTGAATCCCACCGTGTGAATCCCACTTTACACTAGCGGGAAACTTGCAGTTCACACTGTGCATTTTATTGCGTTGCCCATCTGAAGGTACTTCCAGTCTCAGACTGGATCTACCCTAGACTGGCTCCAGTCCCTGCATCCTATAGGCCCGTTTCCATTGGCCGACGAAGATTGCTTAGACCTTTTGAGTTACACAGAAAGTCTGTCGGTGGTGCCACTGACTGTGCGTCAGTATAGAAAAATCACTGAGGGTAGTAGATTTCACTCAGTGACCAAGCATTCACTCAGTGGTGGGTGGTGCCACATTGCATAATCTAAACAGAAAAAGTCATGGGGTATTTCACGACCTTGGTTGTTTCCATTGACCGATATTGGGTCCACAGTGCCAAAAGTCCGTCGGTGGTTCCTGACTATAGATCGGTGATGGGAAATTGGCCAATGGAAATGGGCCTATAGCCTACCCTCCTCGCTGGGATACAGGGACTGGTACAATCGGTAATGGTGTTGGATTTCTGGCACTGTATAGATATCCTGACCACTGATCAGGATATCTGATGGGAGATTAATACCCTCTCACTTTGATCATAACCAGGTCACAGTCAGGAATAGGCGAAATTTATTGCTATGATAACACAGGCGGCCAGGGAACTGGAGGAGGGGAGAGGGGAGGGGTAGGAGGAAGTATAGGGTTACAGGGAGCGGCTTGGGGCCATAAACAGGAGATTCTGTTCAGACTGGACAAGTCTTTGATTCAGGGGCCAGTCAGAGAAGGATACATACTAAAAAAAAAAAAATTATTTTTTATTCACTGTACCCCTGAACAATAGTCGAGTTTTTCAGGCACCCGGAAATGACAGCACAATAGTAACAATAGTTGTTTTACATCATAATTTGTCATCCAGATACAAAAAGAAAATGGTTGTTAGTATAGTAGAGAAGACAATATTAGTAATACATCAGGTAATGAGATGAAGTGAACAAATTGTATAGACACATCGTATACATGGCAATCATTAGTTTCTATGACTAAGTAATTTCTTGAATTGTTCAATGTTCGTCGAGTTTTGCAGTTCGGGGGACAATAGATTCCACTGTCTTGCCCCTCTCTGATACGGACTGTTGTACACTGTGGCGCATCTCGTAGTATCCATAAAGTGTAAATAAGGCCTTCTCTTGTAATGAACGTTATTCTGATTGTGATTAATCATTTAATGAATGTTCATAATCAAAGACTTGAGCAAGTCTAGGTGTACCCATGTACGTAAAAACGCACAGTGTGAACTGGCCATAACGCCTGCGACCACCCCACCTAGGCACTATCATGTCGAGACAGCTTCGGCATCTCCGTGGAAATACAATGTTCGGGATGCATCGATTTTTATCGGCCGCGGAACTGGGGGCAGAATAAATATGTATCCGCCACCAGGGTGCGCCACGTGACCTGCGCATGCGCGAGGGGTCAGTGTCGAAAGCCCCGCATCCCCTGACCCTGGGCCCCGTTGCTCCATTAGATATTAGAGATATAAAATTTGTCATTTGATATTATGGAGAAACCAAACAAGAGTTAGTCGTGTTGTTGTTTATCGCATGATGGCAAGATCGCGTAATACTGCGGGAGGCGAAGCCGAGAGTAGTAATACGTGATCTTGATGGAGTGTGATAAACAATAATACGACTAACTCGGGTTTGGTTTAGAATTTATCCTACCCCGCCCATCTAAATTACTTCTACATTAACAAATGACGTCATTTGTCAAGTGTATCCCACTAGAGCGATATTTTTCATTTTTCTCCAGACCGAATAGAGTGACCCAATGTTAAGCCTATGGAGTTTTTTTTATTAGGGGTAGGATAAAACATATATAAAATTTTTCATGCAGAACAGAACAAAACATGAGTAGCCATTTTCTGACAAACACATGAAATTAAGCCTCTTTCTTTAAAATATGATCAGGAAATATTCATCACAGCCTGGCAATAAAGTTATCATATCAATCGTCATGAAATACCGAAGAAGATAGGATGTTTATTTCTGTAGGTCATCGCGATAGATTTTTCATTAAATCACTGTGAAAAATATTTTAGTGTTTTTTACATAAACAATTCCGATATTCAATCTATGACAGGAAATCTCATATATATACGAGCAGATAGCCCCAGATCTCAGCTTTCTAACAACGTTTTGATTATAAAATTTGGCCGTTTATTTGGGACAGAAGAGTGATTTATATTTTTATTATTATAGTATTAGGCGCTTGCTGCAGTGTGGCTGCTACGTGCCAGAGCCTATCGCCTCGTTCTGGTGCAACCTACATGTCGGCCATTACAAGATGGCGTCAGTGTGAAGAGGGTCTATTAGGATCATGTCGCAATCGCATAGGCGCATCGCCGCGTAAAATACGGTATTTAGCGATACTTTTTACTCGGACCTTCACAGCACTGCGGATCGTATCGCTGTAGGTTAAAACCAGCCTTGTCTGATATTTCAAATAACGATCCATGGTGGCACCACCAACCCCTGCCCCTTGTTCTTTTACCTATAGGAAATAGCGATCCAAACCACCAGGTGTCAGATCAGTTTTAAATATGGTGCCATCTGTATTTAATTAAAGAACTAATCAATCTTCCCCTGTCATTCAATATGTGCCCCTGAGTTGTTGTATCGTCATCGCATCGTAAAAATTAGCGATACCGCGAAAATATAGCGATACAATCCGATATTATTAGAGCAACGCAATGATGTTGTGAGGTTGTTTCATGAATGTATCGTAAAAATTAGCGATACCGCGGAAATATAGCAATACGATCCGATTTTACTGGAGGAACGCTTCTTTAGTCTGATCTTTAAAGTAATCGCAAAAATGAAATTGCAATCTGATTATAGCTAGCAATACCACAAAATGATCAAAATGATGTTGTGAGGTTGTCTTATGAATGTATCGTAAAAATAGCGATACCGCGGAAATATAGCGATACGATCCGATTTTACTGGAGGAACGCTTCTTTAGTCGGATCTTTAAAGTAATCGCAAAAATGAAATTGCAATCTGATTATAGCTAGCAATACCACAAAATGATCAAAATGATGTTGTGAGGTTGTCTTATGAATGTATCGTAAAAATAGCGATACCGCGGAAATATAGCGATACGATCCGATTTTACTGGAGGAACGCTTCTTTAGTCGGATCTTTAAAGTAATCGCAAAAATGAAATTGCAATCTGATTATAGCTAGCAATACCACAAAATGATCAAAATGATGTTGTGAGGTTGTCTTATGAATGTATCGTAAAAATAGCGCTACCGCGGAAATATAGCGATACGATCCGATTTTACTGGAGGAACGCTTCTTTAGTCGGATCTTTAAAGTAATCGCAAAAATGAAATTGCAATCTGATTATAGCTAGCGATACCACAAAATGATCAAAATGGGTAGCTCATGGCCTGTAGGGTCAGGAGCGGTCATTGCACCACCTAGCGCACTCCCTCCCTACTAGCGCACCCTGCGCGCCCCCGCGTGCGAGTCACGTGAACTAATAGGTCACGTGGCGAAGCACGCCCCCACGCTCTATCTCATTCTGTTCCTGCGCTTCACTCAGCTCACACCTACAACCTTTTTTCTCCTTGGCTCTACGCTGTTCGCGGCACCGCATACTCCACGGGTATCGGTCCGAGGCCGTAAGGGCAAGAGTTTTAAAGTACGGGTTAGCTGGAGGACAGGTTCACGTGAAATGCCGAAAACGCGAGCTGGACCGAGCACGTCTCAGGCTCAGGAGGAATCCTCGGACTCGACCATGCGGCCTTCCGAGGAACACGTGGAATCGGCCTCGGAGGTCGGGAGCGTGAAAACCACCCGCCTCGTGGCCGTGGAGGTCGGCCTCGCGGCTATGAAAGAGGATATGAAGACCCAGATCGGCGGTGTCCTGGCCGCGATCAACCGCCTAGCCGAGCAGAGGGCCCCGGAGGCAGCGTCTCGACCGCCGACCGCTCAATCTGCCGCTGAGAGACGGACACAGGACTGGGCCGAGGACCAGGCGGCACGTGTTTTGCCCGCGCCGAGACAACTACGGGAGAGGTACGGGGCGGACTCGTACATCCAGCGCGAGCTCGACCGGGAGGCGATAAAACACGATAGGACGGCCGGTAAGCTGCATTCTGATCTAAATATCGCAAGGCTTACCAGCAAGCCGTATATGTTTATCGACCGTGAGGGGGTTTATACCCTTGCGCAGAAATTGGAGGTGAGGGGGTCCCTGGGACCCATGGAATACGTGAGCGCGTTCCTGGGACTACTGGGAGACCACAGAGCCGTAGAGCCCGAGGACAGGGACCACATGAGTAAACATCTTCATCAGGTCTCCATCGATGCGCAGTCCCGGCCGTGGGCCGGCGTGAGGCGATGGAGCCAATTCATCTTCGATCAGGTCGAGACCGGGAGGATGAGCTGGTCGGACTACGCGCTCATACAGGAAGAGCGGGTCCGACTCGCGATGACGGCCGGGACTCAGACCGGGGGAGCGGATAACGGAAGCAAGTCACGCTCGAGGGAATTGCCGTGTAGGCAATTCAATTCGGACCGGGGGTGTCGCCACAGGAGCGGGCACGAGGACGGGCCTATCAAATGGGTCCATATATGCTCGTATTGCGATTCGGTAGGAAAGCAGTGCGGGCATTCGCTCCATGCCTGTAACCGCAAGCTGGGTTACACCATGGGGTACGACAGTCAGCAAGCCCCCCAAGCCCCAGCAGCCCGGCGGGCGGGCCAGGTGGCGTACACCCCCCAGGCCGGATATACGTTGAGGGCGGCCGACCCCGGACCGGATGCCCTGTACCAACACGGTGGTCAGCCGGCGGCAAAAAACGGGCACGGTGCGCCCCGCGAGTGATCGGAGCGCACCCCAACACAGGATGCTCACGTGTAAGCAGGCCCCGGACCCCTGCGGACACCGGATGCGGCACACGTGAGATCACACGACCGGTAACCCGTGTAACAACACCGGACAGGAAACGGCCGCCGGCCACGTGGGCCGAGGTGGTCAGTCGCTCCTGCCCGGATACACCCCCCCCTGGGGCACCCGCAACACGTGGGGTGGACGGGGGGCAGGCGACACGTGACGCCATAGCGACTGCGACCGCCCCACCACGTGAGGAGGGGGCGGTCGGCAATAACAACAACAACAACCACACGGTACCCCACGTGGCCGGCCCGGTGGGCGTCGCCCACCCGGGTCCAGCCTCCGACAGCGTGGCCGGCCCCGCCGGCACGGCACAGCCCAGCACACTGGACTTCACGGCACTGGAGGAGATCTGCCGCACGGGCATCGTGACCGCCGGGACTCGTACGGACCCGGAGGCCTTTATGTTACATCGCCGCAAGCAGTGGCCGGAGATGGACAACAACGCGCCGCCGGCGCACGGGCACATATACCGGGCCGTGCGGGCAACCGGTCTCCCAAACGCCATGTGTAGCAAGATAACTCTACCCACGGACTTACGGCTACGGGCGTGGGAGAAGTACCTAACGGCCATGCAGGGAAAGCAGGAGCTGCTGGGGTTCATACGTTATGGATTCCCCCTCGGATACCTGGGACCCGCGACCGATACCCAGGGGGTCCCTAATCATCCCAGCGCGACGGCTTTTCCCACGGAGGTAGGCAAGTTCATCACTAAGGAGCTCTCCTTCTCAAATCTGCTCGGGCCGTTCGCCGAGGCCCCGTTCTCTCCGTGGTGCCACGTCTCTCCGTTGATGTCGCGGGAGAAACGGGACTCCGATGCCCGGCGGGTGATAACGGATATGACCTTCCCCCGGGATCGGAGCGTCAACGCCTACGTGAGGAAGAACTCGGTGTACGGGGAGGAGAGGGAGCACACTCTCCCCACCATCGACGGTTTCGTCTCCCGTCTCCTGCGATCGGGTCCCTCGAGCTACATGGCCTCCATCGACATCGCGAGGGCATATAAAAATTTCCGGTGTGACCCCCTCGACTGGCCCCTCCTGTGTTTCGCGTGGGACGGCGGGTACTACTGCGATACGGCGATGCCGTTCGGTGCCCACGCGTCCTCGTATCACATGCAGTGTGTTGCAGATACGATAGTGGAGATCCTCGCCGGAAAGGGGGTGGAGGCGGCCATGTACCTCGACGACCTGATCCTGCTATCGCCGTCAAGGGAGAAGGCCGCCGCCGACTTCGCGACCGCTAGGGAGCTCTTCCGCGAGCTAGGGCTGCCGGAGGCCCGGGAGAAGGCACAAGAACCGTCGCAGGTCGTCCGTTGGCTGGGCATCAACATCGACGCACGTAACATGACGCTGTCGGTGCCCGAGGACAAACTCCAGGACGTCCGCCAGCATGTCGCGGCCGTTGCACGGAAACGCTCGCTCACCAAGCGGCAACTCCAGTCGGTGCTGGGGAAAATCCTCCACGTGGCCAAGTGCATCCGCCCGGCAAGACCCTTCGTGAGCAAGCTACTGGAGGCATTGCGTGGGATGTCGGGGTTTTACCTAAACATCTCATCGGACATGCGGCAGGACCTCGACTGGTTCTCTAGGTTTGCGGAGGGTTGGAACGGGCGTGCCTTGATCCCCAGGGGCCCCCCGACGAAATGCATCACTGTGGACGCCTGCCTCACCGGGGTCGGGGGCACCGACGGCCGCCTGGCCTACTCCGCCCAGGTGTGCCCGGTTGCCGACCCGGTGAATTGCATATCGGAACTGGAAGCCCTCAACACGATATACGCCCTCAACACGTTCCTGAGCGACCGGGACCGGGGGACGCGGGTTGAGGTCTTCTGCGACAACATGGGAACCGTCCAGGCACTAACATCGGGGCGGGCACGGAACAAGGTGCTGGCGGAGTGTGCCCGCCAAGCCTGGATGGTACAAGCGAGGCTCCAGGTCGAGCTGGTATACACGCACATCCCGGGGGTCCTCAACTCGGTCGCGGATGCCCTCAGCCGGTCGCACCTCACCTCCAGTGATTATTCTAAAGCTGCATTTTACATGACCTCTCTTAACCTCAGAGCCGTCGCTCCATGTAATCACGCCTCATTTGTGCCTATCCTCCGGCTTTACTGCAGATCCGGCGCTACGCTGTCTCCAACAGAGGGCATCTGCGCGGCAGGCCGCGGCGCGTGCCCCCGGCACGGTCGCCAACCAGCGAAGCGCAGTGACTACATACCTAGCGTTCTGCCGGAGGATGGGCGTGGACCCCCAGCAGCCGACCGTCAGCCTAATCACCGCGTACCTGGAGTACGTCCGGGACCACGCCCCCTCACCAGCGACCGTAGCAAACCATCTGTCCCACCTACGGTCGCACCTACGGCTGTCGGGAGGGAACATCGCGGCAACGGAGGACGCCCGCGTCAAGCGGGCACTGGACGCAATGAAGAGGGACAAAGCCTACCAGCCAAACGTGAAGCCGCCTATACCTATGGAGGCCCTCAGAGGCGTCCTCGGCGGACTCACGGCCACGCCCCTCGACCGGTCGACCAGAGCGGCGTGCCTCCTCATGTTCTTCGCGGCCCTGCGGCAAAGCGAAGTCGCGCCGCAAACCGTCAAGAGCTTCGATCCGGTCCGGCACCTCACACGAGGAGACGTGAGGGTCACTTCTACTCACGTCGACGTGAGGATCAAGGCTGCAAAGAACCTCCAGTGTGTTGGAGAAGAGAAACGTGTATCTCTGCAGCCCTCCCCGGACCGGATGTCGTGCCCGCTGCGGGCAGTGAGAGCAATGATCGCGGCCGTTCCTACGACCAACGACCGCGAGCCCTTCCTCATGAACGAGGATCGCTCCCCCATCACGACTCGATGTCTCACTAAAGAGTGGGACCGTCTCATCGCGCTGGCAGGGATACCATTAAGGACATATACCCTGCACAGCCTGCGAAAGGCCGCGGCGACGCAGGCCTTCCAGGCCGGAGTCCCTGAACTGGATATACAGAGGTATGGGGGGTGGCGCTCCAACGCCCACAGAAGCTACATCCGCACCTCGGATGCCAATCGGGTGAATGATTCCCTCCTCAAGTCGATTAACGAGTGAGCATCATTTTTCTCCCACCCTCCTCTCCACAAACTCTTCATGGACATTTTTGGCGTTTTATACACATTGCTCTATCTCATTCTGTTCCTGCGCTTCACTCAGCTCACACCTACAACCTTTTTTCTCCCACCCACCCTCACCTTTCTTCCTACTCCCGTAGGGCGTTTTATACACATTGTATAACCATATATACGTATTACATAATACTATTATACATTATACACATGTACTCCTGTAATACATACCACATATGTAATACCTTTTATACAGGCATCACATCTGCCTTATGTATATCTTATACATATCTTCAAAATATGTACTTATCATATTTACAAATATGTCTTCTTCATATATCATACTACATATGTATATCCTCTTCCATAAGATATTGTCATATTTAATATCTTAATTTATATGGACCTTATAAAATTCAAATAAATTTTATTCGCCCATATCTGTCTTCCACTTTTGTGTTGCGGGTAAGGGGTAATGATGTTGTGAGGTTGTTTCATGAATGTATCGTAAAAATAGCGATACCGCGGAAATATAGCAATACGATCCGATATTACTGGAGCAACGCTTTTTTAGTCGGATCGTTAAAGTAATCGTAAAAATAAAATTGTAGCTAGCGATACCACAAAAACAGGAGCAACAGGGCCCTGAGCTGGTGGAGACTGCAGGAGGTTTATATGCAAAGCTGACACGCTGCTGGTTTGCTGAGGAGGAGGCAGTATATATTCCGGCGGCATGGCGGGCTGCCGACACTGACACATCACCAGGGGCCGGGCCCCCCCGGGCCTGATCCCCCCTGCCCCGCCACGACGTGATGCCGTGTATCAACCCGCCTCCGCCCGACTCTAATTGAAATATTGACGTCTGATCCCGAGAAATGATTTTGTTTAGATCCCCGTTTCTTGTAGGGCTTTGGCTGCTGCTGCTCGGTTAATGCTGGGTGAGGAAGCCCGGGTGTGCTCATCTCTCAATGTTCACTGCATGAGGTGCTCACAGGCGATATCAGCCTGATCTGATATTACCCCCGCCTTACAATATGACCCGCTCAAAGGAGATATCAATGCGATATTACCCCCGTCTCACTACATGACCTATGTCGGGTCTGCTCATCTCTCAATGTTCACTGCATGAGGTGCGCACAGGCGATATCAGCCTGATCTGATATTACCCTCGCCTTACAATATGACCCACTCAAAGGGGATATCAACGCGATATTACCCCCGTCTCACTACATGACCTACGTCGGGTCTGCTTATCTCTCAATGTTCACTGCATGAGGTGTGCACAGGCGATATCAGCCTGATCTGATATTACCCCCGCCTTACAATATGACCCGCTCAAAGGCGATATCATCCTGATATTACCCCCGTCTCACTACATGACCTACGTCGGGTCTGCTCATCTCTCAATGTTCACTGCATGAGGTGCGCACAGGCGATATCAGCCTGATCTGATATTACCCCCGCCTTACAATATGACCCGCTCAAAGGCGATATCATCCCGATATTACCCCCGTCTCACTACATGACCTACATCGGGTCTGCTCATCTCTCAATGTTCACTGCATGAGGTGCGCACAGGCGTTATCAGCCTGATCTGATATTTCCCCCGCCTTACAATATGACCTGCTCAAAGGCGTTATCATCCCGATATTACCCCCGCCTAAGTACATGACCCGCTCAAAGGCGATATCATCCTGATATTACCCTTGCCTTACGACATGATCCGCTCAAAGGCGATATCATCCCGATATTACCCCCGTCTCTGTACATGACCAGCACAGAGGGGATATCAGCCTGATGTTACCCCTGCCTTACAACATGACCTGCTCAAAGGCGATATCAACCGGATATTACCCCAGTCTCACTACATGACCAGCTCAGAGGCGATAGGAGCATGATATCATTCCCACCTCACTCCATGACCTGCTCAGAGACAATATTGTCCTGATTTTATGGTATCAAAAATCTTTCTGCGTAACGTATTGGTCTCGCTATCCCGGGCGTGGGTGTGTTCGACCGTACGGTATTTAGAAAATTTTTTTTTTTTTTTTTGTTTTTTTTTTGTTTTTTTTTTTTTGTCCTGATTTTACCTTCGCCTTACAAGATGACCAGTTCAGAGGCAATATCAACCTGATAATACCCCTGCCTCAGTACATGACCTGCTTACAGGCGATATTATCCTGATATCACCCTCACCTCAGTACATGACCCGCTCAGAACCGATATCATCCTGACATTACCCCATTTCGCTCTACAACCTTCTAGGAGGAGATATCACCCCCACCCTACAACGCAATCCACTCGCAGATGATATGATCCCGATATTACCCCATCTCAATACATGACCCACTCACAGCTGATCAATATGATCCTGATATCACCCACACCTGACTACATGACTCTTTCTCAGCCGATATCATCTTGATATTACCTACGCCTCACGATCCGCTCAGAGGCAATAGCATCCTGATATTACCCCATCTAACTACCCGACCTGCTCTGAGGCGATATCATGTTGATATTACCCCATCTTACTACTCGACCCGCTCCGAGGCGATATCATGTTGATATTACACCGTCTTACTACTCGACCCGCTCACAGGCAGTATCATCCTGATATTACCCCTGTCTCCGTACATCGCCATGTCACTAAACAACCCGCTGACAGCTGATATTGTCTCCATATCAACCCCACATCGCTACACAACCTACTCATAGCCGATATTGTCCCCATATCACTGTGTCTCACTTATATGACCCTCTGACAAACTGCTAAGAGGCGATATCGTCTTGGTATTACCCCCGCCTTACAATGCAATCCGCTCACAGATGATATCATCCTAATATTACCTCCGTCTCAATACATGACCCGCTCACAGCTGATCAATATGATCCTGATATTACCCCCACCTGACTACATGACTCTTTCTCAGCTGATATCATCTTGATATTACCTACGCCTTACTTCACGATCCGCTCAGAGGCAATATCATTCTGATATTACCCCATATAACTACCCGACCCGCTCCGAGGCGATATCATGTTGATATTACACCGTCTTACTACTCGACCCGCTCACAGGCAGTATCATCCTGATATTACCCCCGTCTCCGTACATCGCCATGTCACTAAACAACCCGCTGACAGCTGATATTGTCCCCATATCAACCCCACATCGCTACACAACCTACTCATAGCCGATATTGTCCACATATCACTGTGTCTCACTTTTATGACCCTCTGACAAACTGCTAAGAGGCGATATCGTCTTGGAATTACCCCCGCCTTACAATGCAATCCGCTCACAGATGATATCATCCTAATATTACCTCCGTCTCAATACATGACCCGCTCGCAGCTGATCAATATGATCCTGATATTACCCCCACCTGACTACATGACTCTTTCTCAGCTGATATCATCTTGATATTACCTACGCCTTACTTCACGATCCGCTCAGAGGCAATATCATCCTGATATTACCCCATATAACTACCCGACCCGCTCCGAGGCGATATCATGTTGATATTACCCCGTCTTACTACTCGACCGGCTCAGATATTACCCCATCTAACTACCTGACCCGCTCTGAGGCGATATCATCTTGATATTACCCCATCTTACTACTCGACCCGCTCACAGGCAATATCATCCTGATATTACCCCCGTCTCCGTACATCGCCATGTCACTAAACAACCCGCTGACAGCTGATATTGTCCCCATATCAACCCCACATCGCTACACAACCCACTCATAGCCGATATTGTCCCCATATCACTGTGTCTCACTTATATGACCCTCTGACAAACTGCTAAGAGGAGATATCGTCTTGATATTACCCCTTGCCTTACAACACAAACCACTCACAGATGATATGATCCCGATATTACCCCCGTCTCAATACATGACCCACTCACAGCTGATCAATATGATCCTGATATCACCCCCACCTCACTACATGACTCTTTCTCAGCCGATATCATCTTGATATTACCTACGCCGAGGCAATATCATCATGATATTACCCCATCTAACTACCCGACCTGCTCCGAGGCGATATCATCTTGATATTACCCCGTCTTACTACTCGACCTGCTCACAGGCTATATCATCCTGATATTACCCCCGTCTCCGTACATCCCGATGTCACTGAACAACCCGCTGACAGCTGATATTATCCCCATATCAACCCCACATCGCTACACAACCCACTCATAGCCGATATTGTCCCCATATCACCGTGTCTCACTTATATGACCCCCACACAGGTGATATCATCCCTATATCACCCTTACCTCACTACGCGACAACAAAGCACTCCACTTATAGTGATAAAACGTGGCTTTTTGCTGCCTGGCCCAGCATCAAAGTACTGATATTTTATTATCATCACCGAAGTCAGGAAAACTGAACCTGATGAAGGTTTTTTTCTAACCCCGCCCGTTCAGGATTAGGGAGGCGCGCTCGGTATGGGGCAGAGAACGAAGTGCCATGTTTACCAGAGCAGCATTTCTATGTTTAAGGCCTGTTTCCATTGGCTGACGAAAACGGTGTAGATTTTTTGTATTTTTCTAATAGCCTATTTCCACTGGCCATCACTGATATACAGTAAGGGACCACACTGAGTATCTTTAGCACTGCTGACGCAAAATGTAAAATAGGCTTTTAGGAAAACTAAAAAAATCGACAACATTTTCGTCAGCCAATGGAAACAGGCCTTTACGGCTATGAGCGAGGGGACCACTCTTTTAACGGGGTGTTCCACTGGACCGACGGTAGCCGATTCCGTAGCCAGACATTCGCCGATTATTATCGGATGCCCTAGAATTTCTCAAATCTTTGAAAATGGTCATTTATTAAACTATTATTATCAGAATTAAATAAATTACAATACGTGGGCTTCCTCTTAAGGGCCCAGGAACAATTGATCGGGTGAGAAATCGGCCTGGTGGATTTTGCCCTTTAAATGGATATCCAGTAAAACCCCGCTTAAAGGCACACCCTCCGTTCCGTGTAAAGTGTCCTCTTAAGCGAGGTGTCCCCCTTAAGCAGGGTTAAAATGAACTAAGTAAAGATTTCTGTTCAAAGAGAACTGGCCCCTTAAGTGGGGTGCCCCCTTAAGCGAGGTGTCCCAAAAGCGGGGTTTTACTGTAGCTTAATAAGCCACAGTCAGTTGATTCTGATTCTTGAAGAAACCCAAAAGGCAGATGTAACTCATAAAGCCATTCTCTACTGGCCAACAAAAACGGCACCAATTAGTGTCTTAGAAGAGTGCCTAGGTGAGGTTACGGTTTATGCTTTGTTTCTGCGATATTTGAAGGTCATTAGACCCATTTCCATTGGCCAACGAAAACGGCAGAGATTTTTTCTAGGCAGAAAATGTTGTGGGTCATTTCACGAGCTGGGTCGTTTCCATTGACCGATTATGCCCAATGCCCATCTACCGATTTCGGAACATTCATGTACCTTTGTCGGCGACAAACGGACGGTAATTTGTCTCACCGAAGGCATCCTAACGGAGTCGGCCGTAGTCAGTAGATGTAGGACAGCTAGGCAAGGGTCAGCCAACGATTAGTAGACCGATTTGCTTAGGACCAATATCCACCACCCAATCTCCTCAATGTCCGCTGGTCGAGAGAAGGGTTACATAATTTGCCTGCGACAAGTTCACCGACTCCTATACGATTTGGGAACTAATCGCTCAACCCTGAATCGGGAGATGGGCATCAGGCTTTATGGGTCAGCAGGGCCAAAAGTCTGTCGGTGGTTCCTGACTGTAGATCGGTGACGGGTAATCAGCCAATGGAAACGGACCTTCTACCGATAGAACTGTCCTTCCAAACACAATGACCATCACTGATTTTAACTACTTCAATTCTGTTGGTCATTGACAAAATCAGTCAGTGGCCTTTGCGTAATCTATGCACAATTAATCACTTCTCTCCATTCACCGATCTGGCGTTGGTAGTTCCCCGACTACAGATCGGTGGTGAATATTTTTTTGTTTTTTTAAAAATCATTTTATTTATCCTGGCAATGTACAAGGCATGACTGCCTGTTTTCTGACACTCCCAGCATGTAGTACTCTTGACCGTTATAGTCTAATTGGCTTATGCTCTTACTAACTGGCTTAATGTTAACAATATATATACAGACAATTGTGGAAAATCAATCACAGTATTAAACAGTCTTGGATCAAGAAAGTATACATGTAGTAAAGCTCTTTGCTTTTAATAGTACATCGAGATTATTGAAAGTTTTCCAATTGTATACCATCAAAACTTGATTCTAAACCTTACACAATAAAACAACCAATAATAATAATATTATCTCTCAAGATTTGGCCGGATATCTACTAACCATGGGGGTTCTTTCACAGTCAATGTGGATTTTAGTTACTCTGTGCTCTAGTAATTTTGACGGCTAAGTTGGCCAGTGGGAAATGTCTTATAGAGGCATTATGGAGTTCCTCGATCTCTTGGATTGCCTCATGGGCACTGATAGAGAGATATAGATCGTAGATGATTTAAAATGATAAAATAAGCACTTGCTGCAATACAGGTGTTGCCGTTCAGCGCCACCTAACAGCCCACTGCCTAGTTACGCGGCTCCTCGGACAAACCCGGCCGAGTCTGACTATATGTGTATAGGGAACACAGCAATCACACCTAAAGTGTGAACGGTGGGTGTGATTACAGGAGCGTTGTTTTTGGACAGATTGGACTGCTAGAACAATTAAAGGCATTGTATCAACCAGTCTGGACTATCAAAACTTTATAGTTGATGATTGTTTTGGTTTTAATTTGGAGAATGATAAGCACATAATAGCTAGGCCTGCCAATGTATTAATGTATATTCAATTTCAGTGATCCTGTCTTATCTAAGCTATATCTAAAGTATCATTAAGGTGATATACATGTATGACACATCGAATTGGAGCTGGAATACCATAGTATTTGATGAAATCATTGTTATTTCTTTGTAAATGATATACACGGGTATTATGAACGTATTACGCTCATATACTGAGTGATTCAATGCTAAAGAATACGTTGCCATGGGCTTGTTTGGCTGCAGGCATTGGGTAACCACACAGATAAGGTGGGACACCGGACAGTGGAAAAAGGCCTATAGCATGGACATAATCCTATAACATGGATGATTGAGGGTAAAAGAGATAAATTACCTTTATCTCACCCCTTGTATTCTTCCTCCATTTTCCCCTAACGTTGGGAACTCGTATCCAATGCTTATGAGATATTTAGGAAATCATCCAATGGGGGATTATGTCACGAATGTTAGGACATTAGTCAATGTGAAGCATGAGACAAATTCGGAAACCCATTTAAGTTTAGTGTCAGAGCTCAATCCCATCTCGTTTGAATAGCTACGTAATTCACACGGCTTCGCCTTGTTAATTACTATCGTAAAACTGGATGAGTTTTAATCTTGGCCACCGTATGCCACGACTGGAGTTTGGCATAGTGACTTCATGAGGCAAAGCCGAGTGAAGTCTGGAGCCAAAACTCAAGGAGTGGCATGCGGTGGTCAAGATTAAAACGAATCAGGTTTTGATTTTATCCTACTCCTTCTCCTCAATTTTGGAATATTACGTGATAACAATTATATATGCCACTAGTTGCATACAAAACTCTGTATACCAGTCAGCGTGACATACAGAAACGCAATGTTAAGCCTATAGGATTTTATATTAGGGGTAGGATATTTCAAACTTGATGATTTCAAGGCCTATTACAAGGAAGGTCTCCTTGCGCTAAGATTAGCCTACTAAGATCAAACGTACTATCTGGTTACCTTAAAGAGGGATGCCCAACCAACCATCACCCACACAGGTTAATTGATGAATATGATGATTCCACTGATATCTCATTGTAAATACCATCATACATTATTATCATTCTTCTTCTTCTTCTTCTTATGTACAATAACCTAGCTTTTGTCCCACCCCTGGTACAGGTTGTGCCATTGAGTTAAGTACTACACCATGGTGGTGGCAGAGATACGTAGCAACGCAGCAACCAATGAACGTCAAGTTAAAAAAAATAGTTCCGGCGCCATTGCTTGAACCACACTGGCACGAACATGGAGAGCGACAGTTATCTATCGGGAGTAATGGCTGGTGTATAATTATATTATTGCTTAAAATCGACTGTAAGGTCCGTGTTGGGGGTGAGATAAAAACAGAACCGCTTTCGAAACATATTTTGAACCACTACGCTCACTCGTTTGGATGCTCCGTATCGTCACTCAGCTATGCCTCGTGACGATTACTACGCATCCAAACTCGTGGCGTAGTGGTTCAAAATACGTTTCTAAAGACAGTTCTGCTTAAGTCTTATATGATGTAGGTTGTGCGAAGCACATTTATATTGTATATATGTTGCTCTTACTATGCATGAAATATTGAAAACATTGAATTATGGCCCTGGAGCCTACTGAAAATAGGGTTACTTCTCTACCCTAGTAGAGTTTCCAGAATAAAGAACAAGTAAAAAAAAAATAATAATAAAAAAGGGGTATGAGCTGTGACCCTAAACTTTCATAGGTTTCCTCGATATTACATGTTAATAAATTGCAGTAAGCAAATATATCAGCCATAAGAGCTGCAAAATAGACATAAGTTATTGAAATGAGGAAATGTGATAACACTGGCCGGAAAGAAGATAGGCCTGCGAGCCTAAAATGGATCCAGTATAAATAAAAGAATGAAAAAAAAAGTGACTAAGGAACGGTTTTTGACCGCCGGCACTCCTGTAGAAGTGATCCAACAGATCCAGCTGAATTTCCAAACAAAATATTCATCATATTGCAGCAAAACCTCTGAACCAAACAGAAAGGAAACGCATTCCATGCAATGTGCGACCCGAGTATCAACAAAAAACAATAAGGGCTAATTTATATCTATAATAAAGAAAAAAAAAAAGATTAAAAAAAGGCATGGCCCAATACTCCCATGGTAATGAAAGGATGGTTTGATTGAATTAGGATAACGATTTATGGGCGACTCTAGACAATAACAAGTGATTTAGTTACACCAGCGAAGACGGCTCCGTTGCTGCTGTCACTATAAACACATTCAGATAAATATCAGGCTCTCATTGAGCGCGGTTCTGTATTAATTTATTGCAGGGAGTGCTCCCAGGCTGTGCGTATTGCGGCCGACTACAGCGGACTGCACTTTGGACGGCCACGCATGCGCATTGCCAGAAGCAATGGGCTTTTCTTGTACGTCTGCGGGCGACACGTGGCCCTTATATCGCTCGTCCCTCATCTCGTTCGTCTAATCGTCGTTCGTTATTTGTTACTTCGGACCATGCAAACATCGCTTAGCCTTTGCATGGAAGGTGGAAGGCAGTGTTGCCAAGGGGGCCGTTGAATAAACTACTACGAAAGAAAGTATCTCAGAATTGTCTTTTGGGCCGTAGTGTTGTATAAAATGATGTGTTGTAAGCTTAACCCAATCCTTACGAACGCTTTTTGTGCTGCATCGTGTAGGCGGCGACACTAGCTCACATGTATGGACAGCACCAAATTTGAAAAATAATGTCACGTGACGTTATTTGTGTTGATATGGCAACTTAAAAATAAATTCGATGATTATATTGGTCATATCACTGCACGAAAAGAACTATTTTACATATATATACGCCATCGCGATAATGCACGTATCGGCTGTATCGTGGCTTGTTTATACTTGTATACACCTCTTATACGCGTCTACGTTTCGGGCGTCTACGAGACAGTTTCCATATGTAGACGCGCGCGACTTGGCTGTCTTTCAGGATTCAACCTCAAGTCTGAAGAGGGTCATTATATAGTAAGCCTCACTGTCCACACATTGAAATGGTGTTTGAAAGTAAGATCTATTAGAAAAACAATTAAAAAAAAACATAATGCAAGGTTTACTGTGTGTAATTAATCAATTTATACTTAATTAGGTTTTTATAAAATAAATTGGCAATATAAGATTGCAATTTTCATATAATACAGACTTGGATGGTTAATGGCAAATGAAATATGCTACCAGTAGTGTCCCCAAGTGGCAGAGAATGGAACTTTTTGAGATCGGTGTATATACAACGGAATCAGGCGTATATATGACGTATATAAGACCGCACCATGGACATATACGCCACTAGATAAGGCGTCTACGAGACGTCTAATAGGTCGAACTTCTAGACGCAAAATCCTACTGTTAGACGCGTTTCGTATACATATGTAAAATAGTGGTTTTCGTGCAGTGTATCTAAATACTTATTTTTTGTAAAAATGGGGTCATATTATTGAATATTTCACGAATTATGAGCCGAATTTGCAAAATGTAAAATGATGCCATTTGGCATCATTCGCCCATGGCTGGGGATGCCACAGTGGCATCCTTAGTAAGGAAAGCGGTAAGAGTAAGGGTCGTAGAATGTGGTATATAACTACGTTACGTTCAATTATAAAATATCTACTGTTTTGTAATACAACACTGAATGGAAAACATCGTCCAGGATGTCGTTTATCTTTGGAGTTATCGTATCGTCCAGCGCTAGCACCAGAAACGAACAATTAACCCCCTAGTCCTTCTCCTTACAAGTCGGCACTGCTTCTAGAATCTATACACCACAGGGGTGTGTTTAATAACCTAAGAACGATAATAAGACATTTCTTACAATGCTCAAAGGTCAGGGTGCTAATTAATAACCCAGGATATATCGTAGTACTACGATATATCCTGTACTTAATCGTACTCCGATCGTCCAAGGGCCAATGTCGTTGGTTATGTTTTAGGACGGTCCAATGATACGATCTTATCTAGCCTTCAAAATACTGTTGTATTGATTCATCGTTCAACTCTCCGTTGTCCTCCAAATTTGTCCTCCAACGTTCTCTGAATCTACTAAGTCAAGGACATCCACAGGGCTGTCCTAGATGTAGCTTGTTCTGTAAATATTAATATACATATTTCTTTATTAGATTAAGTTTCTCTCAGTCTGAGAGCTGCAGTATGTCACGTCGATGCTCGTCCGCACCTCATGCGTGCTGAGTTGCTTCCCCCACTGAAACCGCTCTGGTCACACAGTGGGGTGAGGCTCCGTAACAAAACAACTCTAGTGACAACGTGTGGTTGAAGCTGAGAGGAGAGAGGATCTGCCTTATGCCGGCAGGCGCTTTATTTTATAACAAGAGTACATTTAGACGTCACAACGGACGAGTACGTCACATACCCACATACCATTCCTTATACAGTCAATTACAGACGCGGTAACTGTTTCCAAACATGGTTACATTTTTCCCAATTGGTCACTAGCGGTCACATGTAGGGACAAGACGCTCCCCCAAATATGGATACGTCTTTCCCGTCTAGGGACCTCTATCCCATTTTAAGAAGAAACCGCAAAGATGTTTGCGCGTTCCTCCAAGAGGATTCTGACATGTCCCGTCGCGTGCAACCTTCTTGAGGTAAAACCTCTATATACATAGTATGTACAGAAAGGAAATATATTAGCTTAGAAAAGATAATAATTTTAGGGAAGATAATAGTTTTAGGGAAGATAGTAGCTTAGTATTTCTCCCTTTTTATGCACCATAGGTATTTCTCCCTTCTATTCACCACAACTTAAAACCTTATTTCCTACATAAGAAAGATTTAGTATAATTATGGTTTTCTTTCACATATTGATGCATGCGTATACGTTCATCTGAGGAGCGTGAGAAAGCCGGACATGCGAGCAAGGTTCTCACAAACAAGTTGACATGAGTAACGACTTGTTGAGACTGGAGGTGGATACAATACGGATGTGCACGTAGGCACAATCACGCGGAGACAGTAAACTTCCAGAAAACACATCTCTTTCTCACCAGCGACTTTCTCCTCTCCTTTTAAATATAATATATGTCCTCCCCGTTCGACCATGTTTAGGAGTCGTGTATATAAGAGGAAATCAAATATATATATATAATATAACCCTCGGCAATATGCTCACGAAAACACAATGCGAGCAGCATCAGAACTTTTGTGGCGCGACCAGTTACGCGTGGTATTTCCCAGGTGCAGACTAGTCCTGGAGATGGAAGGTCTCCCAGGCTCCTCCCCCGATAGGAGAGATGAATCCGCATAACTAAAGGGATTTGATATCACCAAATATGCCTTTAAACAAGTTTCTCAGAAGGAAAGAAGGTCTAATAAAAGTGTAACACTCAATGGCAATGATGTTGAGCGAATCACTGAAGGTGGCCATACGTGACATGGCCGTACGTGACACAGTACCATGACACCTGAGTCAAGTTAGGGAAGACTAACCTTTTGATATGTTGCTTAAATATAGTTATGGGACTACAATTTGGTTCATAATCTAATTGATTCCAGAACTTTTCATCTCTATATAATAAACTTTTCCTATAACATGTCCCAGGTTGCCACGATCATATTTTTCAAACGATATCTGTCGTGGATCGTCCCTGATGTATCGTAGCGTCCAGGGCAATTATGGTTCGTTAATCATTAAACAGACCCCTGATTTGTACAGACTTTTGATTTGTCATCAATGCAGAGCATAGTCCTTTATTTTCCTGAACGAAAAAGATTATCAGTTTGCTGCTACACTATAGCAAAAGCTGATATGGCCTCTTCATCATCAAGTATGATGACCTTGTGAAATTGTATGATGTGCCTATCATGATTGCTCAATAAAGCTTTTGAACAAAAAAAAAGGGAAAAAAAGAAACGGAAAATTAGGAAACATAGTTATTCAGGCCGCAGTGATGGCTGTTCGAGGACTTTCATTCTGATTCTATGGCCTGAGGACGTAGTAAAGGTCCGTGAATACAGGGCCAAGAACAGGTTCACTACGGGCTCAGTTACTACGTTTCTTTATCATAAACCTGAAAATCACGAAAGAAATGCTATTTTTATTGGAGCATGCTTGCACGAACATTATATACGCAGCCTAGAGGTTAGCGTGGTCATATTAAAATTCCAGCGTGCTTCAGGAAAACTATCCCTTCACTATCTGCATGTTATTCACTGTGATAGTGAGAACAGAGCAGGGAGCCAGTGTCTCAGGGTCTCAGAAGCATGCCCAACTGACCATGACCAATCACTCAAGACCAAAATACCTCAAGACCCACTTGTGCTTGATAAGTTTTGTCCTAGATAGGCAGTTGCAGTTGCAGATAAAGTTTACTGGGTGCAAGTGGGTTATAGAAAACTATCCATCGACTGAATGTAGCCCAAACCTTTTAATTGTTATTCATCTATAATTGCACGCTCATTCATCAATGATGAAATACTATTTGCTCCTAGTTTTTATCAGTCGTCAAAGTCATCTCTTTGCAGCCTCACAGTGGGCGCGAACATTATTTATGTCATTCCCAGCAGCGGATAGTATTTGATCCTACCCCTAATAAAAAACGCCATAGGCTTAACATGGGATATGTTTATGTCACTGGGTGTGACATAAAGTGTTTTTTATGCCACCACTTTCTAATGCTGAAAAAATATGGAAACGGGGTAGGATAAAATCTAGACGCCACTCATTTGAGTTTGAGCTTATTTATGTCACTCATTTTGTTGGCTCTGTAATGTCACTCGTCGTCGACTCTTGATATTATGGAGCCAACAAAATGCGTGGCATAAATAAACTCAGACTCAAACTCGTGATGTCTCTTGATATTATAAACGTTTTTACACACGATGATACAAGATATGAGTGTTCCTTCAAAATACATAATCAATTGATCTTTTTAAGGTCTCACTCTACGATTTCAATCAACTGTACTCGAAGAATGTTGACAAGAGGCAGCTTCATAATTCTGAAATGTTACTAAAAGAAATCGCACAACGGTCCTGTCATAATGGCGTATAGTTCCCTACATTCCATAGCTGTAAATGTGACAAGTGTATAAAAATCATATAAGTATTTTCATCGTAGATACAAGTGCTTGTGTAATGTTTTTTTTATTTGGATTTTCGCAGGCGGACAGGTATTGTTATGACATGTAGCAGGTTTTCCCGCGCTTTTTGATGAGCGGTAAATTTGTCGTCTGCTCACACACTCAGTGTCATGCGCAGAAGATGTCTCTTCGCGCGGTGCATGATGGGACTAATGTACTTTCCAGACACTGTCTGACAATGACAGGTTTGACGCTATGATAAGAATATCTCCTGAGAGAAGTGTAACAATAATGGCGCATAGAAATATGTATCCGCGGGTCTCTTTTCACGTATTGAAAGGGAGGGTTTAAAGGCATAGCCTACAGTTTACAGCGGCGCCATCTGGTGATTTTTAAATGGTGATAATCGTCAGTCAAAACAAGTGTCTGAGGATTCATTCTATCCTAAACGTTTTTTGTTTAAAAAAAAATTGATTCAAAACAGATTTATTCAGGCAGGTGTCATCATGGTATTAGATCAGATTTGAGTTTTATCCAGTGTATCCAATCTTCTTAGGTAAACTGGGCAATTTACATTTGCTTTATTTACATAAGAAAGCTTTGAATTATATGAACTTATTTTCTTACCCCTGTATTTTTCTCCATAGGCTTAACAGTGCTTCACGGCCGTGATGTTCGTGTACCCAATACTCAATGGCTAATTGGGTGATTTATTTTATCAAAAAATAATGTTATATGAGGTGAGCTAAAATCAGAAACCCACTCAATGTTAAATTGGTCCGCACTCCACCGAGTTTGACTGCAGAGTAATTACTCTGCAGTCAAACTCGGTGGAGTACAGAACACGCTATTTTCATCGAGTGTGTTCCCTTCTAATAATGTGTATATTATAAGACCTATGAACTTATATGTGTAGTATTATACACGTATTATATTCTGTGGAAGTATGAGGGAAATGACATGGGTTTTACTATGTGAAAAACAACTTTTAGGATTTTTCTATATATTCTTTTATAAAATCATCATAATATCAATTGATCTTTAAATGAAAAACTAGCACGGCTAGTTAGATATGTGTACAACACGTACAGATCATCATATTGAACTTTCAGGAAAATGACATGGGTTTGAATTTTCAAGCCAAATTGTCCGCTATGCCTTTAGTCATTTAAGTGAAATTCCTCATTTTCTACAAACAAGAAGACCTCAGTGAATTCCTCGCAGCAGTCTCTGTCACCTCACCACCTTCATATTTCAAGTATTTAATGTAAAAACCTTGTATTTTAGTTAGGACTGCCCCCTGTCGGAGCCTCCCGGAACCTCCTCCTCCTACGCCTGGCCCTGTTGGACATGTTATGGTGATTGACCTTTGACCTGTCTGTAGGAGGTTGACCTTTGACCTGTGGGCTGATGTACGCTTAGCTTCCGGTTACTTCGTTCATCATCAACAGCGCAGCCGGGCCGCAAGATGGCGCCACTAGATATAAGTATAGCCTGACGTCACTAGATGGCGCAACTAGACGTTAGTATAGTCTGACGACACTAGATGGCGCTACTAGACGTTAGAGCAACCGGATGACACTAGATGGGGCTACTAGATGTTAGTATAGCATGACAACACTAGATGGCACTACTAGACGTAAGTATAGTCTGACGACACTAGATGGCGCTACTAGACGTTAGAGCAGCCGGACGACATTAGATGGGGCTACTAGATGCTAGTATAGTCTGACGACACTAGATGGCGCTACTAGACATTAGTATAGTCTGACAACACTAGATGGCGCTACTAGACTTTAGAGCAGCCGGATGACACTAGATGGGGCTACTAGATGTTGGTTTAGTCTGACGTCACTAGATGGCGCTACTAGACGTTAGTATAGTCTGACGACAGTAGATGGTACTACTAGACGTTAGTATAGTCTGACGACACTAGATGGCACTACTAGATGTTAGCGCAGGCTGACGACACTAAATGGCGCGACCAGACGTTAGTATAGTCTGACGACACTAGATGGCACTACTAGACGTTAGCGCAGCCTGACGATACTAAATGGTGTGACCAGACGTTAGTACTAGACGTTAGTATAGCATGACTAAACTAGACGGCGATGCTAGACAATAAAGCAGCCTGACAACACTAGATGGCGCTACTAGACGTTAGCATAGCCGAACGACACTAGATGGGGCTACTAGATGTTAGTATAGTCTGACAACACTAGATGGCGCTACTAGACGTTAGTATAGCCTGACGAAACTAGATGGCGATATTAGACATTACAGCAGTCTGATCCTATTGTTGAACCCTGTCTGACTGTACAACTCTTTCTACATGATAACCCCAAATTGGTTTTAAAGTATAGTAAGAATGTTACATATATATTCCCAAATACTTACTGACTACAGTTAGGGAATGATATGAGCATATATAAATACATTAATCCATGATCTTTCATAAAGACTGATCATTTTGATTATCGATGGCACCACAAAAACCCTGGTAAGATGACGTTTCGGCCCTTTTTTTGTAACAACTTTCTTGTAGAACCCTTCGGCTTCATTTACTAAAAGCAGAACGGTGTGACTTGTACCTCTCCACAGAGAAACGCTAAGACAGAGCCCTTCCTGCTTCCCTGATCCATACACCTTATGGCAGGTAGTATGCTATGCAAGGTCCCGTAGACGTATACCTCACGATCCATTCAGGGAGTAGCCGGCAGATGAATCTAATAGGCCGCTGTGCAGGCCGCTGTGTTGTGATAGATCGCTATGCATATCGCTCCTCACAGTCATCGTACACAATGAGATACAGCCAGGATGTTACATCAGGCCTGGGTGCGTGGGAGGGGCTTTGAGGAATAACTCAGTGCAAACCACACGAGGAACTGAAAGACGGAGATACCAAAACTATGTAACTTATTACCTGTTATATTGTTAGAAGGAAACTCACGAGATGAAAATAACTTGGTCCGTACTCCACCGAGTTTGACAGCAGAGTAATTCACAGAGCGAAGCTGAGTAAAATACATATTTACACCCGTCAGCGCTGACAGGAGGGGGGGGGGGGGGGGTTGCACCACTGGCAACCAATAGTAGGTGAAGTCAATGCCCAGGTATTCCTTTGAAGATTCGGCAAAGACCACAGGCACACTCCCCCCAGATCTTTCGCGGCGCTAGCGCTGGCTTAGTCTCTGTCCCAACCCAAAGCTAGTTCCTTGGGTACCCACTAAAGACAGGGGAGACCAGCGAACATTTTAGATTCAAAACAAGGCAACTGTCAAAAGTTATACAAGTCAAACAACTCACATATCATGAGTTAGGAAATATAGGAATTGTTAAATGGGGTTAACAGACAATCCAGCTGTTTCTTTTCCATCTCTAAACTACTTTATGATGTGAATCTACAGTTGATTAGACTGCCCCTTCAAGTGAGCACATGTGTTATGTTGACAAACCAAACCCTGAGGTGCCTTCCACTAAAGAAAGTAATCCCTGGGACTATGCCCAATTTGATTTAACAAATAACAGAAATGAGTGTATATCATTTACCATATAGATATTTGCCTATCTATTCACACGTAAACTACAAAATACTCCCCAAAGCGATAAGAATTTAGGATATTTTGAAAACTAGCGTATGGGCCAGATCTGAGCCCAAACAGGCAGGTTGGGGCAGAGATATTTTAAGCGGCCACAGGAAGTAGAGCCCAAGATATCTGCTGGGAGGGTGGACCACAGGTTCTCTCGAAAGGCCACAATATATGATACGTCATGATGATTTTGAGCGATTGCTCTTGCAATTAACTGCAATGATCGCTGTAAAAACTGTTGTCTGAAGTACTGTTTATGGTCTATAAATTATAAAATGAAACATTGCCTGAAGAAGTCTGATAAATCAGACGAAACGTCGCAACATTCCCAAATCCAACCGCCCCTATCTCGATGTATAATTATCCCCCAATAAAACCTTTCAAATAAAATCAGCTTGTCTGGTTTTCTGTGGAATTTTCTATCATCTGAAATTATAAAATGATTTGCTTGCCTAAGTAGATAGATATTTTTGGTGCTGCATTTCATGCATCTATCATCGAGTTTTTCAAGATAGTCTTTGGTGCGAGGTTCAGGTATGTTTTCTTCTTCCAGTTATTGTTCATTTATGACTGCTCTCTGAATAATCACAAACTACATCTGACATGAACACGACATTAAGCGTTAATGTTTTCTAGCCCGGCCTTAATTAGAAAAATGAAGGCACAATAAATTACCTAGGGCCATAAATTGGAATTGTTGTTCTAAGAAAGACACATCCATCAGAAGAGATACTGATCGTAAGATAACGATTAATCTGAGAGAATCCAGCGAATAACAGTGCATCAACACACTGGGGTGTGGCGTTGAACTCCCCCTCTTTTTTAATATTTTATCTTTATTCTGTAGGTTCTGTAAGCTCAAGTACATAAATTATGTTGAAATTGTTTCTAGATATAAACGAGGTGGAGGGAGCAGAGTAAACGACGAGTACCAAAATTTTATTACAAAGATGACTTGAACTATAATAAATTACCGAACTGTATAAAATCTTTTAGTTTTAAATGATGTTGTGTGTTCAAATGCCTTTCCTGGGTATCTCAACTACAAATTATGATGTTTTTTTGGATTGATTGTATAACTGTCACAGTAAAACAATTGTAAATTTCGGCCATTGTTGTAAGTCTACTAGCTAGACAACGGGCTACACGGATCAAGTCACTGGAATGAGTGGAAGATAAGAAGGCTAGTACGACCTAACTCAATTCCAGATTAAATAAAAAACCTTAAAAAAAAAGAAGAAAAAAGTAGGAAGTGGTAGATTGGTTCAACGGAAATTCCCCCATTATAAGATACTAGGATTAGACTAAATCAAGTGCTTTCTGGTGATTTACCAGTCATTGTTCCTGTACTCAAATATTGTTGTTCCCATGCCCAACTGTGAATCCAAGTCCAAGTACAATATCTGTGCAGATGTCTATGTCAAAAAACAATTCTCTAAAAAATGGGCCACATTTGTGCAACATTGATGCCATCTTTTCTACTGATATATATAGCCATAGTTAATCTTTATTTTGGAGGGATGTAGGCAGAAGTAGTGCCTATTTCCACAGTGCTCCAGGCTGGAAATTAGCATGCACTACTTTTCGGTAAGAATGACAGAGATTACGACACACATCGGTTTGCATATAATCGTACATCTGTCGGTAGGTGTAGACTGATTTGCTTAGGACTGATACCCACCACCCCCTCTTCTCGATGGCTGCTGGTTGAGCGAGGGGTTACATAATTTGCCAGCGACAAGTTGACCGACTCCTATACGATTTTGGAATTAATCATTAAATAATTAATTGGTAGATGGGCATAGGACTTTAAAGTTGATACATTGATATCTGAAGTCCAATGAACATCTACCAATTGTGGAACATTGATGTATCTTTTTCGGCGACAAAGGTAGAACAATTTGTCTCAGGCGAGGCATCCTAACGGAGTCGGCCCTAGTCGATAGATGTTTGGCAGCAAGGCAAGGGTCAGCCAATGATAACTAAAATCCCCCCTTTGAGATGTTCGTTCTCGCTGATGAGTTGTCGGTCGATGTTCCTAAATCGTTCGCCGAAAGTTTATCAACATGTTGATGAATCCAGTTGGCGACAACAAAACATTGGAAAAACTACTGTTTGGGTGGCCGAAACGGTTTACTTAATTTGCCTGCAACAAGTTCACCGACAACTATACAATTTGGGAACTAATCGTTCAACCCTGAATCAGTAGATGTGCATTGGTTTACAATTATTCTCGGATACTGTGTTACAGAAATCAGGTGAAGATGCAGTGCATACCTTGTTTCTGCTGCATTTGACAGGTCTATACTGACAGAAGTCGTTCAGTGGTGGCCTCATTGCATAATCTGCATGCCTGTTTCCATTCACCGATCTGGCGTCGGTGGTTCCTTAGGGCCCGTTTCCATTGGCTGATTTCCTGTCACTGATCTACAGTCAGGAACCACCGACGGACTTTTGGCATTGCTGATCCAAAATCGGTCAATGGAAACGACCCAGCTCGTGAAATGACCCACAACCTTTTCTGCTTAAATTATGCAATGTGGCACCACCCACCACTGAGTGAAAGCTTGGTCACTGAGTGAAATCTATTGCCCTCCTATATAGATGTACAGTGAGTGGCACCACCAACAGATTTTCTGGTTAACTCTACACCCATTTCGTTGGCTAATGGAAGTAGGCCTTATCTGCAGATCAGTGGCGAAAAGTCGGCCAGCGGAAATGAGCTTAAGGAAAACTTCAGGTGATGCCAATGATGAAATTAATCTGCATTTTCTGACATTTGGTAGAGAGTAAAATCACACCTGTCCATATTATCTCACACCAAACATTCACATCTCTCCGCAATCTTACACCTGACCTTCACACCTCTCCACACATTCTCACACCTGACCTTCACACCTCTCCACACAGTCTCACACCTCAAATCTACACCTATCTACACAGTCTCACACCTAACATCCAAACCTCTCCACACTCACTCACACCTGACCTTCACACCTCTCCACACAGTCTCACACCTCACATTCACACCTATCCACATTGTCTCACATCTAACATTCACACCTCTCCACACTCTCTCTCATCTCACATTCACACCTCTCCACAGTCTCACACCTCACATACAAACCTATCTATACAGTCTCACACTTGGCAGTCACACCTCTCCACACCTCTCAAACCTGACATCCACACCTCTTCACACAGTCTCACACCTCACATTCACACCTCTCCTCACAGTCTCACGCCTGACATTCACACCTCTCCACAGTCTCACACCTGACATCCACACCTCTCCACACTCTCTCACACCTGACATCCACACCTCTCCACACTCTCTCACACCTCTCCACATAGTCTCACAACTGACATTCACACCTCTCCACACTGTCTCACACCTGACATCCACACCTCTCCACACTCTCTCACACCTCTCCACATAGTCTCACACCTGACATTCACACCTCTCCACACTGTCTCACACCTGACATCCACACCTCTCCACACTCTCTCACACCTGACATCCACACCTCTCCACACTTTTTCACACCTCTCACACCTGGCAGACTGCACCCCAATGACCTCCGCAGCGCCCTCTAGTGTCTCCCCCTGGCGGGAGCTGTCTTTAATAATCCAGGGGGCGCATCGATCGGCGGGTCGGGGGTGTCACGTGACATCCGGGGACCCTGGAGGACCACGCCCCCTGGCGGGTAGCCCTGCCTGCCCCCCTCACACGTGACCAGACCCCCGTGTCCACTCAGGCGGAACGGGGCGTGTTCGCTTATTATTGATGACACAAGGGAGCTTTTCTAGAGGTATTTCTGGAGGTTTCTGGCACTCAGACTAGACGCTAGACTCTGAAGTGAGATAAACTGAGATAAGCTTCTATCAACAGGAAGTTGTTTATTCAGTATTTTTATAGAATGACCCGACCATGCTGTACAAGCTGCGAAATGAGATGGTAACTTTTACGGTTCGTACAGAACGAGAAGTTTATGTCAAATTCTGTACGAACTAAATACATCATCGGGTATAGAAAGTTGTTTTTCACATAGTAAAACCCATGCCAACTTTCACAGAATATAGTATAGGTATAGTAATACCTATTTAGGTTTTAATAATCATGCGTCACCGTCCTTGTTTTTCAGTACATTTCCTATAGAAATGAAGCAAATAAAAAAGGGCCTATTTTACCTGTTCGGATTAGGTCATACTAGACAAAACTTAAACTTTGCTCTTTTGAGTTTGGAATAAATGCCTTTTACTTGTGGATAACGTTGATCTATAAGCAGTGGGGTGTGGTGGTAGCAGTCATCAATTCCTCTCCCTGTTTCCGCCAGTGCGGGGGTTGGGAGGAGTTCGTAAAGAATTCCTACCCTCAGTATAGGCCTCTGTTCTTGTATAGCCAAGAGTCCTTTGAATCTTAAGACATGTTTAAATCAAGATATCTTGAGAATTTGTATAGTAATTTGTCCGTCAGTCTCACCAAAATGTCATTATAAATTCTAAACTTGTTTAAACAAAATCAAGACTTCAGGAGATTGTGTACCTCGTTAGAAATAATTGTTACCGACAATTGCAGGGGAAATAATGTTATCCTACCCCTAATAAAAAACCGCTATAGACTTAACATAAGCAAATTTTATGTGGCAGGCCGTGACATAAAGTGTTTTTTATGCCATTAGAGTAATAACATTATTGACCAATCAGAGAACAGGATGTCAGCTACTATGAAAAAAGTTCTGTTGGTCGTTGAGTCAATATTTATCTTTTAGTAATACAAAAGCAGAGACAGGGTAGGATAAATACGAAACGGAACTCGAGTTAGACTTGTCATTGTCTATGCCACTCTGGTCAGGTCTGTTCCTCACTACACTCGGCTACGCCTCGTGTAGTAATACACGACCTGCCCATCGTGGCATAAACATTGTCAAGTCTAAATCTCGTTTGGTTTCTACTAAGTCTTAATGCCCCAGAAAGATGGCGTTTCTTCTACGCATTTGAAAGGATGCGAGTTCCGCGTATTTACTAGGCAAATCCAACGCATTTATATTTTACTACGCAATTCAATCACACTGGCGTAAATTCTGGCGTTTTTACTGCGTTTTTCTGATGGCGGGGACCACGTATCGGCTACGGATTGGGAACGTATCTGTTTGCTTTGCTTCAACGCTTTATTACGTCTCTCAACATTAATCAGCGTTTATTTACTCTCCTGTACGTATTGTGGCGTTTTACCGCGTTCATTTACGCATTACAAATGCGTAGAGAAAGTTAAAAATTGCTGGGGAAAACATGTCTCGGGGAAATGGAACCCTACAATATAGACGAAGAGATTGTGTTTGAGTACAGAATCTCAGCAGGATTTGTCTCAGAAAAACACCCTGTGAGGTACGTGAACCTCAGCAGAATTTGTCTCAGACAAACACCCTGTGACGTACATGAATCCCACCATGTGAATCTCAATTTACAGGCTACAGAATCTCAGCAGGATTTGTCTCAGACAAACACCCTGTCAAATTGTGTTCCAAAACAGAATCTCAGCAGAATTTGTGTCGTACAAATGGCCGGAAGGTACATGAATCTCTCGTGTAAATTTCACTGTATGAATATCAATAAAGGATAATGAACATTTATAGAACACTATATAACACTCAGTTACCACGATTCAGCAGGTTTGTAATAGAAACGCCGTCTATCAAAGGGAAAGGCCTACACTCAAGAAGAATTGTGTAATGATAGTTTGCCTCCATTTAAAGATACTTAATTAACAGTGTCATGGCGACTTAATCCCTCATGCATATTGTGAGACTGTCCTGCAAACTATTTTAAATTGGATTAGAAACTGTATTGCAATATTCGTTCAAGATGAGCAAAGAACATTCTTCCTCTGGATAAATGTCATCAGGTATTCATAAAAAAAAATACCATCATTGGGCATTCATTCTCAAATTAAAATCTGTCAGAATATACTTCTGTTAATGTATGAAAGTATTATTAACTCTCCAAACAAGCATCGTCTTCATTTTGATAACAAAGATGTCATATTATTATATACTTGTGACCGAATGTCTCACACTTACAGATCAATTGTATGAATGACATTCATTAGTCAGTGACGAATGAATATATTATCTTAGCCTGGTATAAACCTCCATAGCCCTAATATTAGGAACTCGTTCTCAGCAGGCTTGCGAGTAAGGTAACTCATACTCAACGGGTGATACACAGATAACTATTTCCAGGCTAAGATATACACAATAATGACTGGTTTTGTGTATGTGTGGCCGTAATCTCTGAGTAGTTGACGGATATTACGTCGTCAACTACGAGGAGATTACGGTCATTTGTATACAAAACCAGTTGTTCGTTTGGAGTGCTTCAGAATATTCACTCGGCTATCGCCTCGTTCATATTACTGCGCACTCCAAACTCGATGGCGAATGTGACACAGACCAAACACTCATCAATTTCTTTCTTAGTTTGTCCTTCTGTACTAAGTGACTTACTGTAAGTCAAAATTGTGTTTTTTTAATGAATTTTAGGTATATTCTAACGAAACAGAGTGAGGGTTAATGCAGGAAATCTACCCCTTGATATTTTGGGGTATTTAGACCCACCTCGTCCTTCTAACTCGGTGCGTCTGAACACACCAAACCAACTCGAAACAGATTCCATTCGGGCACCGTAACCCTGTCTCCATATATTCTCTGTAAAAGTCATCCTTTACCTTTTATAAATAAACGAAATCCTACCTATAAGAATATTCTGCCATATAAAGTTCAGCGCAAATGAATAATGGTGACCTTTCAGGTATCACTCTATGGCTTAAAGGTGGCAATTTATGAATTCATTCCAACCGAATAATATCCCTGAAAAGGGGGAATGAGCAGGATGGATGGACCTTTATCCTACCCCTAATATAAAATCCCATAGGCTTAACATTGAGTTTCCATATGCCACGCTGACTGGCATACGGAGTTTTATATGCCACTAGTGACATACAGAATTGTTATCACATAATATTCCAAAATCGAGGAGACAGGGTAGGATAAAATCAAAACCGGATTCGTTTAAATCTTGGCCACCATATGCCACTCCTGGAGTTTTGGCTCCGGACTTCACTTGGCTTCGCCTCGTGAAATCACTATGACAAACTCCAGTCGTGGCATACGGTGGCCAAGATTAAAACTCCTCCAGTTTTACGATATTACTTTCATAGGCATACCCCAGGAGCCCGTTTGATAATCTAGGATCGTACATGTAGGCCAATTTCTGTATGCCATAGAGACCCAGGGACGATGTGGGTCAACTTAATTCAACACTTATGGACGACCTTATGGACGGGTAATACTGTCCTAGCGAACAGACTTAAATATCATTAAAAGATAACCCTTGTATGGGGTACAGAAAAGTGTTTTCATGTACGATCCTAGATTATTAAACAGGTCCCTAGGGCCTGTTGAATGATCTAGGCTTGTACATGGCTTATCGTTTAATAGTATCTAAGTTGGTTCATGGAGACATTCTTAGCTGTTCCTAAAGTCGTCCATTTATGTTTGATAACATTGACCCACAAACTTCAGAATATTTACTCGGCTATCGCCTCGTTCATATTACTGCGCACTCCGAACTCGATGGCGAACGGGGACAGAGACCAAACACTCATCAGTTTCTTTCTTAATGTAAAACACTCCTCTGTACATATCTAAAAGACGGCTGAGAGGAGTTCCCAGTGAAGAGGTTTTGCTGGCCTCTCTGTGGGGCTTTTACGTGTTAGTTGAGATGCCTCTGAAAGTTTGAACCTCCACAAAAAGACACAGAGACATCGGTTAAAACCCGGGCGGACCTCGTCTCTCACTGACAGACTTCTGTCTCTGTGAGAAAATCAGAGCCTCAGATTGGTTCATGTGAGGAGGCGAGGCAACGCCGAACTTCTCATTTCTTAAAAAAAAATATTTGAGCATAATTTTCAGTATTTTCCCGAAGATTGTGCTATTCATGTGACTTTCCCTCATAGTTTACATTTGACTTCCCCTCGTAGTTTAAATGTGACTTTCCCTCGTAGATTACATGTTATTATCCCTTGTGGATTACTTGTTACTATCCCTCGTAGATTACATGTGACTATCCCTCATAGTTTACATATGACTATCTCTCATAGTATACATGTGACTATTCCTCATAGATTACATGTGACTATCCTTCCTAGATTACATATGACTATCCCTGATAGTTTACATGCGGCTATCCCTTGTAGATTACATGTGACTATCCCTCGTAGTTTACATGTAACTATCCCTTGTAGTTTACATGTGACTATCCCTCGTAGTTTACATGTGACCATCCCTTGTAGTTTACATGTGACTATCCCTCGTAGTTCAACTGTGACTATCTGAACAAAGTTCACATATATGAGATCATCCAATAAGGATTTCTATATGCCTCAATATTCCAGTTCAAATAGAAAGTCTAGCTAACTTTTCTATATGGTGATATCCTAAGATATTATCATCGTGAATGTTATGGGCACATCCTGCGCGTTTTTCTGTCAGTCGGCGCAACTTGGCGCATCTCGAGAGCGAGGGAACTTGTTGTTATTGATTGTTTTTGCATATCTTAAGGCCAATGCCCATCTACCGATTTCGGAACATTTATGTACGTTTGTCGGCGACAAACGGAGGGTAATTTGTCTCAGGCGAGGTAACCTAACGGAGTCGGTAGATGTAGGACAGCTAGGCAAGACTACCCAGCGATTAGTGAACCACCTCCTTCAGACATCCTTTTGTCGCCGACAAGTTGTGGTTTTTGCCCTCCCCCAGCGATCAGTGGACCATACACCGATTTTATAAGTGTGCGTATATATGTCGGTAGGTGTAGACTGATTTCCTTAGGACTAATACCCTCCACCCCCTCTCCTATAGGGCCGCCAGTCGAGCAAGGGGTTACGTAATTTGCCTACGACAAGGTGACTGATTCCTATACGATTTGGGAACTAATCGTTCAACCCTAAATCGGTAGATGGGCATCCGGCTTAAACTGTATCACGTGAATGCCTCACGTTAGATACCTCAATATCTAGTCAGTACTCATGTTTCCGAGTTTATAAAAGATTTCCGAACACACAAATAGTGGATATCTGCCATTTTACAATTTTCCGGTCAGACGAGTGCTTCCAGCCTTTCAGCCAATCAGAATGCCTTATATCTTCAAAGCACGCAATATGTATCTCAAGGCACTCAATATGTATCTCAAGGCACGCAATATGTATTTCAGAGCACTCAATATGTATTTCAAAGCGCGCAATATGTATCTGGGCACGAAGCTACACAGCGTACTAGGCAATATGTACAGAATTATAGTAGACCCCTAACGGCAGTGTGTATTTTCACTGAGTTTGTGCATGGTGCAGGTATATAATGATAGATAAAACAAACGATGATTCTTTTAAGGACTAGCAGCTTTTTGAATAACTCCAGGATGACTTCTTAAAGTCAACGTTTATGGCCGCCTGCCCACAACACCCTCGATCATTGTCTATGTTTACTATATGCCCATGCAGTATATTTGATAATTACGTACTGTTGCTCCCTGTGCATCATACTGAACCCTGTGCAGTACACTGTTATACTGAACACGTTGAAACATCAGCAGTGTGTGAGGTTTCATGTAAACACGTCTCCTATGCCCATATATGGTAAGATCTTTATCAATTTTGGGTATTTGATAATAATTATAGAACGACCTACCATGCTTGTACTCGATGGGAATTGTTGTTATTTTAATAATTCGGTCTGGGGTCTCCTTCCCTAAATAACAACAATCCCCCCATCTCGTTTTGTAGCATGTGCAGTATGGTCAGGTCGTTCTATATAATTACTATATATACCCATGCCGTATATACTGTAAATACGCACCGTCTCAGCATATGATGTAAAAACACTGTACGGATGGTCCATAGGGAAAATACAGACTACCTGCCCATACACATTTATTAAAATATTGGTTGTTAAGCAAAATGAAATTGATTATTAAAAAATTTCGGGTATATAGTAAATATATAACGTCCAACCATGCTCGTACAAGTCATAGAACTTGATTATAATTTACTGTTTGTACGGAACTTGGTGTAAACGCCTCGGTCCGTACAAACCGTAAATTATCATCTCGTTCTGTGACTTGTACAGCATGGTCAGGTCGTTCTATATAAGTACGCAACATTCTAATGTCGTTACATTTCCAGATAAATTCAGCTCGTGTTTTCTGCAATGGTTTTCTTTCAATATGCCAAACGTTAATGCTGGTAAAAATGTAACCTGTCGAGGAAATGCCATCCACCGCTCTGTTCGGTATTGAATGATTTAGATCAAGCAGTGCCCTTTGCACAGTCCCACCTTTCATTCCACCCACACGTAGTGTGACTCCCGCTTTAAAATGTCGTCTGCTACTATCAAATGTTTGTCATGTGATTGCTTCCGGATTCACAACGAGTCTAGGAGGTGTTTTTAAAACTAAGAACGATACTGAAACAATGATTATGATTATGATTTACATGGGCGATACTGGCAAAGATATCTTTTTATTTTATTTATTTTTTTAATTATTTAACAAAACAACAGTTCTGCACATGCAGTTCTTCCACTTGTTCTTTGTGGTTGTGTTATTTAAAAGTAATGTTAATGTTGAAGCTTATATTGGATGACAGACTGTAAAGTCTAGAGGCCCAGACTAGCTAGGTGTAGACCTTAACAAGAAGGGAGTAAGAACTCAAACACAGAGGTACTATGTACTACTATGATTCAAGAACTTAACTGTCCATGACATGAACATGATTCAATGACATGCAGTTTATATACACACAGCAGGTGGTATCTGAGTTCAGGGTAAGCTTGTAAACTCTGTGTTGGGATTCGTTCCAGTCTGTCGCACATGCCAAGGCCCACGTTACTGACAACTCGAGTGTCAGTGTCATGTTAGAGCCCCCTGCCCCCATGTGGCCAGACTGGGAACTAGAGTGAGTGATAATAGGAGTAAATATGCCATTTACTACATGGCTGTTGTACGGTCAACATGAAGACAGGGAGGGAGCTACTACAAGATGGTGACTGTCCTAATGCAGTCATTTTGTTACTAATAAATATGGGCAATTTGGATGACTTAATCTCTTTGCATAGAAACTAATATAATTGGTCACGATAGGGATGTATAGACTGGAACTTTACCAAATGTTTGTGAAGGAAAATATTAGAATCTGTTCTTCTTTTTTGTAGATCTATTGGCGGAAATATCTTTTCTCTTAGGATTTATTTCAAGCCATGCCGAAATCGATGTTTAGTAGTGTAGTTTTCTTATCTACTTTTCTCGTGAGAAACCAATGAGATCTCAACTTTCGCTGTTATAAATATAGAGTGGCATGGAAAATGTGTGTTTAGGACATTTTCGTATTGTTTGAGTTTTGAACAGTTTTTTCTACTGCATTTATAACTGCAGGGGCTACAGTGGTGGCAAGATCTCTGTAGTGGAATTATATGCTGTTAGGTTGAAGTATTATCACTAATTTCCCTCACGTAAAGATATTCTAAGTCAACAAAAACCCTCTGTCCCATTACAGAAGACAACAAACAATCTAGAAATATCTAGGACTAGCAATATATCAATGGATTTTTGATGAGCCACAGCCCAGGAGGTCGTTGACCCCTTGTAATTCCGTCACGTTTTGGAATTTCACTTGCTGTATTTGGTCAATCTGTGCATGCGTAGCACTACAGTAACTATGAAATTTGGAATGGCAATAGTACAATTGGTCAGAAAAATTTCAAAGTACAAGAAAATGTAAACATATGTAATATATCTAGAGCCTTCTAACTGGCAGCCTGTGTCACGTTTAGGCCCGTCGTCCACCTACTACGATATGGCTCCAATATGGTCTACGATGCACCTCCCGATAAAAAATCAAAATCACATCGGAAGGTCACCTAATATCGAGGCAGTTGACCACGTTTCTGCGATAAGACACCGATATAAAAACCCCATACAATGCGTGGTGGATTGGCATGTCTAGACGTATGTCTACAATTTTGCACCTTCCCGATATGTCTCTGATAATTGCGTTTTGTATTGGTACCATATCGGTAGGTCTAAATTTCTATCGTAGTAGGTGGACGCCGGGCCTTACGATGCATGGTGGACTGGCATGTCTAGACATATGTCTACGATTTTGCACCTTCCCGATATGTCTCCGATAATTGCGTTTTGTATCAGTACCATATCGGTAGATCTAAATTTCTATCGTAGTAGGTGGACGCCGGGCCTTACGATGCATGGTGGACTGGCATGTTTAGACATATGTCTACGATTTTGCACCTTCCCGATATGTCCCCATTATTTGCTTTTTGTATCGGTGCCATATCGGTAGGTCTAAATTTCTATCGTAGTAGGTGGACGCCAGGCCTTACCGTGGAATTCATGAGCAGGGCAGAGAAGTGCAGAGAACATGGCGGAATGACAACGTCAACATCAAAACACAGGCTGCTCATGTTTTGCCAATAAATTACGAAATTGAGATAGGAATTAATAATATTCCCATTTCCACCTCTGCCTTCAAAGAGAGGCCTCGGGGCACACGCACACATTTTATTTTGATAACAATAAAAATGCATCGATGAAAAATTAAACTGTAAGTTATTTTCTGTTTACCTTAAGGCTGAGTTTGATGATAAAGAGACTGGAAAAATCCCCAAACTGAGACTGGCGTTACATGAATATCTGTATTTTCATTTTCTTTCTTGACAGTACGGATTACACATGACGTATTATTATCCATCGTATACAAACTTTACAAAGTCCCCAATGGGGACTCAGTAAACCACTACCCATTGTATAAAACCTGTCAGATACCATAACTGTGGTATACGGATTCACATCTGTGGTATACGGCCTCCAAACCATGGTATACAGGAAAAATAGTCCCTTTTGCTATAGAGCAAAGAAATAGTTCCTAATGTTATACCCGTTAATATGGCAACTACTGGGTTTAATTTATTCGAAAAGATGGATAATAAATGCAACAAACGATGACTTTGTGGACAGGCAGCTCTGTAAACCACTCGATAGCACTCGTGTATTACTACGCGTCAACCTCTCGTGGTTTACGGCCGCCTGTCCACAAAACCATCGATTATTGTCTATGTTCATCATCCTTCTTTACCAGATATGGTAGTCCTTTAGTACATTTAAGTCAAGGTGGTGATAATGCAATTGATATCTTTTGTAACAGGCTTTCGATCTCAATCGCTTGGACTGATTTTCATGATCCAGCCTCACCAAATTTTATTACAAGGCCCGGCGTCCACCTACTACATAGAATCGTAGACCTCCCGATATGGCACCGATACAAAATGTCAAAATCGGTGCCATATCGGGAAGGTGCAAAATCGTAGACATATGTCTAGACAAGCCAATCCATCATGCGTTGTATGGGGGTTTTATCGGTGTCTAATCGCAGAAACGTGGTCAACTGCCCCGATATCAGGTAACCTTCCGACGCAATTCTGATTTCTTTATCGGGAGGTGCATCGTAGACCATATCGGAGCCATATCGTAGTAGGTGGACGCCGGGCTTAATTCTACTTGAACCGATGAAATAATTGAGATGATGGTATGTGGTGGGTGCTATTACTATATACCTGTGGTTTTATGTCCTACACATACGGCCCGCTCCTACCCATGTCGTATACATTTATATCCGTATGACACCTAAGTGACGTACGGGGTAGGTATGTGGTGTGCGGGGCATGTATGGCGGCGAAATGAAAAAAACTCGCCCAAAAGCCCTAGTTAAAAATTGGATATTTCAAGGTATATAGTAATATGAAAACAGGCATACTCTGTCCGTACGGCAAAAAATAAAAAAAATTTGCTATAAAAACAAACCCTTGCATTATACATAGGACCCGCTCCTACCCATGTCGTATTTATATCCGTACGACACCTAGGTGACGTACGGGGTATGTATGTGGCGTACGGGGCATGTACGGCGGGGAAATAAAAAAAAACTCGCCCAGAAGCAAAGTTAAAAATTGGATATTTTAAGGTATATGATAATACGAAAACAGACATACTGTGTCCGTATGGCATAAATACTTTGGTAAAATTGACTATAAAAACCAACCTCTGCCTTCGGCATCGGTTCGTTTTATCGTCAATTTTACAGCGTATTTATGCCATACGGCTACAGTAACCCTGTTTTCGTATGATATTGCTCTTCCTTTAACATCTTGCTGAAATGTTATCATGATATCTCATTGTAACTGGATTTTCTTTATGTCAATAAATGCTGCAATCTAAAAAAAAGAAAATAAATTGAGATGATCCTGTCCGGAGTATTTATACATAGGTATGCTCATAATATTAGTCCTAAGACAAAAAATCCCAACAACTGATCCGAATATGAACATTGTATTTTGTTTTTTGCAAAGTCTATCTTTGATATTGGGCAATAAGTCCAACAACTGTAACATGTGAGGAAGAAAGAGATATCCAGCTTATGGTGAAGAATGTACCCACTGCTTTTGTATAAAAAACCATCATTGTACTGGCTTGCTAGGAAGATAGATATTTGAATAAAAATCAACAAAAAACTTAACATCTCTGAAATATCCAAACAATAACCAAAAGCTCATTCACTTCATATTTATATAAGTCAACCACCTACTCTCTGTTTCATAATAGCAGAGATCAAGTACAGTATATTTCTTATTTTGTAAACATAGCTCTAGAATTTTGAAGTTTCTTTTTGGTGAGAGATCTAAATGTCTTGTAGTCCTGTGTATTGTGGCGTTTACATTAGACGACTAAATATGTGGCGACTGTAGATCATCAAGCCAATATCATCAGGGAGATGTTTTACTGGTCTTGTGACATGTCTGTGACACCATACAGACATTGGGGTTGTCTAGTTTCGTGACAACACAAATAGCTGCCCTTAGGAAAAGAGAGACCCCAAACATAAGAATTAGACAAATCTACACATCATGGACCTGTTTCACTAGTTTCATGACAAAAGTGTTAGACGGACATGAAAAGCGGCACCAACAGTGCAAGTAAGAACGAAAACGAAGTCTAATGTCTAGTTCTTATGAAACCGGACACACCATCTAGACACCATCTAGACATGTCACGAAACTAGTGAAACAGGTCCCAGGTGGTGGCAATGTCATATCAGAGATCAAGTACAGTATATTTCTGATTTTATAACAGTATCTATAGAATCTTGAAGTTTCTTTTTGGTAATAGATCTAAAAGTCCTGCGTTTCCTGGCAATTACATTAGACGACTAAATATGTGGTGACTGTAGATCATCAAGCCAATATCGTCAGGTGGTGGCAACGTCCACTGTAAGAGTCATGGAGCTCAGAATGTCCCTGAGAGTTTACACTGATGACATAGAGTCACCACCAATCTTGACGACTAATTCAAACCGGCTTGAAATAGTTGCCGGCGTCAGATCGTGTCTAATAGTCGGGAGGCGGTGCTTTAATGTGTAATCAGACATCATCACACAATCTGCAGTCGCCACGCTCTTGGCATTTATATCAGACGATTTCTTTACTTTTACAGCTGAAAGTCGTCAAGTTCAAGAATCGCTGCCTATAATCGTCCAGTGTAAATGCCGGGTTACTCTTACTATAACTTACCACCTACATACTGTATAGAATTGGCGTACGGTTTGCAATTAAGTCCAAAAACAATAGATGTTGGTACAATATAACGTCTAATGGTCCTATTACTATGGTCCACATTAATATCATTGTGGATACCCATAAACATTTAATTTAGCAAATGGGCTTCTCTACGATTTTCTTAAAAATGGATATTACATATTCATGGATTACTCAATTTGATATGTATCGGATTTTATTATCCACCCAATATGGAGTTTCTAAACTAAGAATATGAAGCTAACAGATAGCTACTGAGTAGAATACAGAAAGACGTATCCTGCTCAGTAGGATACGGAAAATAGTCCCTAGCGTGCAAAGTAGTGCGTGAGAATATCGGCAGCGATTTTGTGTTTCCTTGGGTAATTTATATTTGGAACGAAGAGTGATAAATACAACATTACCAAATATTAATGAATATATACACAATTTTATCATGATTTGGATCTGCGTGGTTGTATTCTCCACGCAGTTGACGCTAGTGATAGTGAGGAGTATTGCGTAGCGTCAACTACACAGATCGAAATCATGATAATGTTGTATCTATTACACACCTTTCGACTATTTATTAGGAATTTTTTTTGTAAATAATCAGAAATTTGACGTAACCGCCGTGCATTGCTTATATAAAATAGTTCCTATGATGCCCGTCAGGTGGCCGATAAAGCTGTATTCTCCTAGGAGAATACTGCTTTCCGTATTCTACTCAGTAGCGATCTGTTGGCTCCATAGGCTTAGTATGGAGACTCCGTATTGGGTGGGTAATACTTAAACGAGAGTTAGTCGTATTGTTGTTTATCGCACGATGGCAATGTCTTGTATTACTGCGGGAGGCAAAGCCGAGTGCAGTGATACACGACATTGCTGGAGTGCGATAAACAACATGACTAAGTCGAGTTTGGTTTAGAATTTATCCTACCCCGTCTAAATTACTTCAGCAAATTAAGAAATAACATAGAACTCACCAATAATCAGTGATAATCATTGGTCGCTTTTCAACTGCTTGTCAACTGTATCCCACTAGAGCGATAAATTTCATTTTCCTGCACTGTAGACCAAATACAGTCCGCTAATGTTAAGCCTATGGAGTTTTTTATATTAGGGGTAGGAAAAAACATTATTGTGTATGTCTGCAGACAGATTCTTAAACTTTTATTCTGGAGAATCTGAAGAGTATCTCAGGATACTTTGTTCGTGTTCATATATAACATATCGCCGTAGTAGTACTTCGGCGGCCGAGTTTGCTGAATATCCTTGTCCCAGAGATAAGTATTAATAAGGAACTACATCGAGAGCTGTAGTCAATTAAAATATGCAATGAGTTTTGGTTTACTTCGTGGTCTTCACGAGGCGCAGAAGTAAACAAATACTCGTGAATTATTTTCATCGTCTATGGATCTAGTGCGGTTTTGATTTTATCTCACCCATATTGATGATATCAGAGTAGTATTTCAATATGAGAAAAATCCTAATTTTTGAATCTCGCTTAAGTGAAGTTCACATGGTGGGATTCATGTACCTTACAGGGTTCAAAACCTCATGAGATTCTGTTCCTTTTTAGGGGTAGATGTCGCCAATAATTGCAGGGGGAAAATATATCTCGGGGGAATGGAACCCTACAATTTAGACAGATAGATTGTGTTTGAGCACAAGATTTGTCTCAGACAAACACCCTGTGAGGTACATGAATCCCACCGTGTATACCCCGCTTAAGTGGGATTCACATGGTGGGATTTATGTACCTCACAAGCTTTTAGCCCGAGACAAATCCTACTGCGATTCACGAATCACCAAGAATTTTTAGGGGCGTTTTGTTAAGACAAAAGTACCTACTGCTGAGTTGCGGCTTAAGGAGCCAACCTAGGAGGTCAGCAAGCAGGATCATAGGATTTTCTACCATTCTACCATTCTAGTATACCATTCTCAGGGGCACTTGAGTGTCCATTGGGACGGTGCCTGTACCGGGTGTGTCCTTCCATGTGAATCAACTTAGCCATTTTTTCATGAGATTTGCCAAAGCAAATATTGGCACCTTGCCATGAAATTTAATTTGTAGTTTCTACTTGAATCCCACTAAAGGAGAATCGTCAGAGTGTAGGGGAAAGGTGTGAAATGCACCCGTCTCAGGTACCTTAGTCTCTACATGGGAATCCCACTTTACACTTGGGGAATGGTGTGAAGTACACCTGTCTCAGCTATATTAGTCTCTACATGTGAATCCTGCTTTAGACTAGGAGAAAGGTGTGAAATACATCCGTCTCAGGTACATTAGTCCCTACATGTGAATCCCACTTAAGACTAGGTGAAAGGTGGAAAGTATAGCTGTCTCAGCTATATTAGTCTCTATGTGTGAATCTTGCTTTAGACTAGGGGAAAGGTATGAAGTACACCCGTCTCAGGTACATTAGTCTCTATGTGTGAATCCTGCTTTAGACTAGGGGAAAGGTGTGAAATACACCCGTCTCAGGTACAATAGTCTCTACGTGTGAATCCCACTTTACACTTGGGGAAAGGTGTGAAGTACACCTGTCTCAGGTACATTAGTCTCTGTGTGAAAATCCCCCCTTAGACTAGGGGAAAGATGTGAAGTACGCCTGTCTCAGGTACATTAGTCTCTGTGTGAAAATCTCCCCTTAGACTAGGGGAAAGATGTGAAGTACACCTGTCTCAGGTACATTAGTCTCTGTGTGAAAATCCCACCTTAGACTAGGGTAAAGGTGTGAAGTACACCTGTCTCAGGTAGATTAGTCTCTGTGTGAAAATCCCGCCTTAAGCCGGATGCCCATCTACCGATTCAGGGTTGAGCGATTAGTTCCCAAATCGTATAGGAGTCGTTCACCTTGTCGCAGGCAAATTACCTAACCCTCGCTCGACCCGCGGCCCTCGAGGAGAGGGGCTGGTGGGCATTAGTCCTAAAGAAATACACCTACCGACATATATACGCACACAATCGGTAAAATCGGTATATGGTCCACTAATCGCTTGGGGAGGGCAAAAACCACAACTTGTCTGCAACAAAATAACATCTGAAGGAGGTGGCTCACCAATCATTGCCTGACTCTTGCCTAGCTGTCCTACACCTACCGACTCCATTAGGATACCTCGCCTGAGACAAATTACTGTCCGTCTGTGGCCGACAAACGTACATAAATGTTCCGAAATCGGTAGATGGGCATTGGCCTTTAGACCAGGGGAAAGGTGTGAAGTACACCCGTCTCAGGTACATTAATCTCTACATGTGAATCCCGCTTTAAAGTTCACATGTCCCGCTTGAGATTTTAACAGGGACATGTCCCACATCTGTCTGAAATGTTAATCATCTCATTTTTCTTGCGTTACAGAAAACACCGTCCTCCTATTCATGATTGAGAATTCAAGCCCCGGGCACTCGGCCACGAACTCGACCTTCGTCTCGCAGTTTCACGGATGAACTGCATTTTAAAAAGATGTTGTTCTGCATTTACTTTGTATATCAAGAAGGAAATCTGCATCTTCTGAAAATGATATATTTTCTTGCTTTCTTGTTTCTTATGCTACACCGGGAAGGAGATTTATCTTCCTACATGTCGTGGCATACAGTGGCCAAGATTAAAACTCATCCAGTTTTACGATAGTAGGCACCATAGGCTTAGTATGGAGAGTCCGTATTAGGTGTATGATAAATGGCCGTATTGACTGTGTTAGGCCATGTTAGATTGCATCAGCCAATAAACGTATAACAGCCTCGTTCTCACCAGCTGTGCGTATTGATTTTACAAATGGAGATAACAAAAAAACCACGTATTCCGGGCAAGTTCTGTGAGCCATCGACATTTTACGAAACAAATTCAAAATGAAAATAGAAAAGGTAAATCTGTAATTATTTGATGTCATTTATCTTGGTAAACTTGACCTTCATGTACATCATGCCTTAAGGCATTATCTTCCTCCAGGCACATCATGCCTTAAGGCATTCTCTTCCTACATGCATATAATGTCTTCAGGCATTCTTTTCCTCCATTGTGTTACTATGTATGTGAATAGTAAACTATATGAATGACTCATAATAATTCTGGCTTTCGACTATTACCTGGCTTTCTTTGCCTACATGTATATGTCTTCTGGCATTCACTCCATACATGGTACTACTATCGTATGTGAATAGTAAACTAAATGAATGACTCATAATAATTGACTCCATGACTTTGTCCCGTTACAAGCTTTATTGCTGGTGTTATTGCAATGCGCTATACTGACCGGACTGATGATTGTACATGGAGATCCAGGTTATATGCTGGCTCTGTGTTTACCGCATGGCGGCAACCGTGTTGATCGCAACCAAGGGTCGCCTTCAGCGGCCTATTACATAGAGCGAGTATGATTAGTACGAGCCTTTATCCTACCCCTAATAAAAACGGTCCATAGGCATAACATAGGCAAATTTTATGCGCCATGCCATGACATAAAGTGCAATTTATGCCTTTAGGGGCATAAACAAAATTGAGCAATCAGCGACCAGATTGTCAGCTGCTCCAAAAAAAGTTCCGGTTGACCTCAAAAGTTCCGGTTGGACTTCAGTTGGTCATTCAATCGATATTTGTCTTTTAGTAATCCAAAAGCATAGAGACGGGGTAGGATAAATACAAACCAAACTCGAGTTAGACTTGTCAGTGTCTATGCCACTCTGGTCAGGTCTGTTCCTCACTACGCTCAGCTAACGCTTCGCGTAGTAATACACGACCTTCCCGTCGTGGCAGAAACACTAACAAGTCTAACTCTCGTTCAGTTTCTACTAAATATCCACTGCAGGTAAAATAGTATTTATTGCACAATCAACTGCAGCATTTAGTCAATAGTGCACACACACTTTTCAGAGCGTTTTGCTTGCACGTCCTATATACATGGCCTAGAGGTTAGAATGGTCCCATATAGACTTTCAGGGTTCTGCACAAAATGTCTCCCTTCACTATCTGCGTGCTATTTACTGTGATATTGGGAAAGGAGCAGAGTGCCAGTGTCTCAGGGTCTTTGAAGTATGCCGAGCTGACCATGACCAATCAGTCAAGACCGAAATGACCCACTGGTGCTCATATGTTTGGATCCTAGACCAGCAATTGCAGAAATGGCAATTTGACTGGGTGCAAGTGGGTTACAGAAAAATATCCATAGACTGATTGTAACCCAAACTTTTTAATTGTTTTTCATTCATAATTGCACGCTCATTCATCAATTATGAACATACTATTTGTGCCTAAATTTTACATGCTCACACTGGCTTTCCTTAATTTATGTTGTATCTTATATCAGATCATAAGATGCCCACTATTAACATGGCGAGAGTGTTGCATGTACTTATCCTGGGTTGGAGCCACTTGGAAATAGGCAAATCATGCCTAACTTGACCTTCAGCTAAAATAAAATTCTTAGAAAATGAACCCAAAATACGATACGTGGGCATCTCGGGGTCACTGCCACGTTCGTGCGAGGAGAGTACTGCAGCGCTCGTACTGCACTGATATAATGTTCAATGAAGATTTAAAGAAAATGATATGGGATTCATCACCGGCCAAGATCCATGGTTAAAAAAAGATCAAACAGCTATTTCGAATATCTTTATCTTTATCATCTTTAAGATGATATTGAATTTGAAATAATGAAGGAAGAACTACCATATGGTAGAACTGGTGTCTTTTGCAAAATAATAAAAAAAATTCTGATTAAGAATATGGTATGGTAACCCTCAATCATTAAGTTTAAGATATGCGTATTACAACACTTTAAATCATGGTTAATATTGAAATTCCATGAAAATTACAGGGTTCTAATTTTCAAGACATATTGTCTGACACGCTTTCAATACGAAAGATACTGAAACAGAATCAATTTTAATGATATTTGCTGGGAAGACTTATATATTCGTCTCTTCCACATACATTTAGAGTTTCATAATGGTTTGATCATTGCGTCCATAATGGGTCCGCCATTTTTTACTAGTCTAATCTCTACTAGTGCTAGCGCAGTTTTAAGCCCAATACACATCTACCGATTTTGGAACATGGATGTACCTTTGTTGGCGCCAAAGGACAGGTAATATACTCAGGCGAGGCATCCTAACAGAGTTGGCCCTAGTCAGTTGAAATAGAAGAGCTAGGCAAGGGTCAGCCAATGATTAGTGAACCCCCCTTGAGATGTTCTTTTGTTGCTGACGAGTTGTTGTTCAATTTTCCTAAATTGTTCACCAAAGGTTTATCAACATAATAACAAATCCAGTCAGCAACAATGGAACGTTGGTAAATGGCCCAGATTGGGTGGCCGACACACAGGATACGAAATTCGCCTGGACAAGTTCACCGACTCCTAGATACGATTTGGGAACTAATCGTTCAACCCTGAATTGGTAGATGTGTATTGGGCTTTATCATCCACCTAATACAAAGTGTCCATAGAAAACACATAGGGAGTTTGTTTGGACATAGCTGGCGCATACGGATATGTTGTATGCTCCGGGTGGCGCATACGGAAAAATAGTGTGTACGGAAAAAATAGTGCATCACTTAAATGAACTGATATCGACATATCGGAGTTGATTCTGCGCAATATCCTCGCGTACGCTCTGATATTACTACGCGTCAACTCCTCGGAGCATACGGCGGCTTGTATCTGAAACCAGTCAATATTGTGTATTTATGCTCACAGAGCCTCGTTTTGAATCCAACATGGCTGCGGCATGAGAAAAGTCAACACATGAGTTCTGCTCGGTTCACACCGTGTCCGAGGCCATGGCAGCCATAATTATCCGAAACGTATTGCACCTTGTCAGTTTTATTATTTTAGTCTCAATAGGTTTACACCACGTTCCCGAAGGCCACGGCAGCCACGGTAGCCACGTTTGTCTAGTTATATAACGTAGCATAACGTGGTGTCCGCTATCACTCCCTACAGACGTTGTACCTACAGACATAAGCAAACATTGAGATCCTTTGTGAACCAAACTGGGGACGTTGAATGATATTTTGTCGTCCGTGAGGCTGGATGATATGACATATTGAACGATGAACGACATACTGGACGACCTTTTCCATTCTGGGTAAGATAAAACTTGTGGGCATCAGAGGTATCGTCCATACAGAATGTTGTACAATTGTCATACAATTGACCTATTGTCAAAGGTGTCAGATACCAAATGCTGCCAGGGTGAAGTTTTTAAGCCTGTTTTCAGCAATAATCAGCAAAAGATTGTTGTCTATTCTGCCCACTCTCCTCGCAGATATCCTGCGCTCTACTTCCTCTGGCTGCTTGTATCTCTGCACCGACCTGCCTGTTTGGGACAGAATCTGTCCCATCCGCCAGCTTTTTTCGAATATCCTAAATTCTGAAAACTTTGGGGAGTATTTTGTGTTATATTTATCTATAGAGATACAAATATTGATATGGTAAAGGATATACGCTCAATACTGTTATTTGTTATTTCAAAACCAGACACAGACTCTGGGATTACTTTCTTTAGTAGAAAACACCTCATGTTATTGGGTTTTGTTTTGTAAACATGACACATGTGCTCACTTGAAGGGGCAGTCTAATCAACTGTGGATTCACATAATAAAGTGGTTTAGAACTAAAAACAAAACAGCAGAATTGTCTATTAGGCTCATTTAACAATTCCCACATTTCACAACTCACAATATATGAGTTCTTTGAGTTTCAAAACTGTTGACAGTTGCCTTGCTTTGAATCTGAAAATTTAGCTGGTTCCCCTGTTCTTATTTAGATACCAGGGAACCAGCGTTGGATTGAGAGATTAGCAAGCGCTAGTGATAGAAAGATCTGGGAGGAGAGTGTATTCTGCCAGGACCAAGCCGACGATCACAAGAGTACTATCAGCTGGATGGAACATGCCCTTAACACCATGGCTGACTTTTTGACAGTTTAAAAATCTGCCAGAGGGTGTTTTACATTCATCCATGCCGACTCCCTGTGTTGTCTCTTGTCGGTTCTGTTTTTTAAATGGTGCCCTGCCCTGTGAGTTGCAAGGCAGTACTGTAAAGTGCAGCCCAGCTGATTTATGATGATGATAATCAGCTCTATGCTCGCATACGCTCGGATATAACTGTGCGTCAACTCCTCGGAGCATGCAGCCGCTTGTATCTGAATCCAGTCAATATGTATTTAGCCTTATAACCCTATGAGGCTCTTAGGAGGCGGTTCTGAGCGGTTTTGGATTCCTCTCATACCCGCCGTGAACCGTGTAGAAACGAGGCCCGCCGGAAGTTCCGGTCGCGCAGCTGCGCAACGGGTCAGTGACGCAGGGCATGATGGGGGATGAAGGTGTCGCAGGGCATGATGGGAGATGTAGGTGTCGCAGGGCATGATGGGGGATGAAGGTGTCGCAGGGCATGATGGGAGATGAAGGTGTCACAGGGCATGATGGGAGATGTAGGTGTGAGTGTTAGTCGCAGGGCATGATGGGAGATGTGGGTGTGAGTGTTAGTCGCAGGGCATGATGGGAGATGTGGGTTTGTAAGTCGCAGGGCATGATGGGAGATCTGAGTGTTAGTTGCAGGGCATGATGGGAGATGTGAGTGTGTGAGTCGCAGGGCATGATGGGAGATGTGGGTGTGAGTGTTAGTCGCAGGGCATGATGGGAGACGTGGGTGTGACTGTGAGTCGCAGGGCATGATGGGAGATGTGGGTGTGTGAGTCGCAGGGCATGATGGGAGATGTGGGTGTGTGAGTCGCAGGGCATGATGGGAGATGTGGGTGTGTGAGTCGCAGGGCATGATGGGAGATGTGAGTGTGAGTGTGAGTCGCAGGGCATGATGGGAAATGTGGGTGTGAGTGTGAGTCGCAGGGCATGATGGGAGATGTGGGTGTGTCAGTCACAGGGCATGATGGGAGATGGGGGTGTGAGTGTGAGTCGCAGGGCATGATGGGAGATGTAGGTGTGAGTGTTAGTCGCAGGGCATGATGGGAGATGTGGGTGTGAGTGTTAGTCACATGGCATGATGGGATATTTGGGTGTGTCAGTCACAGGGCATGATGGGAGATATGGGTGTGTGATTCGCAGGGCATGATGGGAGGGAAAATGTTAAATGTTATTGATTGTGCTGTCCCTGTTCTACTATTCCCTTTATGCCGGAACATACTGAGTAGAGATTATACAGCAGACATATATATTCCTGGAAACATTATGCACACCAGAAGGACGCAACAATGGACACAGGGCGGCGACAATACCGATACAGACCTAATGCAGTCGTTTCATGTGTGTCGAGTTAAGGTGACAGATATTGACAGATACTGGCTGGCTTAAGAATCGAGCTGAGGTCAGTCACAAAGGCTCTGACACCATAGAATATCTGACTGAAGCAGATTGGCATATTTAGTCAGAGGGATTTATATAGACATGGATAGAGAATCGTATAAACACTCAATACTCCACAAGTTTGGATGTGTTGTAATCGTTATCGAGTCGAAGCTGAGTGATAATTATGGTGCATTCAAATGAGTGCAGTATTACATATTTTACGATTAGAGCGCAGTTTTGGATTTATCTCACTCCATTTAATGATATTAGATATTTTTTTCTAATGTTATTCCTATTGCTAAACTTGTAACAGGGTAAGATAAGAAGCCGTTCTTTTGAGTGTAGGCTATCAGCTGGTTGGTAAAGGGCATGGACAACCAGTAAAGGTCAGCGACTGTCGGTAAAGGTCAGCCACTGTTGGTAAAGGTCAGCAATTGTTAGTAAAGGTCGGAGACAGCAGTCGGTAAAGGTCAGCCACCGTTGGTAAAGGTCAGCAATTGTTGGTAATGGTTGGCAACTGTCAGTAAAGGTCAGCAACTGTCGATAAAGGTTAGCCACTGTTGGTAAAGGTCAGCCACTGTTGGTAAAGGTCAATAATTGTTGGTAAAGGTATAAAATTGTTGGTTAAGGTATAAAATTGTTGGTAAAGGTATAAAATTGTTGGTAAAGGTATAAAATTGTTGGTAAAGGTATAAAATTGTTGGTAAAGGTCAGCCATTGTTGGTAAAACTCAACAATTGCTGGTAAATTTCGGTGACAGTCAGCCACAGCAGTGGGTAGGGGCAGTCAGTAATATCAAGAGACTTCACGAGTTTGAGTCTGAGTTTATTTATGCCACGCATTTTGTTGGCTCCATAATTTCACGAGTCGAAGACGAAATGAGTGGCATATTGAGTGGCATAAATAAGCTCAAACTCAAACGAGTGGCGTCTAGATTCTATCCTACCCTGTTTCCATACTCTTTCAGTATCAGAAAGTAATGGCATAAACAACACTTTATGTCACTACCCGTGACATAAACAAATCCCATGTTGAGCCTATGGCGTTTTTTATTAGGGGTAGGATAAAGGTAGGTAACAGATTCTAAAGTTTCTCTACATCCCTATCATTACCAATAGTATTAGTTCTATGCAAAGAGATTAGTCATCTAAATTGTCTGTATTTATTAGTACCAAAAAGACTGCATTAAGACAGTCGCCATTTTGTAGCAGCTCCTCCCTGTCTTGGTGTTGACCATACCGTGGCCGTGTAGTGAATGGCATGTTTGCCCTCATTATCGCTCACTCTAGTTCCCGGTCTGCCTACATAGGGCCAGGGTGCGCTGACATGACACGTGAGTTGTTCGTGACATGAGCAGCCCTCCTGGCATGTGCGACAGACCAGAACGATGTCGAATACATAAGATCTACAGTTTGTGGAGATAAATCTTGAGAGCTACTATTTTATATGTGATTTGTACTTCGAGGGTAGTGGCATATATTTACTCCTGAAACATGGACCTTTCATGGTTGGGTGTTGTTTTTTTTATATTTGAGCTTACCTCTCGTACTATCCCTCATAGTTTACATAAGACTATCCCTTATGGATTACATGTGACTATCCCTCGTAGTTTACACGTGACCATCCCTCGTAGTTTACATGTGACTATCCCTCGTAGTTTACATGTGACCATCCCTTGTAATTTACATGTGACCATCCCTCCTAATCTATATGTGACTTTCCCTCGTAGTTTACATAAGACTATCCCTTGTAGTTTACATGTGACTATCCCTCGTAGTTTACATAAGACTATCCCTTGTAGTTAACATGTGATTATCCCCCATATTTTACATGTGACTATCCCTCGTAGTTTACATGTGACCATCCCTCGTAGTTTACATGAGACTCTCCGTCGTAGTTTACTTGTGAATATTCCTTGTAAATTACTTGTAACTATCCCTCGTAGTTCACATGTGTCAATGCCACATATATTATAGTTTATATCTGAGATCATCCAATAAAGTTTTCTATATTGTTCAATATTACGAGGGTGGTTGTGGCCCCTAAGATTTGAGGTCAACTCTCGACCGTAGAACTGTCCCAAGGCGCTATAAATATCATGTAAGGAGGTCAGGGTCAAGGTCGGGGTTTGCTGCGAATGCAGTCATTGGCTACTCGGTCTACTCTATTCCTTATATGGACTTAGTGTAAAGGGACAACTCCATGCTGTTACAGTCTAGCTGAGTTTTCAATAATGATGATAATTTAAGATTGCATTTTATCATTGTCTATGTTATTAATCCTCCACCTGGCATTTAATATGGGTTAAGTGATTACCTTAGTATATAATTTTTTTGGTTAAATAAGAATATCACACATACCATATTGATTGGCACAATGTACAGGAAATGTCACGAAATTTCACGAAATTTCATAATATTGTTCATAAGACATGAGTTGTCTTCGTGGAAAGATATCACAAATCGGAGCTGAGTTATATCTATAGTAGAAGACAACAAATGCCATGTAAACAATTATATGAAATTGAGTGATGTTTAGATTTTATCCTACCCTGTCATGTGTTTTTAACTTCATTTGTCACTCTTGGCCTATGAATATTATATGACACAGCCGTGGCATACATTCACCATGTCAGCGTCACCCTGCCACGTTGGGTACAAAAAATCAACGGACAGGTCACTTGTTCAGTAGTCACTGCCAATGCCAGTCCACCTACCATTTAAATATTATATGACACGGCCGTGGCATACAATCATACCATGTCAAGTCTATGGAGATTTATATGAGGGGTAGGATAAATACACAATATTGACTGGTTTCAGATACAAGTGGTAGTATGCACCAAGGAGTTGACACGTAGCAATCAGCGAGCGCATGGGAGGATATTGTGTAGAGGCAACACAGAGGAACATACGACCGTTTTTATCTAAAACCAGTCTATATTGTATTTATCATCCACCTTTTCCCGACAAGTGGCATGTCGATATTTTTATTCTTTTTTAGTTATGCAGTATTTTTCTGTAGGCACTATTTTTCCATATGCGCCCCTCCCCCGAGCATACAACATATCCGTATGCGCCGGGTATGTCCATACACACTCCCTATGTGTTTTCTATGGACACTTTGTATTAGGTGGACATATCTGTATGCTCCGGGCATGGTGATACACACTCCCTATGTGTTTTCTATGGACACTTTGTACTAAGTGAATATATCTGTATGTTCCAGGTATAGAGATACACACTCCCTATGTGTTTTCTATGGACACTTTATATTAGGTGGATATTTCTGTATGGTCCGGGTATGTAGATCTATAAACGCTCCCTATGTGTTTTCTATGGACACTTTGTATTAGGGGTAGGATAATATGGAGAAACCAAACAAGAGTTAGTCAAGTTGTCGTTTATCGCACGATGGCAAGATCGCATATTACTGCGCGAGGCGAAGCCGAGAGAAGTAATACGCGATCTTGCCGGAGTGTGATGAACGATAACATGATTAACTCGAGTTTGGTTTAGAATTTATCCTACCCCACCCGTCTAAATTACTTCTACATTAACAGATGACGTCATTTGTCAAGTGTGTCCCACTAGAGCGATATTTTTCATTTTTCTGAACTCCAGACCGAATACAGCGACCCAATGTTAAGCCTATGGAGTTTTTTATTAGGGGTAGGATAAAGTACAATACAGAGTACATATTGCATACAGGAGACATTACTTGATCTTACTGGAAGTTGAACACCCGGTTAAAACGACGATACTTGTGATCATATATTATTCTCGTCTGGTTTTCAGATAGGCAATAAGTTAACCTTTCACCGCAGCATGTTCTTTTCCCAATAAGTTCTCCCCTTATTGCGTCAACATCAGCGTGGGGTTCACTCATTTACTGCGGTTATTAACCACTGAAATACAAGTCGTCTTCCACAACGGCTAAACAACATATCAGACACTTCTTTTTAACATTAACATGCAGCTATTAATTTCCCGTTAGTGGACTTCTAAATAATCATAATTATCTTAGCGAGATGGACTTTCTTAAAAGTGGCTCGACAGAATTCGTGTACGATCTGCAGCAAATTATGAAAAATTATAGTTTTATAGTACATGCTGATGATGCAGTAATAGAATCTCCGCACATAATAAGACAAGGGCGGTTTGGGGGAGAATTAGTAGAAACCAAACGAGAGTTAGACTTGACAATGTTTATGCAACGACGGGAAGGTCGTGTATTACTACACGAGGCGTAGCCGAGTGTAGTGAGGAGCAGACCTGACCAGAGTGGCATAGACATTGACAAGTCTAACTCGAGTTCGGTTTCGTATTTATCCTACCTCGTCTATGCTTTTGCCTTTTACCAAAAGATAAATATTGAGTCAATAACCAACAGAACTTTTTTTCATAGTAGCTGACATCCTGCTCTCTGATTGGTCAATATTGTTATTACTCTAGTGGCATAAAAACACTTTATGTCACGGCCTGCCACATAAAATTTCCCTATGTTAAGTCTATGGCGGTTTTCTTTTAGGGGTAGGATAATATATATTGTATTATCATACCCTGCCGGATATTTTGTAAATACGCACCATTTCGGCATATAACGTAAAAATACTGTACGGAACACTGTTCCGTACGGGAAAATACGGAACACTCCTGTAAACGTTTACTAAGATATTAAATGCTAAGCCAAATGAAATTAATGATTTTTCTTAATTTCGGGTATAATATAGTAAATATAAAGGGACCTACAATGCTTGTACAAGCCACAAAACTCGATAATGATTTACGGTTTGTATGGAACGAACCATAAATTATCGTTTTGTAGCTTGTACATCACTGTCAGGGCGTTCTATATAAATAGGTTGTAGTAACACAGACATTGATACATTCAATAACCGCCAAACTGACCAGGAAAATAAGGCATTTTAAAGGGATTTGTATTGGGAAACCCTTTTGAATACTGAAGGCCTAAGACAAGAATAAGGCTTATTTCTATTGGCCGACGAAAACTGCAGATTTCATCCTAAATCCCGTTTCCATTTGCCGTCACCGATCTAGAGTCAGGAAACATTGACAGACCTTTAGCACTGCTGACACAAAATAGGAATGGGTTTTGAGGAGAACTAAAAACATCTACACTGTTTTCGTAGGTCAATGGAAATGGGCCTACACACCACTCTCCTAGCATATATCCGGCGCCTTATTTCCTGCCCTGTTTGTATCTCTGCACCGACCAGCCTGTTTGGGGCTAAATCTGTCCCATACACCAGTTTTTCAAATACCCTAAATTCTGAGCACTTTTGAGAATATTGTATGTATCACTTGTGAAAAGATATGCATATCTTTGCATGGTAAATAAAATACACTCATTTCTGTCATTTTTTATTTTAAATCAGGAATACACTGTGGGATTACTTCCTTCAGTGGAAAGCACCTCATGTGTTGTCAGGTTTTACTTGTCAACATGGCACATGTGGTCATTATAAGGGGCAGTCTAATCAACTGTGGATTGCCATTATACAGTGGTTTATTAATTAAAGCTAAAAACGAAACAGCCGAATTGCCTCTGAAGCTCATTTAACAATTCATGTATTTCACAACTCGTAATATATGAGTTGTTTGAGTTTCATTACATTGAATTGCTCACACCTTTCCCTGCCCTGTTTTGATACTGAACTGTTCACACATTTCACCCCCTGTTTTCACATTGAGTTGTTCACACCTTTCACCCCCAATTTTAAGACAGAATTGTTCCCACATTTTACTGCCCTATTTAAGTGCTGATTTATTCACATATTTCACCCCCTATTTTAAAATGAATTATTCTCACATTTCACCCCCTATTTCAACACAGAATTGCTCACATATTCAAACCCTTGTTTTAGCCATGAAGTGTTCACACCTTTCACCCCCTGTTTTACTAATAAACGGTTCATACCTTTTACCGCCCTTTTTTAACACTAAATTGTTCACACATTCCACCCCCTGTTTTAATACTGAATTATTTACACATTGCAACCCCCTATTTTAACACTGATCATGAATTGTTCCCATATTTTAACACATAATTGCTCACACATTTCACCCCTATTTTACCACTATATGGCTCATGCATTTTACTGGCCTGTTTTAAAACTGTTCACACATTTCACCCCACATTTTAACACTGAACTATTCACACCTTTCACTGCCCTTTTTAACATTGAGTTGTTCACACATTTCGTTTCACTAGAACTGACCCGTGCAACGCCTTATTTTTGAAACAGGGAAAAAAACCCAGCTTGCAAATCTTATTTCTGTCAAGGAAAGAAAGTCTGCATACACCTCATTTTTTGAGCAGGTACAAAGCCTTTCACTTCAAGGGTTACGGGTTTTTCCTCTCAGAAAATACAGGAGCAAGTGTTTACTATCGATCCCCGTGACGTCACTTCCGTTGAGGCTGCGTGACGTTACTGTTAAAGGCATATCAGACAATTCACCTTGAAAATCTAAACCAATGCCCTATTATTATATACCTATGCACAAACTGACTACGAATACGGACTGCTCCTATGGGTGTATTACTTTTTAGAGCGTGCTTGCACGCGCTAAATACATTAACATAGAGTTTAGAGGGGTCCATATAGACTTTCAGGGTACTGCATACAAATTATCCCTTCACCATCTGTGTGCTATTCACTGTGATATTGAGAACAGAGCAGGGAGCCAGAGTCACAGTCTCTTAGAGGTGTGCCCAGCTGACCATGACCAATCACTCAAGACCAAAATACCTCATAGACCCACTGGTGCTTGATTTGTTTTGATCTCAGATAGGCAGTTGCAGAAATTGCAGGTTGACTGGGTGCAATTGAGTTACAGAAAACTATCCATAGGGTAAAGCTAACTTATACCTTTTAATTGTTATTCATTTATAATAGCACGCTCATTCATCTAGGATGAACATACTATTTCCTCCTAGTATCATACGGGCGAGGTACTCCATAATTTCTTGTACACGTCATATTTGGATAGGCCATACGGAGTGCTCTGAACATAAGATAACGCAATCTGATTGGACAAGAGTTTGACAGAAAAGGGTCAGTGGCAAATTTAAAATTGGCGAACGCATGACATCGCCTCGACTTCGGCAATATTTAGTGGTCAGTTATTGTGAACTACGGCATGTAGGACATTGAAATACAGAATCCAAACATGGATTATGGAAGTACCCCGAAATACAAAAGGAATCATCATAAAAATCATTATAACTGATCTTATGGACACTATTAAGAGTCAGTGCCTTGACAACTCTATGGCTATGGGCTGCATAGGCACAGTCGTGGAAGCGAGCATGCAAAATGTAAATAAAGCGTACAAATGTAAACATACAGCAAAGGACACATTGTTTACACATAAAACTAATATAATTTAGCTTAGGTTTCAAATTTGTTTAGATACTTTTTACATTTAAAAGAAAAACATAAAAAAGAAATTGAAACGCGTCAAGGTGGCGTCACTTTGTATTGTAGGATATGCCTTTAAATCCAAACCTTACTCAAGTATAAATAAACGCTTAGATAAAAAATTGAAAATCACAAGGTGGCACCAATGTTTATCCTACCCCTCATATAAATTTCCATAGACTCAACATGCTTTGACTGTATGCCACGGTTATGGCATAAAATATTTGTATGTCGCTGGTGACATATGAAGTTAAAAACATGTAACAGGGTAGGATAAAATCTAAACATCACTCAATTTCATATAATTGTTTATATGCAATTCATTGTCTTCCGCTACAGATATCACGAAGCGGAGCTGAGTGATATTATGCCGTGAAGACAACTCATGCCATATAAACAATCATATGACATTTCGTGATGTTTCATGATAGTATTATATGATATGCCTTTAATAATGTCACATGAGCGTTTCTTTTGTCTGACATGTCAAAACAGGTAAACATGAACCTACATTCAAATGTCAACATATCTCCTATGCTGAAAGTACCTTCAGAATACTGTTAGAAGTAAAATATCTACAGTCAAAACAAAGGGCAGAATTTTGATTGTAAATGACAATGGGACTCAAAGCTGGAATGGGAAGCCCTAGACTGGCTCCAGTCCCCGCATCCTATGACTACCCTCCTCGTTGGGATACAGGGACTGGTACAATCTGTAATGGTGTTGGATTCCTGGTGCTGTTTAGCTCCAGCATTCCCAACACCCTCCTTACAGATATCCTGGCTACTGGTCAGGATATCTGCTGGGAGATAGTCAGGAGCAGGCGAAATATATTGCTATGAGTGGGGAGGGGTAGGAGGAAGTATAGGGTTACAGGGACTGGCTTGGTGCCATAAACAGGAGATCTGGCTCATAGTGGACAAGTCTTCGATTCATGGGCCAATCAGAGCAGAATACATACTTTAATGAACTTTATTCTTATTGTGTTTAATCATTTAATGAATGCTCATAATCAAAGACTTAGGCAAGTCTAGGGAAGCCCCTGTGGTTTACGATGCACCTCCCGATAAAAAATCATAATCGCGTCAGACGGTTACCTAATATCGGGGCAGTTGACCACGTTTCTGCGATTGGACACCGATAAAAACCCCATACAATGCGTGGTGTATTGGCTTGTCTAGACGTATGTCTACGATTTTGCACCTTCCCGATATGGCACCGATTTTGACATTTTGTATCGGTGCCATATCGGGAGATCTACGATTCTATCGTAGTAGGTGGACGCCGGGCCTTAGATTATGTTAGAAGTAAGATATCTACAGTCAAAACAAAGGGCAGAGCATTGATTGTAAATGACAATGGCACTCAAAGCTGGGATGGGAAGCCCCTGTGGTGGGGGCTGTGGGGAAGGATTCCTCTTTTCCTCATGTCACTCATGCATTACAATAATTCAATTTAAATGCTGAATTCACAAGCGTTGGCTACCGGGCAATGTTGCTTTTTTTCTTCCTATTACAAGGGAATGGTTTTTCCTTTCAGTCATTGATCTTTTTGTTTATTTCTGGATTGCATTTCTTTCTTACAACAAAAGCCACCTTCTGTTTTCTGTGTTCCAAAAAAAGCAGATCAATAATCCCCACACTTTTCATGCAAATGAGCTGAATGAAACTATTTCAAAAATCCAATCGCAATATTTCTTTGTTTTATGAGGGGGAGAGATACTGTCAATGCAACTGGTTGTAGGTCAGCGTCATTGACAAATAAGCGGAGTTGGAATTTTTCTTTTAGCATTCGGTCGTGCCCAGGGTCCAGGCATTGTTGGGACGTAGACATCAATACAGCTGCAGCTGCTGGTTTTCAGAAAGCTTGGTAAAAAGCTTTATCTCACCCCAGTTATTTTTTCTCCATAGACTTAACATTGAAAACTCGTATCTAACACCCATTAGATATTTAGGAAAAATATCCAATGGGGGATAACGTCACAAATGTTAGGCCATTAGTCAATATTAAGGGTGAGATAAATTCAGAAACCCATTCAAGTTTAGGGTCAGAGTTCGATCCCATCTCGTTTGAATCACATAGCAATTCACGCGGCTTCGCCTTGTGAATTACTACGTGATTCAAACTTGATGGGATACGAGCTCAGACCCTATACTTTCATGTGTTTCCTCTATAGTAACCACAGAGAAAATGTGCAATGGCTGAAATTATGTTATTTTTGCTTAACCCATTGGTGCTGTGTGATGCCTGGAGGCATCAACAACCCAAATCAGGAACCAGTCGACGTATTACGAGTTCACAAACCACCAGAAGAACTGGGCACTGGCATAAAACTGGCCACTAGCTGAGGTGGCTTACTTATATAGCAATGCGGTAAAATTATTTCTGCCGTGGGCGGCCGGTGATCGGATGGGACCTGTGACCTCCCCCCCCCCCACCCCGGTGGCTGAAAAGAAAATACCCCTACAAAATGAAAACCCATGAGAACTCCCATACACTCAGTGCACCCGAAAAGGGCAGGAGAGTAAACATATACACTGGTACAAGTACCTCACACTAGAGGGCAGTCACAAAAGCATAAAAAAACAACACAGACCAGTGACCAGCACCCCGGTCAAACCGTGTCCAATTACACTGAGCGTACAGGTCAACTGACCGCGTCAACCAATGAAAGAGGCGCTATATAGGTCAGCAGGTTGCCCTCACCTGCAGCATGGAGTTGTCCCATTACACTAAGTCCATATAAGGAATAGAGTAGACCGAGTAGCCAATGACTGCATTCGCAGCAAACCCCGACCTTGACCCTGACCTCCTTACATGATATTTATAGCGCCATGGGACAGTTCTACGGTCGAGAGTTGACCTCGAATCTTAGGGGCCACAACCACCCTCCCTGACATCGGAGGTGAGTAGCATAAACCCGGTCACTTACCAGCAGTCACTGAAGCAGTGTGCCTGTCTATATAATTCTTGTATAGCTATGCATCGAGAATCGTATCAATTCATAATACTCCACGAGTTTGGATAATCCACAACCACAATTGGAATGAAGCCGAGTGATAGTTATAGCTCATTCAAACTAGTGGAGTATTGTTTATTTTACGATTCGAGTGCGGTTTTTGATTTATCTCGGCCTTTCACTGATAGGGACGTTTAAATCTCTTGTCTTGTCTTCTCTGTGAAATGCTGGCCGCTGATTGATCAATCGCCTATGACATCATCTCACACTCACTACGCCACCACCATGGCGCAGTATTGTCACTTTATTGGGGTGATCGTTGAGTATTTTTTCTAACGTTATTCCTATGGCTACACTTGTACCAGGTGTGAGATAACACAAAGATACCTATCCTTGCATAATAATAGTGCATGGATGACAACACAGGGGATACCATATTATCGTTATTATGGAAACATCAGCTATGCAGTTAATAGGTTATCAACTATAACGAAGGTGAAAAAAACTAGAGACTATGAACGTATATGAGGTAGACTTGACAAAATATGAACTATTAAGATCAAATATGATGCTTGTAATAACTTCTCGATGTGTAGGGTAGTCTCATCCACAATTCAATGTGTGATTTCAGCGTGATTTAGGGACCAGCGAAGCTTGCACCATTTCAAAATGGCGGAGGCTGTCAGAGACACATTTCAGGGTAAGGAGATCTACAATAAATCTACAGCATTAAATTGTGTTTTTAACATGACTATAGATAAACCATCAGAAGGTATATCTGGGTATAATGCTACAAAATGAGTAGACTGGTTCCCTGCCCCAGTGAAATATGGGACAGGTAACGCCTTATTAGTGAACGACCTTGAACCATAGACCTCCTACCATACTGGTTTGCCGTTGTCAGTATAATGTGACCGGCGGAGTGTTGTGTCGATGGTCTGCGGCACAGCCCTTCAGTGAGGCAGCACTATAAAACGGGCATAGGGTCCCACTGCTACAAGTAGACCAAAGTTGAGTTAATATACCTTACAAGAACCTGATAGGTCAACCATTGAGTCAGTCTCAAAAGGACGTAACTAGCCTACCGAGACGCAAAACTACACAAACAAACAATACGGTGCTTTGCGGAGTTTGGATTTGTTTGGCACCAGAATGGCACGTGATAGCAGGAAAACCCCGATAATGACATCAACACTAATGCAGTCTAATAAGTGGCACAATCGCACAATGCACAAGAAAAATGGAGGCGTTACCCATAATGCACCAAAAGGTGGTAGGCGATACCTGGCCTATAATGTGAGTGAGCACATAGGCCAGGCTTCCAGGCTACAAAAATGAGAAGAAATATACAACGAGTATAAAACTCATAAACCTGTCACAACATTATACAACAATTGGGCTAAATCCCGAAATTCTAAATTTAGAATTTTTCAACCCAGTGAAAAAATAGTAGTGAATTGGTCGGGGAGCAGATGAAGAGTGACTGGGAACCGTTATGAGCTGCTCGCTCCACGCGTTAGCAATTATTGTCGTGGTTAAATCTTATTTTTATTTTTAGAGCGTGCTTGTACGATCTATATTCATTGCCTAGAGGTTAGAGGGCTCACACAGACACTTTCAGCGTACTGCAAAGACAATATCCCTTCACTATCTACATGTATGCTATTCACTCGGATGTTGTGAAAGGAGTGGATTTCTAATTTCATCTCATCCCGTATAACATTATCAATTAATTGAATAAATCACTAATTAGCCATGAAGTATTGGGCACACTACCTTCACGACCGTGGAGTATGAGTTTCCTACAGAGAAAGATACCAGGAGATATAGATAATATTACCATGATTTGGATCTGCGTGGTTGTATGCTCAGCGTAGTTGACATGTAGTAATACTCCAATCAATAGTGAAGAATATTGCGTATTATCCTACCCCTAATATAAAATCCCATAGGCTTAACATTAAGTACCTATATGCCACGCTGACTGGCATACAGAGTTTTATATGCCACTAGTGGCGTACAGAATTGTTATTACGTAACATACCAAAATCGAGGAGATGGGGTAGGATTATATCAAAACCTGATTCGTTTTAAACGTGGCCACCGCATGCCACTCCTGGAGTTTTGGCTCTGGACTTCACTCAGCTTCACCTCATGAAATTACTATGCCAAACTCCAGTCGTGGCATAGGGTGGCCAAGATTAAAACTCATCCAGTTTTACAATAGTGTCAACGACAAGGAGAATACGGCCACACACGTTGAAATCATGGTAATGTTGAATTCATTACTCACCTTTCAACTAATCATTGGGAAAAATCTTGAAAATAGTTAGAAATTTGACGTAAGTGCCGTGCATTGTTTATATAAAATAGTTCCTATATTGCCCGTCAAGTGGCTGGAAAAGCCTTATTCTCCTATAAGAATACGGGTTTCCGTATTCCACTCAGTAGGGATCTGTAGGCTCCATAGGCTTAGTATGGAGACTCCGTATTAGGTGGGTAATAGGCTCCATAGGCTTAGTATGATGACTCCGTATTGGGTGTGTAATAAAATACATCTAGATAATAATCGATGGTTTTGTGGATAGGCGGCCGTAAACCACGAGAGGTTGACGCGTAGCAATACACAAGCGCTAGCGAGTGTATTACGACGTCAACCGCGAGTGGTTTACAGAGCTGCCTGTCCACAAAATCATCGTTTGTTGTATTTATTATCCATCTTTTCGATTAAATTAAACCCAGTAATTACCATATTAAAGGGTATAACAATAGCGACTATTTCTTTGGTCTATAGCAAAAGGGACTATTTTCCCCGTATACCATGGTTTTGAGGCCGTATACCACAGATTTAAATCCGTATACCACAGTTATGGTATCTGACAGGTTTTATATAATTGATCGTAGTTAACTGAGTCCCCATACATTTTCAATGGGGGCTTTGTATACGATGGATAATAAATGATCAGTCATTTCACTGTGAGCTGGAAACTTGGTCGCTACAATTCAAACACGTTCTATATTTCAAGAAAACTACCATCATCAGGAAGGAGCTTGTGCCGCATTAAAACGGGAATTCATTAAAATTGTTTAATTTAGTGCAAGTTAAACTCCCATGCAGGACTTTCTTAAAACAAGAACAAACACGTAGTTTTCACATCCATCTTCCTCCATTTTAATCAGCCGTGTTTTAATGACTTATCCTGGTTCGTTTTATCAAAGGTGCTTCCAGTAAATGTGATAATTTCCCTGTACTCTTTATGTTGCTGTGGTACAGGTCCATTACCACCTGCCGACTAAATAATCGGCGATTTTTAGGAAGCACTAGTTCTAAAGCCCAATACCCATCTACCGATTAAGGGTTCGATGATTAGTTCCCAAATCGTATATCAGTTGGTGAACTTATCATAGGTAACTGACGTAAATAACTGACTAAATAATCGGCAATTTTAAGGAAGCACTAGTTCTGAAGCCCAATACAGATCTACCGATTAAGGGTCGAACGATCAGTTCCCAAATCGTATAGCAGTTGGTGAACTTATCATAGGTAACTGACGTAAATAACTGACTAAATAATCAGCAATTTTAAGGAAGCAACAGTTCTGAAGCCCAATACAGATCTACCGATTAAGGGTCGAACGATCAGTTCCCAAATCGTATAGCAGTTGGTGAACTTATAGGTAACTGACGTAAATAACTGACTAAATAATCAGCAATTTTAAGGAAGCACTAGTTCTAAAGCGCAATATAGATCTACCGATTAAGGGTTGAACGATCAGTTCCCAAATCGTATAGCAGTTGGTGAACTTATAGGTAACTGACGTAAATAACTGACTAAATAACGGCAATTTTAAGGAGGCACTAGTTCTAAAGCCCAATACAGATCTACCGATTAAGGGTTGAACGATTAGTTCCCAAATCGTATAGCAGTTGGTGAACTTATAGGTAACTGACATAAATAACTGACTAAATAACGGCAATTTTAAGGAGGCACTAGTTCTAAAGCCCAATACAGATCTACCGATTAAGGGTTGAACGATTAGTTCCCAAATCATATAGCAGTTGTTGAACTTATCGTAGTTAACTGACGTAAATAACCGACTAAATAATCAGCGATTTTTAGGAAGCACTAGTTCTAAAGCCCAATACAGGTCTACCGATTAAGGGTTGAACGATTAGTTCCCAAATCGTATAGCAGTTGGTGAACTTATCATAGGTAACTGACGTAAATAACAGACTAAATGATCGGCAATTTTAAGGAAGCAACAGTTCTGAAGCCCAATACAGATCTACCGATTAAGGGTCGAATGATCAGTACCCAAATCATATAGCAGTTGGTGAACTTATTGTAGGTAACTGACGTAAATAACTGACTAAATAATCGGCAAATTTTAAGGAAGCACTAGTTCTAAAGCGCAATACAGATCTAACGATTAAGGGTCAAACGATCAGTTCCCAAATCGTATAGCAGTTGGTGAACTTATCATAGGTAACTGACGTAAATAACCGACTAAATAATTGGCGCTTTTTAGGAAGCAACAGTTCTAAAGCCCAATATAGATTTACCGATTAAGGGTTGAACGATTAGTTTCCCAAATCGTATAGCAGTTGGTGAACTTATCATAGGTAACTGACGTAAATAACCGACTAAATAATCAGCGTTTTTTAGGAAGCAACAGTTCTAAAGCCCAATATAGATCTACCGATTAAGGGTTGAACGATTGGTTCCCAAATTGTATAGCAGTTGGTGAACTTATCGTAGGTAACTGACGTAAATAACTGACTAAATAATCGGCGCTCTTTAGGAAGCAACAGTTCTAAAGCCCAATACCCATCTACCGATTAAGGGTTGAACGATTAGTTCCCAAATCATATAGGAGTTAGTGAACTTATCGCAGGCAAATTATGTAACTCTTCGCTTGACCGGCAGACATTAAAGAGAGGGGGTGATGGGTATTATTCCTAAGCAAATCAGTCTACACTTACCGACAGATATACGATTATGTACCCTGGCGGACGGAGTTAGGATTTGGGAACAAGTGCCATTTACCAACGTTCTGTTGTCGGCGACTAGATTTATCAACATGTTGGTAAACTTTTGGCCACTGATTTAGGAACATAGAAACCCCAACTTGTTGGCGACAAAATAACATTTGAAGGAGGTGGTTCACTAATCATTGCCTGACCCATGCCTAGCTGTGCTACATCTGCCGACTAGGGCCGACTCCGTAAAGATGCCTGGCCTGAGACAAATTACCATTCGTTTGACGCCAACAAAGGTACATAAATTGGTATATGTGTATTGGGCTTTAGATGCAAACACGGGAAAGTGGTGGGAGCATAAGAAATCCCATCCACAATTTGGTGATTTCTTTATCGATGTTCTGTTTCCACCTCCCAACTGGAGTCTATAAGCCCATTTCCATTGGCCAACAAAACAGCAGAGATTTTTTTAGGTCCTTTTAAAATCTTTTTCCATACAAGGGTGGCAACCATGTAATTAGTACAGGACACTCATGAGATGAAAGGTTTAGTTCTGGAATAGCCTAAATGATGTTCAGGTAGTTTTGTTTTTATATAGTTAACTGGTATAACAAAAAAAGGGAGCAATGGAAATGACCACAAGGTAACAATGAATGTACGGAGAATTGTTTGGCAAAGCTGAAAGTTGTAAGCTGTATGATAATGTCCAGAGATTAATAACAGACTTGCTCAAATAAAAAAAAATAAAAAAATCTTTTTCCATTGATGAATTTTGTGCCCGTCGGTGGTTCCTGACTGTAGATCGACAACGAGAAATAGGCCAATTGAAACAGGCTTTTAGGGGAACTCAAAAGATCTCTGCTGTTTTCGTCGGCCAATATAGAAACGGGATTTAAAAGGCCATCGCGAATACTGTATTTTCTGGGTACACATTGATTTGATTGGCCTGGCGTCAGTTTACCCTGACTGCAGATCAGTGTCAAATAGTCAGCCAATGGAAACAGACTTTATTGTATTTTTTCGCTCTGTACAAAAGTGGGTCAATCAGTTCTCCAAATAAAATGTTCGTGGTACATAATGACACTGCAAAAATGTGGAGGATTCTCACTGACTTTTTGGTAGTAAATGAAGATCGTCTCCAATTAATTCAATGCACTTTCATTTCACCGGTGAGTGCAGAAGTCGGTCGGTGGTGCTACATTGCATAGGGCAGGAGAGAAAAATCGTTGACCATTTCTGTCTCTACCTGAAGATTATTTACTGAATTTGTAATATAATCGGTCGGCAGTGCGAAATGCCTTAATCGGTGGTCATCTATATAAAATATTTAGGTATTTCTAAATATGATATATCAGGAGGTGTATCGTGGTGAATCGGCGGCAATGGGTGCACGGATTTAGGGAAGTTTTCATTTTTTATTTTTTATTCAGATCAAAAGGTAATATTCTACCATGCAGCCAGTTGGTAGATAACTTAATAGTACTATACAATTAGACATAGTTCGTTGAATCCTATCTTAGAGTTTTTAAGCATTACACACAATCCATATAAAGATAATATATGCATTAATATTTACATGTTTAATAAGTAACACACATTGAGTACAGACATGTTCACATGACAGGACATTAACAGGACAATACATGTAATTATATAGAACGTCCTGACCATGCTGCACAAGTCACAGAACGAGATGGTAATTTACAGTTTGTACGTAACGTGGCGTTTACGCCGAGTTCCGCACAAACCGTAAATTATCATCGAGTAGTACAAGCATGGTTGGATGTTATATATTTACTATATATCCGAAATAAAAAAAAAAAAGCACTTGGCTTAGCTACTTATATTTTAATAAACTTGTATGGGAAGGTAGTACATATTTTCCTGTTCAGACCAGTGGTCCGTACAGTATTTTTACGTTATATGGCAAAACGGTGCGCATTTACGTTATATGGCAAAACGGTGCGTATTTACAGTATATACGGCATGGGTATATAGTAAAGGGCAGCAATTAAAGTGTACCATGGACCTTTCTGAGGAAACATTAGGATGAAAATACGCAGGAGACGAGATACATATCATCACCCTGATCATATAACAGAAAGGAAAAATCCCTAACACTAGTGCTTTTGTCAACTGAGAAAATGTATTATTTAAAATGAGAAATGCATTAGAGTCTTTAATAAGAGGGAACAGAATGTATGCACTTCACTTAACGAGAGAAATCCTATCATCTTCTCAAAGCAGCCAGCTCTCACGTCAGTTCCCGGACGGTTCGCTTTGTTTGGTCGCACTGAGATTTATTTAATTTCCTTCCCGTAATGTCTCAGTGAAGATCCTGCCATTATTTTAGGTTACATCTCCATTTCCGATGATGATTTACGATGAGAATAATGCCAACATTCTATCTTTCTCATAATTTTAAAAGACACCTGACGGCCAAGAAATACACAATATTAACATGATTTCGATCTGAGTGGCCGTATTCTCCTTGTAGTTGACGCTACGCAATACTCCAAGCGATAGTGAGGAGTATTGCGTAGTGTCAACTACAAAGCCCAATGCCCATGTACCGATTAAGTGTCGCTAACGATTAGCTTGCAAATCGTATAGGAGTCTGTGAACTTGTCGCAGGCGAATTATATAACCCTTCGCTCGGCCGGCGGACATCGAGGAGAGTGGTTAGTGGGTTTTAGTCCTAAGCAAATCAGTCTACTAATCGGTGGCTCACCCTTGCCTAACTGTCCTACATCTACGGACTACAGCCGACCCCGTTAGGATGCCTTGGTTGAGACAAATTGTCGCCGACAAAGGTACATAAATGTTCCGAAATCGGTAGATGGGCATTGGGCTTAAGCCTGATGCCCATCTACCGATTCAGGGTTGAGCGATTAGTTCCCAAATCGTATAGGAGTTGGTTGACTTGTCGCAGGCAAATTACGTAACTCTTCGCTCGACCGGTGGACATTGAGAAGATAGGGTGGTGGATATTAGTCCTAAGCAAATCGGTCTACTAATCGGTGGCTCACCCTTGCCTAACTGTCCTTCATCTACGGACTACGGCCGACTCCGTTAGGATGCCTTGGTTGAGACAAATTGTCGCCGACAAAGGTACATAAATGTTCCGAAATCGGTAGATGGGCATTGGGCTTAAGCCTGATGCCCATCTACCGATTCAGGGTTGAGCGATTAGTTCCCAAATCGTATAGGAGTTGGTTGACTTGTCGCAGGCAAATTACGTAACTCTTCGCTCGACCGGTGGACATTGAGAAGATAGGGTGGTGGATATTAGTCCTAAGCAAATCGGTCTACTAATCGGTGGCTCACCCTTGCCTAGCTGTCCTACATCTACCGACTACGGCCGACTCCGTTAGGATGCCTTGGTTGAGACGAATTGTCGCCGACAAAGGTACATGAATGTTCCGAAATCGGTAGATGGGCATTGGGCTGTTCCGAAATCGGTAGATGGGCATTGGGCTTTAAGCCCATCTACCGATTTCGGAACATTCATGTACCTTTGTCGGCGACAAATGGACGGTAATTTCAGAACATTCATGTACCTTTGTCTGTGACAAATGGGCGGTAATTTGTCTCAGCCAAGGCATCCTAACAGAGTTGGCCGTAATGTAGCACAGCTAGGCAAGGGTCAGCCACCAATTAGTGAACCACCTCTTTCAGATGTTATTTGTCTCTGACAAGTTGTGGTTTCTATGTTCCAAAATCGGTGACGAAAAGGTTATCAACATGTTGATAAATAAAATCTAGTCACTGACAATGGAACGTTGGTAAAGGGGCTTGATTGGGTTATGTAATTTGCCTGCGACAAGTTTGCCGACTCCAATACGATTTGCGATGTGATCGTTCAACCCTGAATCGATAGATGGGCATTTGGCTGAAAGGCATATCCATAGTGGCGCCACCTGGTGATTTTTAAATAATGTCAATTATTAGTCAAACTTGGGATTTATTCTAATTCTACATGAGTAAATTTTACATTTTGTCCAGGTTATCCATTCTCAATAGGTAAAATAGGCCAATTTGAAAAATAAGTTTTTCTTCAATTCTTTCAAAAACAAGGAAAGTGACCTATGATTTTTAAAACATAAATAAGTAGTACTATATATTTACCATATTCTGTGAAAATTTAAGGAAAACGACATGGGTTTTACTAAGTGAAAAAATACTTTTTAGAATTTTATATGTTCTTATATAAAATTATCATCATATTGATCTACAAATCAAAAACTAGCACGGTGACCCCCGATCTTCAAGTTAGATATGTGCTCCACAACACTTGGAGATCATCTTATCAAATTCTCAGGAAATTGATATTGGTTTTAATTTTCAAACCAAATTGTCCGATATGCCTTTAAACAGAGAAACGTGGAGGGGAGTGACGGCACTGAGGAGGGAGAGAGGCTTCATGTGGCCGTATGTAATGCCGGATGTCCATCTACCGATTTCGGTATGAACGATTAGTTCCCAAATCGTATACGAGTCGGTCATCTTGTCGCAGGCAAATTACGTAATACCTCGCTCGACCCGCGACCCTCGAGGAGAGGGGGTAGAGGGTATTAGTCCTAAGCAAATCAGTCTACACCTACCGACAGAGATACAATTATGCACCCCGCCGACTGTGTTAGGATTTGGGAACAGTGCCTTCAAGTGTTGGTCTTTGAGTGTACACCAAACGACTGAAATACGATTTCTGACCGACAGAGGGCCACCGATAAAAGAACCTTCCTAATCGGTGTGGGAGTACAAAAACCAAAGAAATCAAGTGTGGCACCCCCTACAAGCCTCACCAAGCGATTATTGAAGGTCCATCATCAGCCCTTGTCGGCCAACCAATCAACCCTCCTTTCCCAACGTTCCGTTGTCGCCGACAACTTTTATCAACATGTTGATAAACTGATCCCCACCGATTTTGGAACTTTGAAACCACAACTTGTCAGCGACAAAAGGACGTCTGAAGGCGATGGTTCACTAATCGGTGGGAAGCCTTGCCTAGCAGTGCTACATCTACCGACTCCATTAGGATGGGTTGCCTGAGACAAATTACCGCCCGTTTGTCGCCGACAAACGTACATAAATGTTCCAAAATCGGTAGATGGGCATTGGCTTAAACATGGCAGACACGCACACAGACACAACAGGGGACCAATGAAAGACTCCTACTCATAGACAGCCGCCTAACAGCCGCCTAACAGCAGCCCCGACAGGAGGAGCGGCTCTATTATTGAAGTAATTGTTCTGAGCAGCTCACACTTCAGATGGAGTTGTCACATTCATGTCAACCTACGTCTTGTCTCACTGGTCTGTTGCCTGTCTAGCTGCACCCACCTCATAAGATCTCCCGTCCGTATTCTGTACAAGGTTCTCACTGCGCCCTATGGGAGAAGAATTCTTAATGAAATAGGCTTAGAGCCTGGAGAATCCACTGCCACACAGTATTCCCGCTCGGTGGCATCATTGAGATTATAGGAATCTTTGAGTAGCATTGATGTACATCTTTAGCAAGAGAGGCAGGCCAGAGGATTCATAAGTCTTTAAGCCTAGTTCGTTAAGAATTCTTCTCCATAGAGCGTAGTGAGAGTACATACTGCGATTTAGAGAGTGTGGTTGTCTTGTCTACATGTGGCTCGTCTCAGTTGTCCATTCTCTGCGTTTAACCTACCCCTAATATAAAATCCCATAGGCTTAACACTGAGACTCCGTATGACTGGCATACGGAGTTTTATATGCCATTAGTGGCATACAGAATTGTTATCACATAATATTCCAAAATCGAGGAGATGGGGTAGGACAAATTGATCGTATTAATCTTGGCCACCGCATGCCACTCCTGGAGTTTTGCCTCTGGAATTCACTCGGCTTCACCTCATGAAGTCACTATGCCAAACTCCAGTCGTGGCATATGGTGGCCAAGATTAAAACTCATCCAGTTTTACGATAATACCCATGCTCCATTGCCCTGCGCATATCACAATACTTGGTTGTTTTGTCTGTCTATGTCTCATATCTCTGGTCTGTTGTCTATCATTATCAATGCTAAAGTACTCTACAATACCTAGTTAGTTCATTTATTTTTGTCTCAATTCGTCTATCACTGCTACAGCATCCTCCATATATATTTTAATACCTGGCTGTCATGACAACCAATGTCTCAACTCGCTGATGCGTTGTCTGTCTATAGCGCACAGAGTGATTGCTAGTTCTGCCATCATCCGCCAGGAAATTGTAGCGCCAATGTAGCCGGGGAACAACCACTGTTATCAGTTGTCATAATTCATAGATTATGATGAGATGAGGCTAAAATTCTTCTATATAAATATTTCTGATTTAACCCATTGACCATTGGTCCTGCCATCTGGTGTTCTGGATGGCGTCGGGGGGCAAGATGGCTGCTTCCATAGCACAATAGCTATGTGCCCTATATCACTGCTACAGTACCCTGTGTATATTACTATAGGGAGCCAAAGTGAACCCGCTGAAACCATAGATACCCACCTACAAAACACCATTTCCGGTGGTCAGTAAGACCGAGGCCTAGTGCTAAAGCTATGGGGGTTTGAGGCTAGACTTATGTTTTGGGTCCCGTTTGTTACTTTTGAAGTGAAGTTTATAACTATGTCTCTGAATAACTTTGTTTCAAAACTACGATGACAGTTGTTAAGTTCATTAAAAATTTGGATCTAAAAGATTGAAGAATGACACATATAATCTGGAACCTACATAGTCAAAGTACTGAGCGCCTATACCCGGAAATAGTTTTTGGTGACCGGCTATCTGTGGTTGCAGCGGGTTCACTTTGGCTCCCTATAGATGGTTGTCTTGCCTTTGCTAGTCTGGCCTAATCAATGACACAGCGCCCTGCGTATATAACAATACCTAGTTGTCTTATCTGCCTATGTCTCATATCTCTGGTCCGTTGTCTGTCACTGTCAATGCTACAGTACCCTGTGTATACTACAATACCTGCTTGTCTTGCAAACCTGCATCTCGTCTCGCTGGTTCATTGCCTGTCTATATCACTGCTACAGCGCCCTGCATATTTATATTGAACTGCATCCACTGCACGAAAACCATCATTTTACATATGAATGCGCCCGGCGTCTATAAGTAGGTATTTTGCGTCTACAAGATCGTCTTAATCCCCGTGTGTATAAACCTCATCTGTGGGCGTATATATAAGCGTCCAGTGAACAGGGCTTCACTGAGAGCGGGCGGGGGGAGGTGGCGGGGGAGGGGGGGGGGAGGGAGGGCTTCCTACTGAGGACACCTGTACTTCTACCAACACAAAGGGGCGGGAAGGGGTGTGGGCAGAGGGTATTTTCTCTCATATACGCCGGGTGTGAAATACAGCCATGACGCGTCTGTCGTATATAAGGCCTGGGCATATATAAATGAAACCAAGTCAATATTCAGCCAATACATGCACTTCCGTATATGTGAATAAAATGTGAATAAAATGGTGGTTTTCGTGTCAGTGATCGAGAATCATATAAATCAAAAATACTCCACGAGTTTGGATGCGCTGCAGTGGCGTAGTATTGTTACTATACAGGGGTGATTTTTTTCTAATGTTATTCTTATGGCTAAACTTGTACCAGGGGTGAGATGAATTGCAATATCTGGTTGTCATGTCAACCTACGCCTTGTCATAGTTGTCCATTCTCTATGTATATCTATGCTACGATGCCCTGCATATATATATCCCAATACCTGGTTGTTTTATCTGCCTACTTCTTATATCTCTGTCATTTCTGTCATGATCAATGCTACAGTACCCTGATTATTTTACCATCCCTGTTTGTCTTATTCGCGTATGTCTCATTTTCTTATAAGATACAGTAATGATGAATAGAGCATTATACAGTGCAGAATATAGATACAATATGACAATTATGACTCCTTTTCACGGTGAAGAAAGTTTATAAACTCCATGGAGCAATGGTTAAGTATTTTTCTTATCGAAGGATAATCAAATGTAAATCCGAAAACAGCAAATGTCAAACTCAACAGAAATGTTATTGTAGATTAAGGCACAGTGCCACCTACTACGATATGGCTCTGATATGGTCTACGATGCACCTCCCAACAAAAAAAATGAAAATCGCGTCGGAAGGTCACCTAATATCGGGGCAGTTGACCACGTTTCTGCGATTAGACACTGATAAAAACCCCATACAACGCATGGTGGTTTGGCGTGTGTAGACATATGTCTACGATTTTGCACCTTCCCGATATGTCTCCGATATTTGCTTTTTGTATCGATGCCATATCGGTAGGTCTAAATTTCTATCGTAGTAGGTGAATGCCAGGCCTATTAAACGACGAATGCTCATTGAAAAAAATAAGGAAGAAAAATATATATGAAACCCGCGCTCGACTTCAGTGAGATATCAGAGAAATGGGCCAATAAGAAGTAGAGACTTTATGAGAATTTCAAAGCCCTTTGAAATGGTAGAAACTCGGGGCTGACAGGGAGGTCGGGCGGTCGTAAAAAGAGTCGCTTGACGAGGGCTGGCAGGTGGCAGACAGTGAAGTGATCGATGGCTGCTCGTTTAGATCAGCCGGGATGTGGGTCACACGACCCGCCGTGAGACCGGAAGTGGAGGGAACGACGCCGTCCACGCATGCGCGGCGTCGGGTCTGCGCAGGCGCGCTGCTGGTTCCGCTGCGATCCGGCATGCGGCAGAGTTGTGACAGTTTAATCTGAGAGTGTGAAATGAGAGCGTGGAGGGAGGATCTTATCCCGGTGTTTACATTGGACAATAAAGGCGGGCGTCCACCAACCACGACAAGGCTACGACAAAAGCCGACAAGAGAGTTCCAAACGGCGCCTTGTCGCGGCCTTGTCGTAAGAAGGGGGGGTTACGACAGCGTTGTCGGAGGGTGTCGGGAAGTGCACGTTCCACCAGAATTTACTATCGTAGACTTTTGTGACACGCTCCCGACACGCCATGACACTCCACGACAAGGGTCCAGTCGTGGGAAAAATCAAACATGTTCGATGTTCTTGTAGCCTTGTCGTGGCCTTGTCGTAGTCTCTTGTCGGGAACTGGGGTCCACCAACCATGAAAAGGCCTTTAATCGTAGGCCAATCGTAGGCCTTGTAGGGAAGCCATTGTTGTAGCCTTGTCGTGATTGGTGGACGCCACCCTTTTTAGGCGCCGATTCTGGGGCCCGTTGAATGATAAAAGCAGGGGTCCACCAACCATGACAAGGCTACGACAAAGGCTTTCCGACAAGGTCCACGACAGGCCTACGATTGGAAGCCTTGTTGTAGCCTTGTCGTGGTTGGTGGACCCTACACTGCACAAAAACCATCATTTTACATATGAATGTGCCGGGCGTATATAAGTAAGTATTTTGGGGGGGTGGGGGGGGGGGGGGGGAGGGCTTCCTACTGAGGACACCTGTGCTTCTACCAACACAAAGGGGCGGGGGCAGAGGGTATTTTCTCTCATATACGCCGGGTGTGAAATACAGCCAAGACGCGTCTGTCGTATATAAGGCCTGGACGTATATAAATGAAAACAAGTCAATATTCAGCCAATACTTCCGTGATGGCGTATATATGAATAAAACGGTGGTTTTCGTGCAGTGCTAGTTCCTAACAATGGTCTACGACAAGGCCACGACAGGCTGTTACTGGAAGCTTGTAGGAAGCCTTCCGACAAGGTTATGACAAAATCGAACATGTTCGACTTTTGTCACGACTGGACCATTGTCGTGAATTGGCGTGGTTTCCACATATCACTGTCGTAGTGTGTCGGTACCATGGACGCCTTCTTTTTACGGGAACCAGCAACATCTATGACACGCCCCGACAACGCTGTTGTAAAGCCCCTCTTCTCACGACAAGGTTGCGACAAGGCGCCGATAGGAACTTTCTTGTCGGCTCTTGTCGTAGCCTTGTTGTTGTTGGTGGACGCCCGCCTTAAATTCTATGACAAAAATACTATTGTACAAGTCTCGTTGGTGCTAAAACGTGGCATTAAAAAGTATGTCGTAGGCGTACGAGCCTTTGATGCAAGAAGAAAATGAAATTTCGTTGGTAGTGTAGCATAGAAATCTTTTATTTTTATATGATGATATCAGCGACTGATACACGATATTTGGCGCCACCATATCCTGACAACATTTTTACCAATCAATTCTGCACAATTTAATCTTTTTGGGAATTGTGAGTCTAGCGAGAAAGATCAAAAGTTGGTCGATTGGTCGAAACAGGCCATCAAAATACAAAATCGCCAATATTTGGCTCAGATATTTTAGCACTCGCACCACTTACATATTAGAATGAATGCTTCCTAAAAATTTCTAATCATTTTGTGGGCAGGTGGAAATTAGGCTGCCTAGAACGAAATACACACCTTACAATACGTTGGTATCAATTTAACCAGCTAATTTCCTTTTTTAAAAGAGCATGGCTCCAATTACAGGGAGCCAAAGTTAACCGGTTGAAACCACAGATACCCGTTTACAAAAGACCATTTCCGGTGGCCAGTAAGAACGAGGCTTAGTGCTAAACCTATGGGGCTTTGAGGCTAAACATTTGTTTTTGGTCTCGTTTATTACTTTCGAAGTGTAGTTTATTACTATCGTCTCTGAATAGCTATGTAACAAAGCTAGGATGACAGTTGTTAAGTTGATCAAAAATATGTATCTAAAAGACTGGAGAATGACACATGTAATCTTGAACCTACATAGTCTAAGTACTGAACGCCTATATCCGGAAATGGCGTTTTGTAAACGGGTATCTGTGGTTTCAGTGGGTTCACTTTGGCTCCCTATTGATCAAATAACTAGGTACATATCCAAACTACTAAACGCTCATAGTATCTTTTAACATGTGTACTGCCATCGATGAATAATCATGTATCCAATGCACTCACTTCGACTCTGAACAATAACTGAAATAAGAAACATGTAATGATATCTTTCTCATAAAACAAGTGTTGAATGCCAATAAATCTAAGGTGTGCAGATGAAAAAGCAGCTATCATAAAACCAGGATTAGGGCTGTACTAAGATTTCACGTCTCCCTTTACTTCAGAAACCCTTTACGCAAACAGATCTGAATTTAGACATTAATGTATCTATTTCCTGAGTTCAATCCTTTGTTTTTCCACATTTATTGTGTTTTTATACTTATTCTTGGCGGGAAACAAGTGAGCAGTATCTAGAAGATTTAAATCCAATTGGTTAAGAATATCATAGGTGGCGCTGTCTCTCACAGCACCCCTTTTACTCTGTTTTAGTAGAATCATCCCAACTGGGGGTGGTGCCCTCTGCCGATCCTCCTCTGTTGGCTGAGTCCAATATTTTAAAGCCAATGCCCATCTACCGATTTTGGAACATTTATGTACGTTTGTCGGCGACGAACGGGCGATAATTTGTCTCAGGCAACCCATCCTAACGGAGTCGGTAGATGTAGCATAGCTAGGCAAGGCCTCCCACCGATTAGTGAACCACCGCCTTCAGATGTCCTTTTGTCGCCGACAAGTTGTGGTTTCAATGTTCCAAAATCGGTGGGGATCAGTTTATCAACATGTTGATAAATGTAGTCAGCGACAACGGAACGTTGGGAAAGGAGGGTGGATAGGTTGACCGACGCAGTAAATACAGTAATCGCTTGGTGAGGCTTGTAGGGGGTGCCACACTTGGTTTCTTTGGTTTTTGCCCTCCCCTAGCGATTAGTGGACCATACACCGATTTCATCAGTGTGCGGGTCGAGCCTGCGACAAGGTGGCCGACTCGTATACGATTTGGGAACTAATCGTTCATACCGAAATCGGTAGATGGACATCCGGCATTAGGCTAAAAAATCGAAACGTATGAAAGTTTAGGGCCAGAGCTCTTATCCCATCGAGTTTGAATCGTGCAGTAATTCACGTTGCTTCGCCTTGCGATTCTAACTCGATGAGATCGAGGTCTGACTGTAGACCTGAATAGGTTTCTGAATCTATCTCACTCTTCAGATTGACTAATGGGCTAACCTTTGTGTTATAATCCCCCATTGAGTTTAATTTCCTCTAAATATTCAACGGACATTGTATGCGAATTCCCAATGTTAAGTTAAAGGGGAAAAAATACCAGGGGTGCTATAAAGACATAAATATAGTTTTCTGCATGGCTTGAGATAAATTATAGGAGGGGAAGAAAATCTGAGTATTGAGATATAAAAAACAACAACAGGTTTGAATTTTTTCCTAATATGAAAATCTCAACCTCATGGCTTTTAAATCTCTAAGTTTTGGTTAACTATGTCTATATATGGTGGCGAAACTACAAGCAGATCCTGTAGAAAACTTATCATTAATTATGGGCTATTAATAAGTGGGAACAGGTTCCTTCTTAACCGGAACCTGTATTCATCTCTAAGCATTGTGGGCCTCATTGTACATCCGGGCCCTGTTCAGGTGATTCAGACAGTTTCCGTATTCTCCCCGGAACCTCTATCTTCATGCACTTCCGGTCTGTATTAGCAATGACGTGTGTTTATTTGTAGCTCAGTTCCGTTTTTTTAGGTATGAGAAATTAAAAAGGAAACTAACGAGTGTTTGGTCTGTGTCATTGTATTCCATCGAGTTGGGAGCGCTCAGGGATTTGTACGAAGCGATAGCAGAGGGAATATTCTGAAGCGCTTCAAACAAGATGGCCATCGGGGACACAGACCAAACACGAATATGTTTCTGATTTTACCTTAGCCTAGATAAAGATAAATCTGTTTATGACCCATTGAGTGCGAGTTATTGTATTCGCAAGCCTTTCCAGAACGAGTTCCTAATGTTATGCCTATGGACATTTATGCCAGGCAAAGATAAAAATTAGTGCTCCCAGCTGTGAAGATCTTTCTTATAATCTCACCCCTGGTACAAGTTTAGCCATAGGATTAACATAAAAAAAGACAACTCAACGATTACCCCCGTAAAATGACAATACTACGCCATGGCTGATGTGACGGGATATGAAATGATCTCATAACCGATTGGCCAATCAGCGGCCGGGATTTGAGAGAGAAAACAAGACGTAAAACATGGGCGATCGTAGATTATACAACGGGCCCGTTCTTGGCCTTTTGTTTGTTCTTGGCCTTTTTGTGAAGCCCTCCCACCCCTCAGCCTCTGGCATTGGGCCATAGTTATAGGACGTCCCAAGAATGGCAATCTCTACGGGCTCACTGACGACGTTTACTCTTATTATCCTACCCCTAATATAAAATCCCATAGGCTTAACATTGAGTTTCCGTACGCCACGCTGACTGGCATACAGAGTTTTATATGCCAGTAGTGGCATACAGAAGTGTTATCACGTAATATTCCAAAATCGAGGAGACAGGGTAGGATAAAATCAAAACCTGATTCGTTTTAATATTGGCTACCGCATGTCACTCCTGGAGTTTTGGCTCTGGATCACTATGCCAAACTCCAGTCGTGACATACGGTGGCCAAGATTAAAACTCATGCAGTTTTACGATAATACATCCTGATGCATGATACTCGAGGGAAACTATGTTCCGGTGGGAATAAGTCAAAGTTACGAGGTAAGGCTTGGAAAAATTACTGCCCAAGGCGTAATCATAGGTTGTTCGGCTAATAACGATAAAAACCGAATGTCTCTGAACGTCAACCTGGGCAGTAAACGTCAACCTTGGCAGTAAACGTCAACCTGGGCAGTAACTTCAACCTGGGCAGTAAACAAAAGTCATTCCACCCCCAGCAGCGTTAAGTAATCATAGGTTGTTCGCTCATAGGTATATAGGAATAACACTTACTCCTTCATTTCCATTTGACTAAATCCCCTCTTTATATTTGACTAAATCCCCTCATTTATATTTGACTAAATCCCCTCATTTATATTTCACTAATTCCCTCCCTTCTATCTGCCTTCTCTCTCGTCCTCTCCGCGTTGCTTCCTGTCGTTTGCGGCTCTCTGGAGACGTCCCTCGTTCTTCGACCTCCTTATGCCGGATGTCCATCTACCAATTTCGGTATGAGCGATTAGTTCCCAAATCGTATACGAGTCGGTCACCTTGTCGCAGGCAAATAACGTAACCCCTCGCTAGACCCGCACACTGATGAAATCGGTGTATGGTCCACTAATCGCTAGGGGAGGGCAAAACCCAAAGAAACCGAGTGTGGCACCCACTCCAAGCCTCACCAAGCGATTACTGTATTTACTGCGTCGGTCAACCTATCAACCCTCCTTTCCCAACGTTCCGTTGTCGCCGAATACATTTATCAACATGTCTGAAGGCGGTGGTTCACTAATCGGTGGGAAGCCTTGCCTAGCTATGCTACATCTACCGACTCCGTATGGGTTGCCTGAGACAAATTACCACCCGTTCGTCGCCGACAAACGTACATAAATGTTCCAAAATCGGTAGATGGGCATTGGCTTTTACTTCATTAGCAGAGTTGCCAACTCGATACACGGCGCCCCGCTGACACAATAAAACAGTTCACTTAATTTAAATTAACTTGCCATTGTGCAGGAACCTGCTGCAGGGCCCGGAAAAACCCCATCAGCGATCTGTTGGAAATGGATTCGTCGATGAAATGAAAAACTCATGTTTTTTTATGGTATGACAATAGGTTATTCGGGGAAAGAGGTCGTCATTTTACTGGTGAATCTGAAATCCGAAAGAGGAATTCATTGTGGGAATTCGATTTCATTTCTTCTGGCTTTAGGCGTGCGAAATACTTGTTGAAATAAATGCTCAAAAACATAACTCGTGGTCTTAAAGGCATATTGTGCAAATTCACGGTGGTGATTTGTGAAAATTGTTAATTTCCACTCAAAACTCGATCTTTGTGATTCATTCTAATACCAAATGAGGGAATCTAACGTTTTGTCAAATTTCACCAAACCCAAGAGGTTAAACTACATTTAGATAATTTTGATATGAAATGTACTTTTAATTAAGATTTCCTTCAATTCTTCCTAAATGTGCCTGGGTGAGACTTGGACTTGGCGGGGTAAGGATGAGACATGGCAAGGCCCGTTTAATAATCTAGGCTCAAAGACCCTTTCTGTATGTCATAGAGACCCAGGGACGATGTGGATAAACTTTATTCAACATTTATGTACGGCTGAGACTGTCTTGACAAACAGACCAGGGGGCTGTTGAATAAAGTTCGTTTGTTTCTGGTGCTGGTGCTGGACGATACGATCACTCCCGTGATAAACGACATCCTGGACGAGTTTTTTCCATTCAGTGTTGAATGACAAAACAGAAAATATTTTCTAAATGAATGTATTTTTATTATCCATCGTATACAAAGCCCCCATTGAAAATGTATGGGGACTCAGTAAACTACTAGCCATTGTATAAAACCTGTCAGATACCATACCTGTGGTATACGGATTCAAACCTGTGGTATACGGCCTCAAAACCATGATATACGGGAAAAAATAGTCCCTTTTGCTATAGAGCAAAGAAATAGTTCCTATTGTTATACCCGTTAATATGGCAATTACTGGGTTTATTTATTCGAAAAGATGGATAATAAATGCAATAAACGATGATTTTGTGGACAGGCGGCTCTGTAAACCACTCGCTGTTAACTTCGTAATACACTCGTTAGCGCTCGTGAATTACTACGCGTCAACCTCTCGTGGTCTACGGCCGCCTGTCCACAAAACCATCGATTATTGTCTATGTATACAACACCTAGTAAAAGTTTTAGGTTACCTTTATCATCAAAACATCTCATACTTACAACACATTATCTTATGCAACGCTATGGCCCCAAAGACAATTCCAATATACTTTTTTTGTTGTATGTAGTTTATTCAACGTCCCCTGGATATTATCAAACCATAACCCTTGTACGAGTTATTGTCTTCATGTATGATCCCTGGGTCTCTATAGCATACAAAAAGGGGTTTACATGTATGTACGATCCTAGATTATTAAACAGGCCCCTAGACATGTTGGGGTGAGACCAAGACATGTAGGAGTAAGGCCGGGATATGTCAAGCCGAGGCCAGGATATGTCAAGCCGAGGCCAGGATATATCAAGCTGAAGCCTTGATATGTTGGAGGGAGGCCAGGATATGTCAAGCTGAGGCTGGGATATGTTGAGGCGAGGCCGGCATATGTGGGGCTGAGACCAGGATATATCAAGCTGAGGCGGGGATATGTCAGGGCGCGGCTTAGATATGTCAGGGTAAGACCGGGAGGTGTCAGGGTTAGGCTGGGATATATTGAGCCAAGGTCCAGATATATCAAGCTGAGGCCTGGATATGTCGAGCTGAGGCTGGATCATGTCGAGCCGAGGCCAGAATATGTCAAGCTGAGGCCTGGATATGTTCGAGCGAGGCCGGGATATATCAAGCTGAGGTTGGGATATGTCAGGGTGAAGCCAGGATATGTCAGGGCGAGGCCTGGATATGTCGAACTGAGGCCTGGATATGTTGGGGCGAGGCAGGGATATATTGAGGTGAGGCCTGGATATGTTGAACTGAGGCCTGGATTTGTTGAACTGAGGCTGGGATATGTCAGGGTGAAGCCAGGATACGTTGGAGTGAGGCCGGGATATGTCAAGCTGAGGCCTGGATATGTTGGAGCGAGGCAGGAATATATTGAGGTGATACCCCGATATGTTGAACTGAGGCCTGGATAAATCGAGCTGAGGTCAGGATATGTCAAGTTGAGGTCGGGATATATCAAGCTGAGGCTGGGATATGTGGAGCCAAGGCTGGGAAATGTCATTCTGAGGCTTGGATATGTCAGGGTGAGGCCAGGATATGTTGAACTGAGGCAAGGATATATCAATCTGAGGCTGGATTTTTTTTCTTGGTAAATGTCTTTTATTGGCAATATGAAATTTACAGAGGTTCATTTAGATTTAATATTGTGTATTTGTCAAACGGAGGCCTTAATATGTGCGAGCGAGGCTGGGATATGTCAGGGCGAGGCCGGGATATGCCGAGCTGAGGCTGGGATATGTCAGGGTGAAGCCAGGATATGTCGGGGCAAGACCAGGAGGTGTCAGGTTGAGGCCGGAACATGTCGAGCCGAGGCCAGGATATGTCAGGGCGAGGCCGGGAGGTGTCAGGTTGAGAGCGGAACATGTCGAGCCGAGGCCAGGATATGTCAGGGCGAGGCCGGGAGGTGTCAGGTTGAGACCGGAACATGTCGAGCCGAGGCCGGGAGGTGTCAGGTTGAGACCGGAACATGTCGAACCGAGGCCGGGTGACACACGGCCACACTCCCGGCCGAGCAGCTGCGACCCGCTCCCGAGCCGCTCCCCGGGCTGGCCGCCCGTTCCGCATCGCGTGTGGCGCCGGTCGTAAAGCACACCAGCTTTCTTAGAGTCTTCAGAGGCCTTATACATCTTCAGTATGAATGACTCCCACTCCGCCTCACACAAGAATGCGCTCCTACCGCATGCCTGCTTCGGGAGAATCAGCCGGGAGAGTGATGGAAACATGGCTGCCGCTTGTAGAGTGTGAAACTCAGCTGTGAGAATGAGGGTAATCTGGCTGCTGCTTGAAGAGTGTGAGGCTCAGCTGTGAGAGTGACATGGCGGGTGCTTGGAGAGTGTGAAACTCAGCTGTGAGAATGAGGGCAATCTGGCTGCTGCTTGAAGAGTGTGAGGCTCAGCTGTGAGAGTGACATGGCGGTTGCTTGGAGAGTGTGAAACTCAGCTGTGAGAATGAGGGTAACCTGGATGATGCTTGAAGAGTGTGAAACTCAGCTGTGAGAGTGACATGGCTGCGGTTTGGAGGGTATGGGAACATGGCTATGATAGTGTGGTGTTACCTCTTTGTGCCACTGTGTCTAGATTGGGTGTGACATAAGTTTTAGTTTTGTTATGAGGCTCATTGATCTAGTTATGTCAGCAGGGTTGTTCTTTTAGCCGTGTTGCCAGAATTGTTATTCTAGGAACTCAACCCATGTCAATCATAATCGTAGCAATTGATTAGGAATTGCTCTTTGTTTAGGAAAGTCACTCCATGTAAAATTTAATCGTAGTTGTTGATTCACTATCCCTCTTTGTTTTAGAAGCTCACCCCATGTAAAGTCGTAATCATAGTCATTGATTCGAGTTTTAGAAGCTCGCCCCATGTAAATCATAATTATAGTTGTTGATTCAGTATCACTCTTTGCTTTAGAGGCTCGCCCCATGTAAATGTTAATCATAGTTGCTCATTCAGTATCAATCGTAGTTGTTTGATTCAGTATCCCTCTTTGTTTTAGAAGCTCGCCCCATATAAATCTTAATCGCAGTTGTTTATTCAGTATCCCTCTTTGTTTTAGAAGCTCGCCCCATGTAAATCATAATTATAGTCGTTGATTCAGCATCACTATTTGTTTTAGAGGCTCGCCCCTTGTAAATCTTAATCGTAGTTGTTGATTCAGTATCCCTGTTTGTTTTAGAAGCTCGCCTCATGTAAATCTTAATCGTAGTTCTTGATTCAGTATCCCTCTTTGTTTTAGAAGCTCGCCCCATGTAAATCTTAATCATAGTTCTTGATTCAGCATCACTCTTTGTTTTAGAAGCTCGTCCCATGTAAATCTTAATCGTAGTCGATGTTTCAGTATCGCTCTGTGTTTTAGAAGCTCGCCCCATGTAAATCTTAATCCTAGTTGCTTGATTCATTATCCCTCTTTGTTTTAGAAGCTCAACCCATGTTAAGTCGTAATCATAGTCGTTTGATACAGCATCACTCTTTGTTTTAGAAGCTCGCCCCATGTAAATCTTTATCGTAGTTGTTGATTCAGTATCGTCTTTGTTTTAGAAGATCGCCCCATGTAAATCTTAATCGTAGTTGTTGATTCAGCATCACTCTTTGCTTTAGAAGCTCGCCCCATGTTAATCTTAATCGTAGTTGTCGATTCAGTATCACTCTTTGTTTTAGAAGCTCGCACCATGTAAATCTTAATCGTAGTCGTTGTTTCAGTATCGCTCCCTGTTGAACAACACATCCCTGAACACCTCCTTCTCCCCGTAGTAGCTTTTATCATCCACCTCATACGAAGCCTCCATAATTCACCGGGTGGAGATTACGACACCTGATAATCTCCGCCCTTCACAGAACAGGATTACAGGCAAAGCAGTAGGGGTGAGAAGATCAGTGGTCAGTTTCTCTTTTCTCTTTGACTTAAATTTGCAATGGTGGGGCCCCTTTAATAATCTAGGATCATACATGTAGACCCTTTTCTGTACCTCGTACCTCGTTATCCTTTAACTATATTTAAGTCTGTTCGCTAAGACAGTATTAGCTGTCCCTAAGGTCGTACATAAATGTTAAATGAAGTAGACCCACATTGTCCCTGGGTCTCTATGGCGTACATAAAAGGGTCTTCACGTATGATCCTAGCTTATCAAATGGGCCCCAGGATAATATTTACAATATTAACTTGTTTCTTATATTGCTGTACGCATTCTCCTCGTAGTTGACTCTACATAATATCCTCGCATTCACTCGGATATTACAACACATCTGCTACGCCAAGGGTACGCCAACTGGTATCAATAACCAATCAAATGTCTGTACTCTCACTACGCTCTATAGAGAGGAATTCTTAACGAACTAGGCTTAGAGCATTGAGAATCCGCTGGCCTGCCTCCCGTGCTAAAGACTTACATCAATTCAACCCAAAGATTCCTATAATCTCAATGATGCCACCTAGCGGGAATACTATGTGCCAGTAGATTCTCCAGGCTCTAAGCCTAGTCCGTTAAGAATTCTCCTCCCATAGAGTGCAGTGAGACCCTTGTACAGATTACGACTTAGAGAGTGTGAGATCTTATGAGAGGGGCGCTGCAGACCGTGTTAGAATGCGGCAACAAGTCGCAAAACTTGTTGCCGACGAAATGCGGACTGTGCCTTAACGCATACACCACGTCAAAGAATTCTGAAATAAAAATTGTATCAATAACTAGTCAATAATATATAGAGACATACGTGGTGGGGAAAGAGCTCAACGCTAGGCCCCGTACAAACAAATATATAGAGACATAGTTAGTGTGACTGAATGGATATTTTGATCAGAAATACTCACTGAGTTCGAAGAACGAGGTGAGTATTTCTGACCAAAGTATTGAGGAACAGATGGCATTCAGTCACACTCACTGTGTCTCTTTATTATTACATACATAGAAATCATTAAAAATGCCATTCTACAACTCAATAAATTGTAGAATGAGTGTGGTACAGAGGGACGTATGGATATTCTTTCGTCACTCAGTGACGAACGGAATCTGTACTACTGGTCAGTAAAAGTGATACATTTGCCTATAGGTATACAGTAATTATATAGAACGTCCTGACCATGCTGTACAATTCACGGAACGAGATGGTAATTTACGGTTTGTACGGACCGAGGCATTTATGCCGAGTTCCATACAAAACCATAAATTATCATTGAGTTCCGTGAATTGTGCATCCATGGTTGGACGTTATATATTTACTATATACCCAAAATTAAAAAAAAATCAATTTCATTTGGCTTAACAACCAATTATTTAGTAAACATGTATGGCAAGGTGGTCCGTAATTTAGTGTACGGACCCGTGGTCCGTACAGTATTTTTACGTCATATGCCGAAACGGTGCGTATTTACAGTATATACGGCATGGGTATATAGTAATACGTATTTATCATTCTTAACAGAGCAGTGTCAATGGAGTTCATTCATACGAGGCCGTCTTTACGTATAAGTTGTCAGATCAGAGACCAGGACCTTAGAAAAGCAGTAAAAAAGACCATGTTTCTAAATGATTCAATGTGTATTGAACCTCCACCGACCATCCACACACAACACACACCACCCCTCTCTCTCTCTCTCTGTGAGGCTAAAGTAATTGGCTTGCTCCATTGATACTCATTTGCTGCTCGATTCCTTTGTACTGTGAGCAGTTTGCAGATGAAAAAGGCCACTCCTGGTCTTTGACTGCGATACGTTGTTGACTCGTACGACCCGGGGTCGCACCTGTCAGAAGTGCTCTTTGCTCACAGAGGGAGAAGTCAATGTGTCTGATGACCTGATGGTCTGGTGTGTGCTGTGCTGGTCAGAGGCTACCTGTCTGAATCGCAAGGTAAGGCATTGAGAAGATCAACAGGCCTCTCTGAAAAGGCCAAGTTTTCTTTGCTGGTGGCGTCAATATGAAAGACTGCTCTTTTTTTTTTTCTTTTTGAATTTTTTTTTTTGCAGCTTTTATTTCTTAAACATGGTACAGAAATTACAATCATAATATATTTTTTCGTCAAGAAAGTTTGTGCTCATTACTATCACACAAATTCACTGCAAAGGTGGTCTCCCATTCATGGTAATTTGGTTTACATACAGATCTATTTTGCGCTTTGCGTTAACCACAGTTATGCTATATATTCAAGGAAGAAATTCAACATTTGCATACAGGTGCAATCATTGTTTGTAAGGCTGGTATTTTTTCATTATCCCGTCCTAGATTTTAATTTATAGAGATTACAATCATAATACATTTTGGCATCAAGGAAGTTTTTTTCTTCTCATTAGTATCACACAAATTCACTGCAATGGTGGTCTTCCATTTAGGGTATTTTGGTTTACATACAGATCTATTTTGCACTTTGCTTTAACCACAGTTATGGTTCATATTCAAGGAAGAAATTCAACGTTTGCATACAGGTGCAATCATTGTTTGTAAGGCTGGTATCTATTGCCTTTTTTTCATTATCCCGTCCTAGATTTAATCTTACTTCGTTGATGACAGTACGGATTAAACCAATGAGAATATTGACAGTCAACAGGTTATTACACAGGGATGAATGAACGTCCTAATGAGGACTGTTTGCAATATATTAAAAAAATATTTAAAAGACAAATGTTTTATTGGGGAAATATTGTGTGTACAAGCAAGGAATTTGGTGATACAGCTGTTCTTCCTCTTTGGCCCTATACGTATATATAAGTAGCTTGTCACTGGATGTTCTTCAGTGAAACCTAGCCCCGCTACTCCTCATTCTAATGGCGGGTGTTAAACCGAATGAGCAGTGGGTGCCATTTTTGTGGTAGTCTTTAAAATAACACCACCAGAATTTGAACTCCCGACCTCCTATGCTCAAGGTGAACACCCCTAACACTTAGCCACTGGCCAAATATGTATATATATATATGAATTATAAAGCTACTATAGTTTATAACCATATAAAGAAGGAGTATATATATATATATATATATATATATATATATATATATATATATATATATATATATCTTTATCCAAATATGTATATATATATATATATATATATATATATATATATATATATTATATATATCAGAAATGCAGGTCCTATAAAAGGGAACTGCATTGAGATCCATAACTGCTGAAAATACTCCAACGGTTTTGGTTGTGGAGTAACCTCACGAGGCAAAACCGAACGTGATTAAACAGCAGAACAAAATGAAAGGTATATTATCAGTGGCCATGGATCAAGTGTGGTTTAGATTTTATCTCACCTTATTACTGACTGATTTGCCAACGTTTGTGATGTCATTGCCTGTTGAGTAGTTTCATGCTCAGTACTCCATGGGCGTTGAGTACGATTCCCACTTGCTAAGTAAATGAAAAAAAACACCATGGGTGAGATAAACTACAGTAGCCAATATCCCAGATATAAAGGTTTAGATTTCATATGTTGACAGGAATAATACTGTAGGACAACACAATTGTGAGGTGCATCATGCAACATGTTGCATTGAAAGTTTACAGGATATTAATATTGAAGGAATGATTCAGCACAAATACCGAGTAGCTCTTAAATTGCTGATGGCTTCATTGCATAACCAACGTTTTGTCCTTCACAAGGACTTCTTCACAGTTTAAAAAAAAAAGTTTTTTTTATTATATTGGAGGTTAATGTTAGGTCGAAATTCCAACCTATCTTCCACATACTCCAGTGCAGTGTTGATATTTTATGCTCTGTCTTACATTTGGTGTCTTGCTTTCTAACATTATGCTTGATCTCAGGTACTAACAACAGTTTCAGGTGTAATATCGCAATAAAATATTTTTGACATAGAAGTCCCTACATCCCTGAGCGTCGGTACATTTTACAGATACAGACTGCAATTTCCAGAGAGGAGTGTTACATTAAATGCTTTAATTGACACTTGGTTTAAAACTACTTGTGGACCAACTCACATACAATCAGGTAGATAACACTGGTTGGGAGTAATACAGGTCTACCGTGCAATACCTCAATATTCACTTTTCAACTTTTTTAATCTAATCCTCAAGGTGGACTTGAATGTGATTCTAGAGTCAATGTTTCTGACAGATCGTAATGTAACGTGTTAGAGCTACTTACTCACCTCATGTCAAGGTAACACGTTCTGATAAGAGGAAAGTTCCCGGGAGTGTACCAGGCTAAGATCCTGACTGCTGAGGGTTGTTTTTCTGTAGAGTAATGGAGTCACGGACAGCAGCGAGAGAGATATGACCAGAGATGAGCAGTACAGTCACAGAGCAGCCACTGATAACCCCGAAGATAGATACAGAGACAACTGAGCAGTACAGCCACAGAGCAACTCATTTATAACCACAAATATAGACACAGAGAAAACTGAGCAGTACAGTCACAGAGCAGCTCATTTATAACCACAAATATAGACACAGAGAAAACCGAGCAGTACAGTCACAGAGCAACTCATTTATAACCACAAATATAGACACAGAGAAAACTGAGCAGTACAGTCACAGAGCAACTCATTTATAACCACAAATATAGACACAGAGAAAACTGAGCAGTACAGCCACAGAGCAACTCATTTATAACCACAAATATAGACACAGAGAAAACTGAGCAGTACAGTCACAGAGCAGCTCATTTATAACCACAAATATAGACACAGAGAAAACTGAGCAGTACAGTCACAGAGCAGCTCATTTATAACCACAAATATAGACACAGAGAAAACTGAGCAGTACAGCCACAGAGCAGCTCATTTATAACCACAAATATAGACACAGAGAAAACTGAGCAGTACAGTCACAGAGCAGCTCATTTATAACCACAAATATAGACCCAGAGAAAACTGAGCAGTACAGCCACAGACCAGCTCATTTATAACCACATATTTAGACACAGAGAAAACTGAGCAGTACAGCCACAGAGCAGCTCATTTATAACCACAAATATAGACACAGAGAAAACTGAGCAGTACAGTCACAGAGCAGCTCATTTATAACCACAAATATAGACACAGAGAAAACTGAGCAGTACAGTCACAGAGCAGCTCATTTATAACCACAAATATAGACACAGAGAAAACTGAGCAGTACAGTCACAGAGCAACTCATTTATAACCACAAATATAGACACAGAGAAAACTGAGCAGTACAGCCACAGAGCAACTCATTTATAACCACAAATATAGACACAGAGAAAACTGAGCAGTACAGTCACAGAGAAGCTCATTTATAACCACAAATATAGACACAGAGAAAACTGAGCAGTACAGTCACAGAGCAGCTCATTTATAACCACAAATATAGACACAGAGAAAACTGAGCAGTACAGTCACAGAGCAGCTCATTTATAACCACAAATATAGACACAGAGAAAACTGAGCAGTACAGTCACAGAGCAGCTCATTTATAACCACAAATATAGACACAGAGAAAACCGAGCAGTACAGTCACAGAGCAGCTCATTTATAACCACAGATATAGACACAGAGAAAACTGAGCAGTACAGTTACAGAGCAGCTCATTTATAACCACAAATATAGACACAGAGAAAACGGAGCAGTACAGTCACAGAGCAGCTCATTTATAACCACAAATATAGACACAGAGAAAACTGAGCAGTACAGCAACAGAGCAGCTCATTTATAACCACAAATATAGACACAGAGAAAACTGAGCAGTACAGTCACAGATCAGCTCATTTATAACCACAAATATAGACACAGAGAAATCTGAGCAGTACAGTCACAGAGCAGCTTATTTATAACCACAAATATAGACACAGAGAAAACTGAGCAGTACAGCCACAGAGCAGCCACTGATAACCACAAATATAGACACAGAGAAAACTGAGCAGTACAGTCACAGAGCAGCTCATTTATAACCACAAATATAGACACAGAGAAAACTGAGCAGTACAGTCACAGAGCAGCTCATTTATAACCACAAATATAGACACAGAGAAAACTGAGCACTTCAGTCACAGAGCAGCTCATTTATAACCACGAATATAGACACAGAGAAAACTGAGCAGTACAGTCACAGAGCAGCTCATTTATAACCACAAATATAGACACAGAGAAAACTGAGCAGTACAGTCACAGAGCAGCTCATTTATCATTACAAATATAGACACAGAGAACTGAGCAGTACAGTCACAGAGCAGCTCATTTATAACCACAAATATAGACACAGAGAAAACTGAGCAGTACAGTCACAGAGCAGCTCATTTATAACCACAAATATAGACACAGAGAAAACTGAGCAGTACAGTCACAGAGCAGCTCATAGACACGGAGAGAACTAATGAAGAAACCAACAAGTTTTGGTCAAAGTCGCCGTTCTCCACTAGTTTGATGCAGAGTGATATGAACAAGGCAAAGCCGAGTGAATATCGCGTTCAAATGAGTTGGAGAACAACTACTTTTACCGAAACGAGTTGCTTTCTATATTTATCTCACCCCTGTACACACTAAAGGAAATGATGATACACAGGTATAGCCCATGGAGAATGGACTGCAAGGGCATGGAGAATGAGTTCCCAATGTTAAAGGCATATCGGACAATTTGGCGTAAAAAAGAAAACCCATGTCATTTTCCTAAAATTTGAATATGATGATCTCCAAGTGGTCTAGTACACATATCTAACTTAAATATTTGGAGTTCCTTGCTAGTTTTTGATTTAGAGATAAATTTTATGATAGTTTTACAAAAGAATATGTAGAAATTCTAAAAAAAATATTTTTCACATGATAAAACCCATGTCCTTTTCCTCCAACTTTTGGAGAATATAGAAGATGTATAATACTACATATTTAGATTTTAACAATCATAGGTCACCATTCTTGTTTTCGAGAGAATTGAAGAAAACCATATTTTTTAGGACATTTCTTATGTAAAAAGAGCAAATGTAAATAGGCCTATTTTACCTAAATTGGATAAACTAGACAAAACATTAGATTTACATTACGTCATACTATTAACACAAACAGAATCTGCACTGCGTCATACTATTAACACGAACAGAGTCTGCATCGCATCATGCTATCAACATGAACAGAGTCTGCATCGCATCATACTATTAACACGAACAGAGTCTGCATCGTGTCATACTATTAACATGAACAGAGTCTGCATCGTGTCATACTATTAACATGAACAGGGTCTGCATCGTGTTATACTATTAACATGAACAGGGTCTGCATTGTGTCATACTATTAACACAAACAGAGTCTGCATCGCGTCATACTATTAACACGAACAGGGTCTGAACTGCGTCATACTATTAACACAAACAGAGTCTGCACCGCATCATACTATTAACGCAAACAGAGTCTGCACCGCATCATACTATTAACACAAACAGAGTCTGCATCGCGTCATACTATTAACACGAACAGAGTCTGCACCGCGTCATACTATTAACACGAACAGAGTCTGCACCGCGTCATACTATTAACATGAACAGAGTCTGCACCGCGTCATACTATTATCACGAACAGAGTCTGCACCGCGTCATACTATTAACACGAACAGAGTCGGCACAGCCTCATACTATTAACACGAACAGGGTCTGCCTCGCATCATACTATTAACACGAACAGAGTCGGCACCACGTCATACTATTAACACAAACAAAGTCTGCATCACATCATATTGCGCCAACATTTACCGGCGGGGCGCTTTTAGAATTCCTCTGGGAGGACAGCTTCATTTCTCCTCTATGGCCGACGGGGGCGCTACTGTAGACTCAACCCGAGCCGCGCTGAGGGGCAGGGCCTGAAGAGGTGTGGAGAGTTGTGAGTGGGTGTGAAGAGGTGTGGAGAGGTGCGAGGAGGTGTGGAGAGGTGTGAGTTGCTGTGAGTGGCTGTGGGTGGTTGTGAGTGGGTGTGATTGGGTGTGATTGGGTGTGAGGAGGTTTGGAGAGGTTTGAGTTGATGTGAGGGGATGTGAGTGAGTGTGAGTGGATGTGGGTGTGGGTGGGTGGGTGTGAGTATGAGGATGTGTGAGTGGATGTGAGAAGGGGTGAGGGGGTGTGAGAGGGTGTGGTTGGTAGTGGGTGGGTGTGAGTGGGTGTGAGTGGGTGTGAGGGGCTGTGAGGGTCTGTGAGGGTCTGTGAGTGGGTGTGAGGGACTGTGAGGGTCTGTGAGGGGCTGTGAGGGTCTGTGAGGGTCTGTGAGGGGTGTGAGTGGGTGTGAGTGGGTGTGAGGGGGTGTGAGTGGGTGTGAGTGGGTGTGAGTGGGTATGAGTGTGAGAGGGTGTGAGTGGGTGTGATTTGTATAGAGGTATACAATGCTGTACTACCTTGGACATTTAGGTATTGATTATTTGGAACATAGAAGATGTATGCAACTTTTAAATGCAATGTATAAATGGTCACAGTCTGATCTAAATCTGGATCTAATTGTCAGAAGAACAAGAAGTGATCAAAAGGTGAAATTTAAGTCTGTTATTGTTAAAACTAGTAATTACCAACATAGTCCTGTTGTCAGGGGTCAGATATTGTGGAACAAATTGACTCCTACTGTTCAGAAAATTGATACGTAGAGGAACTTTAAAAAAGAGAAAAAACTGTTGTACTCGGAGTTTGATTGGAGATAGATATACATTTACTCATCTCATTATTTCTCATTTGTCATTTATGTATTTCTTTTTGATATATAATTGTATTAAGAGGACGACCATTTGTAAACATGTTCTGTATACAAGACGCAGTGGAAGATCTAACCTAGTGTTAGAACTGCCTTTTTCTTTGAATAAAAGAAATAAAAAATACTGGCTTTCTTATCTCAGGACTGTTGAATATTTGAAATATCAAGTTACAAATCAAGAATACTGTATATACATACATGTGAAATGAATAATTTAAGAATAAGAAATTTTAATTGAAAAAATGTAATGAATAAATTATTTGAATATATATATGTAAGGTAATACTTCGAATTAGATTGAATATAATGAAAAAATAAATAGTAATTGAAAAATAAATAGTAATTGAAAAATACAAAAGAAATAATGAAAAGATAAAAATGAAAATATAAAAAAACAGAGCCTAATAATATCTTATATTCATGGATAATTGGTCCCGCCACCTGGTGTTTTGGATGGCGTCGGGGGACAGGATGGCTGCGTCCATAGCATAATAGCTATGTGCCCTCTAGTAGAAGCAGCCGACAATTGCCCGCTCCGCGCGCTGTAACAGGTTGGAGGTGCGCACACTTGGCGGGAAATCTTTGTCTGGCGTTTCCCGCGGAAAAGAGCCGCAGAAAAATGTCGTCTGCTGAACGCGCGCGCCGCCTGGCGGGAGATTAAGCGCGCCATTCACGTGCGCGTCCCCCCCGCGTCCCTCCCGCGTCCCGCCCGCGTCTGCGCCACCTAGCGGCGACGCTGTACGTGAAGGCGCCACTCGCCGCGTGCTAAATTAATCAATACCACCTTGATGGAGCCATAAGTCTGCCCGCAGCCAGGGAGGACCCGGATAGGGGCAGCGGGGAGGGGGGTGAGGAGGGGGGCTAGACGGGGGAGTGTCTGTGTAGGTTACGGTTACTGGAGAAACGAACTCGACCCGTAGTTGTCAGGAGAACTCGACCCATTTTGGAGAAATCGATTGGAGAACTCGACCCAGATCCTTATGGAGAAGATATTTCCATATAGAAGGAAAGGTCTGATTAGTTATGGTTAGGGTTAAGGTTTGATAGGGTAAAGGATAGATTAGGGTTAAGGAAAGGGTTAGGGTTAGGGTAAGGGATAGGATTGGTTTTCTGTTTGTTTTCTTCCCCAGAAAATGCCAAATATGAAGATGATATACTTACTACTCAGTATAATATTTATCCACATTTTTTTTATATTCTTTATCTAAACTGCAAGAATGTTAGCCAATAGGCCGGTATGTGATGTCCTTACAGCACTGTCATGTTAGATTTTTCCCACGACAGGACCCTTGTTGTAGAGTGTTAAGGCGTGTCGGAAGCGCGTCGCAGAGGTCTACGACAGGAAATTTTGGTGGAGCGTGCACTTCCCGACACGCCCTGATAACGCTGTCGTAAAGCCCCCATTCTTACGACAAGTCTGCGACAAGCACCGATTGGACTTTTCTTGTCTGCGCTTGTCGTAGCCTTGTCATGGTTGGTGAACGCCACCCTAAATTGAACATGTTCGATGTGTCATAGCCTTGTCAGAAGGCTCCCAATGTGGCCTTGTCGTGGCCTTGTCGTAGACTCTTGTCGGGAAGGCTTAAAGGCGTCCACCAACCGCGTCCACCAACGGCAACAAGGCTACGACAATGGGTTCCCGACAAGGTCCATGATTGGGCTACGATTGGAGGCCTTGTCGTGGTTGGTGGACCCCAGTTCCCGACGAGTCTACGACAAGGCCACGACAAGGCCACGATTGGAAGCTTGTCGGAGCCTTCAGACGAGGCTATGACAACATCGAACATGTTCGATTTTTCCCATGACTGGACCCTTGTCGTGGAGTGTCATGGTGTGTCGGGAATGTGTCGCAGAGGTCTATGATAGGAAATATTGGTGGAGCGTGAACTTCCTGACACACCCTGACAACGCTGTCGTAAAGCCCCCTTTCTTACGCCAAGGCTGTGACAAGTGCCGATTGGAACTTTCTTGTCGGCGCTTGTCATAGCCTTGTCGTGCTTGGTGGACGCCACCCTTATCATGAGGTGTCGTAGACGGAATCGTATAAACCTGTTCCACTGCCACAAATTTTGCTGACCTTTAATACGATGGAATTGGTATGGTGTCAGACCAGAATTGGCGTTGGTAGGTGCAAGGCTTAAAGGCAAGTATCCACCAACCACAACAAGGCTACATCAAGCTCAGACAAGAAAGTTCCAATTGTCGCCTTGTCGCAGCCTTGCCTTAAGAAGGGGGGCTCTGCGACAGCTTTGTCGGGGGGTGTCATAGACGTCGCTGGTTCCCGTAAAAAAAACCGTCCATGGTACCGACACACTATAACAGTGATATCAAGGAAACCATGACACTCCACGACAAGTTGAACATGTTCGATGTTGTTGTAGCCTTGTCGGAAGGCTCCCGACAAGCTTCCAATCGCAGCCCATTCGTAGAATCTTGTCGGGAACTGGGGTCCACCAACCACACCAAGGCTACGACAGGCCTTCCAATCGTAGGCCTGTCGTGGACCTTGTGGGGAACCCATTGTCGTAGCCTTGTCGTGGTTGGTGGACGCCCACCTTAAAGCCGGGCCCCCACCTACCACGACGGTCTACGACATACTTCCTGAGGTCCCCGATAGCTCCAAATCGTAGACACGATTTTGGCTGACCTCCCAATAGAATCTGAATGGTGTCGGAAAGGCCGTCGTAAGGCCTATCGGGACCAGAATCGTGGTAGGTGGGGGCCCGGCTTTAAGGGGGCGTCCACCAACCACGACAAGGCTACGATAAGTGCCGACATGAAAGTTCCAATCGCAGCCTTGTCGCAGCCTTGCAGTGTCGGGACAGCGGTGTCAGGGCGTGTCGTAGACGTTGCTGGTTGTCGTAAAAAAGGTGCCCATGGTTCCGACACACTACGACAGTGATATCGAGGAAACCACAACACTCCACGACAAGAGTCCAGTCGAAGCAAAAATCGAACATGTTCGATATTGTCGTAGCCTTGTCGGAAGGCCCCTGACAGGCCCCCGACAATCTTCCAGTTGCAGCCTGTCATGGCCTTGTCATAGACTCTTGTCGAGAACTAGGGTCCACCAACCACGACAAGGCTACGACAAGGCTTCCAATCGTAGAGCTGTGGTGGACCTTGTCGGAAAGCCATTGTCGTAGCCTTGTCGTGGTTGGTGGACGCCACCCTTTACTCTACAAACAGTCAAGTCGCAGCATGTACTCCAAGAAACAACCTGAGCCGCTGTGTTTTATAGACGGGCCCGGGATCCAATCACCCTCCTACCTCCTTCAGTCTCAAACTAATTCTGAGCATTACCCTTTTTACGTCTGTTATTCTAATCGGGTCGCGCCCAGTCGCTAATTATCCGGTCGTCAGATGACGGGCGACTGTTTTACGAGCGATAATCCGTGCGACCAATCAGCGGAGCTCCGTTAGACGCGCCAGACTCTGATAAATAACGAGATTTAATGATCATTGAAACAGGTGAGGAATATTAAACAACTAGGGTTTCTATATCAAAATCCGGTTTCAGTTGACTATGAACTGATGGTGGATGGACGAAAATGTTTCTGATCTTATCTTAGCCTCGAAATATTTATCTGTTTATCACCCGTTGAGAATGAGGTACCGTACTTGCAAGCCTGTTGAGTACGAGTTCCTAATGTTAAGCCTATGGACATTTATTCCAGGCTAAGATAAATCTTAAAACCAATCCCTGTTATTTTATTCACGATAGACTTAACATTTGGAACTCGTATCCAATGTCCATAAGATTTTTAGGAAAAATATCCAATGGGGGATTATGTCACAAATGTTAGCCCATTAGTCAATGTGAAGGGCGAGATGATTTCAGAAACCCATTGAAGTTTAGGGTCAGAGCTCGATCCCGTCTCATTTGAATTGCTATGTAATTTAGGTGGCTTCGCCTTGTGAATTACTACGTAATTCAAACCCGACGGGATACGAGCGCTGACCCTAAACCTTTATTAGTTTTTAGGGCATGCTCGTACTCACTAAATACGTTGCCTATAAAAGGTTAGAGTGGTCACATACATATACAGTGTGCTGTGAAAAATCTATCCCTTTACTATCCGTGTGCTTTTCGCTGTGCTATTGGATAGAGAGCAGGGTGCCAGTGTCTGAGGGTCTTAGAGGCATGCCCAGCTGACCATGACCAATCACTCAAGACCGAAATACGCCATTGATCTACTGGTGTTTGATATGTTTCGATCGTATAGTTAGACTCAGGCAATTACAGATATGGCAAGTTTAAGGGGGCAGCTGGTTACAGAAAACAATCCATAGACTGAATGTAACCCAAACCTTTAAGTTGTTACTCATTTCAAATTGCACGCTCATTCATCAATGATGAACATTCTATTTGCTCCTAGTCTCTATAGTTTCCAGGAGCGCATCTGTCTGGAGGAGCACGTGTAGATACAAGGTGCTCTACTGTGATTCTCATCTGAAATCATGCACACTTATCATGCAACCCTGAATCCCTGTATGCTCAGTGAGCTGCGTGTTCTTTTCAGAGAATTTCATATCCTTGCCATTGGTGACCTTTACAGAAGAAATGTTGTGCAACACTCAGGAGGGGCCAAGGTCTCGGCTGGGAGATTGCTCCATAAGAAATAGAGCTGTATACCTGATGTCTATGATGTCCATCTATGGAGTGTGAGCTGTATGTCAGATATCTATGATGCCCATATATGGAGTGTGAGCTGTATACCTGATATCTATGATGCCCATATATGGAATGTGAGCTGTATAGCTGATGTCTATGATGCCCATATATGGAGTGTGAGCAGTATGTCAGATATCTGTGATGCCCTTATGTGGACTGTGAGCTGTGTAACTAATATCTATGATGCCCTTATATGGAGTGTGAGCTGTATGTCAGATATCTATAATGGCCTAATATGGAAAGTGAGCTGTATACCTGATATCTGTGATGCCCTTATATGGACTGTGAGCTGTGTACCAGATATCTATAATGCCCTTATATGGATTGTGAGCTGTATACCTGAAATCTGTGATGGCTGTATATGGAATGTGACCTGTATACCCGATTTTTAGAATTTTCTTTTATTCAATACCCGATGACTATGATACCCTTATATGGACTGAGCTGTATGCCTTAAGTCCTTATATGGACTTAAGTCCTTATGTGGATCTGTATACCTAATGTCTTTATAAGGAATCAGAGCTCTATGTCCAATATCCTGATATAGACTATGAGCTGTATCACTGATGCCCTTATATGCATTGTGAGCTGTAGCACTGATTCCCTAATATGGATTGTGAGCTGTATCACTGATGCCCTTATATGCATTGTGAGCTGTAGCACTGATGCCCTTATATGGATTGTGAGCTGTATCACTGATGCCCTAATATGGATTGTGAGCTGTATCACTGATGCCCTTATATGCATTGTGAGCTGTAGCACTGATGCCCTAATATGGATTGTGAGCTGTAGCACTGATGCCCTAATATGGATTGTGAGCTGTAGCACTGATGCCCTAATATGGATTGTGAGCTGTAGCACTGATGCCCTAATATGGATTGTGAGCTGTAGCACTGATGCCCTAATGTGGATTGTGAGCTGTAGCACTGATGCCTTTATATGGATTGTGAGCTGTAGCACTGATGCCCTAATATGGATTGTGAGCTGTAGCACTGATGCCCTAATATGGATTGTGAGCTGTAGCACTGATGCCCTTATATGCATTGTGAGCTGTAGCACTGATGCCCTATATGGATTGTGAGCTGTAGCACTGATGCCCTAATATGGATTGTGAGCTGTATCACTGATGCCCTTATATGGACTGTGAGCTGTAGCACTGATGCCCTAATATGGACTGTGAGCTATCATGATTGTAAGCTGTATGTCTGGGACCTGTTTTACTAGTTTCGTGACATGTCTAGATGGTGTCTGTGACACCATACAGACATATTGGGGTTGACTAGTTTCATGACAACACAAGTAGCGCTGGCACAAGTGGCGCTGTAGTGTCACTGTTCGCAAGACCGACATTGTGACACAACATGCAACAATAAATGCGACATGCGTTATGAAACGTGACTTCGTTTTGTCCGTTCTTACTGGCACTGTTGGTGCAGCTTTTCATGTCTGTCTAACACTTTTGTCACAAAACTAGTGAAACAGGTCCCAGGTGTCAATCGGCAAATTGGCAAACTGTAAACTAGTTGCCTAGAGTCACCAGGCAGGTTGTAAACTGGTTTCCTGGTGTCAGTAGGTAGGCTGTGAGCTGGCTGTCTGGTGTCACTAGGCAAGCTGTAAGCTGGTTGTCCGGTGTCAGTAGGTAGGCTGTGAGCTGGCTGTCTGGTGTCACTAGGCAAGCTGTAAGCTGGTTGTCCGGTGTCAGTAGGTAGGCTGTGAGCTGGCTGTCTGGTGTCAATAGGCAAGCTGTGAGCTGGCTGTCTGGTGTCGCTAGGCAAGCTGTGAGCTGGCTGTCTGGTGTCGCTAGGCAAGCTGTGAGCTGGCTGTCTGGTGTCGCTAGGCAAGCTGTGAGCTGGCTGTCTGGTGTCACTAGGCAAGCTGTGAGCTGATTGTCTGGTGTCAATAGGCAAGCTGTAAGCTGATTGTCTGGTGTCACTAGGCAAGCTGTAAGCTGATTGTCTGGTGTCACGAGGCAAGCTGTAAGCTGGTTGTCTGGTGTCACTAGGCAAGCTGTGAGCTGATTGTCTGGTGTCACTAGGGAGGCTGCTCACTGCCCACCTTATGTTTTTTATACTTTGAGCCGCTCACTGCCCACCTCATAGCTCCTATATCATAGTTTAGGGTCTGAGCTTGTTTTAATCCCATAATAATTCACAAGGCGAAGCCGAGAGAATTACGTAGCGATTCAAATGAGATTGGATCCAGCTCTCGCCTTAAACTTGAATGGGTTTCTGAATTTATCTCATCCTTTACATTGACTAATGGGCTAACATTTGTGACATAAGCCACTATTGAGTATTTTTCCTAAATAACTAATGGGCAATGGATACGGTTTTCCAATTTTAAATCAATGGAGAAAAAATACCAGGGGTGAGATAAGTCGAACTGCTCACTGCCCGCCTCTTGGTTCCTGTAGGGCAGAGTGATTGCTAATTCTGCAAACAGCCGCCAGGAAATTGTAAAAAAAACGCCACTGTTGTCGGGGGGCAAACACCCTCATCAGTTGTTATAATCTATACTTGATATTGAGACATGGCTAAGATTCCACCCTGGCAAGCCACTTCAAAAATATTTTTGATAAAATCTATTGAAGATTGGTCCTGCCACCTGGTGTTGTAGATGGCATTGTGAGGGAATATGGCTGCCTCCATAGCACAATGACTATGTGCCCTATACATTGAGCCACTCTCTGCCCACCTCACAGTTCCTATACATTGAGCCACTCGCTACCCGCCTCACACTTCCTATACATTGAGCCACTCTCTGCCCGCCTCACACTTCCTATACGTTGAGCCTTTCACTGCCCACCTCACACTTCCTATACGTTGAGCCACTTGCTGCCCGCCTCACACTTCCTATACATTGAGTTGCTCTCTGCCTGCCTCACACTTCCTATACGTTGAGCCACTTGCTGCCCGCCTCACACTTCCTATACATTGAGCCACTCGCTGCGCCCCTCACACTTCCTATATGTTGAGCCACTCGCTGCCCGCCTCACACTTCCTATATGTTGAGTTGCTTACTGCCCACCTCACACTTCCTATACGTTGAGCCACTCGCTGCCCGCCTCACACTTCCTATATGTTGAGTTGCTTACTGCCCACCTCACACTTCCTATACGTTGAGCCACTCGCTGCCCGCCTCACACTTCCTATATGTTGAGTTGCTTACTGCCCACCTCACACTTCCTATACGTTGAGCCACTCGCTGCCCGCCTCACACTTCCTATACGTTGAGACACTCGCTGCCCATCTCATATTTCCTATACATTGAGCCAACCTTATGGTTCTTATAGGGCACAGAGTGATTGCTAGTTCTGCCATTATCCGCCAGTATATTGTACATAGCACCATTGTACACACTTCCCATACTTCCTCACACGTCCTATACGTTGAGCCACTCGCTGCCCGCCTCACACTTCCTATACATTGAGTTGCTCACTGCCCACCTCGTGGTTCTTTCACGTTGTGCCGCTCACTGCCCACCTTATGGTTCCTTTGCTCTGAGCCACTCACTTCCCATCTCATGATTCCTATACATTGAGCCGCCCACTGCCCACCTCACTCCTATAGGGCACAGAGTGATTGCTAGTTCTGCCATCATTCGCTAGGAACTTATAAGATAGCACCACTGTAGTCGGGGGACAACCATTGTTATCAGTTGTTATAATCCATAGATGATATTGAGACGAGGTTAAAATCTCTCCGTGGGAAGCCCCAATAGATATTTCTGATAAAATCCACTGAAAATTGATCCTGCCATCTGCTGTTTTAGATGGCGATTGGGGGGCAAAATGCCGCCTCTATAGCACAATGGCTATGTGCCCTATCCACTGAGCTGCTCATTTAGCGGCGTGTGGGGTCGGTGTGGTGTTACGAGGCAAGCTGTAACCTGGTTTCCTTGTGCCACTAAGTTGTGAGCTGGTTGTCTGGCGTCACTAGGCAAGCTTTGAGCTGGTTGCCTAGTGCTATTAGGCAAGTTACAAGAGGGTTCTTTGTGTCACTAGGCTATGTGCCCTATCCACTGAGCTGCTCATTTAGCGGCGTGTGGGGTCGGTGTGGTGTTACGAGGCAAGCTGTAACCTGGTTTCCTTGTGCCACTAAGTTGTGAGCTGGTTGTCTGGCGTCACTAGGCAAGCTGTGAGCTGGTTGCCTAGTGCTATTAGGCAAGTTACAAGAGGGTTCTTTGTGTCACTAGGCAGGCTGCTCACTCGCGGTTCCTATATGTTGAGCTGCTCATTAAGCCCTGTAAACTGGTTGCCTGGTGTCACTAGGCAAGCTATAAGCTGGTTGCCTGGTGTCACTAGGCAAGTTGTCAGCTGGTTGCCTGGTGTCAATAGGCAGGTTGCTCATTGCCTGCCTCGCAGTTTCTATATGTTGAGCTGCTCATTTAGCGCTGTAAAGCTGGTTGCCTGATGTCACTAGGCAAGCTGTGAGCTGGTTGTCTGGTGTCACTAGGTAAGTTGTAAGCTGGTTGTTGGTGTCACTAGGTAAGTTGTAAACTGGTTGCCTGGTGTCACTAGGCAAGCTATAAGCTGGTTGCCCGGTGTCACTAGGCAAGCTTTAATCTGGTTGTCTGGTGTCACTAGGTAAGTTGTAAACTGGTTGCCTGGTGTCACTAGGCAAGCTGTTAGCTGGTTGCCTGGTGTCACTAGGCAGGTTCCTCATTGCCTGCCTCATGGTTCCACTGAGCTGCTCATTTAGCGGCGTGTAGGATCGGCGTGGGACTGGTGCCAGCTGACACACTGCGGGGCGGGACTGGGGAGAATTGGCGGGGTTATCAAGGAGGGAATCCGTGGGAGAATCGTCCAGACGCACCTGTAAGGTCGCCGCTAGAGACCCCAGTTTGCAGATGGCCATTTATCTAAAGAGGAAAAAATTTGACGTGATATATTAACCACATAATTTACTTACCACAGCAAATATTAACTAGTACGATTAGCACTAGGTTTTGGCATGTTTCCTATACAACCATAGTTGTGCCAATTCTTTTATTGTTTTGTTTATATCGATTCATTTATCCTGGCAATGTACAAGGCAGAATTTGCCTGTTTTCTGACACTCCCAGCACGAAATATGATTGACCATTGTAATCTATTGGGCACTTTGCTCTAACTAGCTAGCTTATCTAAACATAATAATTATACTTAAATAGCATGCAAATCCATAATCAGTGCTTAATTTGAGATTGTATTCAAGTACAAAATCTTAGCAGTCTCAGAGGAATTCTCTGTGAGGTACATGAATCCAACTGGGTTCAAAATCTCACGAGGTTCTGTTCATTCTTTCGGAGTAAATGTCGCCAAAAAAATGTGTAGGGGGGAAAACATGACTCAGGGAAATGGAACCCTTTAATTTAGACGAAGAAGAAGTGTTCAAGTACAGAATCCCAGCAGGATTTGTCTTAGACGAACACCCTGTTAGGTACATGAATCCCATCATGTGAATTCCACTGAAGTTTGGCTTTCATAGCAAGAACCTGTCAGTTTTAAGTCTCAAGGCTCTAAGCCTAGTTCGTTAAGAATTCTTCTCCAATAGAACGTAGTGAGAGTACAGAATACGACTTTGAGATCTTATGAGAGAGTTGGTCATATCAGGTTTAGGTGAGAAGAAGGTTATTGTGAAACTTACCATTCCAGATTCTACCATCATTTTAGGTTATATTTGAGAAGAACTATGGCGCCATTTTAGCTACAGCATACACATGTGACACTTTATTATTACTCATAACTTTTACATTTCACATAGAAACTTTTGATGAGGTATCATAAAAATACATTTAGCATTTATAACATTACAGTAAAACCCCTCTTCCGGGACACCCCGCTTAAGGGGACACCCCGCTTAAGGGGACAATTTGCTCGGAACGGAAATTTTCCCCTCTATTGAGAGTTTATTTTAACCCCGCTTAAGGGGACACCCCGCTTAAGGGGTCACCCAGCTTTAGGGGACAGTTTTTCGGTACAGAAATGCTTAAAAACCCCGCTTAAGGGGACAGTTTTGGAGGGACATCATATCAAAAACACTGAAAATCCAGTTAATTGTGCCGTTTGTACGGGACAGACAGTTGTCGCAACCAGAGTGAGTGGATATTAGTATGAGCGACTTTCGCACCCGTTGAAGGTAGGGGGTTAGAGGCCCGCTTACAGGTTAGCTGTGGGCGGTTCAGGGCGGGCTGACGGCTTTGAAGGTGTGGTATTCAGTGAGCCGTCGCGGCTCTGGGCGGCTCATGGAGGGTCGCTTATACGGCCGCTGATTTCTCTAAGCCTAGACACTCCCTTCAACGAGGTGGACCTCCTGGACCTCCTTCAGAGGGCCAGGATACACTACATGAACAGAAGCGATACTGAGCATTTATGTGATGCATTGCATCGGTACTGTTAACAGGTCCTCCTCCACCGAATGTGCAGTCCACCCTCAATGCCTTCCTGGGACTGTGAAACTGTATATACATTGTACTGTACATTTACATGTATTATCTATTTATATTCATTTATATTGTATAATTTATATTTATTTGCTTATTTATATATTATTAATAAACCTTTTAACCTAATAACCATCGTTTCCTTCATTTATGTAGGTATTCTCTATTACACCATTGGCAGACTGAAAACCCCGCTTAAGGGGACACCCTGCTTAAGGGGACACTTGGCCCGGAACGGAGGGTGTCCCCTTAAGAGGGGTTTTACTGTATTTTATTTGGGTAAACGAGGCCTATCTGTGTGTGCGTCTGTGCGTTTATAACATTTATATGTGGAAAAAACTTGTCCTTCCGGAAAATCGGTCCCCGATTTTCGCCGATTTCACCGATTTTCCTCAAATTTAATTTATAACATTTATATGTGGTAATTTATGAAGTACAGACTCAAATAATTTACCTTCAGATACCAAACTTAATAGGAAACACCAGTCGCACATCTTGGACGTTTCAAGATGGCTGATGTGATGTGAGAATTGGTTACCCTGCGAAATTCATGTTTTATCGCCCACTAGTATCTGCTGCTTATGGGCGAACATGCGCAGTGTTGAAGTCCACGATTGGAGAGTGAGAAATTCATTGGTGCTTGATTCCCTAGATTGTCACGATTTAGTTTATGCTCTGTTAGGAGTTGTAGTGCAACTTGCCGAAATTAAGAACGTCATAATGAACGTAATAAAATAATTTTATGACGTTTAAGAGCCTATTATATGAGAAATAAAACATATTTCAAACTAATTTCTATATAGTGTAAAACTAGTACGTCCAATTTTCCATGAAATCTGACCAGGAGAGCGTGTCCAGACGCATGCGCGTATCGAGTGGGCGATAAAACAGGGTAACCAATTCTTGCATCACACTGACACTAGCGGTAAGTCGCCTGTCACTGGTTATCGCATACGGCCACAAGTTATCGTGAAGCATACCCTTCATATCAGGTTATTGTGACGGTATAGGGAAGGGGAAAGATATCACAAAGTAATTTCTAAAGGCTACTTCTCATGCCAGGATCAGCTGAGAAAAGAGTTGTCGCTCAGCATATCTTTCACAGCAAGTCATGTCTGTATCACTCAGACGAGACACAAAACCTGTGTTTGGAGAGTGCAGTGCGTGTGATGCTTCACGCACTCTGTAAACGTGTCATGTTTGTCTCTGCATACACGCATGCATGTGCTTACAATATACAGTCAGAAAACTAGGAGCTAATAGTATGTTCATCATAGATGAATGAGCGTGCAGTCAAAATGAATAACAAGTAAAAGGTTTGAGTTAGATTTAGCCTATGGATAGCTTTCTGTAACCCACTTGCATCCAGTCAACTTGCCATTTCTGCAACTGCCTATCTAGGGTCCAAACACATCAAGCACCAATGGGTCTTGAGGTATTTTGGTCTTGAGTGATTGGTCATGGCCAGCTGGGCATGCCTCTAAGGGGGTGCGTCCACCAACCACGACAAGGCTGCGACAATGGCTTTCCGACAAGGTCCACGACAGCTCTACGATTGGAAGGCCTGTCGTAGCCTTGTCGTAGTTGGTGGAACATAGTTCCCGACAAGAGGCTACAACAAGGCCCCGACAGGCTGCGACACGAAGCTTGTCGGGGGCCTGTCGGAGGCCCTCCGACAAGGCCACGACAATATCGAACATGTTCGATTTTTGCTACGACTGGACCTTTGTCGTGGAGTGTTGTGGTTTCCTCTATATCATTGTCGTAGTGTGTCGGAACCATGCGCCTTTTTTATGGAAACCGGTAACGTCTACGACATGCCCCGACACCGCTGTCCCGACAATGCTCTTCTCACAACAAGGCTGCGACAAGGCTGTGATTGGAACTTTCATGTCGGCACTTGTCGTAGCCTTGTCGTGGTTGGTGGACGCACCCTCTTAGAGACTGTGACACTGGCTCCCTGCTCTGTTCTCAATATCACAGTAAATAGCACACAGATAGTGAAGGAACAGTTTGTATGCAGTACCCTGAACGTCTATATGGACCCCTATAACCTCTAGATGATGTATTTAGCGCGCAAGCATGCTCTTAAAAAACGAAAAAGAGAAGAATGAAGTGATTATGACCACTAGAAATACCTCACTGACCTATTAGTGTTTGATATATTGATCCAAGACAGGCTGATCTAAATATGCCAAGTTCAATGGGTGTAAGTGCGTTACAGAAAATAACCCATGAACTAAATATAACCCTAATCTTTTAATTGTTATTGAGCGCGGGAAATCGCGCTCATATACGTCATCTAGATAGAGGTTAGAATGCTCACACAGGGTTTCAGCTTGCTGCAGAGAATCTAACACTTCACTATCAATGTTCCAACTATAAAGGCCTGGTTAGATAAGCAGGGGTCCAGTATCAAGTCTTACCAAAACCCCTGCCCACTACTGACTTGGTTCCTTTTAATAGAACTTTCAAGGCTGAGTGACCTTGTGATGGTGTGTGCGCTGCACTGTAGCAAATCAACAGAAATCACATATCTACAAGGTATAAAATACTCAAGATGAAAACCAGGGACCTGTTTCAATATTAGTGGTAGTAAAAGCGTCTCGCTGTTGAGGCACCCCTTCCGTTTGCTATGCCAGCATAGTGAATGGAATATCTAAGAAATCAATATTTAATGAATAATTTGATAATTCCAAATTATTCCTTGTGTCTTTCCCCACATCTCATTTGACGTCTCTATATAGGTGCATTTCGGACTGGGTTATGGTTCCAGACAATGTAGGTCTCGTTTGTAAGTGATAGACTAGGATCAAGCAATGCGGTAGGTTATGTGGGAATGGCTTGATGAGTGCAGTGACTGCAGTGCTTAGCTCGAATAATAATGGTTCTTCCAAAGGAGTCGACTACTAGAGAATTACGAAAATTGATGTATGGGTAAAAGATATATTTGGAATTGTTCACAGCATGTTTTTCTTCACTGAAATATGTTATACTATCTGAAACAATGCGTTTTATAATAGTTGTTATGATTAGTACGAGAGGATAGACCCTCTCATGAACAGTGGCAGTAACAGTGGCAGTAACAGTGGCAGGCCATTTATTTACGAAACAGTTACTGCCACTGTTGGTGCCACTCACACTCAAAGTGCCATTCACTGTTTTGTCCACCAAGTATTGGAACGGGAACTGCCACTGTGGTGCCACTGAGACCAACAGCGAGAGGATTTTTAACTATTGAAACAGGTCCCTGGATTCTATAATAAGTTCAAGAGCACAGAGAAAGGACAATTATGGTATTTTGAGTTCTATAAGTGTACAAAAAAAGATTTATGGATAACATATATGGATGTTCCAGAAGATACCCCATCTGAAGATGTCAAAAGAATTCATAGAAGGAGAGGGAAAACAGATAACAGACATTTTAGTAAGAGGACTACCAAGAGCACTAGTTGTACTCCAAATGAAGTACCCTCAAGCCAAACAGACATTAGTGCATCAAACGCTAAGGGGCTATCAGAGAGCAAAGTGAGTGGCATAGTTGACCTATTAGCCAGAGAAATAGGGCAGTTGACCAAGACCCTCAATGAAAAATTCAGTCACAACAGAGACTAGTCAGGGTGACAGTTGATTGGGATGTGTGGTGTGCTAGACTAGGCACAAGTCGAAATAAAAAATGTTAGGCAACATATGACACACACCTCAAAAGAAATATGCCAACGTATTTATAAAATAAAAGGTTCACATGATGTCTTTAAAAAGAGACTTAATGATGTTCAGCAGAAGCCTGAAAAAAACACAAACCTATTCATAACACTCTAGTCCTGATGCCACTTTGATTTAAATGTCACATATGCCATGATACAAATGGCTTACCAATCAATAATTTCCTATAATATCTCTTACTATTATTTGATGAAATGATTTAGGTATACCGCGCTCTTCCATTATAAATGGATATAACATTTGTTCCTAGTATATTGTGTGGGTGGGTAGCAAGTGCAGTATGGTGTAACAAGAGGTAGGCTAGGGCTGCATTTTGTACCTATCATTCAGCATTGCAATATGGTAAAGCACTAGCAGCAAATAGTATGTTGATCATTGATGAATGAGCATGCAATCATAAACGAATAACAAGTAAAAGGTTTAGGATACATTCAGTCAATGGGTAGTTTTCTGTTTTCTATCGACACTTTATGTCAGCTGGATGATTATATCAAGAAACGTCATGAAATTTGTCTATATGGCATGAGTTGTCTTCGCGGCAGGATATCACGAAGCAGAGCTGAGTGATTTCTGTAGCAGAAGACAATAAACGCCATGTAAACAATTATTTGAAATTGAGTGACGTTTATATTTTATCCTTTCTGGTCAGGCGTTTTTACCTACAGATCTCAAGCGTGGCATATAGACATTTTATGGCATAACCGTGGCATACAGTCACGCCATGGAGATTTATGTGAGGGGTAGGATAAAGGGGAAAACCATAAACCTTCCTGTCCAGTTCAACAAAGATGGAAAGTCGCAGAATAACTTTATAAATGCTCATTTCTGTAATACAGTTGTTGCATTCAAGACAAGATCAATGGCGCTCTCTTCAAAGGATGTCTAATGCGATTGTTAAAATAACAGTACATCCTGTTGATAAGAGAACTTCCCCTCTCTGTGCCACGTTTGTAAAATGACTCCGCCGACTTAGCCATGCCCTGTGTTGTTGTGTTGTCTCCGGAAGTAGACGTAAAGAGAGAACTGCGCAGCCGCGAAGCAGTAATCTCTGAGCATGCGCGTCCGAGACTCTTGAGTTTGATTGGAGGACGCCGGTTGATGGGTGGGGGTTGGGGGTGGGTGTGTGATATGAGAGGGTGGTGCTGGGTGAGGGGTGCTGGGTGAGGGGTGCTGGGTGAGGGGTGCGGGGTGCGGGGTGAGGTGAGGTGTGAGGGGTGAGGTGTGAGGGGTGAGGGGTGAGGGGTGAGGGGTGAGGGGTGAGGGGTGCTGGGTGAGGGGTGCTGGGTGAGGGGTGCTGGGTGAAGGGTGAGGGGTGAGGGGTGAGGGGTGAGGGGTGAGGGGTGAGGGGTGAGGGGTGAGGGGTGAGGGGTGAGGGGTGAGGGGTGAGGAGTGTGGGGTGGGATGTGTGGGGTGTGGGGTGTGGGGTGGGATGTGTGGGATGTGTGGGGTGAGGGGTGAGGGGTGAGGGGTGAGGGGTGAGGGGTGAGGGGTGAGGGGTGAGGGGTGTTTGGTGTGGGGTGATGGGTGAGTGTGTGATATGAGAGGGTGGTGCGGGGTGAGGGGTGAGGGGTGAGGTGTGTGGTGAGGTGTGTGGAGAGGGGTGAGGGGTGAGGGGTGTGGGGTGTGGGGTGGGATGTGTGGGGTGTGGGGTGGGATGTGTGGGATGTGTGGGATGTGTGGGGTGAGGGGTGAGGGGTGAGGGGTGAGGGGTGAGGGGTGAGGGGTGAGGGGCGAGGGATGAGGGATTAGGGGTGAGGGGTGAGGGGTGAGGGGTGAGGGGTGAGGGGTGAGGGGTGTGGGGTGGGATATGTGGGGTGAGGGGTGAGGGGTGAGGGGTGAGATGCGGGGTGAGGGGTGAGGGGTGAGGGGTGAGGGGTGAGGGGTGAGGGGTGAGGGGTGAGGGGTGAGGGGTGAGGGGTGAGGGGTGAGGTGCGGGGTGAGGGGTGAGGAATAAGAAAGCTAGAATTTCCTATATATCCTATAAATCATAAAGATAGAAGTACATCTATGTAGAAAAACACAAAAAAAGAGGATTCAGCTAAGAACTGCACAAGAACCTCTCTCGTGGGCCTTCATTCTCCACGCCTAGGTCTGGTTCACTCTGTCTCTATGTGCGGGAGCAACTTCAAGCGGATCCGACGAAAATCTAACGTTTTATATGTGGTAGGTAATTAGGGGGCTGGAAATCTATACGTTATCACTCTAACCTTTAGACAACGTATATATGAGTGCATGCTCACGCTCTTAAAAAGGGACTTCATCCTTTAGTTTTGGTATTGAATCATACTTGAAAGCAGCCTTAGGTACCTCCTTGGTTCCATCCTCTTTTCAGAATCAATAACTGAAGAAATGGAACAATCATTTACTAATGGAACATGAAAAGGAAGAGGAGTGCTCACGATTCGCTGGCTCAGCTTTCACCTGCCTTGATTCTTCTTAACATCCGTGGACTTTTTATGGTTTATTTTGTGTCCCTGACGTGATGTACATATAAATCGTTTTAATTGGTTCGTTAGGGACAAAGTATATTAGTGTCCTTCTCGCCATGCACGTTGTTGTAAGAGGCGGGAACGAACACGCCAGACGACAATTATATCTATTTAACCCACCCAAGGTATTTTTCACCGTAGACTTAACATCTGGAACTCGTATTCAACGACCATGAGATATTTAGGAAAATATCCAATCGGGGATTATATCACAGATGTTAGCCTATTAGTTAATGTGAAGGATGAGATGAATTCAGAGACCCAATTCAAGTTTAGGGTCAGAGTTCGATCCATCTTGTTTGAATTGCCAAGTAATTCATGCGGCTTTGCCTTGAGAATTACTGTGTGATTCAAACTCGATGGGATACTATCAAGAAACGTCACGAAATTTCATACAATTGTTTATATGGCATGAGTTGTTTTCGCGGAATGATATCACGTTGCATAGCTGAGTGATATCTGTAGCAGAAGACAACGAATGCCATGTAAACAATTGTATGAAATTAAGTGAAGTTTAGATTTATCCTACATGTTTTTAACTTCATATGTCACCTGTGGCATATAGATATTATATGGCATAACCGTGGCATACAATCACTCCATGTTAAGTCTATGGAGATTTATATGAGGAGTAGGATAAAAGTTCAGACCCTAAACTTTCATAGGTTTCCTCTATATTATCCTACCCCTAATATAAAATCCCATAGGCTTAACATTGGGTTTCCGTATGCCACGCTGACCGGCATACAGAGTGTTATATGCCACTAGTGGCATACAGCATTGTGATCACATAATATTCCAAAATCGAGGAGATGGGGTAGGATAAAATCAAAACCTGATTCGTTTTAATCTTGGCCACCGCATTCCATACGGTGGACGAGATTAAACCTCATCCAGTTTTACGATATTATTACACCCCTGGTATTTTTTCTCCATAGACCTAACATTGGGAAGTCATATCCAACGCTCATGAGATATCTAGGAAAAATATCCAATTGGGGAATATGTCACAAAGGTTAGCCCATTAGTCAATGTGAAGGGTGAGATTAATTCAGAAACCTATTCAAGTTTAGGGTCAGAGTTCGATCCCATCTCATTTGAATTGCTAAGTAAATCACGCGGTTTCGCCTTGTGAATTACTACGCGATTCAAACTCGATGGGATGCGAGCTTTGACCCTAAACTTTAGCTCATCTATGATATTTGTCCACTATCCACCTAAATTATGATTTCAATAGCTAAGGCATGACTCAACCTTGCCATGTTGTATATTCTTCTATAGTGTCTGTCTGAATATTAACTAATGGTGACAGCAACAAAGTAAATGCTATTGTTTTGTTTTGAAAATATTGTTATACTGATATCACTAGTTTCTCTGAACAGGACTGGCCAGACTATAGAAATCAGCTGAACTAGATACCAGCTGATTTCAACGGCCGCTTTATTGACACTAAAAATTGAATATCTATAAACAAATGCTACGGAAAATGAACTTAACAGTGAGTCAATAAAGAAATCTACAAAAAACCCAAATAACTCATAGCAAACTAATATCAGACATCAGACAATAAATGACAAATATCGCAAAACTGAGTACAGAGAAAAACAGATGACAAATATCTCACAACAGATGACAAATATATCACAATAAATGACAAGTAGCTCACAACAGATGACAAACATCTCACAATAAATGACAAATATCTCATAACAGATGACAAATATCTCACAGTAAATGACAAATATCTCACAACAGATGACAAATATCTCACAACAGATGACAAATATCTCACAACAGATGACAATGATCTCACAACAAATGACAATTATCTCAGGGTCAGGGCTCATATCCCATTGAGTGTGAATCGCATAGTAATTCACAAGGTGAAGCTGTGTGAATTTCGTAGCGATTTAGACGAGATGGGATCGAGCTCTGACTGTAAACTTGAATAGTTATCTGAATTCATCTCACCCTTCACATTGACTAATGGGCTAACATCTGTGACAGAATTCCCCATCGGATATTTTTCCTAAATATCCCATGAGCGTTAGATAAAAGATCCCAATGTTAAGTCTATAGGGAAAAAATACCAGGGGTGATGGAATAGAGGGAAAATATGTTCCGGTGGGAATAAGTTAAAGTTACGAAGTAAGGCTTGAAAGAATTACTGCCCGCCGCTACGCCTTGGGCAGTAATTTTTACAAGCCTTACCGAGTAATCTTGACTTATTTCCACTGGTACGCGGTTTCCCTATTCCTATGTACCTTCAATTGTCAGCTAATATCGATAAGAACCGAATGTCTCTGAACGTCAACCTGTGCAGTAAACTTCAACCTGCGCAGTAAACGTCAACCTGGGCAGTAACTTCAACCTGGGCAGTAAACAAAAGTTATTCCACCCTCAGCAGCGTTAAGTAATCATAAGTTGTTCGCTCATAGGTATATAGGAATACGCAATACCCTGTGGCAACTACGCGAAGAATACGACTAGTCAGATAGAAATTATGGTAATATTGAATTGTGTTTACCGACAAATCGGAAGCTCTGTATATCAGATATAGTCTATATATATATAAAATGCACAATAAAGCCCTTTCTATTTGTGGATGAAAATGGCACAATTTATATGAGTTTCCCTCTAAGCCCGTTTCCATTGGACGATTATTCGGTGACGATCTGCAGTCAGGAACCACCGATGGATATTTTTGGTACACCAATGTCATATCGGTGAATGGAAACGAGACTTGCAGAGAATGATCACAGATTAATTATGACGAGACTGGAAGTGCCTTAAATAATGTTTTATTCAAACAATCAAATATGATTCAAGAGTGAAAATATTGAGTCAATGTTCAATGAAGAGAAGTAATTATAAGATTAAAGAGTAAGAAACATGGTAAATGTTGATTACAAAATACAGTCATTTTGATTAGAAACTTTTGTACGAAGGTGTAATTATTGACACAAATAAAAACGACTAAAATGAGTAGTCATGTGACAGATGAGTTTGTACGGATTATTCTGCACCGATCTGCAGTCAGGAACCACCGACAGATTTTCTGACACCAGGGACCTGTTTCAGTAGTTTCGTGACATGTCTAGGTGGCGTCTCTGACACCATACGGACAGATCACAAGATTGCAGTCGATGACACACGGAGTTTCCCTCACTTCTCGTAGGAATTAAGCAATGACACTTTAACATGAGTAGGGGATACATATAATATATAATCGTTCCAAATACGAAGAAGATTGGCCACTTCTATCTTCAGATATTGGCTAGACCTTTACTGCTGTTGCTTGCACTGTTGGTGCCGCTGTTGATGTCTGTCTAGGCTTAATGTCACGAGACTACTGAAACAGGTCCCAGATCAGGCCTGTGAGAGATTGCTTACCTATTAATTAGGTATAAATCATATAACAAGGCCACCACCAACGGATTTACTCACAGAAAATCTATGTGTACCTGGAAAATACAGGAGAAACAGCGCATACACAATACATGCTCACTGATTCTTTGATACCGTCATACAGTCAGTGCCACCAGTGACAGACTTTTTACCTACTACATCTAAAAAACTATGATTCTGGTAAGATCCGCTTGGAGTGGCTCCCGCACTTAGAGACAGAGTGAACCAGACCTCGGCATGAAGACTGAAGAACCACGAGAGTGAGATTCTCGTACAGTACTTAACTGAATCCGGCTATTCTTTTTTTGTATTTCTCTACATAGATAGACTTCTATCCTCAGGTATCATTTGTTGCCATACTGCAAATATAATTTAGAACTGTAGTTTCCCTGTAATCAGCCTGCGCTGGTTCTCGGCAATAGCGTTTCTGTGTCACGTGAAATATTAGCCCATTCACAAAGCGGAGTGTCGTCAGTGTTCACATCGGGTGACTTACAGGCGCGATATGTTAGCGGCAAAATATTTACTACGATGCGACGAAGTCGCTAGTAGGATAATTAAAGAAATCTCTGTCTTTTCCGTTGGCCAATGGGAATGAGGTTTTATTATCCATCGTATACAAAGCCCCCATTGAAAATGTATGGGGACCCAGTAAACCACGACCCAGTGTATAAAACCTGTCAGATACCATAACTGTGGCATACGGATTCAAACCTGTGGTATACGGCCTCAAAACCATGGTATACGGGTAAAATAGTCCCTTTTACTATAAAGCAAAGAAATAGTTCCTAGTATTATACCTGTTAACATGGCAATTACTGGGTTTAATTTATTCGGATAATAAATGCAACAAACGATGATTTTGTGGACAGGCAGCTCTGTAAACCACTCGCGGTTGACGTCGTAATACACTCGCTAGCGCTGGTGTGTTACTACGCGTCAACCTCTCGTGGTTTACGGCTGCCTGTCCACAAAACCATCGATTATTGTCTATATATAGATAACATGCAATCATATTCAATACCTTAAGCCTGATGTGTGGTAAAAAGAGGAGGGCGATGATACATCATACATTTACTGTAGTCCTGATAACTCTATGGTGATGGATATCAGAGGGACTCAAGCTCAATCATGGAGGTAAGGTAGAGGATGGTATTTTTACATGTTAATAAACTCTCCATTCGCGCAGACAATGCTTTATATATCCAAGCACCTCCATCCCTTTCCTCTCCCTGTGCTGAACGTCTATGGAGACATATATACTCGATGTAGATGTCGCAGTGAATTGTGTGCAATATTTACTGCAATATTTTCCTTATGATAACCTTAAAGCCCACTATGTTCTTCTTCTTTCTGTTTTTCAATAGCACGAGACAGTTTTACACAGGTAGATCTCCCACTGTCTATCGACGTGGATTGTTTGCGTGGATAATCGTATTAAGGGGTGTTGGTCTGAGCCGGATGGTCAGCTGGTCATATAATGGGGTTTTCGTCTGAGCCAGATGGTCAACTAGTCTTATTATGGGGTGTTCGTCTGAGTTGGATGGTCAACTAGTCTTATTATGGGGTGTTCGTCTGAGTTGGATGGTCAACTAGTCTTATTATGGAGTGTCCGTTTGAGTGGGATGGTCAACTGGTCTCATTATTCGGTGTCCGTCTGAGTGGGACTGTCAACTGATCATATTATTGGATGGTCGTCTTAGTGGTTAAGTCAGCTGGTTGATCATCTTAGCGAGATGGTCAACTGGACATGTTATGAGGTGATTTTCCGATGGGGATGTGCAGCTGGTTGTATCATGGGGTGGTCTGAGTGGGATGGTCAACTTGTCATATTATTGGGTGTTCGTCTGAGCGGGATTGGCAGCTGGCCTTTTCATGGGGTGAAGTTGTCTGAGCGGGTAGCTGGTCTTCTGAGTGGTTTTCTGAGTGGGTCAGCGGGTCAAATTATCGGGTCATCATCTCAGCCAGATGGTCAGCTGGTCATATTATGGGTTGGTTATTTTATCAGGACAGGCAGCTAGTCATATAATGGGGTGTCTGTCTAAGTTGGATGGTCAACTAGTCTTATTATGGGGTGTCCGTCTGAGTTGGATGGTCAACTAGTCTTATTATGGGTGTCCATCTAAGCAGGATGGTCAACTAGTCTTATTATGTAGTGTCCGTCTAAGCGGGATGGTCAACTAGTCTTATTATGTGGTGTCCGTCTAAGCGGGATGGTTAAATAGTCTTATTATGTGGTGTCTGTCTGATAGGGATGGTTAACTAGTCTTATTATGGGGTATTTGTCTGAGCCGGATGATCAACTAGTCTCATTATGGGGTGTCTGTCTAAGTTGGATGGTCAACTAGTCTTATTATGGGGTGTCCCTCTAAGCAGGATGGTCAACTAGTCTTATTATGTAGTGTCCGTCTAAGCGGGATGGTCAACTAGTCTTATTATGGGGTGTCTGTCTAAGCGGGATGGTCAACTAGTCTTATTATGGGGTTTCCGTCTAAGCCGGATGATCAACCAGTCTTATTATGTGGTGTCCGTCTAAGCGGGATGGTTAAATAGTCTTATTATAGGGTGTCCGTCTGAGTGGGACGGTTAACTAGTCTTATTATGGGGTATTTGTCTGAGCGGGATGGTCAACTGGTCATATAATGGCCTGGTCATTGAGCCAGCCTCTAAACTCTACCCTGACCATAGATACCCACCAGAAATAGCCACCAAGACGCCTTTCTAGACTTGGCAACACACCTGCGCTGTCTGAACGTCCAATCTCTGTTTGACATTTACATCGTTGACGTATCACCCTCCAGGTCAGTAATCTGTCTCTTTATGAGCAAAAGCAACTCTCAAAGAGCATCTAGCCAAGCCTGCAGGGGCAGTCAAAGGATGCTCTCTCCAGGAGGTAGACATATTTACCTGCTTGTATATGTGATATCTAGTTTATTAGGCCCGGCGTCCATCTACTACGATATGGCTCCGATATGGTCTACGATGCACCTCCCGATAAAAAAATCAAAATCGCGTCGGAAGGTCACCTAATATCAGGGCAGTTGACCACGTTTCTGCGATTAGACACCGATAAAATACCCATACAATGCGTGGTTGATTGGCATATTATATACCTATGCACAAAGACAGTGTAAATGCACATTTGCTGCCGGGGGTGAATTAATTGCGTTTATCTCACCCCTGGTATTTTTTCTCTGTAGACTTAACATTGGAATATCTAGGAAATATGAGATATTTAGGAAAATATCCAATGGGGGATTATGTCACAAATATTAGCCAATTAGTTAATGTGAACGCTGAGATAAATTTCAAGTTGAGGGTCAGAGCTCGATCCCATCTCGTTTGAATCGCCACATAATTCACGCGGCTTCGCCTTGTGAATTACTACAATGGGATACAAGCTTGATGGGATACTATCGTAAAAGTGGATGAGTTTTAATCTTGGCCATCGTATGCTATGACTGGAGTTTGGCATAGTCATTTCACGAGGCGAGTCTCCTCAATTTTGGAATATTACGTGATAAAAATTCTGTATGCAACTAGTGGCATATAAAACTCTGTATGCCATAAGGAAGCTCAATGATAAGCCTATGGGATTTAATATTAGGGGTAGGATAAAAGCTCGGACCCTAAACTTTCCTAGGTTTCCTCTTTAATAAATGTAGCGTAGTATGTGGTGTAGCTTTGTACCCAGATGCATATTGCATATTTTGACAGCCACTCTGGCATGCTTTGAGCCCCTTATGGCAAGCTTTAAAACACCCTACAGTGTGATTCAAACAGATAACCCATTCTCATTGGCTGAGAGGCTAATGCACTAATCTGCTAAAAAAAATTCAAAATGGCTCACTCTACTGTTTCATGTGTTCGGAGATGTTTTACAACTCCCCATATTGAGCATGACTGCTTAATGGCAAAATATCAAGGTATCAAGAAACACAATACACAATTGACAATACACTCTCGGAACCTATGTTTTGACAAGCTTTCATGAACCAAACATCAGCTGGTTGAGGGGATTTTCTATTTCAATTCTTAACTCTCGATATGCAAAGGATAGCATACCTGACATGCAAAACATTGAAAAGGAAACAAGCTAGGTCTTCACAACATATAACATCGGTGGCCATGGTATATCTCATGTCATTCCCAGATAGAAAACCTCTGGGTGGGTAAAAAGGACTTTTTCTGAGACTTTGATCGTCAAAATCTTGGCTGGGAATCGCATAAGTGTCATAAGTAAATCAAATCGTGGAAGAAACTTCCAGAGACGGTCCCACCAAGTCCAGGCTTTATCCCCCGCTGCCCCCTCCACCCCTCACATTTCCAATGCTTTTATATCTAGATCAAATCTTTACTCTTGATGTACAAAGGATAGCATACTTGACATGCAATACATTGAATAGGAAACAAGCTAGTTCTACTCACCAGATACTATCAGTGGCTATGGTATATTTTATGTCATTCCGAGATAGAAAACCTCAGACGGTGGGTAAAAAATCCTTTTTTTCTCAAACTTTGATCGTCAAAGTCTCAGCTGGGAGTCGCCCACATATAAGTGTCTTAAGTCAATCAAATCGTGGAGGAAACTTCAAGAGATGGTGTCACCCACCCCCTGCCCCTCACATACCCCCTGCTATTTTCTATAGATCAATTCATAACTCTTGATATGCAAAGGATAGCATACTTGACATGCAATTCATTGAATGGGAAACAAGCTAGTTCTTCATAACATATACAATCAATGGCTATGATATACTTTATGTCATTCCAAGATAGAAAAGCTCTGACGGTGGGTAAAAGGACTTTTTCTCAAACTTTGATTGTCCAACTCTCAGCTGCCAGTCGCCGCACACATAAGTGTCATAAGTAAATCAAATCGTGGAGGAAACATCACATTGGCAGTGTTTCAGCAGCAGGATGGCGGCATATTGACGAAAAGAGCTAGTTATTCACAACATATACTATTGTTGGCATTGGTATATTTCATGTCATTCCCAGATAGAAAATCTTTGGTGGTGGGTAAAAAGGGACTTTTTCTCAGACTTTGATCGTCAAAGTCTTGTCTGGGAGTCACCGCACACATAAGTGTCATAAGTAAATCAAATCATGGAGGAAACTTCCTGCGACGATCTCACAGAGTCCAAGCTTTATCCCCCACAGCCCCCACCCCTGCCCCTCCCATACCCCCTGCTATTTTCTCTAGATCAATTATTAACTCTTGATATGCAAAGGATAACATACTTGACATACAATACATTGAATAGGAAACAAGCTAGTTCTTCACAACAAATCCTATCGGTGGCTTTGGTATACTTCATGTCATTCCGAGATAGAAAACCTCTGATAGTGGGTAAAAAGGACTTTTTCTCAAACTTTGTTCGTCAAAGTCTTGTCTGGGATTCGCCGCACACATAAGTGTCAAAAGTCAATCAAATCATGGAGGAAACTTCCAGAGATGGTGTCACCCACCCCCTGCCCCTCACATACCCCCTGCTATTTTCTCTAGATCAATTCCTATTTCTTGATATTCAAAGGATAGCATACTTGACATGCAATACATTGAATAGGAAACAAGCTAGTTCTTCATAACATATACAATCAGTGGCTATGATATACTTTATGTCATTCCAAGATAGAGAACCTCTGACGGTGGGTAAAAGGACTTTTTCTCAAATTTTGATCGTCCAACTCTCAGCTGCCAGTCCCCGCACACATAAGTGTCATAAGTAAATCAAATCGTGGAGGAAACATCACATTGGCAGTGTTTCAGCAGCAGGATGGCGGCATATTGACGAAAAGAGCTAGTTCTTCATAACATAAACTATTGTTTGCTTTGGTATATTTCATGTCATTCCCAGATAGAAAATCTTTGAGATGAGTAAAAAGGGACATTTTCTCAGACTTTGATCGTCAAAATCTTGGCTGGGAATCGCATAAGTGTCATAAGTAAATCAAATCATGGAAGAAACTTCCAGAGACGGTCCCACCAAGTCCAGGCTTTATCCCCCGCTGCCCCCTCCACCCCTCACATTTCCAATGCTTTTATATCTAGATCAAATCTTTAGTCTTTATGTGCAAAGGATAGTATACTTGACATGCAATACATTGAATAGGAAACAAGCTAGTTCTACTCACCAGATACTATCAGTGGCTATGGATTATTTGTCATGTCATTCCGAGATAGAAAACCTCAAACGGTGGGTAAAAAACCCTTTTTTCTCAAACTTTGATCGTCAAAGTCTCAGCTGGGAGTCGCCCACATATAAGTGTCTTAAGTCAATCAAATCGTGGAGAAAACTTACAGAGATGGTGTCACCCACCCCTGCCCCTCACATACCCCCTGCTATTTTCTCTAGATCAATTCATAACTCTTGATATATGCAAAGGCTGGCATACTTGACATGCAATACATTGAATAGGAAACAAGCTAGTTCTTCACAATATATCCTATCGGTGGCTTTGGTATACTTCCTGTCATTCCAAGATAGAAAACCTCTGATGGCGGGTAAAAAGGACTTTTTGATCGTCAAAGTCTCGTTTGGGAGTCGCCGCACACATAAGTGTCATAAGTAAATCAAATCTTGGAGGAAACTTCAAGAGATGGTGTCACCCACCCCATGCCCCTCACATACCCCCTGCTATTTTCTCTAGATCAATTCTTATTTCTTGATATGCAAAGGATAGCATACTTGACATGCAATACATTGAATAGGAAACAAGCTAGTTCTTCACAAAATATACAATCAGTGGCTGTGGTATACTTCATGTCATTCCAAGATAGAAAACCTCTGATGGTGGGTAAAAGGACTTTTTCTCAAACATTGATCGTTCAACTCTCAGATGGGAGTCTTCCACACACATAAGTGTCGTAAGTAAATCAAATCGTGGAGGAAACTTCCAGAGACCGAGTCCGCGTCTATTCCCCTCCAATCCCCACTCACACCCTCACTACTTTTTTTTCTATATCAACTCTTACCTCTTGATATGCAAAGGATAGCATACTTGACATGCAATACATTGAATAGGAAACAAGCTAGTTCTTGACAACAAATCCTATCGTTGGCTTTGGTATACTTTATGTCATTCCAAGATAGAAAACCTCTGACGGTGGGTAAAAAGGACTTTTTGATCGTCAAAGTCTCGTCTGGGAGTTGCCGCACACATAAGTGTCATAAGTAAATCAAATCGTGGAGGAAACTTACAGAGACCAAGTCCAGGCTTTATCCCCTCCAACCCCCCCACTCACACCCCCCTCCCACTGCCCCCCTCACCATCCCCCCCCTCCACTGCCCCCTCACTTACATAGTGCCCGCCAGGGGGCCACCCGCCTCTCCGCACTGCTCATGTCTTTTTAGTGGCGACCTCTGCAGGCCGACGCGCGATCTACTTACTGCCCGCCCGCCAGGGTCGCTGCAGTCGGCGGCGGCGCGCACGCGTGGCGCACAGAGGGGCAGTACACTTCCGGTGTCAGAGACGAGGCCAGAGACTCCGGGGGGAGAGTGGAACGACTTTGAAGCTGTATAGATTTTCGTCGTAGGTCTGACTTTTGGTGGAGCCTTTACCCAAGGGCGGGACTGGGGCTGGAGGAGTAGGAGGTTGGGGGGGGGGGGGCTTACAAGGGGGGGCGAGGTGCCCCCTTGGTTTGTTTACCTGCTTGGGGAAGCCCCAACCTCTGCCCCTCACCCCAACCACCCATCTCACACACACCCACAACCTTCAGAGCAGTTCACAGTATAGGTCAAGACGCGCCATCCCCGGAGCTGTAATCCTACAGAGACTATGCTGGGAGAGAGTGGTGAATCTCCATCACTCTCCTTCACAGGCTCTGTGTGTTTCCCCCCGGTGTGTTTTCAGCATTGATTCGGCGCATTGTGCTACCACTCCGCTTGGTGGCGCGCCGGTAGCACGGGGCTCTCGCTGCATGGCCGCGTGATTGCATGATGTGAACATTAGCCAAGTATTGACAAACCGAGTCCCGCACGCTACATCCGCCATTACGCACGTTTCACGGCTCCACCTAGCGGGAGGGGGGGGGGGGGCAGGGGGTCCAACCCAACATCAACACGACCGTCTTTTACAGCCAGGAAATTCTCCAAACGCGCACGCCGCATGAAAGGCCCAATTTAGACGGCGAATTAGACGCGATGAGCAGAACTCCGCTTGGAGAGGCGGTCCTCAATTGAAGTCCTGTGATAGGAGAGTGAGGGGAGTACGTGGAGGAGAGAATGAGACGGTGACAATGGTGGAGCCGCGCCGAGTTGAGGAGTGAGAATGGGGACTGTCGAGAGGCTTAACTTTTAAGAGGGCTATTATTCTGTTGACTTAAGGCCGCGAGAAGCGCAAGCTTTACAAGACGACACGGTACAGACACGGCGCCGATAGGACAACGACTCAACACCGATACGACGCAGATTCGATGCTGATACGAAACCGATACGACGCCGATACGACGCCGATACGATGACGATACGATGACGATACGACGCCGATACGACGCCGATACGACGCCGATACGATCACGATACGACGCCGATATGATGATGATACAATGACGATACGCCACTGACACAATGCTGACATGATGCCGATACGATGCCGATATGCCTACGACATGGCACCGCCACAATGCCAACACAGCACTGACACACCTCCAACAAGTCTCCGACACGCCTCTAACAAGCCTCCAACATGCCACCAATATGCCACCAACACGACACCAACATGACGCCCATACGACACTGATACGACACTAAGACGGAGCAGACATACTGCTGACATGGTGCCGATATGCCGCCAATAGACCACTGACACAACGCTGACACAATGCTAAGACAACGCGGATATGACGCAGACATGACGCTGACACAACACTGATACGATGCTGATGGGACGACAATACAACACAGACACTGCTGACCTGATGCCAACTTGACAAAAACATGAAGCCAACACAATGCTGATATGCCTCCGATATGCCTCCGCTGGATCTCAGACATGCCCCGATAGACCTCAGATATGCCTCTGATATGATGCCAGCACAACACTGACATGATACCACTACGGCACTGACAAGTGCTGATATGATAACGATACATGAAGCTGACATGACAATGATATGATGATGATTTGCCTTTGTCACAACATCGACTCAACACTGACACAAAGCTGACATAAAGCTAATATGCCAATGACACACCACTGATATGATGATGATATGACATTGACATTATGTTGACCTGGCATCAACATGCCACTGACACACTGCTGACGCGCCGCTGACCCGATGCCGATATGACACGGCGTTGACCTGGCACCAACACGCTTCTGACATGCCTCTGACACGCCTCCGACACGGTTTCATAAATTGTTAGAGTACGAAACTGAATTGCTACATCGTTGCTGTGTCGGAATATTGAAAAATGATGTCCCAGTGTTTCGGAAATCTCGTTGTAGTGTGTCGGGAGCTTGGTGGGTTCCTGGCCTTAGAGTGTGACACTAAATTGAAGCTGGGTCGAAAAGTTGAAAATTCTGTGTTGTAGTGTGTCGGAAGCAAGTTGGAAGGCTTGTTGTAGTGTGTTAGGAGATCAGGGATCTGTTTCACTAGTTTCATGACATGGATGTGACACCATACAGACATTGGGGTTTTCTAGTTTTGTGACAACACAAGTAGCTGCCCTTAGGAAAAGACAGACCCTAAACATAAGAATTAGACAAATCTAGACACATCATGGACCTGTTTCACTAGTTTCGTGACAAAAGTGTTAGACGGACATGAAAAGCGGCACCAACAGTGCATGCAAGAAGGACAAAAAGTCTAACGTCTAGTTCTTATGAAACCGGACAAACCATACACGCCATCTAGACATGTCACAAAACTAGTGAAACAGGTCCCAGTTTGTTCAGGCCTGAGTCATAGAACACAGTATCCCCTTTTGAATTCCCTGTAGGTTGTGAGTATCCTAATGTGTGTTGGAAGCATGTCAGAAGGCTTATCTTAGTGTGTTAGGAGATCAGTTTGTTCAGGCCTCTAGAAAGACGCAATACTATTTAGGCAACCTATGAAAGTTTAGGATCAGAGCTCGTATCCCATCGAGTTTTAATCACATAGTAATTCACAAGGCAAGCCGAGTGAATTACATAGTGATTCAAAGAAGATGTGATTGAACTCTGATCCTGAACTTAGATAGGTTTCTGAATTTATCTCACCCTTCACATTGACTTATTGGCTAACATTTGTGACATAATCCCCCATTAGATATTTTCCCTAAATATCTCATGTGCGTCGGATACGAGTTCCCAATGTTGAGTCTATGGAGAAAAAATACCATGGGTGAGATAAAGAGTTATAGAACACAATATCCCCACACCACGATTCAATTCTCCGGTGTTACAATCGTCACTGTGGATAGTGTGAGTGTCATATATTGTGTCTGAAGCATGTCGGAAGGCTTCTCATAGTGTGTCCGGAGCTCAGTGGCTTCAGGCCTGAATATTCCGTTTACAGACCGCGCTGCCTTCGGGTTACGGTCCATTAAGGTCATAGAGAGCAGGGCTCTGATCGGTCAGTCCCATTTGGGCCCCTTATGAGCCAGTGAGCCGCCATTTCTCCGCTGCATGCTGGGTTGGAGGCAAGAATCCCTGCTTCAAACTGGCAGCCCTTAACAATCTTAGATTGAGCCTGTGCGCCCTGGCCTTGACGACAACGAACGGCACTGGAGTCTAAGGCCTTATGAGAGACGCAATACAGACTCCTAGAGAACAATATCCATGCACCTCGATTAAATTCCCCAGTGTTTCAATCTTCACTGTGTCGTAGTGTGTTGGAAGAATGTCGGAAGGCTTGTTGTAGTGTGTCGCGAGCTCAGTTTGTCCAGGCCTCAAGACAGACAAAATACAGAGTCATAGAACACAATATCCCTGCATCTCAAATCAGTTCCCAGTGTTTCAATCTTCATTGGTAGTGTGAGTGTCGCAGTGTGTCGGAAGCATGTCCAAAGGCTTGTTGTAGTGTGTCGCGAGCTCAGTGGGTTCAGGCCTCACCAGTCCGTTTACAGACCGCGCTGCCTTCAGGTTATGGTCCGTTAGGGTCTAAGAGAGCAGGGCTCTGATTGGTCAGTCCCGTGTGGGCCGCCTATGAGGAAGGAATATCGTGACTGGTTGTTCTAATTATAGCATCAATTTGACAATTGGAAATCCTACACTGAAGCACTGGTTTCTGAGAAACCAGAGACAGAAGTTGAGAACTAGCGAGCCGCCATTTTGCAGCTGCATGCTGGGATGAATGCAGGAATCCCTGTTTCTAAATGGCTGCCCTGAACAGTCTTAGTTTGAGCCTGTGTGCTCTGGCCCTTGCGACAACGGATTGTACTGGTCTAAAGCAGGATTCAAACGATGGGGTTCATGTACCTCACAGGGTGTTTGTCTGAGACAAATCCTGGTGAGTGGGTTCCTGGCCTTATATTGGCACAATAAATTGTAGATGGGAGGAAAAATTGAAAATTCTGTGTCATAGTGTATCAGAAGCATATCTTAAGGCTTGTCGTAGTTTGTTGAAAGCATGTCGGATTGCTTGTCATAGTGTGTCGGGAGCTCAGTGGGTTCCTGGCATTATATCGCGACACTAAATTGTTGATGGGTCGAAAAGTTGAAAATTATGTGTCGTAGTGTGTCAGAAGCATGTCGGAAGGCTTGTCATAGTGTGTCGAAAGCATGTCGGAAGGCTTGTCATTGTGTGTCGGGAGCTCAGTGGGTTCCTGGCATTATATCGCGACACTAAATTGAAGCTAGGTCGAAAAGTTGAAAATTATGTGTTGTAGTGTGTCGGAAGCATGTCGGATGGCTTGACGTGGTGTCTCAGGAGCTCAGTTGTTCAGGCCTAACAACAGACACAATACAGAGTCACAGAACACAATATCCCCGAACCTCAATTGAATTCCCCAGTGTTTCAATCTCCACTGTGGGTAGTGTGAGTGTCGTATAGTGTGTCGAAAACATGTCGGAAGGCTTGTCAAAGTGTCTGGAGCTGAGTGGGTTCATGGTCTTATATTGGGACACTAAATTGTAGCTGGGTCGAAAAGTTGAAAATTATGTGTCGAAGTGTGTCGGAAGCATGTCGGAAGGCTTGTCGTGGTATATCAGGAGCTCAGTTGTTCAGGCCTCACAACAGACACAATACAGAGTCACAGAACACATTATCCCTGCACTTCAATAGAATTCCCCAGTGTTTCAATCTTCACTGTTGGTAGTGTGAGTGTCATATAGTGTGTCGGAAGCATGTCGGAAGGCTTTTCATAGTGTGTCGGGAGCTCAGTGGGTTCCTGGCATTCTATTGGAACAATAAATTGTTGATGGGTGGAAAATTGAAAATTCTGTGTTGTTGTGTATCGGAAGCATATCTTAAGGCTTGTCGTAGTGTGTCGAAAGCATGTGGGAGGGCTTGTCATAGTGTGTTGAGAGCTCAGTGGTTTCATGGCCTTATATCGTGACACTAAACTGTAGATGGGTCGAAAAGTTGAAAAGTTGTGGCTTAGTATGTCAGACGCATGTGGGAAGGCTTGTCGTAGTGTGTCGGAAGCATGTCGGAAGGCTTGTTGTAGTGTATCAGGACCTCAGTTGTTCAGGCCTAACAACAGACACAATACAGAGTCACAGAGCACAATATCCCCGAACCTCAATTAAATTCCCCAGTGTTTCAATCTCCACTGTGGGTGGGACTTGCCCTCCTAGCTCGGGCCCTTTAACGATGGCCGTCTCAGATTGGTTTATGTGCGGGTTCTGGAAGGACTCTAAATCCAGTTTGAGGATCAGCGGTGATGCTGCCTCGCGTCTTATCTCCTTTAAGACGGATTTAGGGGATTACGGGGGCTGATAGGGATTATGACAGGGTGGGTGGGAGACGGGATTTCTGAAAGCTGAGGTTCTCCAGGGTCTAAAAGGATATTGAATTTAGAAACTGGACGATGGTTTCGCAGTGCCTGTTGTTCAATATAGAAATTCAATATCATGGGGAATACAATGATCTCAATACCACGTATTTCTAATTATAGCTGACCACAGGTCCCTGTACTGTATATTCTGTACGGCAGCATGCACCTTATTATCCATCGTATACAAAGCCCCCATTGAAAATGTACGGGGACTCAGTAAACCACGACCCATTGTATAAAACCTGTCAGATACCATTACTGTGGTATACGGATTCTAACCTGTGGTATACGGGCTCAAAACCATGGTATACGGGAAAAATAGTCACTTTTGCTATGGAGCAAAGAAATAGTCCCTATTGTTAAACCCTTTAAAATGGCAATTATTGGGTTTGATTTATTCGAAAAGATGGATAATAAATGCAACAAACGATGATTTTGTGGAAAGGCAGCTCTGTAAACCACTTTCGGTTGACCTCGTATTACACTCGCTAACACTCGTGTATTACTACGTGTCAACCTCTCGTGGTTTGCGGCCGCCTGTCCACAAAACCATCGATTATTGTCTATGTATACTAAAGAAGAAATGAATAAGTTTTGGTCAAAGTCGTCGTTCTCCACGAGTTTGATGCGGAGTGATGTAAACTAGGCCACAGCCGAGTGAATATCACATAGCATTCAAACGAGTTGGAGACTTCTTTGACCAAAACGAGTTGCTTTCTGTATTTATCTCACCCCTGTACACACTTAAATAATGTACAACACACAGGATATAGACCATGGAGAACGGACTGCAATACTTGTAGGGGCATGGAGAACGAATTCCCAATGTTAAGCCTATGGAAATTTATTCCAGGGGTGAGATGTTTTATATCACACCCCTGGTATTTCTGTTCCATAGGCTTAACATTTGTAACTCATTCTTCATTAGAAATTAGACAATAATTAGGGAGAATGTTCCTATGTATCTGGCATACCTTTACCCGAAATTTCATATTCCTCCTCGATCGTGAGAGACATTTTTCTGAACCTAATTTTTTTTAGTTGTCAACTACGGGCACTGCACCACTCTGTTGTTTATGCACAACCTACTGCAGTGCTCCCCCAGTTTGTAAGCATTGCTTATAACAATTGTCACGTCTTAAAGATGCCATGCCTACTTCTATGCTTTTTCTAAGATAATCGTTAAGGACCACCGTTTTGACTCCGATATCCCGTTGCGCGCTACGACCGGGTCTATAGGACACGTGCCATCTTTTGTCGTCCAAACCGTCGTACCTTCGTTGGGCGATCTATGACAATCGTTACCTCCGATTGTCATGACTGAAAAACACCTCCCTGACCACTTATAAGAATCAGTCACTATAAAACATGGCTGCGACTCTGTCCTGATTGTTCGGTGTCGGCTTTTCATCTTTGTCCCCTGGATTGACACATTAAAGGGGGGGGGGGGGGGGGGCGTCCACCAACCACGACAAGGCTACGACAATGGGTTCCCGACAAGGTTCACGACAGGCCTACGATTGGAAGGCCTGTCATTACTTTGCCATGGTTGGTGGACCCTTTTTTTTCTCTTTTTTTTTAGTCAAGTTTATTTACTGACGTTACAAGCGTTCATCTATTGCTAGATGATCTTCCACGTTGGCGTCCAGACAGAATATACAAGCACAGGACATACAATATATAACACATTCATTCACCATTTATCCACATCTTGTAACTTATCAATTAATGTATATGTTCCAGGGTATGTCTCTTGACATTTCTTGTACTCTGTTTCGGCAGTCTTCTGACTTGCTTTGCTTTAACAACCATCATAGTAAGTTAGCAAATACATTTCTTAGCTTAGCAACAATCTCAGTTAAGTTAAATTACTTTGTGGATTTCCTCCTTAATTTTCATCTTAAAGCTGTCCCCTTCTGACATTTGTGTTTCTTTGCACAATTTATCCCAGTATGTAGTTCCTATATACAAAGGCGAATGCCTATATTTTTCTAAATTTGGTTTCTTTACCTTAATTTTTAGTTTTTGATCTGCCCTCGTTCTTCTAGCTTCGATATCAAACACATAGTTTACATCTTTGGTCCACCACTAGTTCCCAACAAGAGGCTACGACAAGGCCACGACAGGCTGCGATAGGAAGCTTGTCGGGGGGCTTGTCGGGAGCCTTCCAACAAGGTTACGACAAAATTGACCATGTTCAATTTTTGCCACGACTGGAGCCGTGTCATGGAGTGTTGTGGTTTCCTCGATATCACTGTCGTAGTGTGTCAGGATCATGGACGCCTTTTTTACGGGAACCAGCAACGTCTACGACACACCCTGACACCGCTGTCGTAAAGCCCCTCTTCTCACGACAAGGCTGCGACAAGGCGCCGATAGGAAATTTCTTGATGTAGCCTTGTCGCGGTTGGTGGACGCCCGCCTTTACTACATGCCTACTGCCACCTGCTGACTTTTGGCCTCAGATAAGTTTGTTGGCCACTACCAAATAATTTCTGTTGAACCACTTCCTGACAAAATCGTCGCCGATCAATTCAACATTGATACCAAACCAGGTCTAAGAATCAAGATCCAAGATAATGAGTTCACTGTATTGATTATACTAAACGCACCAAAAGTGTTCATTTTAAAGGGGGCTATCCACCAACCAAGACAAGACTATGACAATGGCTTCCTGACAAGGTCCATGATTGGCCTACGATTGGAGGCCCTGTCGTGGTTGGTGGACCCCAGTTCCTGACAAGAGTCTATGACAAGGCCACGACAAGGCCATGATTGGAAGCTTGTCAGGAGCCTTCTAACAAGGCTACGACAAGATCGAGCACATTCGCTTTTTCCCACAACTGGACCCTTGTCGTGGAGTGTCATGGCGCGTCGATAGGAAATTTTGGTGGAGCGTGCACTTCCCGACACGCCCCGCCAAAGCTGTTGTAAAGCCCCCCTTCTTACGAAAGGGCTGCGACCAGCGCCAATTTCTTGTCGGCGCTTGTCGTAGCCTTGTCGTGGTTGGTGGAAGCCACCCTTTATACTATGATGTATTCTTTGATGTGAGTTTAGATTAGGCTATAAGAAAGCAGAGTTTCATGGCCCACTTATTTTGACTTACAGCGAAGCTAATGAAAGTTGGTTCTGACAGAAAACAGGCATGTATTTGCCCTGTCATCATACAGGATAGATAAACTGATTTTTTTTAAAGTTTCATTTTGTCGGTTATCCTGAGCTCAGGAAGAAGGCTAAAAAGATTGGCCGGTATAGAAACAGAGAACCACTCAAACAAAATGGCTGATCCTTGGTTTGTATTACCCCCCCTCCCCCAAATATAAAGTCTCCATAAGAAATGCACAGAGCACATGGAATCGGCAAACAGGAGATTCCAGATAACCAGTATCTAGAAACACACCATTTTATAAAGAATTTAAGTCACTAACAAAAAGAGTATTAAACGAATCGATACCAACGGGTAATTATTCAACATTTTTTACTACTACAAATATGTCTATATACTTTATATATTAATAACGATACAGACTCATGATGAGTCAACGGCTATGTTACATGATATATTTATACCGGTTTTTAGTGGTTTTGTTCTCCTATTGCTACCTTAATGTCAATTCTCCATTACTATGAAGTGTGATGATTTCCTGGGGGAACAATCTATATTAATCTCATAGATGTTTGAATATGTATGAACATGGTAAACTGTACTACGGATTTGATAAACTGTTCAATAGTTGTGTATTTATAAGTACGAGAGGCAAATCACACAGAATCTGACATGTTAAAAGATGGCGGCCAAGAAAACCAGCCACGGCTGATAGCCAACCTGTTTATTGGCGAAAATGTAAAATCACAAACACAAATGTATAAATCACCAACATTTGCCAATAAAGAATGATCTAAAAAAAAAAAAAAAAAGTCTCATCCATGCTAAGTCAAATCATCATTTACTTCGTAACAAATTCCATGAATATTCATTCGATATGAATTATTTGCAATTGGTCCTAAAAATCTGATTTACCATCAGATCTCACTAAAACATTTTACATACTAGAAACAAGAAAATATTGCGAACTCTATAACTGCCGTAAGTATAAGCAAAATTACCACCACGCTTGACAGTGCTGTGAACTTATCAATGTAAAGTGGTCTTATATGTCGATACGTGGTTCATGCTTGTTATTAATCTTGTAGGTAATTAACACAATAAAAAATAATTTTGTATATGCGTTACCGTATTCTCTTCGTAGTTGACGACGTGATAACCTCGCTGTCGCTCAGATATTACTACGCGTTAGCTCCTCAGAGATAACGCCACTCGTAAACAAAACCAGCCATTACTATATACCCATGCCATATATACTGTAACTACGCACCGTTTCGGCATATGATGTAAAGATACTATACGGACTACTGGTCCGTACACTAAAATACGGACCACCTTGCCATACACGTTTATTAAAGATATTGGTTGTTAATCCAAATGAAATTGACTTTTGTTTGAATTTCGGGTATATAGTAAATATATAACGTCCAACCATGCTTGTACAAGTCACAAAACTCGATGATAATTTACCGTTTGTACGGAACTCGGCATAAATACCTCGGTCCGTATACAAACCGTAAATTACCATCTCGTTCTGTCAATTGTACAGCATGGTCAGGACGTTCTATATAATTACTGTGTACGTAGTTTGACTGCTCACACCACTCAAACAAAATGGCCGCTCTTTGGCTTATATTCTGAATGCTCACACCACCGTCCCAACATCTGCATATGAGAACGAGTGGTTCCTCAAATTTGCCGCCATTTTGTGGGCAGACGGTAATGGGCCTCATGAGGCCCCTTTCCGCGGTGAAATTGGTAGTTATAGGGCGGCCCGTTGCTCCTGGTGCGTGTGGCGGCCTGGTCTAACGATATTCATATAAAACAACGAACGGTGATTAAATTTCCCGCCCGTAATGAACACGAGACTGCAGCTCCGCCCGGCTTGTTCTAATTACGACACGATTGCTATTCCAACAGGAAGCCCCGAGTACGCATGCGCCTGACCTGCGTCTCCTGCCACTTCCGGTGTAGAGTATGTGTCTGAGACGACAGGCTGAGTCTGTGATGAGTGACGGGTTTTTTTTGTCTTTCTTTTCTAATTGTTTACTTACCCTGCAAGGATATCTGTTACAGGGCAAGTACGAATTGTCCTTAAAGATTTCGTAACCACTATACAATAGTAATGTATATACGGTGTGTTTTAAGCATTGATTCGGTGCATTGTGTATGTATTATAGAGAAACAGGCTTACTGTCTCCGTACGGATAAAATACGCGGTAAAATCGGCGATCATATGAACCGATGCCAGAGGCAGAGGTTCATCTGATCGCCGATTTTATCAAGTATTTTATCCGTACAAAGACAGCCAGCCTGTTTCTCTATTATTATATACCTTAAAATATCCAATTTTTAACCTTGCTTCTGGGGGAGTTTTTGGATTTCGCCGCCGTACATGCCCCGTACGCCACATACATACCCCGTACGTCACCTAGGTGTCGTACGGATATAAATACGACATGGGTAGGAGCGGGCCGTATGTGTAGCATATACTACCACAGGTATTAATAATATCAAGAAACATCACGAAATTTCATATGATTGTTATATGGCGTGAGTTGTCATCGCGAAATGATATCACGAAGCAGAGCTGTGTGATATCTGTGGCAGAAGACAATGAACATTCAAAGTGTGTTATGACAGTAATTTCTCATGGTAAATGAGATTATTATGATTGATTATAAATAATTAGCATTGAATAAACATTCAAGAAACTTTAATATTTCGAAATAAATAATGATTCAACCTCATAATGGACAGGACTATTTTTCTGGAATCTCCCGCAGGAGATTCTGAAATGCCACAATCTCCAGGTAGTTAATTCCAGGTGCCCTATACATTTCCTTTGGAGACTTCGTAACAGAGGGTAATAAAATTATATTCCACGATGAATTAGTTCACATTATAGATCTAGTGTGATCTCCCACTTGTTCTGTCACATACATAGAAAAAGACAAATATTACAGCAAGATACAAATGTGATAATTCGTTTTAACAGTAGTTTAGATTTCAGAGCTCAATTGTAAATCGAAGACGATGTATGATAAGCATTGTATATATGACGAACCATTTATCCTACCCCTAATAAAAAACGCCATAGGCTTAACATGGGATTTGTTTATGTCACTGGGTGTGACATAAAGTGTTGTTTATGTCACTACCTTCTAATACTGAAAAAATGTAGAAACGGGGTAGGATAAAATCTAGACGCCACTCGTTTGAGTTTACTTATGTCACTCATTTTGTTGGCTCCATAATGTCACTCGTCTTCGACTCGTAAAATTATGGAGCCAACAAAATGCGTGACATAAATAAACTCAGACTCAAACTCGTGACATCTCTTTATATTATGTATGATAAGCCATGCATGTATGTACGATGAGCAGTGTGTGTATGATGAGTATTTATCTAACCCCTGGAATAAATGTCCGTAGGCTTAACATTGGGAACTCGTTCTCCATGCCCCTACAAGTATTGCAGTCCGTTCTCCATGCTTTATATCCTGTGTGTTGTCCGTTCTTTTAGTGGGTACAGGGGTGAGATAAATACAGAAATCAACTCGTTTTGGTCAAAGTAGTCCAACTCCAACTCGTTTGAATGCTACTTAATCAAACATCAAACTCGTGGAGAACGACGAGTTTGACCAAAACTGGTTGGTTTCTTCTTTAGTATGCATACAAGCCGTTCATGTATGATGAGCCATGTATTTATTATCCACCTAATACAAAGTGTCCATAGAAAACACATGCACATACGGAAAAATAGTGCGTATGGAAAAATAGTTACCTACTATATTCAAAACGGTAGAATTCCGTCGAATCTGCTTGAAGGATCTTCCGCACATAGGGACAGAGTGAACCCGATCTAGGGTGGGAGATTGAAGCCCCACAGGAGTGAGATTCTCGTGTAGTGGAAAACTCGAATCTGTTCTTATTTTTTGTAGCACTATACTCAGACAAACTTCTTCTCTTATGATTCATTTCGAGCCATGCCGAAATCAATGTTTAATATTGTAGTTTTCTAATCTACCTTTCTCGTGAGAAACCAATGAGATCCCAACTTTCGCTGGTAACCCTTTCATAACTCCGCTGATTCCCCCCACCCACCAATTGCATAAGTATTTGATGCCATGAAAGCACATCTCTTTGTGGAGCAGTCAGCAGAGCGTCCGATTGGGGATGTGGACGTCGTGTGGTCGAACCCTGCTAACGGCATTGTGGGGTTTCATTTTTTATATTTTCCGTACTCGGACTCGACGAAGTCGCTAGTACTTAACTAAAATGATATTGACATGCCACTTGTCCAGAAAAGGTGGATAATAAATACAATATTGACTGGTTTCAGATAAAAGCGGTTGTATGCTCATTGGAGTTGACTCTGCGCAATATCCTCGCATACGCTCGGATATTACTACGCGTGAACTCCTCGGAGCATACGGCGGCTTGTATCGGAAACCAGTCAATATTGTGTATGTATGACACACTCTGTATGTGTAATGAGTGTCTGTATGTGCTACAACCTGCAAGATGAGGTGCGCCAAGGTACAGCCGGAAAAAGGACAAGGCTATTCGCTCATGCGTCATGTTTTTACCAATAATCAACCCACATTTACAGTCTGCTCAGCCTGCGTCGTCAGGTCGGGTATTAAACAGAAAATACACGCCTCGTCCTCTCCATCGGTCACCCACACTCTCCAGGGTTTCTAATTTCATACGTGCCTCGCATTCCTCAAAAATAAAGGGGGAAATTAAAAAAAACCTATATTTAAACATTAATGGTGTTTTGTGTTGTTACGCCAACTGAGCCCTGTTGTTTTCTTCAAGAGCTGGTTGGATCTTATTAACCCTTTAACCCTTTAACAGCAGGAAGATGCCTCCAGGCATTCCCCTGGCTACGGCAGGAAGATGCCTCCAGGCATTCCCCTGGCTACGGCAGGAAGATGCCTCCAGGCATTCCCCTGGCTACGGCAGGAAGATGCCTCCAGGCATTCCCCTGGCTACAGCAGGAAGATGCCTCCAGGCATTCCCCTGGCTACAGCAGGAAGATGCCTCCAGGCATTCCCCTGGCTACAGCAGGAAGATGCCTCCAGGCATTCCCCTGGCTCCGGCAGGAAGATGCCTCCAGGCATTCCCCTGGCTACAGCAGGAAGATGCCTCCAGGCATTCCCCTGGCTATGGCAGGAAGATGCCTCCAGGCATTCCCCTGGCTACGGCAGGAAGATGCCTCCAGGCATTCCCCTTGCTACGGCAGGAAGATGCCTCCAGGCATCTTTGAGGCATCAGTGACACTTATATACAAAATTCAATAGATAAAAAGATAATTGTTTGATTTAAAAGAAATTTTTACAATGTATAAGAGCCATACTGACCTTTAATTTGGTATAATAAAATAAGTTCAGTCACCAAGGTAAATTTCTTAAATCACATGACACATCACATGACATTGCTATTTCCCAAAAAAGGTGCCTGCCGTAGCAGGGTCGTTTGGGTAGGCAATGCCCGCTGTGTAATGGTGAACAGGGAAACTGGGTGCTGCAGGGAAAGGGTTAAGGACGAATGATGCCTTGAGGCATCATCCAGTCCAGGCCAGATGATGCCTCAAGGCATCATTTCTCTAAAATCAATAAAATCGTTTTGACAAGGTAATAGTTTATTGATCTACATGAAATCTTCAGGAAATGTAGCTATAACATCAAAATCAATATTAGTAAGCTAAAATAAGTGAGATATTATTGATTACCAATAATATCATGTGATGGAACATCAAAATATGACTTTATCTAAAATGTGTTCGTCCTCTAGAGATATGCACCATCACTAGCGCCCGTCCTTACGGTGACAGCTCTGCCACAGGTCGCCGTCCTTAAAGGGTTAAGATACGATCTGATGAGAGGTTTTGTTATCAAATGTAAGGATAATATCACAAAACCAATTGAAACATTACTATCCAACGGAAATACCCTTGATGTCGTATGTTTTATCTTCAGCTGATTGAAGAGAGTTTAGAAATATGATAAGAGAGGAACGGCATCAATTATCGCTCATTCTTTTAGGTTATTTTGAGAGTGGGTTTTTTACTGCGAGGTAAGCGTTTAACATCTGTGTTGGCGAGGCAACTTGCTCAGTCTGGGATACACGGAAACAGAGTTTGCCATATATGGTCAAATGCGAAGTGCTTTGGCAATTGAAAAAGGAGCGAAAACAAACTTACACTGCGTGAAAACCAACAGTTTATTCATATATACGCCATCACGTAAGTGCACGTATATCGGCTATATATTGACACGTTTCCTCTTCTATACGTCAGCGTAATAGCTGTATTTGTGGCAAAGCGTATATGAATAGAAATATCGTGTGCGGGACATGTATACGCGGGTTGTATACACTTTACACGTCTATGGATGAGGCGTATATACTCAACAGAAAATAGGACTACCTTGTATACGCAAAATCATACCTATATTTGCCGGGCGTATACATATATAAACTGGAGGTTTTCGCGCAGTGTTTGAAAGTATATCTGTTTGAAATTTGGCAAACCAACTGTGTAGCCATTGCATAACGTTTTATGCAGAGCAATACAGCGAGCTGTTTCAAAACGTGGGTTAAGTCTATGGTTTTGAAACAGCTCCCAGACTTGCATAACCATGAGGTCAGCATTTGCATCCAATTTGATAGTTACAAATGCTGCAGGCTGTGGTGTGGCGTTAGATGCAGCGCAGCTTGGTGTATTTTTTTGCACAGATATACTTTCAAAATCAGTTTGTTTACGCTCCCTGAAATGAAACCCTTTTTCTATGTATTCGCGGAACAGCAGGTCCGCAGTTATGGTCAGGAATACAGGAAATGATATTAAACATTACAAAAATATTTGATATGTGGATGCAGTCCCTCTAATAACTAACGTTCATTACTCCAAATCTTCGCGTAGATGTGACACATTCTTGGAAAAATAAAGCGAGCATATCGCAGTTTACGTTATTACACAGCATACATAAAGAGCTACTTTTTCGTCGGATCTGCTTGGAGTTTCACCGCACATAGAGACAGGCTTAGCTAGACCTATGCATGAAGATTGAAGTGCCTCGAGACTGAAATTCTCATAAACAAAGAACCTGCTTCTTATATAAAAGCAGGGTTCAGATCTAAATTGGGGATGGGGGGTCCACCGGGCTCCGATACACACCGATATACACAGATATTGACCTCACGATACAAAATCAAAATCGTAGCAGAAATCGGGGCAGTTAGGTTTCTACGATGACTTATATCGATACTATAGAGGAAACCTATGGGAGTTTAGGGTCTGAGCTCGTATCCCATCGAGTTTGAGGCGAACCCGCGTGAATTATGTAGTGATTCAAACGAGATGGGATCGAGTTCTGACCCTTAACTTGAATGGGTTTCTGAATTCATCTCACCCTTCACATTGACTAATGGGCTAACATTTGTGCCATAATCCCCCCATCGGATATTTTTCCTAAATATCTAATGGGCGTCAGATACGAGTTCCCAATGTTAAGTCTATGGAGAAAAAACCAAGGGTGAGATAAACACTGATACACTACGATATGCTACGATATGGACTTCCAGATAGGCTACGATTTGGTCATTTTGTAGCGGTGTATAGGGGGCTCTATCGGGGCGTATCGGCGTTGGTAGGCGCGGGTCTAAACCTTTGGTCACAACAATTGTAGGTAACGATAGTCTAAGATCGCCCATGATCGTACGACAGTTTGGAAGACAATCGCTGTAAGCGGTGAATAATTGTCGCGGAGCATCGCAGTAGGTTACGCACAAGTCGGCTGAGTGGTGCAGTGTATGCAATTTTTACAATTTTAGTCAAATATTTCTCAGGATCAAATTAACCACAAGACAATTATGAAATTAGGCATATAGGTACACCATATATATAGAACCCCTATTTTTCAATTTCTATAAGTTTTAACATCTGAAAAAAAGCTGTAACCACCCATTATCCCAGTATGACATGTCTAACCTTGTTATTGGTTGGACAGATTTGGCGACTATTTCAACTACGATACCCTATCATTATTAAAGGACAGTTCAAACCACCCTACGTGTCACCTGCAAAATCTCCAAATGGTCGCTATTAACGATTGTCATGACTGAAAAACATCCCCCGTACGATCATATGTCTATAGGACACTGATGTTTCCAAACGGTCGCTATTAACGATCACTGTGACTGAAAAACATCCTCCGTACGATCATATGTCTATAGGACACTGACGTCTCCAAACGGTCGCTATTAACGATTCTCATGGCTGAAAAAACATCCCCCGTACGATCATATGTCTATAGGACACTGATGTTTCCAAACGGTCGCTATTAACGATTGTTGCGACTGAAAAACATCCCCCTTCTAGCCTTCCGACCTCATGCTGGGACTCCTATCCCGGTAATCCCCACAGTACCTGAAGTACAAGCCGCGCCCTGCTTTAAAGAAGTCACTAAACACTTGAGTAAATATATATGTTGCACCTCACTTAAATGCAGCCTCAGATGTGCCCCTCAGAAGTGAACTGCGGCTCGAGTAGGGACAGGAGTGAGTTGAGCGCATTGTGCCACGCTCCTCTCATGTCGCCCACCCCCTGGCACCTCGCCATTCGTTCGCGCCGCTTCAAAAGAAAAAAAAAACAACTTCAAACGGGGATCGAGACGTATCTACAGACTCGGAAGAAGAAGAGCGGTTACAAACTGCGTGTCGCAGGGTGGAGGAGGGAGGGGGGTGTGGATGACGCTTTTAGTCGTCTCCTCTGAGTCTCTGTTGAAAACGAGGCTCACGCAGGCGCCGTCATGTTCAACAACATCTCGCGTTTTCTCGCGATACTTCTGTAAAGTCTCGCGCAGGTGCGGGAGCGACCTTTGTTAGCAAGGTGAGCGGCCGAGGGGGGATGGTGAGAGGCTCAGACAAGAGAAAGCGGTGACACTGTGTCCGGGGCTCCCTTGTGACATTCAACCGTCACCTGCTGCTTAGGACGTGTCTCGGAAAGGGCTGCAGTGTGTGTCTGTCATATACCATAGTGTCTGTTATCAATCTAACGTTTTTAGTCTATGTGATAGGAAGTCTTTGTTTGTTGCATGCTATAACGTCAGTCGCGAATATCAAATTTTGTATCTATGAGATATGAATAGACTATGTCCGTCATATATCATAGTGTCAGTTATCAATCTAACGTTTTTAGTCTATGTGATATGAAGTCTTTGTCTGTTGTATGCTATAACGTCAGTCGCGAATATCAAATTTTTTATCTATGAGTTATGAAGAGTCTATGTCTGTCATGTTTCATAGTATCAGTTGTCAATGTCACATTTTTCATCTATGGGATATGAAGTCCTTGTCTGTCTTATGCTGTAGTGTAAGTCGCGAATGTCGCGAATGTCAGATTTTAATCTGTGATAAAGTCTATGTCCGTCACATACCATAGTGTTAGTTATCAATGTCATATTTCTAACTGTGGGATATGAAGCCTTTTTCTGTTCTATGCTATAGTTTCAGTCGCGAATGCCAAATTTTTTTATCTATGAGATTTGAAGAGTCTATGTCTGTCATATATCATAGTGTCAGTTGTCAATGTCACATTCTTTTATCTCTGGGATATGAAGTCTTTGGTTGTTGTATGCTATAACGTCAGTCGCGAATATCAAATTTTGTATCTATGATATATGAAGAGTCTATGTCTGTCATATATCATAGTGTCAGTTGACCATGTCACATTCTTTTATCTATGGGATATGAAGTCTTTGTTTGTTGTATGCTATAGCGTCAGTCGCAAATATAGAATGTTTTATCTATGAGATATGAAGAGTTTATTTCTGTCATAAATCATAGTGTCAGTTGTCAATGTCACATTTTTTATCTCTGGGGATAAGAAGTCTTTGTCTTTATCCCACCCCTAATAAAAAGACTCCATCAGCTTAACATTGGCCGACTGTATTCTGGCGAGTCGTGTAGTAAAAGGTTATTCATTGCAGGAGGATAACAATAAATTATTTGTGACCATGTAGGATAAATACTAAACTGAAGTCGAGTTAGTAGTATTAGTGTTTATTGCACTCTGGTCAGGTCTGCTTCTCACTGTGCTCAACTAATGACTCGCTCAGTAGCTTGCGACCTGCCCATTGTGCGACAAACATCAACAATACTAATTCTCGTTCAGTTCTTGTATCTCACCCCTGGTACAAGTTTAGCCATAAAAATGACATTGGAAAAAAGATATTCAACGATCAACCGGTAAAGTGACAATACTACGCCACTTTCATGATGGAGTGAATATGAGATGACGTCATATGCTATTAACTGACTGGATTTGAGAAGTAATTTGAATCATTCAGATATTGTGATGCTATTTAATATCAGTAAAAGGGGTGAGATGAATCCAGAACCACAATCTAAATGCAAAATACACAATACTCCACTCGTTTGGATGGGCCGTAATCGTCAGTCGATGAGGATTGTGGCACATCCAAACTTCTGCAGTATTATTAGAGCGTGCTTGCACGCCTATATACATCATCTAGAGCTTAGAGTCAGGGTTAGATTGGTCACATTGAACTTTCAGTGTGCTTCCAGAAAACTATCCCTTTACTATCTGCATGCTGTTCCCTGTGATAGTGAGAACACAGCAGGGAGCCAGTGTCTCAGGGTCTTAGAAGTGTGTCCAGCTGACCATGACCAATCACTCAAGACCGAAATACCTCATTGACCCACTGTTTTTGATATGTTTTGATCCTAGACTCAGGCAGTTAGAGAAATGGCATGTTGACTGGGTGCAAGTGTGTTATAGAAAACTATCCATAGGCTAAATCTAACTCAGACCTTTTATTTGTTATACGTTCATAATTGCACGCTCATTCATCTATGATGAACATACTTTTTGCTCCTAGTGTATTTCTACGACTCTCGATGCAGTTCTATATAAGTCATATAGCAGAGTGTCCATTATCAATGTCACACTTTCATCAATGGGATATGAAGTCTTCGTCTGTTGTATGCTTTAAGTGTCAGTCTTGAATGTCAGATTTTTTATCTATGAGATATGAAAGCCAGATTCTTTTGTTCTATGAGTTTTGAAATGTCCATGTCTGGAGGGTGGTTGTGGTCCACTAGATTCTAGGTCAACTCTCTACTGTAGAACGGTCCCAAGGCGCTATAATATCATGTAAGGAGGTCAGGGTGAAGGTCGGGGTTTGCTGCGAATGCAGTCATTGGCTACTGGGTTTACTCTATTCCTTATATGGCAGTGAGTGTAATGGGACATCTCCATGTAGCTGTTATATGCTTTAGCATCAGCCATGAATGTCAGATTTGTTTTAGTTCTATAATACATCAGTTGGTAATCTAATATTTTGTTATCTATGAGATATGAATAGGCTATGTCTGTCATATACTATAGTTTTAGTCGTCACTGACTATTGGCCAATTTTTTTCAAAAACCATTCATTCGTTAATAAATGATGACATTAGGCATGCATGTATGAATTATTAATAAAATTCTCTGTTGAAAATATCTGTCAATTTGGATAAGATTTAGTGTAGGAAAAACGAGTATGACAGCGACTATGGTAGCTTTAGGGGGTGCGTCCACCAACCACTACAAGGCTGCGACAACGGCTTTCCGACAGGGTCCACGACAGCTCTGCGATTGGAAGCCTTGTCGTAGCCTTGTCGTGGTTGGTGGACCACAGTTCCCGACAAGAGGCTACTACAAGGCCATGACAGGCTGCGACATGAAGCTTGTCGGGGGCCTGTCGGGGGCCTCCCGACAAGGTTACGACAAAATCGAACATGTTCGATTTTGGAGCCGTGTCGTGGCATGTCGTGGCGTGTCGGGAGGTTGTCGCAGACGTCTACGATAGAATATTTAGGTGGAGCGGGCACTTGCCGACAGGCTGGGACAAGGGGTTACGACAGCCCCCCTTCTCATGACAAGGCTGCGACAAGGCTGCGATTGGAACTTTCTTGTCAGCGCGTGTCGCAGCCCTGTCGTGGTTGGTGGACGCACCCCCTAAGAGGTGTCTTCCGGTATGGACAACAAAATTGACGACATTTTCAAAATAAACGATTTCTTATGCCAAACCAGCAACGGCATGTCCGGGGGGGGGGGGGGGGGGGGGGCGTTGAATGGTATTTTCATTATCTCTCGAAAGATTTATTTAAAATGGAAACACCATAAGAAATTTTGGTTAGGCATGAATATAGCTGGCGATTCCTAAAACGCTGCTTCACTGGACTAGAATATATACCTGGATCTCCTGTTCAGCAGATAAGAGGAAAAAGTTGATATTAAAGTCCTCTTTGTACCATCCTGCTTGGCTTTTGGTGTTCAGGGAACATAGGAGAAATGATATTTACTATCCACCTAGTAGATCGTGTCCATAGAAAACACATTGGCAGTGTGTATCAACATCCCCGGCGCATCTGGACATGTTGCATGCTTCGGGTTGCAAAAGCCGGTGCATACGGAAAAGTAGTGCGTATGAAAAAAAATAGTGCGCACCAAAATGAACTGATATCAGTACTCCACTTATCAGGAAAAGGTGTATGATAGATACAATATAGCCTGGTTTCAGATAAAAACAGTTTTATACTCGTCGGACTTGCCTCTGCGTAATATCCTCGCATATGCTCGGATATTAGTACGCGTCCTCGGAGCATACGACCACTTGTATGTGAAACCAGTCGATATTGTGTATTTATTACCCACCGATTACAGTATCTCAAAAGGAAATGTATAGGGCACCTGAAAACAGCTACCCGGAGATTCTGGCATGTCAGAATCTCCGGAGATCTCAGGAGATTCCGGAAAAATAGTCCTGATTATAGTACTTCAAAATAAGTTTCTTGAATGTTTATTCAATGCTAATTTTTCAGAATCAATCATGATAATCTCATTTACCATCAGAAATCACTGTCATAATACACTTTGCATGGTAGAATCACATGTTAATGGTGAACTTTATTATTGGTGTATGTCTACACTGAATGACTGGCACGCTTGACAGTGTTGTGGCGTCTGGAACCAAATGGCCTACAGGAACATTTTAATTGCAAGAGACATGTTATTAATCTTGTAGGTGGGTAATAAATACAATAACGACTGGTTTTGTATTGAGTGACCGTAATCTCCTCGTAGTTGACAATGTGATTCCTCGCTAATCTCTCGGATATTACTACGCGTCAACTACTCGGGGATTACGGCCACTCATACACAAAACCAGTCAATATTGTATATGTATTAACATTCAATATTATTCTGCTCATCATAAGAATAAATTTCCTTGTGTAAAAAACGGAAGAAGGGCAGTTCTGAGTTTTAGCTATAATATCAAATATGTTTTAGATATGTAGCTAACATTATCAACAACACAAGAAAGTAAGATTGTGTTGATCACATTTAATACTCCATACGTATTTACAGCATTTGGACATTGTATGGAGGGTGATGATATAAAAATGTCTCCTATTTTTATATATATATATAACAGATACTATAATTCTCATTTCTGTAATCATTCACATACAAAACTTCGACTCGTCACAAATTTACAAATTCCCGACCTGTTAGGTCTTAGAAAAAGCACATGGATATAACAAACGACCTATAGATGTGTCAATGCGTACAGTCATGAATAATAAACATTCATTTCAACTCTACCGACGACAATATCCCTCAATAATTAAAACAAGAAGGTAATCTCCTTCAGTGGTTCTCTTCACAGGCTGTGTTAACCAGGAAGAAGGTGGGAGAGTGTAGTATGCTTCACTCTCCACACACAGTTTACACATCTCCACACAGGTTGTGTTAATCAGGGGGAATATAGGAGAGTGTAGTATGCTTCACTCTCCACACACAGTTTACAAATCTCCTCACAGGCTGTGTTAACCAGAAGGAAGGTGGGAGAGTGTAGTATGCTTCACTCTCCACACACAGTTTACACATCTCCACACAGGTTGTGTTAATCAGGGGGAATATAGGAGAGTGTAGTATGCTTCACTCTCCACACACAGTTTACAAATCTCCTCACAGGCTGTGTTAACCAGAAGGAAGGTGGGAGAGTGTAGTATGCTTCACTCTCCACACACAGTTTATACGTCTCCTCATAGGCTGTGTTAACCAGCAGGAAGGTGGGAGAGTGTAGTATGCTTCACTCTCCGCACACAGTTTACACATCTCCACACAGGTTGTGTTAATCAGGGGGAATATAGAAGAGTGTAGTACACCTCACTCGCCACACACAGTTTACAAATCTCCATACAGGCTGTGTTAACCAGAAGGAAGGTGGGAGAGTGTAGTATGCTTCACTCTCCACACACAGTTTACAAATCTCCATACAGGCTGTGTTAATCAGGGGAAAGGTAGGAGAATGTAGTATGCCTCACTCGCCACACACAGTTTACAAATCTCCTCACAGATTGTGTTAACCAGAAGGAAGGTGGAAGAGTGTAGTATGCTTCACTCTCCACACACAGTTTATACGTCTCCTCATAGGCTGTGTTAACCAGCAGGAAGGTGGGAGAGTGTAGTATGCTTCACTCTCCGCACACAGTTTACACATCTCCACACAGGTTGTGTTAATCAGGGGGAATATAGGAGAGTGTAGTATGCCTCACTCGCCACACACAGTTTACAAACCTCCTCACAGGTTGTGTTAATCAGGGGGAATATAGGAGAGTGTAGTACGCCTCACTCGCCACACACAGTTTACAAATTTCCATACAGGCTGTATTAACCAGGAGGAAGGTAGGAGAGTGTAGTATGCGTCACTCTTCATGCACAGTTTACACATTTTCACACAGGCTGTATTACTCAGGGGAAGGTTGGAGAGTGTAGTATGCCTCACTCTTCACACACATTTCACATATCACATATGTTGGTTTTAATCAAGGAGTAAGTGGGAGGGTGTAGAATGCCTCACTCTCCATGCACAATTTACATGTTCCACACAGGATGTAATAATCAGGGAGGAGTTTGGAGTGTGTAATACACCTCACTCTCCACAAAGAGTTAACACATCTCCACACAGGCTGTATTAATCAGGGAGGAGGTGGGAGAGTGTAGTACGCCTCACTCTCCACACACAGGTTACACATCTCCACACATGCTGTGATAATCAGGGAGTAAGGCAGGAGTGTGTAGAATGCCTCACTCTCCACACACAATTTACACGTTTACTGCTCGCCACACCGCCACGACAAACACTCTGCACCAATTTTCGCCCACCACTATTGGCCAGCCTCGTTCTGGTACCGGAAGCGCTGGTACCCGGCAGTAAATGACTGGCAGCCGGCCAGGGTCCCAATAACGCCCCCTCCTGACATGAGACGATCTGTGAGCAAGTGTCAGCTGCTCTGTTAGGTGTCCTGTGAGCTGTTTTCTGAGGTACACATTGAGCTGCACTGTGAGCTGTACTGTGAGCTGCTTTGTGTTCTGTACTGTCAATTGCTTTGTGAGCTGTACTGTGAGCTGTCCTCTGTGCTGAACTGTGGGCTGGACTGAGAGCTGCACTGTGAGTTGTACTGTGAGCTGTACTGTGAGCTGTACTATGAGCTGTACTGTGATCTGAACTGTGTTAACTGCTCATCTCCCCTGTGAGCTGCTCTATGTGATGTTATATGAACTGCTGTGTGAGCTGTTCTGTGAGTTGTACTGTAAGCTGTACTGTGAGCTGTACTGTGAGCTGCTCTGTGTTAACTGCTCTATGTCATCTTCTCTGTGAGCTGCTCTGTGTGATGTTGTGTGAGCTGTACTGTGAGCTGTACTGTGAGCTGCTCTGTGTTAACTGCTCTATGTCATCTTCCCTCTGAGCTGCTCTATGTGATGTTATATGAACTGCTCTGTGAGTTGTACTGTGAGTTGTACTGTGAGTTGTACTGTGAGCTGTACTGTGAGCTGTACTGTAAGCTGCACTTTGTTAACTGCTCTATATCATCTTCCCTCTGAGCTGCTCTATGTGATGTTATATGAACTGCTGTGTAAGCTGCTCTGTGAGCTATACTGTGAGCTGTACTGTGAGCTGTACTGTGAGCTGTACTGTGAGCTGCACTGTAAGCTGCACTGTGTTAACTGCTCTGTATAATGTTATATGAACTGCTCTATGAACTGCTCTGTGAGCTGTGCTGTGAGCTGCTCCCTGGGCTGCAGACTGAGGAGTTGCTCTCTTGCTGGGATTGTGAGTCTCTTGCGCTTTGTTAACAAGATTGATTGAAGTCATCGCCACATCTCAGCACACTTTGCTGATCGCGTGGTTCCGACTCGAGCACTGAGATGTACCGTGGTGAGTATAGCCTGCTGTCCCGACCAACACAAATATATACGTTTATAAAAAACAGTACAGACGACTGAAATAAGAGCTCCTCTGGGCAAACATCCATTTCATGTAGGGTGGTGGCTGTGTGTTTTTCTATCGTCGCCCACAGATTTTTGTAAGGGCATGCTGGTACATATATGATATGACCACGAGTGTCGTTTTACCAGAGAACTAGAACTGGTGATAGTGAGCTCATAAATAACTGAGCAGCTCGCCAAGTGGTCTTAAATGTAAGTGTCTCCTGTTGTTGAGTCGAAATGCACGCAGACTATGTGGTTCAGCTGGTCAAGTACTCAATGCATGTCTAGAGTCTGCATCTTAGTTAGCGATTCAACACATGTATACAGTGAGACTGTAAGTGATTGGCTCAACGCATGATATGATACTTAGGTTTGGTTAACGACAGACTCAATGTATGTTTTGTGACTGAGGCTCGGCTAGCGCCAAACTCAACTAATGCAGTGAGACAGCGGGTCAGTTAGTGTTTAATCCAATGCATGCTGTAGGATAGCGGCTAGACTCAGGCTCGGTTAGTGACAGACTCAACGATGATGCACAGCTCGCGATAGACTCAATGCATACTTTTAGACAGTGGCTCAGTTAGCGACAAACATAATGCATGCCATCAGTCTGAGGCTCAGTTAGTGACAGACAAAATACATGCCGTGAGGCTGAGGCTCAGTTTGTGGCAGACTTAATGCTTGCAGTAAGACAGCAGGTCAGTTTTCAATAGACTTAATGCATGCCTTTCGACAGTGACTCAGTATGTGACAGACTCAATGCATGCTTTGCATCTGTGGCTCAGTTAGCAACAGACCTAATACATGCCGTTAGAAAGCAGGTCAGTTTGCAATAGACTTGATGCAAGCCATTAGACTGCGGCTCAGTTAATGACAGTCTTAATGCATGCCTTTCGATAGTGGCTCAGTTTGTGACAGTCTCAATACAAGCCATTAGACTGCGGCTCAGATGGTAACACACTCAATGCGTGTTGTGAGACTGCAGCTCAGCTAGCAACAAACTCAATACATCCTTTGAGACTAAGGCTCAGGTGGTAACAAACTCAATGCACGGCATTAGACTGTGGCTCAATTGGCAACAGACTTAATGCATGCCGCTCAGATGGTGACAGACTGAGGCTCAGTTTGCAAGAGACATGCGATTAGATTGGGCTCAGTTAATGAGAGACTTAATGCATGTTTTGAGTCTGAGGCTCAGTTGCCAATAGACTCTATGCATGCTATTAGACTGCAGTTCAGTTTACGGCAGACTTGACGCATGCTTTTATACAGGGGCGCAGTTAGCAACAAACTCTTAAGACATGCGTGTCTTGAGACTGCAGCTCAGATGATAACAAACTCAATGTGTGTTGTGAGACCACGGCTCAGATGATAACAGACTCAATGCGTGTCGTAAGACCGCAGCTCAGTTTGCGACAGAATTGATGCATGCTTTTGTACAGCGGCTCAGTTAGCATCAAACTCAATGCGGGTCTTGAGACTGCTGCTCAGATGATAACAAATTTAATGTGTGTCGTGAGACCGCGGCTCAGATGGTAACAGACTCAATGCAGGTCGTGAGACCGGGGCTCAGTTTGCGACAGACTTGATGCATGCCATTAGACTGCGGCTCAGTTTGCGACAGACTCAATGCACGGCAATCAACTGCGGCTCAGATGGGAACAACTCAATGCGTGTCGTGAGACCGAGGCTCAGTTTGCGACAGACTTGATGCATGCCATTAGACCGCTGCTCAGTTTGCGACAGACTTGATGCATGCCATTAGACCGCTGCTCAGTTTGCGATAGACTTGATGCATGCCATTAGACCGCTGCTCAGTTTGCGACAGACTTGATGCATGCCATTAGACCGCTGCTCAGTTTGCGACAGACTTGATGCATGCCATTAGACCGCTGCTCAGTTTGCGACAGACTTGATGCATGCCATTCAACTGCAGCTCAGATAGGAACAACTCAATGCGTGTCGTGAGACCGAGGCTCAGTTTGCGACAGACTTGATGCATGCCATTAGACTGCTGCTCAGTTTGCGACAGACCAGCTAGACCCGCAGTCCTTGTACTTGTCTTCAGATGTTGGCCTCGTTCCCACTCCAGGGTCTAATGATCAATATGATCCTCCACAAACGACCCCCGCAGGCGCATGCGCACTCATCACGCATGCGCAGAGTGCAGATCTCACTAAATAATCAGCGGACTCTGTGGACACAGTCTCTGCTTGGAGATTTGCACGCAGGCGGCGGCGATTGGAGCTCGTGTCGAGCCATGACGTATGTTGCAAGTTAAGTGGGAGTCAGACGGTGGGATTCATGTACCTCAAAATCTCATGAGATTCTGTTCCTTGTTAAGTAGAATTCACCTAGTGGAATTCATGTACCTTACAGGGTTCAAAATCTCATGAGATTCTTTACCTGGTTAAGTTGGATTCACGTGGTGGGATTTATGTACCACACAGGGTTCAAAATCTCATGAGATTCTTTACCTTGTTAAGTGGAATTCACACGGTGGGATTCATGTACCTCAAAAGCTCATGAGATTCTTTACCTTGTTAAGTAGAATTCACACGGTGGGATTCATATACCTCACAGGGTTCAAAGATTTCATGAGATTCTGTTCCTTGTTAAGTAGAATTCACCTAGTGGAATTCATGTACCTCACAGGGTTCAAAATCTCATGAGATTCTTTACCTTGTTAAGTGGAATTCACACAGTGGGATTCATGTACCTCACAGGGTTTAAAATCTCATCAGATTCTGTTTGCGATTAAGTACAATTCACCCAGTGGTTTTCATGAATCTCACAGGGTTCCAAATCTTAGGAGATTTGGTTCCTTTTCAGGGGTAAATGTCGCCAACAATTGCAAGGATAAAAGACATGTCACAGGGAAATTGAATGCTAAAATATAGACAAGAGATTTCGTTCGGGTACAAAATCTGAGCAGGATTTGTCTCAGCCAAACACCCTGTGAGGTACATGAATCCCATCTTGTGAATCCCACTTTACAGGGTACAGAATCTCAGCAGGACTTGTCTCCGACAAACACCCTGTGAGGTACATGAATCCCACTGTGTGAATCTCACTCTACAGGATACAGAATCTCAGCAGGACTTGCCTCAGACAAACACCCTGTGAGGCACATAAATTCCATCGTGTGAATCCCACTTCACTCCCCATGAGACAGCACAGATTGTTATTTTATTTTATATGTCAGAATTCATAGCCAGGCGTACACACACACACACACAAACACACAAAACCAACACTCACACAGATCAAACACTAACACTCACACAGAACAAACATTCACACGAAAGCCTCAGGCAAACAGCACAAACCGGTAACAAGCCAACAATCAACTGAGACTGGTGGTGCCACCGCACGGGCCTCCGGGTAAACACGATAGCCGGCGGGTGGTTTGGGGTGGTGGGGTGTAGGGAGGGGTGGTTGTACTGCTAAGGTTGACATAGGGAGGGGTTATTACGTTACTAATACAAAGACCTCGTTTCCGTGACTGGGATTAGGACAGGAAGTAGTGGGACGAGGATGCAGTCAGGGTTCAGACATGAAGAGTCGGTAGGATTTAGTGCATTGTGTATCAGATTGAGGTCAAGGTCAAGCTCTTATGTTATCCTACCCCTCATATAAATCTCCATAGACTTGACATGGTGTGACTGTATGCCATGGTTATGCCATATAATATTTATATGCCACGTGTGACATATGCAATTAAAAACATGAGACAGGGTAGAATCAAATCTAAACATCACTCAATTTCATATAATTCCATATGTGCCATTCATTGTCTTCTGCTACAGATATCACTCAGCTCCGCTTCGTGATATCATTCCATAAAAACAAATCATGCCATATAAACAATTGTATGAATTTTTTTTGATAATATAACCATGACGAATATACTGTAAATACGCACCGTTTTGCCTTATGATATAGATATCCCGCACCGTACACATACTTATATAGAACTGCATCGAGAATCGTATAAATAGACAATACTCCTAGAGTTTGGATGTATTCAAACGAGTGGAGTTTTGTCTATTTTACAATACGAGTGCGGTTCTGGATTTATCTCACCCCTTTTTATGACATTAGATATCATCAAAATTTTACAATAACTAGAATACACTTAGCAAATCCATATGACGTCATCGCAAAATTCACTACGCCACGGCCGTGGCGTAGTATTGTCACTTTACGGGGGTGATCATTGAGTATTTCTTTCTAATGTTATTCCTAAGGCTAAACTTGTACCAGGGGTGAGATAAAGCAAATTACGGCACCCTGTTCCATACGTTGACTAAGACATTAGTTGTAACGCCAAAATGCGGTAAGAACTTTTATCAATTTCAGGTATATAATAAATATAGAATGACCTAACCATGCTGTACAAGCTACAACATTCGAAGGGAAATTAGAGAATCAACAGTTTTCACAGAACTCGGCTAAACTCCTCGATCCGTATGGACCTCAATTTCCATCTCGTTTTGTAGCTTGTACAACATGGTCAGGACGTCTTATATGAATACTCGGCGCTAGTATTGAGGCCTCCTATAGACCTGACCTTCACCCATCTCTAGGTATTACAGACTACTATGGTGTGTGATTAAGTACGGTTTGATTGCGGTTACAGTTCATACTGGTAGGATACCAGGAGATGAAGGATCCTGCCATTGCTTTGGGCGCGTCATTTGGGCAACTATAGAATCTCCAGGGTTTTCTATTACAGTAGCTTCAGCGTCAACCTTGCCAGCAAAGTGGTGAATTGAATTAATATTGGAACTCTCTCGAGAAAAATGGGCATCCTGATTTTTGTAAATCGGGCCCCGATTTCTTGAAAAAAATTCTTTAATTGAAGTTATCATCCTCAAATTCCCCTATTGAGGGACGAGTACGTTTTCCCTTGTTCTGACTGACCGATACAGAATGAGGCCCATTGCAGCTTCGGCACACTTCCCTCCCTAAAACAAACAGTCCAGCGGATGAGCGGGCAGTCATCCGGAGGTACAGGCAGTTCATCCTGGTCAGTTCTCTTGTTGTTACCTTCCAATTTCTTTGTATGTGAAACATACATGCACTTTCCCTTGCCCTAACTGATCATGCTGACTCCACGTAACAGGCCACTGGAGGCGGCCCTTGGTTACGTTCAACACGGCCACCCCTACATAGTAAACACAGAGCCAGGATATAACCTTGATCTTGATGTATCGCCAGTTAGTCTGCAGCTAGCGTTTATTGCAGTAAAACCAGCAATAAAGCTTGTAATGGGACAAAGTCTTGGAGTCAGTCATTTAGTTTACTATTCACACCCTCGATAGTAACACTGTATACTTCATGCAATAAAGAGTATGACAGGAATCCAGTTGTAACTCATCATTTCAACCTATTGTTAGAATACCATAATTGTAATATAACTGTAACACTGGTGGAGAACACAGGTAGGTTCAGGGATGGCCGAATAGAATGGCTACAGCTGCGTCACACTGATTGTGAGTCAGTGTGAATGGAAGTGAACAAAATGGCCACACGCTGACAGTTGTAGGTGGTGGACTGAGTAAACAAGATGGCCGCAGACCCGTCACACTGACTGTTGTAGGTGGTGAACCGAATAGACAAGTTGGCCGCAGACCCGTCACGCTGAATGTTGTAGGTGGTGGACTGAGTGAACAAGATGGCCGCTTTTCGGCTACGCTGACTGTTGTAGGTGGTGAACCAAATAGACAAGATGGCCACAGAACCGTCACGCTGAATGTTGTAGGTGGAGGACTGAGTGAACAAGATGGCCGCTTTTCGGCTACGCTGACTGTTGTAGGTGGTGAACCAAATAGACAAGATGGCCGCAGACCCGTCACGCTGAATATTGTAGGTGGTGGGCTGAGTTAACATGATGGGCATAGCTCTGTCATATCGAGAGTGGTGGTTGGTGAACTGAGAAGACAAAATGGCTGCAGCTGCGGCACACTGACTGTTGTAGGTGGTGAACCGAATAGACAAGATGGCCGCAGACCCGTCAGGCTGAATGTTGTAGGTGGTGGACTGAGTAAACAAGATGGCCGCAGCCCGATCCTGCTGACTGTTGTAGTTTGTGGACAGAGTTAACAAGATAGCCGCAGCTCAGTCACAGTGTTTGTGGGAAGTGATAAACTGAAGTGAATATAATGGCCACAGCTCTGTCACAGTGTTTGTAGGAGGCAGAAAATGACCAGTGGGAATTCCTGTCCACAGTCTATTAGGGAGTGTGTATTGGATATAAAGTAGTTACACTTCTTCATAACTGGTGTATGGATTTAGGCATAAAGGACTGACAATGTTTAATAAAGGGGTGTGGATTTAGATGTAAAGGGGTCATGCTGCTTGTTAAAGGGTGTATGGATTTAGATCACTAGAAGGTAGACAATGAGAGGACCAGGGGATGGAAAGCTAACTAAAGTGCATATAATGAACAAACTAGGTTCGCCTTGTATACCCAGGGGGATTATTGCACAAATAACACATTAAGTTAATGAAATATATGATTCAACAATAACAAATTGAAATATTTGAATAGCATACCACAACTATCATTTCAACAAACCAGGGAGCTGCTTCAAAACCATAGACTTAACCCACGTTTTGAAACAGCTCCCAGGTTCTGAGAAGCAGTAACAAACTGCAGAAGGTCATATGCTGTGCAACACCCCCAGGGGGACAAATGGTTTAGGTCAACCAGTGTAATAACAGTTAGTGTTGGGGTAATGTCTGGGCTATGGTCTATGGCTGCTGGCGTTTTAACAGTTATCATTGGGGTGATATTTGGGCTATTGCAAACATTTACTGGTGTCATAACAGTGCGTAGGTAATGGCTGGACTATGGTCTATGTTTACTGGTATGAAAACAGTTATCATATACGTAATTTTTGGGCCATTGCCTATGCCTGCTGGTGTAATAACAGTTAGCATGGGAGTAATATCTGGGCTATGGTCTACGTCGACTAGTATTATAACATTTAGTGTGGAGGTAATGTCCGGGCTGCTCGGGTAGTGACCATTCTCGACATCACCACACATACCAGGATGAGCAATGTGCAGTGCGAGGAGGAACTCATCGCTGATGACACACCGATTGTTGGGGCGCGTGATGTGCTGCTGCCACATGTGGCATGACTTCCAGCCACCTTGGCCTGACAGTCGGCCCAGGCGGCACTCACGAAGCCATCCTGCAGCTCCAGACCTCCGTACTTCTTTGGGTAGCGGCACATACCCTTAAAGTCCATCCTGCCGGTAGAGACCACCCCATACAGCAGGCAGTCACATACGATAGGATTCCGCCGTACGTCTATCATTGGCCGCTGGTCAAAGATGGGATGGCAGGCGTTGTTGAGGAAGTGCAGTGAGCGGAGGTTGTTACCGGATAAATCCAGTTTCTTCAGCTCAAGGTGCATGCCTTCTAGTGCGCGCTGACTGACCGTATCCATACCGTTTCCACTCAGACCCACAGTCAGTGGGCCCTGCGTCTCGAAGTTCCGGAAGGCATTGTCACCAAGTCTCGCAATCTTGTTGCTGTTGATCTCCAACACCTCAAGCTTACTGAGTTTCTCAATGGCAGCTGCAGGGAACTCGGTCAGTCCAAGCCGGTTGAGATATAAGACCCGGAGTGAACCTTCGAGCCCCATGAAGACATCTGTCGAAACACGCCGAATGAGATTACTGCTCAGATCCAAGTGTCGTAACTTTTTCAGCCCAGTAAAGACACTACTGGGGAGCGACTGGATCCGATTACCATGCAACATCAGGAAAGTCAGGTTCTCCATTTTCCTAAGTGACTCACGAGGGATGATATCGAGTGAGCAGTTATTGAGTCGTAACCCAAGAGCATCAGCTCGTATCCCACGAAAAGCATGTTTTGGCATGCCGATGATTGCATTACCTCCAAGATCAATCATAGGATCCTGAACGGGTCGCACTGCCTGGAAGTGCAGACCGGATAAGAAGTCCTCACTGAGCGTGGCTATCCGGTTGTTGGCCAGGTTTAGGAAGTTTATTGGCCGTCCGCGGAACACCATCATATTGGGCACCTCTCTCAGCCCACGGCGGTCACAGTCCAGCGCCAGGCCGCGTACCACAGACCCCACCACCGAACAATCACATGGGTGCTCCATGTGCGGGCACTCAAGTCCTGCCGCTAGGTGCGCAAGAAGCAGCAGCAGTGCCACCGGAGGGCGCTTCGAGCGCATCTTGTGAGGCGGGCGGGTGGCTGTGAGGGATGAGCAGCTAACGATGAGGTCCTTCATACAAACACAGTCACTGAGCTACTTCTCGGTACAACAATCTGACACCAGTCTCTACGATGTTCACGGAGCACTTAAACCACACCAGATCTCAGGTACTCCCTCCGAACCTCCCTCTCACTGACATCCTAGAAGCAACGCGTCTCTGACGTCGCCTCGCCTCCTGGTGGCAGCTGTCGATACTAGTTTAGCGGGTACACGCCGATACAGGTGAAGAAACCACAGTGGCCCTATTATCGCTCACACTGTAGAGCACCTGTCTTCTGAGGAGGTGACACCTGGAAAACATAAAGGAGGAGGGCGGTTAATTGATTTGTCACAGCACAGAGACGTAGAGAGCGAGCAACTCATTAAAACACACCGATCAATGCCTGAGTCCGCCCTTAAGGCTGAAAGTGAGCTGCAACAAAAGGCAGGAAGCTGTGAAGGAACGAAGAAACCAGTCTGAATGCAGGAAAATAAAACTGAAAGAAATGCAACACCCAGCAACTAGTCCCTTAATAGGCATCCTTTAAAAGCTGTACCCCTTTAATAATCTATGATCGTACTTGAAGACCCCTTTCTATACCTTGTTGTACAAGAGTCTTCGTTTAATTATTTTTGAGGACCTTGAAAAAGACTATGTGATAGTCGAAACGTTGGTTATATACAATAAACGTCTAAACTTAATACGGTTTTCTTGGTAGGTGTACTATCCCTATGCTTCAAATGTTTTTAGTTTGTTTGCTAAGACTTTCTTAGCCGTCCATATGGTTGTCCATAAGTGTTGTATCAAGTTGAACCATATCATCCCTGGGTCTCGTTGGCGTACAAAAAAAGTAACGATCCTATATTCTTCTACGGGCTGGATGGTTCATCATAGAGTAGCATTTTTTTTAAACCTAAGTGTAATAAAGTATGTGGGAATGTTTTATTGTAGTACTGATGTCACATCAATGAGATACACGATACGTCATCTAATAAGAAAGAAATCGATGAGTGTTTGGTCTGTGTCCCCATTCAGCATCGAGTTTGGAGTGCACAGTAATTAAAACGAGGCGTTAGCCAAACTCCAAACGAGATGGTAGATGAGATTCAGACCAAGCAAGAATATGTTTCTGATTTTCTCTTATCTTGGAAATATTTATCTGTTTATCGCCCGTTGAGTATATATGTTACCGTACTCGCAAGCCTGTTCCTAATGTGTTGATAGAAACAAAGCCTATGGACGTTTATACCAGGCTAAGATAACACCTATTATCATCCTATAAGGCGAGGAAATGTCAGTAGCTCTTGATCTGTCCCACTGCACCCAAGAAATGAATTTTGTAGTTTATATCTTCTTATCAAAGTGTGAAATTCCCCTGCGTATAGCTCTTTTCGTCCGCATTTATTGTAAAAGTACGAAAAAAGCAGGCAGAAAAGTGTAAAGAAGGACACTAATATAAACACAATATTACCATGATTTCAATCTGAGTGGCCGTATTCTCCGCGTGGTTTTTTTATTATTATTTTTTTAAGGTTTTTATTTACCCGGGAGGATGGCTTAGGGTCAGAGAAACAACGGCCCTATCTTCCAGCCTCTCCAGTCATAGAGGGTTCATATTGCCATCTGTGCCTAAAAAATAGGCTTACAAGAATCATGGCTTCTTAAAACTAAGGTACATGTTCAACGATGTAGATACTCCTGGTTCATTCCGAGGAGGAGGCTAGGTAAGACAGACCACCACCACCGTATTTACAAATTATACAAAAGTAAGAAAAAATATTACATTAGGTTTGACATATATGCCTTTCTGAGTGTCAATACCTGCTACACATATAAGATAAGGTGGTAAAATGCGTAGTAAAATTAGTATTGCGTAGTGTCAACTACAAGGAAAATACGGCTACACAGATCGAAATCATGGTAATGTTGTATTTATTCCGCACCCAGCGACTTCGGCTTTTTGTATTTTACTCATTAGCAATCTGTGTGCTCCATAGGCTAACTGAATATTAGCACCAAGTAGTATAGGGATTGAACCTCGAAAGCAGGCGTTCATGTATGGAAACTAACCCGGCGTTTACACTAGACGATTATAGGCGGCGATTCTTGAATTTTGCACCATCCAACGACTTTTATCTGTGAATGGCTAGAAACCAGTCCATACAAAGAGTGTAAACGCTGGAGGAAATGATTGGTTTGATGACTAGTGTGTCCGATATTATGTAATCGAGCACCACCTGATGACTATAGGCTAGACGATCTATAGCCGTCACGTTTTAGTCGTCTAGTGTAAACGCCGGGTCAGGCGGATTATTTTAAAAGATTAAAAGCCTTCACAAGATTGACCATTTATTGGTCTTTGTGGTGTTTTTAATCATAAGAATGACTATCATGTATAGGTCATGACATACATGGACAATAATCGATGGTTTTGTGGACAGGCGGCCGTAAACCACGAGAGGTTGACGCGTAGTAATACACGAGCGCTAGCGAGTGTATTACGAGGTCAACCGCGAGTGGTTTACAGAGCCGCCTGTTCACAAAACCATTGTTTGTTGTATTTATTATCCATCTTTTCGAATGAATTAAACCCATTAATTGCCATATTGACGGGTATAACAACAGGAACTATTTCTTTGCTCTATAGCAAAAGGGACTATTTTTCCCGTATACCATGGTTTTGATTCCGTATACCACAGGTTTGATTCCGTATACCACAGTTATGGTATATGACAGGTTTTATACAATGGGTCGTGGTTTACTGAGTCCCCATTCATTTCCAATGGGGGCTTTGTATAAGATGGATAATAAATACATGTACAGTGGGTATATACAGGTTGGGGCTGTACAGTTAATGTGTACAGCTAATGTGTACTATGCAGCATGTCTGGCCCGTTGGGATGGACAGCAATGATTAATCTGTTCACCATTTTGGTCGCCTTGCCTCTGCGTGGTGCAGGCCGGATATGCTTGCATGCAAACATAAAAAAAGTGACCAGGGTGGGGAGTTAGCTCAGTGATAAAGAGCACTGGACTCGTAATCCTAAGATTATCAGACTTTGTGGGTTCGAGTCCCACTGCCGCCACTGTTCTCCTTCTTCCCCAGCAGTGGTAGATCTACTATTAAAGGCCCGTCCTTCTCACACCTTGTCTATATGTGGTGTGGGAAGTAAAAAAAACCTCTCACCTCGGTAAAGGTGTAGGGGTAAGATTTCTAGCTAAATTCATCTCATAGATTCGGTGAAACCCAAAGTATGTCTAGTAGAACATATTGGACGTCAAACTACTCCCTCCCCCTAAAAAAATCAAATAAAATCAGCATGTATATACATAGAGGTGTACAGTGCATGTGTTTTATGCAGTTTGCATACACAGACAATAAACGATGGTATTGTGGAGAGGCAGCCGTAAACCACGAGAGGTTGGCACGTTGTAATACAAGAACACTATTATTCATCATCGATCTTCTTGAGTAGTAATTTCCATTTTATAGGGTATAACAATAAGGACTATTTCTTTTCCCTTTAGCAAAAACGGACTATTTTCCCATATACCATACCCCACATTTGAAGCAATATATACCGGAGTTATGGTATCCGATAGGTTTTATATAATGGGTTGTGGTTTACTGAGTCCCCATACATTTTCAATGGGTACTTTCTATACGATTGATAATACATATCCACCATTTATTATCCATCTTATACAAAGCCCCCATTGAAAATGTATGGGGACTCAGTAAACCACAACCCATTGTATAAAACCTGTCAGATACCATAACTGTGGTATACGGAGTCAAACCTGTGGTATATGGCCTCAAAACCATGGTATACGGGAAAAATAGTCCCCTTTGCTAAATATCAAAGAAATGGTCCCTATTGTTATACCCCTTAATATTATTTCGGTTTCATTTATTCGAAAAGATGGATACTAAATGCAACAAACGATGATTTTGTGGACAGGCGGCTCTGTGAACCACTCGAGGTTGACGCCGTAATACACTCGCTAGCGCTCGTGTATTACCACGCATCAACCTCTCGTGGTTTACGGCCGCCTGTTCACAAAACCATCGATTATTGTGTATGTATATATATATACAGGTGTCCAGTGCATGTGTATGACGCAGTTTGCATACATACAGGTACACCTCCTGTTGCCCACAGATTGGGGTCAGGTGCGTGGCAGGTGAGACCGCCCGGGTGAGGGAGTGTTGTCGGCAACCCCCTGCGGCACAGCCCGGGCTGACACGACCCAGACCCGGCCCCCGGGGGTCCCCGGGCGCCCTAATCATCCCCCGGCCCGCCTGCCCGCCCTGCCCGCTGGCTTAACTCAGAATTAGCGGTCTACAAGCTGTGGGTGCGCCCGGAGATGACGAAGTCCTGCCTCCCCGGCCAGCCCCGTGTACCTGGGCGTTACACAATCCATTACAGCGCTCAGCGACCCCTCCCTATCTCCTCCCGATCACCTCCAGCGCCCTCACCCCGCCATCCATCAGCGCTAGGCGTTATCACCGACCGCGGGACGTAATCTAATCAGCGGGCAATAACCTTTTACTTCTCCGTGTATGTATATGGGGGAGGGTGTTCTTTAGCCTGTCTACTCACACCATGTTTTACTTCTCAGCTCAGCTCAGAACATGTTTTAGTTCTCCGTGCATGTATATGGGGGAGGGTGTTCTTTAGGCTGTCCACTCACACCATGTTTTACTTCTCCATGTATGTATATGGGGGAGGGTGTTCTTTAGCCACTATCCACTCAGAACATGTTTTAGTTCTCCGTGTATGTATATGGGGGAGGGTCTTCTTTACCTTCTACTCAAAGCATGTTTTAGTTCTCGTGTATGTAGATGGGGGAGGGTGTTCTTTACCCTGTCCACTCAGAACGTGTTTTAGTTCTCGTGTATGTATATGGGGGAGGGTGTTCTTTAGCCTATCTTCTCACAGCATGTTTTAGTTCTCGTGTATGTATATGGGGGAGGGTGTTCTTTACCCTGTCCACTCAGAACATGTTTTAGTTCTCCGTGTAAGTATATAGGGGAGGGTGTTCTTTAGCCTGTCCACTCAGAACATGTTTTAGTTCTCGTGTATGTATATGGGGGAGGGTGTTCTTTAGCCTGTCCACTCAGAACATGTTTTACTTCTCCGTGTATGTAAATGGGGGAGGGTGTTCTTTACCCTGTCCACTCAGAACATGTTTTACTTCTTGTGTATGTATATGGGGGAGGGTGTTCTTTAGCCACTATCCACTCAGAACATGTTTTAGTTCTCCGTGTATGTATATGGGGGAGGGTGTTCTTTAGCCTATCTACTCACAGCATGTTTTACTTCTACGTGTATGTATATGGGGGAGGGTGTTCTTTAGCCACTATCCACTCAGAGCATGTTTTAGTTCTCCGTGTATGTATATGGGGGAGGGTGTTCTTTAGCCACTATCCACTCAGAACATGTTTTACTTCTCCGTGTATGTATATGGGGGAGGGTGTTCTTTACCCTATCCACTCAGAGCATGTTTTAGTTCTCGTGTATGTATATGGGGGAGGGTGTTCTTTAACCTGTCCACTTACAGCATGTTTTAGTTCTCCGTGTATGTATAAGAAGGTGGGTCTTCTTCCCCCTATCCACTCACAACATAATGTTTTGCTACTTAATTTGCCTATATGACACCTTGCAATCTTCCCCCTATCCACTCAGAGCATAATGTTTTACTATCTTATGTACTTGTACTGTACCTTGCAATCTTCCCCCATCTAGTCACAGCATAATGTTTTATTACATCATGTACCTGTATTGTAGTGGGTCTTCCTTCCCCCATCCTATCTACTATGAGCATGATGTTTTACTACTTCAAGTACCTTTATGGTACCTTGCATTCTTCCCTCTTTTCTACTAAGAGAATGTTTTACTACTTCATATACCCGTACAGTAGTGGTTTTTCTTCCCCCTAGAATGAGAAAACGGTTTAATCAGGTCATGATAAGGCAGATGAGAAGGTGGTTTAATTAGGTCACAATGAGGAGGATGAGATGGTGGTTTAATTAGGTCATAATGAGGAGGGTGAGAAGGTTGTTTAATTAGGTCACAATGGGAAGATGAGAAGGTGGTTTGATTAGGTCATATATATTAAGGAGGATTAGAAGGTATGTTAATTAGGTCATTTATATTAAGGAGTATGAGAAGGTGGTTTAATTAGGTTAAGTGAGAAGGATGAGAAGATGTTTTAATTAGGTCATAATGAAGAGAAGAAGAATGTGGTTCAATTAGGTTATAATGAGAAGGGTGGGTAGGTGGTTTAATTAGGTCATAATGAGAAGGATGAGTAGGTGGTTTAATTAGGTCATAATGAGGAAGGTGAGAAGGTGGTTTAATTAGGTCATAATGAGAAGGATGAGTAGGTGGTTTAATAAGGTCATCATGAGGAGAATGAGAAGATGGTTTAAATAGGTCATAATGAGAATGAAATGGTAGGTTAATGAGGTCATATTTAATAAGGAGGATGAGAAGGTAGGTTAATTAGGTCATATATATTAATGAGGATGAGAAGGTAGGTTAATTAGGTCATATGTATTAAGGAGGGTGAGAAGGTAGGTTAATTAGTTTATGATGAGTAGGATGGGAAGGTATATTAATGAGGTCATAACTAGAAGAGTGATTATGAAACTTGTCTCTCAGGGGGGACTAGCACTATGAGGCTGGTTCCCGGTGTGAGAGAAGCTGGTAAATACGCAATGAGAAGTGCGTAGACAATGGCCAACATCCCCTATTATCACTCAGTCTGGTGGAAGTGTGTGGCGGGTTGTTAGGCGAAGGGATTACCATAACGCGGCGACGTAAGGCAAACTGTAGCGAGCTGCTCCAACAAAAGACGAACTGCTCATCGGAGTGTGGGTGTGTGGGGGGAGAGGAGGGGATACAATGTTATCTCTACAAACAGGAGCCATGTTGCGGCACTACCTCCGTGTAGGGAAGGCAGGTCTTAAACCCACCCACATCTCACTCATATCTACACCGGGAACGGCCGCCAGGCAGCAGTAAGAAGCTGAGTACAGTAACCTGTGAAAAAACGTTGATTATTCACCGAAACACGAACCCGTTGTTATTCAGTGTGTATTGCCTAGAGATCGCTACCGAGAAGATTACGGAGAGTTGTAATCTGATAGGAGATTACACAAAGCTACAACAAGGTACAACTTTGTGAGTACAACTTCAAAACAGAAGGTTATAAGAAAAGTTGTGAGTACAGAGGCACAGCACTTTGGGACTGTTTGATGGAGGAAACCCAAAAAATCAGAAGGTAAACTATATTTCAAAAGAGCTTCGGATAGGAAAAATGTGAAAATTAGGATGAAGTAGAACAGCTGGGAGCTGTTTCAAAACCATAGACTTAACCCACGTTTTGAAACAGCTCCCAGCTCCCGCTACCTCCGCACCACCCCGCCATTTCCCTCTACCATGATTTCGATCTGTGTGGCTGCATTCCCCTTGTAGTTGACGCTATGCAATACTCCTCACTATCGCTCGGAGTTTTACTTCGCGTCAACTATGCGGAGAATACGGCCACTCAGATCGAAATCATGGTTATATTGTGTATATATATATATACACCCACTCGTACACCCACGCATACCACACACACTGCCACATACACCACACCCACGCTCACCCACATCATTTGAAGAAAAGTCAGGAGAAAATATTTGTCCGTACTCCACCGAGTTTGACCACAGAGTAATTCACGAAGCAAAGCTGAGTGAATCACTCTGTGGTCAAACGAGGTGGAGTACAGACCAAGTTATTTCCATGTGTTTCTGAATTTAGTTCTGATAACAAGAAGTTCTGATAACAGAGAGCGCCTGGAAACTAGTCCCAGAGACTTTGACTGCCTAGCGGACAGTCAGAGAGCACAACCGCTTATTCCCATAGTACAAAATATCAGGTCCTTGGTTCTCTGTAATACTGTCAATGTGAGTACATGTTTATGCTCCCTTACCTTCAGAAAAGTATAATAATTCCTTTTTGATGATGCAACTCCTGTTTTGTTCCTTTCTGTTACTTTCGAGAGCCTTTTTGTACAACTCATTTAACCACATTTCAACAGTTCAAACTCATGTCGGCCATATTTGAAAAGCTGGTTCCTGGCAATGCCCTGTGAAGGATTTCCTGCACTTTTGAAACCAGTTTTTTGTTATTTTTTTGCGCCTGCAGAATGCATAGACATGGATTTTACAAACACTGGCTATTCTATTACTTAGAACTAATGCAAAGGTAGGAAATCACTGTCATTTTACTGCATTTTGCCTCAGGAAACTGTCTACCACAAAATCAGAAAGATTCAACCTATATTTATAAGGAAAACGGCTGTTGAGCTGAGATGTACATTTTTGGTCGACCTGTTAGCCTAGGCCTCTATGGGACTGCTCTCTGACTGTCTGCACCGCTTGACAGTCGGAGCCTCTCGGACTACTGGAACCTTGTTATGACCCCAGTGGGGTGTCAGGCCTCGCGTCTTTCACAGGAGTCAAAAAAGAGTTTCTGATTTCATCTCACCCCCTATAACATTATTAATTAACTAGGAGCAAATAGTATGTTCAGCTTTGATGAATAAGCATGCAATTATAGATACATACAATTAAAGGTTTGGGTTACATGCAGTCTATGGATAGTTTTCTGTAACCCACTTGCACGCAGTCAACTTGCCATTTCTGCAACTGCCTGAGTCTAGGATCCAAACATATCAAGCACCAGTAGGTCAATCAGGTATTTTGGTCTTGAGTGATTGGTCATGGTCAGCTGGGCATGCCTCTAAGACCCTTGGACACTGGCCCTCTGCTCCTTTCTCAATATCACAGTGAATAGCATGCAGATAGTGAAGGGATAGTTTTCTGGAAGCAGCTGGAAGTTCAATTTGACCATTCTAAGCTCTAGGCGATGTATATATCGCGTGCAACCATGCTCTAATAAAATAAATCACCCAATTAGCCATTGAGTATTGGGTACACTACCTTCACAGCTGTGGAGTATGAGTTCCTAATATTAAGCCTATGGAGAAAAATACCCTCACACCCAGCTCACACACATACCACACATCCTACTGGGATACTTATTTTTGATAAGCGTCAAAGAAATTATACACTACATATTATACAGTGAACTATGGTGACTGTTTGGCAAAAGCCATGAAAACCAATATCACTGCTATTGAGGCTACTGCCCCTTTGTTGGGCCTAAATAATTTGCTGTATACATCTTGGATGTTGTAACGATGTGATAACTGTGTAAAGGAATAAATAAAGAAAAAGTTCTGAATAAAACCCAAAACCCAAACAACCAAACCTACACATATCACACACACATCACACACACACCCATACCACCCCCACATCCCCCCCCCCCCACACACACACTTACATACACATTCTGCGCATGCGTCAGAGCGGTGATAACAGAGTGGAGATCCCTGCAGATCCCGGCAGAGAGTAAAAAGACGAGCGTAAAGCCAGTCGTAAATGAGTGTGTCTGTAATGACCCGGCGCCGTCTCCACTGCCACTAATCAGCGGGACCTGTTTGCCGCATGAGGCCCGTTTACACACGCCGACTTTTGCCGCACGAGGCTGTTTACACACGCCGACTTTTGCCGCTTAATGCCCGTTTACACACGCCGACTTTTGCCGCATGAGGCCCGTACACACGCCGACTTTTGCCGCACGAGGCTGTTTACACACGCCGACTTTTGCCGCTTAATGCCCGTTTACACACGCCGACTTTTGCCGCATGAGGCCCGTTTAAACACGCCGACTTTTGCCGCATGAGGCCCGTTCACACAAGCCGACTTTTGCCGCATGAGACCCGTTTACACACGCCGACTTTTGCTGCATGAGGACCGTTTACACACGCCGACTTTTGCCACATGAGGCCCGTTTACACACACTGACTTTTGCCGCATGAGGCCAGTTTGCACAAGCCGACTTTTGTCTCATGAGGCCCGTTTACACACGCCGACTTTTGCCGCATAAGGCCCGTTCACACACGCCGACTTTTGCCACATGAGGCCTGTTTACACACGCCAGCCTTTGCCGCATGAGGCCCGTTCACACAAGCCGACTTTTGCCGCATGAGACCTGTTTACACATGCCGACTTTTGCCGCATTAGGCCTGTTTACATACGCCGGCCTTTGCCGCCTAAGGCCCATTTACACACACCAACATTTGCTGCATGAGGCCCGTTTACACACGCCGACTTTTGCCGCATGAGACCCGTTTACACACGCCGACTTTTGCCGCATAAGGCCCTTTTACACACGCCGACTTTTGCCGCATGAGGCCCGTTTACACACGCCGACTTTTGCCTCATGAGGCCTGTTTACACACTCCGACTTTTGCCTCATGAGGCCTGTTTACACACTCCGACTTTTGCCTCATGAGGCCCGTTTACACACTCCGACTTTTGCCTCATGAGGCCCGTTCACACACGCCGACTTTTGCCGCATGAGGCCCGTGTACACACGCCGACTTTTGTCCTCCAATAAATTTGTTGGCCACCACCTACAAATTCCATATCACTTTTCTCAGAAATCGGAAAATTAAAATGACAGCAACTGAGCAATTTCCGATCTTTGACGATCTTTTGTTTTGGATTACTTTACTTATAGCCCATTGCCACATACCGACTTTTGCCCTCCGCTAGATTTGTTGGCCACCACCAATGCATTCTTTATCATCTTTCTCAGAAATCGCCAACTTAAAATGGCGGCAGCTGATCTTTGGAAATTTATTTGCACCACCATACATATGACCTGTTTCCATGCACCGACTTTTGACCTCTGATGAATATGTCGGCCACCACTGACACATTCCTTATAATTTTTCTTAGAAATTGGAAACCTAAAATTATGGCAGCTGATCAATTTCCAATCTTTGGTAATTTTTGGTTTTGGACCACTTAACTTAAGGCCCGTTTCCACACCTCGACTTTTGCCCTCGAATAAATTTGTTAGCCACCACCTGTGCATTTTTTCTTTCTTTTTTTTAATTATTGAAAAAAATTGCCAGTACTGGTGGTCTTACATTCCTTATATGATTCTTCTCAGAAATCGCAAACTTAAAAAGGCGACAGCCGATCTTTGGAAATTTTTTGCACCATTTCACATATATGGCCTGTTTCCACCCTCCGACTTTTGCCCTTTGATAAAATTTGTCGGCCACCACCGACGCATTCCTTATAATTTGTCTCAGAAATTGGAAACTTAAAATGACCACGACTAATCAATTTCCCATCTTTAGCAATTCTGTACTTTGGCCGAACTACGCTCGGAGAGTGTGCCATTTTTAATTCTTGAAGCTATTTTTCCATATTGTTATTTCCTTTAGTGTGTAGTTTGAATAAAGATACCAAAAATGTATACTTGATTATACATTTTGTGAGCCATGAATATTTCTTTGTAAGAATTTCGGCTCTCAGAACCTAAATATAGAACAAGATTACTTGATTCAGCTTGATGTTCATGGACAAGGCCAGGGACCTGTTTCAGTAGTTTCGTGACATTAGGCCTAGACAGACATCAACAGCGGCACCAACAGTGCAAGCAACAGCGGAAAAGGACTAGCAAATATATGAAGATCGAAGTGGCCAATCTTCTTCATATTTGGAACGATTATAGGTTATATGTATCCCCTACTCATGTTAAAGTGTCATTGCTTAATTCCTACGAGAAGTGAGTGAAACTCTGTGTGTCATCGACTGCAATCTTGTGATCTGTCACGAAACTACTAAAACAGGGAGCTGTTTCAAAACCATAGACTTAACCCACGTTTTGAAACAGCTCCCAGGGCTGGTCCCTGGCCTCAACCACACCAACCTCTTAGTTGGAACAGAGTGGAACCAGCGGTGGCGGCCAATCTTTGAAGAGGTTATCGAACCTCATTGGATATGCAACTTTCAGCCTTAGTACGTGTAGACGCCGATAGTAGCGTGGTGGTCGCTCAATATTATAGGCTGAAGATTGTAACTCCAGCCAAGGTTCTATCCCTCCCCTCCACGGTCAAACTTAAAGTTGGTTGAAATGTATTGATGGACCCGTGGCTACTTGCAATATAAACTGATAAATCTGAATGAAGAAATCATGTTTAACTTTATCTGTAAATTACTATCCTTCTTATATACAAAGTACCCATTGAAAATGTATGGGGACTCGGTAAACAACTACCCATTGTTTAAAAACTACCAGATACCATATAACCATTGTATACGGATTCAAATCTGTGGTATACGGCCTCATTGTGTACTTTCGAGGAAACCTATGAAAGTCTATGGTCACAGCTTGAATCTCATAGCAAATCAGAAGGTGAAGCTGCATGAACTATATAGAGCTTCAAATTCGAAGGGATCGAGCCCTGACCTTAAACTTGAATAGATTTCTAAATTTACCTCACCCTTCACATTGACTAATGGGCTAACCTTTGTGACATAAAACCCCATTGCGCATTTTTTCCAAATACTCAATGGGTGTTGAATACGAGTTCATAATGTTAAATCTATGGGGAAGAAATACCAGGGCTGAGATGAAGCAAAAATCCCTTTGTGCTATAGAGCTAATATTCCTATATACCCATTAGCGAACTAACTAGAGTTACATACAGCTGCTGGGGGGTGCATTAAAATTAAGTTATGTGTCAAGTTTGACGTTTATGTCCCGCTCTCATGTTTTCGTCCCGCTCTGACGTTTTCGTCCCGCTCTGACCACGTTGTAAAGATCTGCAGTCGATAATTCTAACTTTGTGGTATTTTTGCGTTGAAAAAGCAGCATTATTAATTATAATATATATATTCAATCTATTCTAAATTCTTTCCTCCAAATCCAAGATGGCCGACACTGGCCAGGCTAATTGGTCCTTCCTGCTGTAGCTATAATCCCCCCTTTGAACCCGGCTTGGGCCGGCGGTTGTTTGTTAACCCAACTTTCTGGAGATGCGGGCGCGCTCGTTGTTACAAAGGTGACGCTAATTGGCGCCTAACACGACCGCCCGTATAAGCGTCTCCACCTGGAGACAAAGGCGTCCCACTGCTATAAAACAAGAGCCCAATAAACCCAGGGTATTCAGTCTTACCTGGATTCTGCTACCTACAACACCTATGCGTTGACTCCAAACCTTATTTAACGTATATCGACCGCTAGGGACAGAACCACTATGGGTATAGCCTAGGAATTTTACATTGGCGACCACGACGAGACGACGCTAACGGCGGCGGTGGGATCTGTGGCCGAACTGCCTGCAGGACCCGCCGTCGTCGCCGCCGCGTTCCCCGCTGACGTCAGCGTTGAGTGATTCGAAGCCAGAGGAAGTCAGATATACGAGGATGACCACACAAAGATCGACTGCCGTCACCGCTGCCGAAATAGCAGGAAAGTAATATTGATTATATTAGGAATGTGAAGACGAGGACAGAGTTTAAATTGGACTTGATGATTTTATGATGTCTGTGACGACCTGTGAAAAGCGTGGGAAAGTAGTATCCCGCCCTCGGTAGTTCTGTTACTGCTCTGTGGGTGCCGGCCCGAGGTGTCCCAAGTCGACTGCGAGTGGTCCTGAGTCGACCGCGAGTGGTCCCGAGTCGACCGCGAGTGGTCCCGAGTCGACCGCGAGTGGTCCCGAGTCGACCGCGAGTGGTCCCGAGTCGACCGCGAGTGGTCCCGAGTCGACCGCGAGTGGTCCCGAGTCGACCGCGAGTGGTCCCGAGTCGACCGCGAGTGGTCCCGAGTCGACCGCGAGTGGTCCCGAGTCGACCGCGAGTGGTCCCGAGTCGACCGCGAGTGGTCCCGAGTCGACAGCGAGTGGTCCCGAGTTGGACCCGAGTGGTCCCAAGTCGGCCCGGGTTGGTCCATGAGAGTGCAGTGATGAGGATTGACCTAACAGCAGGAACAGCAAGCACCCGTGCGCTGTTTGGGTGGTTTACGCAGGACTTTGAGGAATGGTTTGCCAGGCAAAAGCATTGTGGGGTGGTACAGTGGGATGCTTCACCGGAGGAGCATGAGGACCCCTTTTGGTTCTTTATGTTCGCTCGCCTGCAGGAGGAGGCCTATGGGGACTATCCAGAGATTGCTCATGAGCGCATCTTGGATGCAGTATGGCAGGTGGAAAGGAGGACCAGGTTTAAGTTTGGCGGGTATGTGCCTTGGGAGGACACGGCGCCGGTCTCCATGTCTGAGCCTGCTGCCCCATCCCTCGTGAGGCCCTGCCTGCAGTCTGAGATCCAGCCCGAGGCACCTGCGGCGCCTCCGATGCAGCCATCTCCACCACCACCACCCCAGCAGCCACTGCAGCCATCTCCACCACCACCACCCCAGCAGCCACTGCAGCCATCTCCACCACCACCCCAGCAACCACTGCAGCCATCATTGAGCCTGTTGACACCACCCATTAGCCCTTCGGAGGTGTGGGAAGCAGCACCGCTGCCAGATGATCGGAAGCATTGCCAGGATGGGCCTGTCAGGTGCACCCAGCCTGCGATGCCCCGCCGCCGAATTGTGACAACCAGGCAACGGTATCACTGGAAGAGGCGTCCCCCAAGGAAGGGACCCGCTAAAGGTGTGAGTGACCGACGAGTCATTCAGGTAGTGATTTCTGCCAACCGGCCCGTCTATGACCCGGGAGGGTGCTCGCATTCAGATGATATGGTGGGCACTGAGGGTGGGGCTCATGCAAGTTTCCTGGAATGGGGCTCAATAGCTCCAGGACGCCCTCCTGACTGTCGAGGCTCCGGAAAGTGAATTGTGGACTCTACATGCCGGCATCTGTCGCGGCTTTTAGCTCGCTTACACGCACTATCCAGGGCGAGCGAGCTGGAGGCCGATGGCCGGCCGGCGGCACCCGCTAACTGATTGTTATGGACTATTCCTGTGGTACTACAACTACGTGGACATCGACCCCATCTGGGAGGAGGGACGGGAGTTGATCTACCGTGTTGTTGTTCCCGGGCTCACGAGCGAGGCCTACCTGGTGTACAAGCTGCAGTACTTCCCCGTGCAGCTGGACGCGTCCCACCTGCGGACGGTCCAGGGTAGGCCCCGTTTGGCCGTGAGCTCGTCGTCCTCCACGTCCTTCGTCCCTGATGTCTGCGTAGGTCGGCAGCCACGAGTGTGCAGGCCTACGGTGGTGTATACCGAACGGTCCTGCGAGTCGGCACTCGTGCGCGGGACTAAGCCGACCTCGTGCCACATCGCCATCACCGCCCGGAACAACGCAACGACCGTAGTGTCGAGGCCCGAGGCCCGAGGCCGACAAGCTGTGGTAATAGCCTACCAGTCGACCTCCGTGCTACGCCTCTGCACCGGCCGCCCACCCGTGAACCTGCTCGTCAGCGGCCCCACCCTCGTCGACCTACCCCCAGGATGTTCGCTGGAATCGCGTGGGTGGCGCCTACACGGCATCGCGGCTGGGCACCATACCCTCAATTTCCACTTCCGGCGCCCCCTTCAGCTTTCCCCCATTAACATATCCTGGCCCCGCACCCTTCCTCCCACCTTCTCCGAACCACTCAAACTCCTCCCCCGCGTAGTCCTGCCCGTGATGGAAGTAGGCCGCCTACAGGGCTTACGCTCCCCAGCCTCTATCTTATCCTCTGTACCCTTCATCTCCACTTCCTCCATATCCCTCCTAATATTCCTCATCCTCCTGACGGTCTGTTGCTTGCGGTACAAAAAGCTTTGTTGTATCCCCGTCACTCGCTGGTGTTGTAGGTTGATCTGCGTGCGGAGTCCGCCGAGGTCGGCTGAAGAGGACCGCCCACGCGAGGAGATCAGCCTACAGAGCCTACAGGCAGCACCAGCATCCCCCTTTCTGTCCCTCCCTGCCCCCACCATCGTGAGCGAAGATCCCCCCACTGAACCCTCCCCCCAATCCCTACCCGTAATCCCTATACGATCAGAAACCTCGACCGCCCCCATACCCCATCTCCGCTTACGCCCAACCCTGGAGCGGTTAGCAGGCTCCTTCGCGGACTTACGCCCCCAAGATATATATCCCCGGCTTCCCCTGTGTAAAACCTTTTCTTTATGTATGAATCGTTGACGAAAAGGAATTGACCCACGATTGTGAGACTGGAATGATTAAGACCGATAGCATGGTGAAAGCCGTGGGGTGCTTGCAGCCTCGCTGAGACCCACGAGTTTTTGTTTTATGTTGCTCGGCCATCGGTAAGGGCCTTGGTTATTCGAAGTGACCTTGGCCCTGTGTTTGGCGGTCAAAGGCTGGCCTTAAAGGCCTTATCGCCAGCCCCTTCGCCCCAGACCCTTTGGCCGAAGGATGATTATGTGGAGAAACGACGATTTTGAAGAGGCACGAGGAGCACGAGAGGTCTGCAGCCTAGCTCAGCCTAAATCGTCTGTGTGTGTTTTGTCTAAATATCGTGTGTGTACGATATCGTTTTGTGTTTTTATCGTTTATCGTAGGAACGATTTTTAAGGGCCTATGCGCCCAGGGAGGAGTCCATGATGGGACCTGCCCTACTAGTCTGAAAACAATTTTTCTTACATATATCAAACATGTTACTTACCGTGCTTTGCCACGCTAATTTTTCTTCTTGGGTGGGCACGCCGAGAGTGGTTGAGTTATTTTTTTTAGAGTATTTTGAGTAGTGCCAAAATTTAGAGTGTTGGGGGAGTGAAGTACGTATGATGCCTACGTATCCCCTGGCACTGGTTGAAATTTTTGGCAATTTTCTGGAAAGAACCACTCTCAGCTGCTTCACAACCCCCTATTTCTTAATAACCACGCTGCACGAGTCTTATATACTTAAAGTGGCCACGCTGCACGACTATATGTCTGGGTTTTTCCTATACTTAACGTGGCCACGCAGCAAGATATTATATTCTTTTCAATTTACAATGTATATCAATGACACCTATTTATTTATATTGACGAGCTCCTGCCTATATATAATATGCTATGCTTTATATTTTATAAGGAACCGACCATACTACAATCACAGCCCTGCGCTAAGTATTCCTTAATTCTAAAATGATTCTCTTAATTAATGTCGGTTCCTTAGTCTATTGGCCAGAATTGTTTAATATTATTCTGTAATTTATGTCCTTTTGGAATAGCCCAACGAGGCGACATGGTTAGTATCAAGGTGGATCTGAGACAGGTAGAAATGTTAGTTATAAACCAGAAATTTAAGGAATTATAATCATCTAGTGCATACCAGCCGCGTGCAAATAGTAAGTATTACCCAGAAATTACAGAAAAATTTAAGTAAATAACGAGAAATATCGTTTATATTGATTTCTAGACTCTAATTAGGCTAACAAGTAGTGATACAGTGAGTTACTATCGGTTAGGTATGCAATAGCTGGAGATGGGCCGATGTTTCAGGCCGCTGAAAAATTTCTATAAATCGGGGTTAATCGGGAGGGCTCTACGATTTATTATGTTTAGGCCACAGTGTTATCTCACCACTCCTCGGTAACTTGAGTAGACTTGGGAAGGGATGAAGGCTGTAGGCGAACGTCAGGTGGGTAGCGAGTGGCGCGGCCCGTACACCCGTCGTCACCAGAAGCCGGGCGCTAGCCGCAGTCGATATGTAGAGAATGGCGATGTCCAGGCCTTAACGTAGTGCTCAGATCCACGCTGAAAACGCCAATATTATGTTTTATCACCATGTACATATATGTTCATAATACGGCCACAAGCATATTTTCTACAATCTTTATCAAGATTACGGGAGCTCGTCCTTTTTGTGTCATTTACCGCTTTATCAATTTTTATCGTAACATTTACCGTCCTCAGCGGCGACAAAATTGTCTATTTTATATCTTGAGCACCCCGCTGCTACTTATATGTCCTGCCTTTCACGGCGATATTATCTTCTTTCTAGTACTATCAAAATGGCTGCCAGGATGTGCGCTGGTGAGGAGCCTGAGATGTGTAAAATTGTTTGAATTACCGTTTTTATTGAGGAAAACGTGTAATCTACGTGTCAACTGAGTACGTGTGACTCACATCTATTTTTCTGTAACCCTTTTATGACCTGATTGTGACATGACGGGCTCCGATCCTCCCGCGAAGTGCTTCGCGTGGGCGGCGGTCTCGGGCTGGCGCCTACGCTCGGACCGCCAGCTGTCGCACTTCGGTAGCCCGGGACGCGGAGTTCCGTCGCGGCGGCCTGTCATCAACGAACAAATGTGTGTTCTGCACTTGACAGGCCGTTCCTACGTGTATATACCTCTACAAGAGTAACAATCGTATCAATCGTGCTAAAGTGTGTTTTTAGCGCGATTGACTCCACCCCTACGATTGGCGAGCGAGTCAACCAAGAGACACTGACGCCGATGACCGCTCGCCATGCACTGTGAGATCCCTGTGATCTACCCTTTTTACATTCATAAACCGACATCCTGAAGCAACAGGATACAGACACTCGTATCCCAGCTTTATATCAAAATGGACTATGCATTTATATTTTATAAAGACATTCGCTGGCCATTTTCTACACTCGCGACTGGTTGTACAGCCGAGTACCTATAACCCGGACACGGTCGGAGCTCTGACGCCGAGCGGGCCGCAGTGACATTTTTTCAAAAATATAACCTGTATTTCTGTTATCATCTCTGTTACTCTTTACCCGTGTGATCTATATGTGTTAATGGTTGAACCTACCTTGTTTGAAGACCCGATGGCCGCCATTGTTTGCGTAAGACCCGTTTTGTTTAGCACGCCGAGATGCGGGCGCTGCCATTTTTGTTGTTTCTGGGTGGTGACCGGAAGTTGGGAATTGCTGCCTTTTCATTGGTCGAGAGATCGTGAGCGCGCGCTGGTGGCGCCTCCGCGTTCGCTCGACGAACTAACCGTTCCCGCGCTGGTCTCAGCAGCCGCACGACTGCTCGGAGACGGAGCAAGGCGGTTAGGTTGGTTTTAGCGACTGCACATCTTTTTCTTTTCTTTTAAAGTTCTCCGTTGCTCTTCGAACTCAGAGTGAGGGACGTTTGTAAAGATCTGCAGTCGATAATTCTAACTTTGTGGTATTTTTGCGTTGAAAAAGCAGCATTATTAATTATAATATATATATTCAATCTATTCTAAATTCTTTCCTCCAAATCCAAGATGGCCGACACTGGCCAGGCTAATTGGTCCTTCCTGCTGTAGCTATAATCCCCCCTTTGAACCCGGCTTGGGCCGGCGGTTGTTTGTTAACCCAACTTTCTGGAGATGCGGGCGCGCTCGTTGTTACAAAGGTGACGCTAATTGGCGCCTAACACGACCGCCCGTATAAGCGTCTCCACCTGGAGACAAAGGCGTCCCACTGCTATAAAACAAGAGCCCAATAAACCCAGGGTATTCAGTCTTACCTGGATTCTGCTACCTACAACACCTATGCGTTGACTCCAAACCTTATTTAACGTATATCGACCGCTAGGGACAGAACCACTATGGGTATAGCCTAGGAATTTTACAACGTGATACAATACAGCAGTGGAACGAAACAATAGCTGTTGTGGTTACTCGATAAGGGTGGCAATTTTCTTCGGAAGTGTTTTAGGTAAAGAATTAAGCATTTCTATCGATATTTGAAAGTATATAGGAAGGGCAGTAATTTTCCCGATCCTCTCCTTGTAACTTTGAACTTTTGCTCACCGGAAAATAGTTTCCCTCTAATAGTCCCTATGATATACCATTTACTATGGTAGGTCCAGGGTTTAATTCATTGAGAAGATGGAGAATAGAGGGAAAGTATGTTCCGGTGGGAATAAAGCCTTACCTCGTAACTTTGACTTATTTCCACCAGTATGTGGTTTCACTATTCCTATATACCTCCAATTGTCGGCTAATATCGATAAAAACCGAACGTCTCTGAACGTCAACCTGGGCAGTAAGCGTCAACATGGGCAGTAAACGTCAACCTGGGCAGTAAACAAAGGTCACTCATTCCACCCCCAGCAGCGTTAGGTAATCATATGTTGTTCGCTCATAGGTATATAGGAATAGATACAACAAACGTTTTTCGATGTAACCCCAAGAAACTTCTTCATACGACTTTTCTAAGAAAAAGAATAGAAATAATCATAATTGTTAGTGTCTACTCTACAGGGGTGGCAGCCATGTAATTAGTACAGGACACTTATGAGATGAAAGGTTTAGTTCCAGAATAGCCTAAATGATGTTCATGTAGTTTTGGTTTTATATAGTTAACTGGTATGAAAAGAGGGAGCAATGGAAATGACCACAAGGTAACAATGAATGTACGGAGAATTGTTTGGCAAAGCTGGAAGTTGTAAGCTGTATGATAATGTGGAGAGATTAATGAAGGACTTGTATAATAAAAAAGTCCATTATATAGGGGTGGTATTTTGTGGGGTAAGCTACCCCATGGTATTAGAGAAATCACCAACAGATAACTGTTTGAGATAGAAATAAAAGAATATGTTGTGAAAGGTAATCTGAAACTGGTCTAGGAGAAAAGTCGAAATGATTTAAGGTATTGATATATATCTAGCTATGGATATGGTGTTGTAGATAAGAAGATCTTTATGAACTGTAAAACCCTATATGTGTTTAGTCGCTGTGTTACTGTTTGTAGTATTTGGTGTGTTGTCTTTGTGTATTTATGTTATCATGATTAGTTAATTGTCAACTAACAAAACCACTACTTTAAAAAACGGTGAGATTTATGGGATAATTAAAGTCATTAAATGAGATGACTGTCTGAGCTATTATACAAATTAAAGTTGGGTATTTGTGAGTGATATAAGTTGCAGGTCGTGCGACCAGGTCAGCCAATCAACATATTAATTGACTGATTAATGTTTAGTATTTTGCCCAATACTGTGAATGTAAAAGTGTGATATATTTAAACAACTCACTATAGTCGGTGAACAGAACACAGTGTCTTATAAGGTAACGAGTAGGTAGCTGGTTGACGATTACATGTGAGCAAATATGTGAAAATTACTGACTAATGCATTGATAAATGTTTTAATATAGTCGTGCGACTATCGCTTTGTAAAGAACCCTTAATGGGTGAAAGAGATTGTCAATAAATAAAAATTAAAAAAAAAAATTTAATTAAAGACTTTTAGATAGTTTTGAGGTGTGCACTCTAAGTGCCCACCTGGAACACGGACTTAGAATGTGCCGCACACAACAGACCCCACATCAGGGCTCAACCCGAGCCTGGCGAATAAAGGAAAGGTCTGAACGTCTGTGGCAATACAGAGTCTGACAGAAAGGAGGTCTAATGGTCAGACAGAGCTCAGCCACTGTCAGCGAAAGGTCAGCGGGAAGTAGTCGGCAAAGTGCAGGTGGGGGTGGGGGGTGGGTGGGGGTGGGGTACAATACGGGAGGAAGTGGGAGTAATGGTGATAATAGTGGTAATGGTGTAGTGGCGATGGTGTTATAGTATACCATGGTATAGTATACGGAAACTGGCTGACTGTCTTCGTACGTCAAAAATACGCGGTGAAATTATTGATCACCCCCCCCCCCTCGACGTGATCAATAATTATAGCAAGTATTTTGACTTAAGAAGACGGTCAGCCTGTTTTCGTATTATTATATACCTAAAAATGGTGAAATTTTACCTAGTCACGTGATCACATACCCTATACGTCACAGTGTGGCGTACGGATATAAATACGCCATGAGTAGGAGCGGGTAGTATACATACATACCTATGGCCGAACGCCTATGGTAGTTGTAGTAATAATAATCAACCACAATTCCCAAAACATCGAATTATTATTTCTGTGTTCCTTTATAGTGGTAGTTGTAGCAGTAATTCACACCTCCCATCCTACCGCCTCACCCATCAACATGAATGGAAAAAGTATTAGAATTCTAATTAAAATGATATCTAGTAGTAGTGGTAGTCTAAGTCATAGTCACAGTACATCCTCATCTTTTTCCTCTCCGATCTCTCCCTAATCCAAAAGATGACAGCGTCAAAAGCTCGCAGCATCATCAACCGTTCCCTCTCTGTCTCCCTGTTGTCCCTCTCTCATTTATTCTTATGCCCCCCTGCCCCCTACTCCCTTGGCCCCTCCAATGCCTGCTGCCCCATTCCTAGTGCCCCATTACCTTGCCCTGTACCCCATGTCATATACCCTGTGTTCCATAACCCATACCCCATGCCCCATATCCTGTGCCTAATACAATCTACCTCATACCCAATGCCTTTCGCCCCATACCCCATACCATCATCGTGACCCATGCCCCTTGTCCAGTATCGTCCTATTTCCATTGGCGTAGTAGATGTAACTATGTAGATTATTTTGAGTTCTCTTAAAAGCCCATTTCCATTTTGCATCAGCAGTGCTAAAGGCCTATTGGTGGTGCCTGACTGAAGATCGGTGACAGCCAATGGAAACTCAAAAAGTCTACACCGTTTCCGTCAGCCAATGGAAACGGGTCTTTACCTTTATGACTATCCAAGTGTATTTTAATAGTCCGATCGTTGAGATTTGCATTTAGTCTGATGATCGCCAACAGCTCCACATTACCACATCTCACCTACTCGACTGCATTAGTATCTTCATACCCCATGCCCCATACCCCTGTCGCCTAACCCCTACCTCATACCCCTGCCCTTTTCCCCATAACTCATGTACACAACTTACCTAATACCACATGCTCCATGCCCTAACTGTGACCCATGCCCCTATGCCCCGTATTATTTCCCTCACACCACCTGCCCCCTACCCCATGCCCCCTGATCCCATTGTGACGTATACCCCATGTCCCATGCCCAGTACCTTATAAGGCACAGAGCGATTGCTAGCTCCGCCATTATCCGCCAGGAAAACGTAAGATAGCGCAACTTTTGGAGAGCAACCAATGTTACCAATTGTTATAATTCATAGATAATGTTGAGAAGAGGGTAAAATCTTTCTATGGCAAGCCCCCCAAAATAGTTTTGATGACATCCATTGATAATTGGTTCTGCCACCTGGTGTTTTGGATGGCGTTTGGGGACAGGAGGGCCGCCTCCATAGCGCAATAGCTATGTGTCCTATACGCAGTACGCCCTGCATACCTCATGCCCTATACCTCAGATGCCCTACACCATACCTTGTGCCCAATACCACATACCCTATACCCATACCCAATACCTCATCATACTATACCTCAATATCTGATGCCCCTTCTTCATACCCCATACCCCATTGCCCCATAACCCCATATCCCACAACCAGACCCTATACCTCATACCCTATACCTCATGTCCCATACCCAATGCCCCTCCTCCATACCCCATACCCAGACCCCACACCCCATACCCCATACCTAGACCCCATACCTCATACCCTATACTTCATGTCCCATACCCAATGCCCCCTCCTCCATACCCCATAACCAGACCCCATATCCCATACTCTCTCCCCATGCCCTCACTGTGTCTCGTACACGTCTCGCTGAGTGCAGTCACGTGGTCTCGTTTCGGCGAGATTTCATTACATTCACATCGGGTCACGTGACCTGGGTGTAGGGGTGACGGGGATCAGCGCAGGCGCGGGATCACGGCTTTAGGGCCGCTACTGTGTGAGGCGAGTCGCTACAGGCGGGTGGGTGCGTGGGGGGAGGGAGGTACGGGCTTTACGGCCACTACTGTAGGTTTACGGCCGCTACGGCTGGGTTACTATGTCTGGGTCTCTACAGACGGGTCCCCAGAGGCGGATGGTCACAGGTGGGTGGCTACAGGCGGGTGGCTATGGGTGGGTGGCTACAGGCGGGTGGCTACAGGTGGGTGGCTACAGGCGGGTGGCTATGGGCAGATGGCTATGGGTGGATGGCTATGGGTGGGTGGCTACAGACAGACAGACAGGTGATTACAGGAGGGTGGCTACGAGCAGGTGGCTATGGGCATGTGGCTGCAGGTGGGTTGCTGCATGCAGGTGGCTATGGACATGTGGCTACTGGCAGGTGGCTATGAGCAGGTGGCTATGGGCATTTGGCTCCATGCATGTGGCTATGGGCAGGTGGCTATGAGCAGGTGGCAGCTACAGGAGGGTGTCTACCTGCAGGTGGCTACAGATGGGTCACTATGGGTGGATGGCTACAGGTGCGTGGGGGGAGGGAGGTATGGGCTTTAAGGCCGCTACTGTAGGTTTACGGCCGCTACGGCTGGGTTACTATGTCTGGGTCTCTACAGACGGGTCCCTAGAGGCGGATGGTTACAGGTGGCTGGCTTCAGGTGGTTGGTTATGGGCGGGTGGCTATGGTCAGGCAGGTGGCTACAGGTAGGTGGCTACGGGCAGGTGTCTACAGGCATGTAGCTACAAGAGGGTGGCTACAGTCGGGTGGCTACGGTCAGGTGGCTACAGGAGGGTGGATACAGGAGGGTGGCTATGGGTTGGTAGCTATGGGCAAGTGGTTATGGGCAGATGGCTACGGGCAAGTGTCTGTGTGCATGTGACTGCGTGCATGTATAGGCAGGTGGCAGCTACAGGAGGGTGGCTACCTGCGGGTGGCTACGGATGGGTTGCTATGGGTGGGTGGTTACAGGCGAGTCGCTGCAGGCAAGCAAATACGGATCTGGCCACTTGCTACAGGCTGCTTGTTACAGGCTGCTTGCTACAGGCAGGTGGCTACATGGGGATGGCTACAGGCTGCTCGCTAAAGGCAGGTGGCTACGTTTGGTGGCTATAGGCAGGTTACTACAGGCAGGTGGCTACATGGGGTGGCTATAGGCCGCTCACTACTGGCAGGTGGCTATAGGAAGGTCGCTACAGGTCGCACTCTACAGGCAGGTGGCTACATTTGGTGGCTATAGGCAGGTTGCTACTGGCAGGTTGCTACTGGCAGGTGGCTATAAGCAGATGGCTATAGGCAGGTGGCTACAGGTCGCGCTCTACAGGCAGGTGGCTACATTGGGTAGCTAGAGGCTGGTCGCTACGGCCAGGTGGCTATAGGTGGGTGGCTACAGGCCACTTGATCCAGGTCGCACGCTACAGGCAGATGGCTACATTGGGTGGCGATAGGCAGGTCGCTACAGCCGGGTGGCTACATCGGGTGGCTACAGGCCCCTTGCTACAGTCCCCCCGCTACATGCGGGTCACTAAAGGTCAGGGAGTAGCGCCTCACAGCCCGGGCTTTATCAGCCTCAGCGAGCTGCTCGCCGACTTTATCAACTGCTCACCACCTTGTCGCGCCGAGCACCGCGCCGAGGACCGCCCCGTCACATGAAAGACCCGTCTACATGCACCGCCTACATGTGAGCGCTTTATACAACCCGCCCCACCCTCCCCCGCCTGCAAATATAAACCCCAGAAACTACCCCGCGCCATCACCGGGGAGGGAGAGAGCGGGGGGAGGTGGGCGGGTCGCCGAATGGGCCTGACCCCACTTGGCCTCGCTCAGCTGGTTGTAGGGGGAGGGGAGGTTGGTGGGGATGGAGCTATATCAAATCATGGCACGGTACTACTGGGAAGAGCCAACCTTTCTCGTTGAAGAAGCGTCAATAGGAGGGTGTGTGGGTGTGTGAGGGTGGGCGGGGTTGGGAGGTTGGGTGAGATAGGAAGATAGGGTGAGGGTGGAAAGGGTGGGTGAGGGTGGGTGAAGGTGGGCGGAGTAGGCGGGATGGGAAGGGTGGGCAGGGTCGGAAGGGCGGGTAAGCGCAGGAAGGTAGGGTGAGGGTGGGAAGGGTGGGTGAGGATGGGAAGGGTGGGTGAGGGTGGGAAGGGTGGGTGAGGGTGGAAGGGTGGGAAGGGTGGGTGAGGGTGGGAAGGGTGGGTGAGGATGGGAAGGGTGGGTGAGGGTGGGAAGGGTGGGTGAGGGTGGGATGGGTGGGTGAGGGTGGGATGGGTGGGTGAGGGTGGGATGGGTGGGTGAGGGTGGGAAGGGTGGGTGAGGGTGGGATGGGTGGGTGAGGGTGGGATGGGTGGGTGAGGGTGGGATGGGTGGGTGAGGGTGGGATGGGTGGGTGAGGATGGGAAGAGTGGGTGAGGGTGGGAAGGGTGGGTGAGGGTGGGATGGGTGGGTGAGGGTGGGATGGGTGGGTGAGGGTGGGATGGGTGGGTGAGGATGGGAAGAGTGGGTGAGGGTGGGAAGGGTGGGTGAGGGTGGGATGGGTGGGTGAGGGTGGGATGGGTGGGAAGGGTGGTTGAGGGTGGGATGGGTGGGTGAGGATGGGAAGGGTGGGCAGGGTGGGATGGCTGGGTAAGGATGGGAAGGGTGGGCAGGGTGCGCAGTTGTTTGGTGTTTTTTTTCATAGTCGTCATTTATCCTGTAAGGAGTATTCAGCCTGTGTGATTCACCCTTACAGCTTTGACAGTTGGCTGGGTTGGCTTGGTGGGAAGGCTGGACAAGGCCGCAGCAGGGTGGCACGGGTGGGCAAAGTTGGAAAGGTGGGAAGGGGGGGAACATTCTGCAAGTGTGGCCGGGGTTGGAAGGGTGGGCAGGGTGGGCAGGGTGGGCAGGGTGGGCAGGGTGGGGCAGGGTGGGGCAGGGTGGGCAGGGTGGGCAGGGTGGGGCAGGGTTGGCAGTGTGGGCAGGGTGGGCAGGGTGGGCAGGGTGCGCAGGGTGCGCAGAGCGTTGTGAGGTGGGATGGACATGTGACATGGGTGGAGCGTTGTGGGATGGGTGGAGCTTTGTGAGGTGGGTGGGACATTGTGAGGTGGGCGGACATCGTGGCGTGGGTGGAGCATTGCATGTGGGACTGAGCGTCGTTGGATGGGCAGAGCTTTGTGAGGTGCTCAAGCAGGGGGCTGTGGCGTCGGCAGCGGGTCGGGCATTGCAGGGTGGGCGGGGTGTTGTGGCATGGGAGGGGCATCGCGGGAATTGAAGGGCATTGTACCTTTGGGAGTTGGAAGGCTGTACCAGAGAAATATATGCTATTAAATAACAGTAATAGTAGAAATGCTATCAAAAATATTGTATTTATTGTGAAAATGGTATTTATGGAGAGTTCCAGGGTAGACGGAGCAGTTTGAGTGGGTGGAGCTTTGCGGGGTGGGCGGGGCTTGCAAGGTGGGCGTGACAGAGCGAAGCATTGCAGGGTGGGCGGGGCTCTACGGGATGGGCGGGGCCAGGCGGCCCCAGTCACACTGGCGTAAAATTTGGCGTTTCTTCTACGTATTTGAATTGGTGGGGACCACGTATTAGCTACGGATTTGGAACGTATTTGTTTGCTTTAGTACGCTTCTCAATGTTCATCAACGTTTATTTATGCTTATGTACATATATTGTGGCATTCCGACTTTCCTTTATACGTATCTCTGCGTTTTGTGGCGTATTTGCAGATTTCAAAATGCGTAGAAGAACGTAGGCGTGCGTACACGGAAAAACGCCGTTTTTTACGCCAGTGTGACTGGGGCATTATAGGCCTGGCAATGTGTACCTAAGGCTATGTCTAAATGAACTTCTTGTACAGCGCTGACATCTAAATGTAATAAGAAATGCCATCCCTAAAGGCGGCAGACCCTGTCACCCAACGCCACCCGCGTCACCCCAAAAACCGGGACACGCAACAGGAAGTGCCCACAGCATGCGCGCGCAGACAGCCTCACACACACACACACGAACACACGAACACACTGACAAAAAACACCCCAAACTCAAACAAGTTACGCCGGCGGGAAAAAAGAAAAACACAGCTCCCACAATCAATTATGTGAGAGGGACATCTGTTTGAGATCCGCCGCCAGAACGACATTAGTTTCGGGACAAATATTCGCTGTCCTTCTTTCGCTGTGGGGACTGTGGTAAAAAAGACGATTATGAGTATCAAGGCTACAGTGTCCACATCTAAAAAGAAACCAACAAGCTTTGGTCAAAGTCGTTATTGATGTGGAGTGATATGAACGAGGTGACAGCCGAGTGAAAATCATGTAGCATTCAAATGAGTTGGAGCAAAAAGTTGATCAAAACAAGTTGCGAGGATATTGCAAATAATCAACTTTGATTCCAATACATTTTGGATTGTGTTTGTATTCTTTGAAGAAGGTATTTCACTGTCAGCAAGACAGACTGTTTAAAATGAAGGCAATCTACTAGTGGCTACCACTCACTAAAAGTGAGAAAAGTAATACGTTTGTAGGGGTTGGGTCAGTCTAGCGGTAGTGTGTTCGCTCTTCGCCCGAGGACATGGGAAGCCAGTCCCTGCTGTGTGGTGGTTTGGGTGAGCCCGTGCACGTAAGTACAGCGGGTCCACCTGGTTTATATTACTCGACTTGCATATGCACCCCTCTCATAATATCTGACACTCTCTAAGTGGTATTCTGTAGTCCTATATACCCATTATTGAACTAACTAGAGTTACATACCGCTGCTGAGGGGGTGCATTAAAAATAAGTTATGTGTCGAGGTTGACATTGTCGTCCCGCTCTCATGTTTTCGTCCCGCTCTGACGTTTTCTTCCCGCTCTGATCAAGTGATACAATACAGCAGCGGGACGAAACAATAGTTGTTGTGGTTATTAGATAAGGGTGGCCATTTGCTTCGGAAGTGTTTCAGGTAAAGAATTAAGCATTTTTATTGATATTTCAAGGTATATAGGAATAGGGGAACCAAGTACCGGTAAGCAAAAGTCAAAGTTACTCGGTAAGGTTTGGAAAAAAATTACTGCCTTGGGCAGTAATTTTTCCAAGTTTTCCCTAGTTTTCTCCAAAAATTTAATCTGTCAAAAAACAACACTCCTGTAATCACAGCCACCGTTCACACTTTAGGTGTGATTGCTGTGTGTCTTTAGAGGGTGAACTCGGCCGTGTTTGTTCAAGCAGCCATGCCTGACTAGACAGTGGGCCATAAGGCAGCGCTGAATGGCAACACCCACCATTCACACTTTAGGTGTGATTGCTGTGTGTCTCTATAGGCCTGAGGCTGGACTTGGCCGTGTTTGTCCGAGCGGCCACGTAACTAGACAGTGGGCCGTTAGTCGGCGCTGAATGGAAACACCAACCATCCACACTTTAGGTGTGATTGCTGTGTGTCTCTATAGGCCTGAGGCTGGACTCGGCTGTGTTTGTCCGAGCGGCCGCATAACTAGACAGTGGGCCGTTAGGCGGCGCTGAACAGCAACACCTGTATTGTGAATGGATACGAAGTTGGGTGATTATGCCTTAGAAGGCCGGAGCCAGCGGCCGCTACACGTTCATAAAAAGAGGATTATCTCTGAAATGACATCAGATAAAGTTTGCCATTTGGGATTTAGTGTGGCTGGGAATCGTCCACTGTGACAATCGCAAGGATTAACGAGCTTTTAGGCTTTTAGTCCGCAGAACTAAGTCGGCATTTCGAGGTGTCGGCAGACATTGTGCTCGCGGAGAACCAGCGCCTTGCCACCGAGAAAAGTCGTCTGCTTTTGCTCGGTTAGTTCCCGCCAAAATCCGCCCGTGCCTGCCAAAATCCGCCTGGGTTTCTTCCCGCCATGAAATAATTCTCAATGCACCCCCCCCCCCCCCCAATGCTCCCTCCCCTTTCCCGCATCCCCTATGCCCCCCTCCCACATTCCCCCTCTACACCCCTCATCCCTCTCCCCTCTCCCACGCCCCTTCTACACCCTCTGCCCCCACCACCCACATCCCCTCTACACCCCTATAGCCCCTCCCTTTTCCCACACCCCTTCTACACCCCTCTGCCCCCTCCGCTCTCCCTCACCCCATTACATCCTTCTACACCCGTCTGCCTCCTCCCCCCTCTACACCCCTCTGACCCCCCTCCCCTCTCCCACACCCCCTCTACACCCCCTCATCCTCCCCTCCCCCACACCCCTTCTACATCCCTATGTCCCCCTTCCCCCTCCCCTTTCCCTCACCCCCTCTACACTCTGCATCCCCCCTCTCCTCTCCCACACCCCTCTACACCCCTCTGACCCCCATCCCCTCTACACCCCCATATCCTGCCTCCCCCACACCCCTTCTACAACCCTCTGCCCCCCTTCCCCCTCCCCTTTCCCTCACCCCCTCTACACCCCTATATCCCCTCCCCTTTCCCACACCCTCTCTACACCCCTCTTCCCCCCTCCCCTCTTTCACACCTCTCTACACCCCTCTGCCCCCTCCCCTCTGCCACACCCCCTCTTCACCCCTTTCCCTTCTCTCCCCTCTGCCACACCCCCCTTACACCCCTCAGCCCCCTCCCCTCTCCCACGCACTCGGTTAACTATCGCCAAAATCTCCCCGAATTTTTTCCCGCTATGAAATAATTCTCAATGCACTCCAATGCCCCCTCCCAATCTCCAACACCCCCTCTACACCCCTCTTTCACCCCCTCCCCCTTTACACCCCTCTGCCCCCCGACACAAGGCTCCCCCACTCCCCCACTACACCCCCTTCCCCCTCCCCTCTCCCACACCCCCTCTGTCATCCCTCTGCCCCCTCCCACATCCCCTCTACACCCCTCTGCCCCCTCCCCTCTCCCACAACCCCTCTGTCATCCCTCTGCCCCCTCCCACATCCCTTCTACACCCCTCTACACCCTCTGGCCCCTCCCCTCTCCCACACCCCCTGTCATCCCTCTGCCCACTCCCCTCTCCCACACCCTCTCTGTCATCCCTCTGCCCCCTCCCACATCCCTTCTACATCCCACTACACCCCCTTCCCCCTCCCCTCTCCCACACCCCCTGTCCACCCCTCCACCACAGCACCCCACAATGTCACCCAGCATCTGTGAAAACCCAGGAAACGCTGTGCCTCCCCGCACAAAGCTCCCACGGACAAACCCCAACTGCCGGCGATGGATTTTGCAATTAGCGCGAAAAAAATGTGAGAAATACGCTGTGATTTCTGGTGAGAAGATGTGCTGCGTAGGAGGGTCGCCAGGGGGTGCTGGGGGTGCTGGGGCGATGTGGGGGTGCTGGGGGTGTGAGGGGGCTGAGAGTGAAGGTGCTGGCTTCCCCACAATGCCTCCCTTCCACCCACCGCCTCCGCCACAACGTCACTTCCTCCTAAGGCGCCACCTATTGGAGCCTCTCACTGGGAATCCCTCAGGGAACTCGTCAGCGGCACCGCTATTTGTTAGCAGGTAGCAGGTCTGTCCGCACCCCCACGTCAGCGGTATTTGTTAGCAGGTAGCAAGTCTGTCCGTAGAACGTATTCATCAGATCTCTATACAGCGAGGCACAGCCACCATGTTGTCCAATCATGGGACGTCTTATATTTACCAATCACTTATCTCCTATTTCTCGCCCACTCACCGTTAAACAATTTCCGGAAATGCCGGTTGTCATGGTCATATATCTCCATAGCAACTGATTATAGCAGATTGGAAACCACAGCGTTTGATTTGCAGATTTTGGAAACCTAATAAAATCATCTGCAAAGGTCAGTTTTTGACTTACTTATGGGAAATGTTTTGGCAGCCATATTGGCGGCCATCTTGGATTTATCAAAACGCTCAAGGCTAGGCTTATAGGCCCTATTGAGGTATCCCATAATTCAGTCTGTTTACAAGTTCCGGTGCTCGCTGGTTGCCGACGTTGGATGGTGAGACCCTTGAACAATAACCCACAATTATTGCAGTTTAACGGGTTTTTTTTAATATTAAAATTGGAAATCCGATGTCAGAAATGGAAATTTCAGCTATTTTTACATATAAATCCGAAATCATATTCAGGTTCTCCAAATAAAAATAGGGAAACTGTGGTTCATGTAGTCGTGGTGTGCCCTGCCAGTCGCGAACGGAACTTGTATTTACCCTAGGCGATAATAGGGAGTTTAGTAACCTCTGGAGGGCGTATGGTTTTGTTACATTAGCCAGCTTCCCTTTTCTCAGTAGCTACTCACCATTTTTATTAGATTCTAACGGCTTTCTGACAGGAGTTCCAGAGTACACTCAATTTAAATTTCACTGAAGCCTTATAGAGGTTGCTCTCAATCCTGTTTTCGGGTTTGGGAGTGCGCTGCGTTGAGATCATTATTTTTGTTTTTGTTTAAAAAAAATAAATTTTTAATTTCGCATTCGATCATGACAATCGTTCTTCCAAGCAAAATAGGGTTTCATGTGACATTGTAACAAATTTACACAGTTGATGAACAGACATCTGACATTACTCTCTCTCCATTTACTTTGTGGCCGTACGCCCTAGGTATATATAAACCTTATAAAACAATGGAAACACCAGAAGAGAAAATAGTTCGTATACTCACAATAGGGCCGGATCTTCCAAATTGAAAACCGATCAAATATCATAGGTAACCTTAAACTACAATATGAATATTGCTACAGAGGATTATCGCTTAAACACAACTACCATCGTTAGTTATTATAAGAGCTTCGTTCTATGCCCTCGATACACTAGCTTTAAACAGTGTTCAATTTTCTGATAGGAATGCATAGAACCTTTTTTAAACATTTCTTTAGACTCCGTTTTATGTATACCGCCTGCTAAACTATTCCAAATTATAAGGCCAGTGTACATTGGAGATTGAATTTCTCCTTCTTAGGGAAGGAGATCAGTAGGTTGTCTTTACCTGCAGTTCTTGTTCTTTCCATCATGTTCCTTTTTTAGTTCCGATATAATTGTTGATGAACAGAACCAGTTAATATCTGCGTATAACTTTATGTTGGACTTGATGATACAATTTTCGATGTTAATGACATGAATTAAGAAGAACAGTGGCCCAAGAATGGATCCCTGTGGGACACCTTTGGTTAAAGTTAGTGATTTAGTTGTTGATTTAGTTCTTTTATAATACCATTATCATATTGATATCTAGATCAAAACGTGAGCATGGTGAACCCCGATTTTTAAGTTAGATATGTGTTTCATAACACATGGAGATAATTTCATACTTGGTGCAAACAGATCTTTATTGCACAATCTGCAAAAGCTCCAAAATAGGGCTTTAAGGATTTGTACTGGAAGGAAAATAAAAGATGCCAGCATTAAGAAATTGCATGAGAAAGGTGATATAGATAATTTAAGTGACAGAAGACTGTACATTTACTAAGGATAATCTGTTAGTCCAAGAACCAAGGACAAGGTCACAATTTAAGAGACAAATAAGGTTAAAACTTCCACGGACCTCTTTTTATAAAAGGAACCCTATGTATCAAGGAATGGCACTATGGAATGCCCTGCCTATTGAAATACAGAATTGTAAAGTCTATCAGTATAAGAAATTTGTAAAATTAAAGGTGAAGAAACTAGCGGATGAATCCTAATATTCCTAAATATGGTATCTTTCAGTATAGATGTTCGTATGTTGAACTTATGTCATTATCCATCTCATCTCATACCACGCGTACCATACGCATGTACTTTTTGTATTATACGCATCATTGATGCTATTGTTCAACTTGTTCAATGACTGAGAAAATGTAAGCGATCGTAGAAGACACACAAAACCTGCTTATTAGCAGAATGTCTTATGTATATCTCTTCACTGAAATAAAATATAGATAAAAAAATCATCCTATTCAGGTTTCAGGAAAATAACCTGGGTTTAATTTTTTTAAGCCAAATTGTCCGGTATGCCTTAGACACACCAATTAGCTCATCCACTCCACAAACGAAGCTTCCTGTTAATACTCAAAGGATCCAAACTTGGCAGGAGATGGCTCGCCTAAATAGGCCGGATTGATCCGCCGCCTTATAGGCCTGATGAAAGCGAGGCTCGCACTGGGGGCTATGTCCACCAGGTGGCAGCACTAAATATGGCGCGCCATTATGGACATTACCATTTCGTCCATATTTCGTTATGGAAGTACACATAAGGCCCGTTTCCATTGGCCGACAAAAAAGCTGGAGATTTTTTGAGTTACCCAGAAAGTCTGTTGGTGGTGGCACCGACTGTAAGGGTAAAGGGGGGCGTCCATCAACCACGGCAAGGCTACGACAAGCGGCGACAAGAAAGTTCCAATCGCCACTTGTCGTGGCCTTGTCGTAAGAAGGGAAGCTTTACGATAGCGTTGTCGGAGGGTGTCGGGAAGTGCATACTCCACCAAAATTTACTATCATAGACTTCTGCAACACGCTCCCGACATGTCTTGACACTCCATGACAAGGGTCCAGTCGTAGGAAAAATCTAACATTTTCGATTTTCTTGTAACCTTGTCGGAGGGCTCCCGACAAGCTTCCAGTCGCAGCCTGTCATGGCCTTGTCGTAGACTCTTGTCGGGAACTGGGGTCCACCAACCATGACAAGGCTACAACAAGCCTTCTAATCATAGTGCTGTTGTGGACCTTGTCGGAAAGCCACTGTCGTAGCCTTGTCGTGGTTGGTGGACGCCCGCCTTTAGGGTATTAGATTTCACTCAGCGACCAACCTTTCACTCAGTGGTGAGTGGTGCCACATTGCATAATCTAAGCAGAAAAAGTCGTGGGTCATTTCACGAGCTGGGTCGTTTCCATTGACAGATAATGGATCAGCAGTGTCAAAAGTCTGTCGGTGGTTCCTGACTCTAGATCCGTGACTAGAAATCAGCTAATGGAAACGGGCCTTCATATAGTACATCTATCATTCTGTCCACAGAATCAGTGTTCATTTTGTGAAAGTCATTTCATGAAGGTATTTCATGAAAGTCATTTCTTGAAAAAAAGCCGAAATGAAAAGAATGAAATGATAGGTGTCTATATCTATGTGTTATTCCGTGGACAGAATATAGGGCACATAGCTATTGTACTAGAGAGGCGGCCATCTTGCCCCCTGACGCCATCTAATACACCAGGTTACGGGACCAAAATTTATCAAGGTATTTCATAAATTGTTTTGAAAAATTTTAGTCTTGTATCAATATTATCTCTAGATAATTATCTCTGATATCAATGGTTGCCCCCAGACTATCTTACAACTTCCTAGCGGATGATGGCAGAAATAGCAATCGCTCTGTGCCCTGTAGACAAAATGACAATGTACAGAACGGCCTGCCATAACACTAGCCGTGCGGAGGGAGTGTTTGTGATTTACGGTACAGGCTGTTTGATGTACACATCGACAAAAACGCGTCTAGTTAAAGCCTGTTTGATGAGACCGGTAATTAATGCCTGTTAATTATTTGACAGGAAACAGGGACTGGGAAGATATAAGGAAGGTTGAGTGGGACCTCCATAAGGGTGGGTTAATATACCTGTGGTTTGTGTACGTAGGTAAGTCCTCACTCAGTGGATACTGTAGAGGAAACACTGCACGAAAACCATCATTTTACATATGAATGCGCCCGGCGTATATAAGTAGGTATTTTGCGTCTACAAGGTTGTCTTAATCCCCGTGTGTATACACCTCATCTGTAGGCGTATATAAGCATCCAGTGAAGAGGACTTCACTGAGAGCGGGCGGGGGGAGGTGGCGGGGGGTGGGGGTGGGGTGGGGGGAGGGCTTCCTACTGAGGACATCTGTACTTCTACCAACACAAAGGGGCGGGAGGGGGCGGGGGCAGAGGTTTTTTTTCTCTCATATACGGCGGGTGTAAAATACAGCCAAGATGCGTCTGTCTTGTATAAGGCCTGGGCATATATAAATGAAAACAAGTCAATATTCAGCCAATACATGCACTTCCGTGATGGCGTATATATGAATAAAACGGTGGTTTTCGTGCAGTGAAACCTATGAAAGTTTAGGATCAAAGCTCGTATCCCATCGAGTTTGAATCGCGTAGTAATTCAACAGTCGAAATATGTAGCGATCCAAAGAATAATTGTTTCAAAACAAACCCCAAAGGTCATCCCTACGAGCTCAATATCTATGTTTCCTCTTATAAATTATTATCTCACCTCTGGTATTTTTTCAACATACTTAATATTGAGAACTTGTATCCAACGCCCATTGCGTTTTTAGGAAAATGCTCAATTGGGGATTAAGAGAAAACGTGGTTACTGAACCCGAAGGGATGGGCATTCCAGGTCTTTTGATGCCATAAATACGTCCCAATGCCGCAGGCAGAGGGACGTATTTATGGCACCAAAAGGCCAAGATTGGCATCCTTACGGGCTCAGTCACTACGTTTTCTTATTATTACATACCTAAATATCAAGAAAAGCATAATTATACATACTTATTTATGTAGATTTCGACCTGAGACATTCACTACGGGCGCAGTGTGCCCGAACATTATTTATACTACACCCCTAGTAGCGGGTAGTATTTCATAAACGTTCAGCCATAGGTCTGTAATAATATGTCACAACGTTTAACCATTAGTCAATACGAAAGGTGAGAAAAATTAAGAAGCCTATTCTAGGGTGAGAGTTTCAATCATTTAAATCACCTCGTGAATTTCGATATTCCACGAGTTTGGATGCGCTGCAATTGGCATCGAGGCGAAGCCGAGTTACAAATACGGTGCAATCAAACATGTGGAGTCTTGTGTATTTTATGATTCGAATGCGGTTCTGGATTTATCTCATCCCTTTCAAGGATATTAAATACCAGCACAATATCAGAATAATGAAAATCAATTGGCAATTCCATCTAATATTCACTCCACCACAACCGTGGCGAAGTATTGTCACTTTACAGGGTGATCGTTGAGTATTTTTTCCTCATGTTATTCCTTTGGCTAGACTTGTACCAGGGGTGGGATAATGTATACACGGAAACAGAGTTTACCATATAAGGTCATATGCAAAGTGGTTTGGCACTTGAAAAGGGAGCGTAAACAAACTTTGAGAGTATATCTCCTTAAAATTTGGCAAACCCACATGGTAGCCATTGCATAACATATTATGCAGAGCAGTATTGACTTGCACATCCAAGTCTATGATCTCAGCATTTGCATCCCATTTGATGAGTTACAGATGCTGCAGGCTGTGGTGTGGCGTTAGATGCAGCGCAGCCTTGGTGGATTAGGCCTGGCGTCCACCTACTACTATAGAAATTTAGACCTACCGATATGGCACCGATACAAAAAGCAAAAATCGGAGGCATATCAGGAAGGTGCAAAATCATAGACATATGTCTAGCATGCCAATCCACCATGCATCTCAATGTTTTTTTTTCGGTGCCTCATCACAGAAACGTGGACAACTGCCCCGATATTAGGTGACCTTCCGACGCGATTTTGATTTTTTATCGGGAGGTGCATCGTAGACCATATCGGAGCCATATCGTAGTAGGTGGACGCCAGGCCTTATTTTTGCACTGATATACTTCCATAATCCGTTTGTTTACACTCCCTAAAACGAAACCCTGTTTTCGTGTATACACCATATCAAACTCTCAGTCACAACAGGGTGAAGACAGAGATGGTCGCCAATCTACACCACAACACCCCCCTCACAGACTAGGAGTAGTTCCTCTGCTCTCCGCTAGGGGCGGGGCTGCTCCCTAAGTGCGGGAGGCCCATGTGGCCGGCAACTAGCCGCATTAAACGTATCACTTTCAGGTACCAGCGCAGACAGAGACTCTGCTGGAGAGTGGTGCTTCCGGGAATGAGCACTTCCGGTGGACGCCGAGTGGACGCTGGTGAGGTGTTGAATGTGGATCAATAGCGTCTCCACAGACGGCGCTGGCGTCGACAGGAGGGTTTAACAGTCTGTGTGTATGTGTGTGTGTGTGTTTGAGTGGGTGTGTGGGGTTTAAAGGGGTGGTTCCACCAACACAGTGGATTTGCCGTGGTATATCTTGTTTTATCCAACGACCGATAATGAACACCGTACAGACTCACTCAGTACGTTTTCTTAATAATATATACCTCCTACTCGTTTAAAACGCCGTTTTATTAACCGTACAAAGCCAATGCCATTCACTACGGCCCGCTGACATGGCGGGCGCGAATATTATTCATACTACTCCCCTAGCAGCGGGCAGTATTTCATTGACATTCGCTCACAGGTATATAGTAATATAGAGAAACTATATTCCTATTGAGTAATGTTATTGTATTCGCCTGTCACCCGCCGTGTGTGCGTGAGTGTGTGTGTGGGTAGGTGTGGGTGTGGAGGGTTTAACCCTTTAAGGACGGATGCCTGTGGCCAAGCTACCGCCTGGAAGACGGGTGCTGGTTGCACTTTATACCGCTAGGGGACGGGCACACAGTCGTTAAAACTCATAATTCAATTGTTTAATCACGTGATATGATACATAATCTTAAATATCTCATTTCTATTGAATAGAAATACCAATTGATGGTTTTATACATACATTCTGTGAAAATTTCATTAATGTTCCGCCATTAGTGTTTGTTAAAAACGATTTTGTAGATTTTTGAGAAATAATGCCTCAAGGCATCATTTGCCCTGGGCCGGATGATGCCTCAAGGCATCATTCTCCCTTAAAGGGTTAAAGGGCTGGTTCCACCAATACAGTGGATTTGCCTGGTATATCTTGTTTTATCTCAACCCTTGTATTTTATCTCCATAGACTTAACATTGGGAACTCATATCCAACGCCCATGATATTTTAGGAAAAATATCCAATGGGGGATTATGTCACAAATGTTTGGCCATTAGTCATTGTGAAGGATGAGATAAATTCAGGAATCAAGTTTAGAGTTAGAGCTCGATCCAATCACGTTTGAATGGCTAAGTAATTCATGTGGCTTCGCCTTGTGAATTACTACGTGTTTCAAACTCGATGGGATATGAGCTCTGACCCTAAACTTTCATAGGTTTCCTCTAAAATATCTTACTGTGCCGATATTCCTCTATAATATCTTACCTCCTTTGTCGCAATACGTTGCGTGCTATGATATCGTTCTTTTTTGCAATGTCGTGTGTATATTTTGGTGCTCCACCACCGCGACACCTCAAGACACATAACGGCAAATGTGCACGCGATTATTCAAAACCTAACAAGATATAGCTATAATCTAGCCATAGTTCATCACAGTATGCAATATCCTCGCATGCGCTTGACTATTACTACGCATCAACTCGGAGCATATGACTGCTTGTATTTGAAAACAGTTAATGTATATCTGTTGCTCCAGGTATGGTGATACACGCTCCCTATGTGTTTTGTATGGACACTTTGTATTAGGTGGATATATCTGTATGCTCTGGGTATGGTGATACACACTCCCTATGTGTTTTCTGTGGGCACTTTGTATTAGGTGGATATATCTGTATGCTCCGGGTATGGTGATACACGCTCCCTATGTGTTTTGTATGGACACTTTGTATAATGTGGATATATCTGTATCTATAAGGGTTGGGTCAGTCTAGCAGAGGTCCTTTCACTCTTCGATAGAGGGTGCGGGATGTCAGTCCCTGCTGTGTAGTGATTCTGGTGAACCCATGCACGCAAGTGTACTGGGTCACCCGGATAACGTAACCTGGCATTCTTGGGCGTTCTCTCTGAGAAGAGTGAATCCTTGGATTCTCACATTGCTGGGTTTTCCAAACCCTCTCGGTGGTTAGGCGAGTCCAGTACTCCGGTATCTGGATTAGCCTCCCCGGCTTTACTTGGCACGCCTGTGCCAAGGTACTGTACTTTGGTTGTGATCAAACCTGGATAACTTCGGGAAGTTAGTAATAAACATCCATTGTTTATCAGACTTGTGGAGTCTGGTTTTGTGTGAATAGGTTTGTCCATACATTCAGAAAATACAGAACCGAACTATGTAATTGCATATAGGGTGGCATATCACTGAGAAGGGAGTATATGATATTATTAGCCTCCCTGGCTTTACTTGGCACGCCTGTGTCAAGGTACTGTACTTTGGAAGTGATCTAACCGGGATCACTTTGAGAAGTTGGTAATAAACATCCATTGTTTATCCTACCCCTAATATGCTCTGGGTATGGAATTACACACACCCAATGTGCTTTCCATGGACACTTTGTATTAGGTGGACAATAAGACAAAAGATAAAAAAGGATGAAGTGAAGTTAACTTGAATGGTCCAGTGAGTTGGTTGGTATAGGTGCGGAGGGTGTCCGAGAGGGAGGGACTAACTTATGCCTATGAAAGTACAAGGTACAAGAAGACCTTGTACGAGGGTTATCGTTAGATAATATGGAGAAACCAAACAAGAGTTAGTCATGTTGTTGTTTATCACACAACGGCAAGATCGCATATTACTGCGCGAGGTGAAGCCGAGAGGATCTCGCCGGAGTAAGATGAACAATAACACGACTAACTCGAGTTTGGTTTAGAATTTATCCTACCCCGGCCATCTGAATTACTTCCATATTAACAAATGACGTCATTTGTCAAGTGTATCCCACTAGAGTGATATTTTTCATTTTTCTGAACTCCAGACCGAATACAGTGACCCAATGTTAAGCCTATGGAGTTTTTTATTAGGGGTAGGATAATATTTAAGCTCGTTTGCTAAAACTTTCCTGCAAGACCAAAGGTAGTCCATAAGTGCTGAATAAATGTTGACCCCCTTCATCCCTGGGTCTTGTTGGCATACAGATAAAGGTTTTCATGTACAAGCCTTTATTATCCATCGTATACAAAGACCCCATCAAAAATGTATGGGGACTCCACAATGGGTAATCCACAACCGATTGTATAAAACCTGTCAGATGGTATAACTGTGGTATACGGATTTAAATCAGTGGTATACGTCCTCAAAACCATGGTATGCGGGAAAAATAGTCCCTTTTGGTTCTTGAGCAAAGAAATAATCCCTTTTGTTATACCCTTTGATATGGCAATTACTGGGTTTAATTTATTCGAAAAGATGGATAATAAATACAACAAACGATGGTTATGTGGACAGGCGGCTCTGTAAACTACTCGATGTTAACGTCGTAATACTTATATAGAACTGCATCGAGAATCGTATAAATAGGCAATACTCCACGAGTTTGGCTGGTCCGCAATCGTCATTGAGGCAAAGCCGAGTGACGATTATGGCACAGCCAAATGAGTTGAGTATTGTCTATTCTACGATTCGAGTGAGGTTCTGGATTCATCTTACCCCTTTCTATTACATTAAATATCATCACAACTTCAGAATAATCAGAATATACTTAGCAAATTCACTACGCCACGGCCGTGGCGTAGTATTGTCACTTTACGAGGGTGATCGTTGAGTATATTTTTCCAATGTTATTCCTATGGCTAAACTTGTACCAGGGGTGAGATAAACTCGTAATACTACTAGCGCTCGTGTATTACTAAGCGTCAACCTCTCGCGGTTTACGACCGCCTGTCCACAAAACCATCGATATCTAAATACCATCCAACAGGCCCCTGGTTGTGGAGTTGTAGTGTTTTGGTCTGTTATTACCTGTCACCAATGATCATGAAATATGTAATATAGAGAAACTGTATTCCTATTGAGTAATGTGTCTGTATCCGCCTGTCACCCGCCACTGTTTAACAGAGACTGTAGTTTTCCGGTTTTTAGCATTAGAATCAAGGAAGCTATCTGTATCCATTACGAGCCGGCGGCGACCGTTTACCAGCCATCTGTAACAATTAGTCTGAGCGGTAGTTAGATAAAGGCAACACCTTCCTGTGTACACCTGGTTTACACCAGATATCACCGGTCTTTTTTTTTAATCATTTCTCATATTTCCTTGCGTTGAAAGGCATCAGTGGTGACAACTAGAATCATGTTGTTATCGAAATTAGATGAATGTGGTATTATGAGAAAACGTGGTAACTGAGCCCGTATGGATGGCCGTTTGAGGTCTTTTGTTTCATAAAGCCCTGTCTCCACTGTGCGATTCTAGGTACATAGGTACGTCCAGTCTGAGACTGAGGGACGAAGTGAGTCAACTTTATTCAACACTTGGGGATGACCTTATGGACGACTGATAATTTCTTAGCGAACAGACTGAATGTTATTAAACAATAACCCTTGTATGAGGTACAGAAAATGGTCTTCATCTTTGATCCTAGATCATTAAACGGGGTGCTTATTGTGCTTTATCTTACCCCTGGTATTTTTTCCCATAGACCTAACATTTGGAACTCCAATTGCCCAGTAGTCAATGTGAGGGGTGACATAAATTCAGAAACCTATGAAAGTTTAGGGTCAGAGCTCGATTCCATCTCGTTTGAATCGCTACGTAGTTCGCGTGTCGTCGCCTTGTGAACTTTCATAGGTTTCCTCCACAGTATCTGCAGGGTTAGTACATAAAAAGGATCCACGTTAGTTTTCAGATACAGGAAAGTGAGATTTATCTCAAAGTGCTGGGTATATTTTGTGTATTTGCCATCAAGAAGCGCAGCGGGTGTTTGAAGAGGCACTCAGGTGAGGAGCGCATGTGGCGCGGTCATAAAATAATCATCGAGCAGAAAACTTTATATCCTCAGGAGTGAAGGGCTTAAGTCTGAGCAAAGTAGAAGTCTTTCTACCCCCTTTAGTCTGAGACACTAGTGCTGCTGTATTGGCTCTCAAGGACTGCCCTTCTTAGGTACTGCCTAGTTTACATACTGTACATCTCATACTTTTAAACATCGCCATCGTGCAATAAACAACAACACGACTACCTCTTGTTTGGTTTCTCCATATTATATACCTATGTCCAAATGTCTATTAAATACTGCACGCTGCTAGGGGTGCAGTAATAATAATGTTCGTGCCCGCTGTGACTGCGACTTTGTATGTCATTAAAATGGCGTTTTTTCGCCAATTAGAGGTATATAATAATAAGCAAATATCCTTACTGTAGACGAAATGGTTCTCGTTCTCGGTCAGTCGTCGATTTCAATCTGCCTTCCGTTTTTGGCGTCAGGCAGTATGAAATCGACGACTGACCTCGAACAGGAACCGTTTCGTCCACAGTAAGGACGTTTCCTAATAGTACCAGCAAAATGTTGTGATCTCATTGTATTCTCTCCATCAAAGGAGATTGTAAAAACTACAGTTCTAAACTATATTTTCAGTACAGCTAGAAACAAATCCTAATGATAGAAATACATCAGTGTAGAGAAACATAAAAAAGAGTAGCAGGATTCTATTAAGTACTGCACGAGAATCTCACTCTCGTGGCCCTAAGTCTCCATGCCTAGGTCTGGTTCCCTCTGTCTCTATGTGCGGGAGGATCTCCAAGCGGATTCGACCAAAATTTACACGTTTTGTATGTTGTAGGTAACCAGTCGATAATCCTAAAACAATAAACCAAGAAAAAAAACTATCGTCAGGTTGAAACGGCCAAGGACATTTCAGAAACCTATTCAGAAACCTATTCAGAAAGACCCCATTGTACCTATCAATGAATTCTTGGAATGAACTACGTACAGAAATGCAAACAGGATCAATGTACCGATATAAGAAAACTGAAATTGAAGCTGTACGATAACTATGTGTAATAATGAGACTCACATAATAGGTATTGTTACGCACATTCTCCATTAGATCTGCCATTCAGAGGTCATGATATACACAACTCCTATTTGTGCAAATAAAAAGTAAAAAAAAGAAAGAAGCCAACTTGACATATCATACTGATGTCACATCTTATACTGCCCACCTTACAATTCATATTGCCCACTTTACAACTGATACTGTTCACGATACATTTCATATTGCCCACTTTACTACTGATACTGCCCATCTTAGACTTTAAACTGCCCACTTTAAAACTGATACTGCCCATCTTACACCTCATACTGCCCACTTTACAACTGATACTGCCCATCTTTCATCTCATACTGCCCACTTTACAACTGATACTGCCCATTTTACACCGCATACTGCCCACTTTGCATCATATACTCCAAATTAGGTTATTAAGAAAACACAGAAAATCTACACCGTTTTTATATGTTGGAAATGGAATGGGAAAGGGCCTATAGCTACCTGAGTGTTACTTTAGGCATTGAAATGCCTTTTGAGGCAGCTGACCTTGCTCTCGTTGCCTGCCGATACTCGGGGATACATCACAGGAGGTGCAGAACGGGGGCACTATTTGCCTTTATTACACACTGATTGAAGCTGGCGGAGTAAGATGAGATCACTCCATCCGAGCCTCCTCTCCTTAGCCTCGGCCCTAGACTAGCCCCAGTCCCTGTATCCCTCCGCCTACCCCGCCCCTCCTCTCCTCGATACGGTCCCTGTATCCCTCCGCCTACCCCACCCCTCCTCTTTCCTAGACTGGCCCCAGTCCCTGTATCCCTCCGCCTACCCCACCCCTCCTCTCCCCGATACTGGCCACAGTCACTGTATCCCTCCGCCTACCCCACCCCTCCTCTCTCCTAGACAGGCCCCAGTCCCTGTATCCCTCCGCCTACCCCGCCCCTCCTCTCCTCGATACAGTCCCTGTATCCCTCCACCTACCCCACCCCTCCTCTCCTCGATACTGGTCCCAGTCCCTGTATCCCTCCGCCTACCCCACCCCTCCTCTCCCCGATACTGGCCACAGTCCCTGTATCCCTCCACCTACCCCGCCCCTCCTCTCCTCGATACAGTCCCTGTATCCCTCCGCCTACCCCACCCCTCCTCTCCCCGATACTGGCCACAGTCCCTGTATCCCTCCACCTACCTTACCCCTTCTATCCTAGATACTGGCCCCAGTCCCTGTATCCCTCTACCTACCTTACCCCTTCTACCCTAGATACAGGCTACAGTCCCTGAATCCCTCCACCTACCCCACCCCTCCTCTCCCCGATACTGGCCACAGTCCCTGTATCCCTCCACCTACCCCACCTCTCCTAACCTAGATACTGGCCATAGTCTCTGTATCTCTCCGCCTACCCCACCTCTCCTCTCCTCGATGCTGGCCCCAGTCCCTGTTTCCCTCCACCTACCCAACCCCTCCTCTCCTCAATACAGTCCCTGTATCCTTCCACCTACCCAACCCCTCCTCTCCTCGATACAGGTTTCAGTCCCTGTATCATTCCACCAACCCCACCCCTCCTCTCCTCGATACTGGCCACAGTCCCTGTATCCCTCCACCTACCCCACCCCTCCTCTCCTCGATACTGGCCACAGTCCCTGTATCCTTCCACCTACCCAACCCCTCCTCTCCTCAATACAGGCCACAGTCCCTGTATCCCTCCACCTACCCCGCCCCTCCTCTCCTCAATACAGGCCACAGTCCCTGTATCCCTCCACCTATACCCCACCCCTCCTCTCCTCAATACAGGCCACAGTCCCTGTATCCCTCCACCTACCCCGCCCCTCCTCTCCTCAATACAGGCCACAGTCCCTGTATCCCTCCACCTATACCCCATCCCTCCTCTCCTCAATACAGGCCACAGTCCCTGTATCCCTCCACCTACCCCGCCCCTCCTCTCCTCAATACAGGCCACAGTCCCTGTATCCCTCCACCTATACCCCACCCCTCCTCTCCTCAATACAGGCCACAGTCCCTGTATCCCTCCACCTACCCCGCCCCTCCTCTCCTCGATACAGACTTCAGTCCCTGTATCCCTGCACCTACCCCACCCCTCCTCTCCTCGATACTGGCCACAGTCCTTGTATCCCTGCACCTACCCCACCCCTCCTCACCGTGATACAGGCTTCAGTCCCTGTACCCCTCCACCTACCCCACCCCTCCTCTCTGTGATACTGGCCACAGTCCCTGTATCCCTCCACCTACTCCACCCCTCCTCACTGTGATACTTGCTTCAGTCCTTGTATCCCTCCACTTACCCCACCCTCCTTTCCTTGTTACTGGTCACAGTCCCTGTATCCCTCCACTTACTCCACCCCTCCTCTCCTCGACAGGGACTGGTCATATCGGTAATGGTGTCCGATTTCTGGCGCTGCTTAACGCCATGCTCATCCAGCACTCTCCATGCAGAGTTCCTTGTTACTGGTCAGGATCTTTGCTTGGAGATTGATAGTCGGAATTTTCCAAAGGTCGTCCACAGGTGGGATTCATTACTCTGATAGCACAGTACCCAGGAAACTGAAGGAGGGGGAGGGGAGGCGTAGGAGGAGGTGTAAGGTTACAGGGAGCGGCCGCGGTTGCAATCTACAGGGGGTTTTGTTCTTAATTGACAAGTCTTTGATTCCTTGACCAGTCACACTACAACATACTCTATCGTAATTTTGTAGAATCATGAATGTCCATAATCAAAGACTTGAGCATGATTCCTGGACCAGTGACACTGAAACATACTCTATCGTAATTTTGTTGAATCATGAATGTCCACAATTAAAGACTTGAGCAAGTCTACCTCGCTCCATACGGCGGCTGGGTTATAAGCTGTCACTCCTGTCAGCCTCGTACTACGTCACGTGACGAGCCCCCCGCCGCCGCCACGCCCCCTAGCGGGCGGCGTAATACGGACACGCCCGGCCGTCTGATTATTGTTGAACATTTACGGGAGGTGGATGATCGGGAGTCTATATGGAGCTGTCAGTCAGGGGGAGGTCTGATTGACGGCTGGTGAGGGGAGAGCAACTCTTATCTCACCCCAGATATTTTTTCTCCATAGACTTAACATTGGGAACTCGTATCTAATGCCCATGAGATATTTAGGAAAAATATCCAATGGGGGATTATGTCACAAATGTTAGCCCATTAGTCAATGTAAAGGGTGAGATAAATTAAGAAACCCATTCAAGTTTAGGGGCAGAGCTCAATCCCATCTCGTTTGAATCGCTACATAATTCACGCGTCTTCGCCTTGTGAATTACTACGCGATTCAAACTCGATTTAAAAAAAAAATCAAACAACTAAGATTTTACAAAAAAACTTAACATCAAGCTATGGTTTAACGTATGTATGAGGTATCCTTGAGGAAAGCTGTGAAGGTTAAGGGTCAGAGCTTGTTTATTTTTTAAGATGTCTTTATAAAATTTGATCTTAAAATCGCTCTTCTAGAACAATAGTCGACTTAATTGAACATAACATCAACTAGGATGATGTGATCTTATCCCATCGAGTTTGAATTGCGTAGTAATTCACAAGGCGAAGTGACATAAATTATGAAGCAATTCAAATGAGATGGGATCAAGCTCTGACCCTAAACCTGAATAGGTTTCTGAATTTATTTCATCTTTCACATTGATTAATGGGCAAACATTTTTTTATATGATCCCCCATTGAATGTTTTTTAAGGCATGTGCGAGGCTTCAGTCGCCGACTAAGAGCACAGATTTCTAGGAATATGTCATGATGCCCGGCCGTCTGATTATTGTTGAACATTTACAGGGGGTGGATGTTGGGGAGTCTATATGGAGCTGTCAGTCAGGGGGAGGTCTGACTGACGGCTGGAGAGGAGAGAGCAACTCTTATCTCACCCCAGATATTTTTTCTCCATAGACTTAACATTGGGAACTCGTATCTAATGCCCATGAGATATTTAGGAAAAATATCCAATGGGGGATTATGTCACAAATGTTAGCCCATTAGTCAATGTAAAGGGTGAGATGAATTCAGAAACCCATTCAAATTTAGGGGCAGAGCTCAATCCCATCTCGTTTGAATCGCTACATAATTCACGCGTCTTCGCCTTGTGAATTACTACGCGATTCAAACTCGATGGGATACTATAAAGGAAACCTATGAGAGTTTAGGGTCAGAGCTCGCATCCCATCGAGTTTGAATTACGTAGTAATTTACAAGGTGAAGCCGCGTAAATTATGTAGTGATTCAAACGAGATGGGATCGAGCTTTGACACTAAACTCGAATGGGTTTCCGAATTTATCTCACCCTTAACATGGATTAATGGGCTATCATTTGTGACATAATTCTCCATAGGATATTTTTCCTAAATATCTAATGGGCATTAGATACGAGTTCCCAATGTTAAGTCTATGGAGAAAAAATACCGGGGTGAGATAAAAGCTCTGACCCTAAACTTTCATGGGTTTCCTCTATAGTACCAACTTTTCCGCTCACTCACTTTGTCAGTAACTCACCTCTTTATTATAGAGGAAACCTATAAATTAGGGTCAGAGCTCGTTTTTTAAAATTAAACAACTAAGATTTTATTAAAAAAGCTTAACATTCCTTAAAAGAATAAACATAGTAATGACAATTCACACGATAAATAAAAGGACCAATTAAGAAATAATCTGAACTGAATACATAGATATAACAAGTATGACATATGCTACATATTACTAGATGCTGAAGTACTTTGTGAGCTATATCCTGGTGTCACAGTTGTCTCCAATGTTAATGCTGGTTCATATCATCTATAAATATCTATCCAGGCGTTCACTAACAGCCCAGTAAGATTACTATTTCTCTTCCTAGTACTAGTACTTTTTTTTCTTACATAATTAGAAAAAAGGGAGAGAAAACAAGAAGAGTAGATACTGGATAGTATGAATCTACACTAAATGTTTTCTAGAAATTATGTAACAAGTCTTTAAGGTAGTAATAAGCAGTATGGACATCTTGATGTATCATGTATTAAGCGAAATAAATCTCCTATGAAACAAAAAAAAAACAACAACAAAAAAAAAACAAAAAAACTGAACATCAAGCTATGGTTTCACATATGTATGAAGTATCCTATAGGAAAACTATGAAAGTTAGGGTCTGAGCTCGTATCCCATCGAGTTTGAATCGTGTAGTAATTCACAAGGCGAAGTCGAGTGAATTACGAAGTGATTTAAACGATCGAGCTCTGACCAAAAACTTGAATAGGTTTCTAAATTCATCTCATCCCTCAAATCGATTAATTTCTTTGAATACTCAATAGGCGTTGGATACGAGTTTCTAATGTTAAATCTATTTATGGGGAAAAATACCTGGGTGAGATGATCAGCCCCACTAAGGGCCGATTCCCACTGTGTGATTTTTGTCCTAGAGTCACAGATTCCAAGACGTTCAGGGCTTTAGTCGCCGAATAGATCCCGAATAGGTTTCTGAATTCATCTCATCCTTCAAATCGATTAATGGGCTAAGCTTTTTTGATATCATCGACCATTGAGTATTTCTTTGAATACTCAATAGGCGTTGGATACGAGTTTCTAATGTTAAATCTATTTATGGGGAAAAATACCTGGGGTGAGATGATCAGTCCCACTAAGGGCCGATTCCCACTGGGTGACTTTTGTCCCAGAGTCCCAGATTCCAAGACGTTCAGGGCTTTAGTCGCCGAATAGATCCCCGTTGCAGCTCCAAAAATCTCTGAATGGGAATCGGGTCTTACACACACAGCACCAGTCGGCGCCGCTAGTCCAGGCCCACGGGAATACGTAAAACAGGGCGCAGATGTGGGCACATTATGAGGATCAGCTTAATCTACAAAAGTTAAATACAAAGGTGAAGAGGATTAGGCAGGGTGGATCGACATGATGAATGGACCGGTGTATTTTAATTAGATTAAGGCTGGCAGAGCCTTATCGTGAGACTAATGAAGGCTACATACCAGGGAGCCGTTCAATATATAGAGGGACTCTTCTTATACTAATATAGAGGAGTCCTGAAGGGGGTCTCGTTGAAGGAAAAAGGATTGTCCTTCAGAAGTATAAGTCACAGTGTGCCATAAAGCCCTTTTCTATTGGCTGACGAAAAGCGGTGTAGATTTTCTGTATTCTCCTAATAGCCTATTTACATTTTGCGTCAGTAGTATTAAAGGTCCGCCGTTGGATCCTGACTGTATATCGGTGATGGCCAATGGAAATAGGCTATTAGGAGAACACAAAAAATCTACACCATTTTTCGTCGGCCAATGGAAACGGGTCTATAGTCGAGATAATCCTGTTAATCATCTTAGGCGAAATGGCTTTCATCATGAACTCCCCGGCAAAGGATAGAGGATAGGATTAGGAGAAAGATGGCATAGGAGGAGCTAGACAGAAAAATACGGTCCTTCTCCTGCCACAACAACTCCTATCCTACACCTGTGTACCCGGCCCTGTCCCAAACAGGGCCTTGGACACTAGTTTCGTGACATGTCTGTGACACCATACAGACATTGGGGTTGACTAGTTTCGTGACAACACAAGTAGCTGCCCTTAGGAAAAGACAGACCCCAAACATAAGAATTAGACAATTCTACACATCATGGACCTGTTTCACTAGTATCGTGACATGTCTGTGACACCATACAGACATTGGGGTAGACTAGTTTCGTGACAACACAAGTAGCTGCCCTTAGGAAAAGACAGACCCCAAACATAAGAATTAGACAAATCTACACCTCATGGACCTGTTTCACTAGTTTCGTGACAAAAGTGTTAGACAGACATGAAAAGCGGCACCAACAGTGCAAGCAAGAACGGACAAAACGAAGTCTAATTTCTAGTTCTTATGAAACCGGCCACACCATCTAGACGCCATCTAGAGCCCTCCACTAGTTCATCATTTCATACTGGCTGCACTCTGAAATGTATGAGGAAAAAAAATGGAATCGATAAATTTATACCTATTTGTCTTTGCTAACCTTCAAAACAGCTGTCTTTTGCTTTATAACTGTGTATTCAGAGGTAGTTTTCCAGTGGAGCTTGGCTGGTTCTAAAGTCCAGTCAGTTTTTGCTCAGTCTTCCTCGCCAAACCGCACAATGCCTCGCCAGTTATTAACATAGAACAGTTGTTCACCCTTATATGGAGATGAGGGGTTCATACCTACTCCTATCCTAGTTCTAGCTCTCCCGATATATCACATTTCCCCCACAGTTAGGCGCCTGGTGAGAAGTGGGGAAACAAACTTTACAGGATATATAAAGAAAAAAAAAACTCGTGTGGAAGACTGTATAAAGCCATCTTCCATTGGCCAACGAAAATAGCAACGATTAGTTGAGTTCTCCATAAAGTCAGTTGGTGGTGGCCAATGACTGAATATTTGTATCTAAAAGTCATTGAGGATGCTTTGTATGCCTTGTTTCTGCGACCGTTAACAGGGCCATGCCGAGTGAATTGTCCTCCAAACACAATGACCATCACTGACAATTTCAAACCTGTTTTTTTTCAGAAGGTGAAGAAGTTGTTCGATGATGGCCTTATTGCATAATCTATACACAATTAATTGGTGAACTCTTCTCTGCATGTCTGTTTCCATTCACTGTTTTCCGTCTTACCCTAAAAGTCAATCAGTGGTTTCAAACTCCAGATTGGCGGCGAATAGTCAGCCAGTGGAAAATGGCTTTTGGCGATTCCTGAATCCCATCTCCCGATCACACAGAAGGCCCGTTTCCATTGGCCGACGAAAAGGGTGTAGATTTTTTGTGTTCTTCTAATAGCCTATTTACATTGGCCATCACCAATATACAGTCAGGGACCACCGATGGACCTTTAGCACTGCTGACACAAAATGGAAATAGGCTATTTGGAGAACACAGAAAATCTACACCCTTTTTTGTCAGCCAATGGAGAAGGGCCTATTCTCACACCACTCACCCTTTGCGCATATTGCCCTAATCCAACTGTGTTTGCGTGATAAAACCGCATCGCAGTACAGAAGTGTTTAAAGACTTAATGCCTGGACCGTCTCATCTTCTTCATCTAGTGTCATTAATTATTCAACCTGTTCATTAGTGAGAGTATGATCCGTGAGTATGAACAATGACAGCTGTCAACCACGCTCTGAAGTCAGGCTGTACGTACAGAGTTAGTTACAGAACTAATGTCACACACTGTCAATATCTAATAATCTGTCATTGTTTAGTCTCAGTGATTGACATCAGTATGTATGCACAAAGATAGTTACCAGAATAGAGTAGCAAGCTCTCGATATCCAACATTATCCTACCCCTAATAAAAAACGCCATAGGTTTAACATTGACTCAATGTATTTGACGTAGTGTTGAATAAAGTGTTATTTATGCACCGAGGTGAATAAAAAAACTGACCAATCAGGGACCAAATAACGAAAGTAGATCCGGCAGCATTGATAAATGTGGTTATCCTCCGATGAATGTCAACACGCTATTAACATGGATAATTACAAAATTTTCTCTGTATATCGGTGAGATGGGGTAGGATAAATACGAAACCGAACTCAAGTTAGCCTTCTCAATGTTTATACTACTCTGGTCAGGTCTGCTACTCACTAAACTCGGCTAACACCTCGTGTAGTAATACACAACCTGCCCATCGTGGCATAAACATTGACAAGGCTAACTCTCCTTTGGTTTCTACTAAATCTGTCATTGTCCAGTGACATCAGTCTGCATGCACAAAGATTGAGAAAGAAACCAACAAGTTATGGTCAAACTTGTCCTTGTCCAAGAACTTGATGCAGAGTGATATGAACGAGATGACAACTTAGTAAATATCATCATATCAAACGAGTTGGAAAACATTGACTTTGACCTAAACGAGTTGCTTTCTGTATTTATCTCACCCCTGTACACAATAAAAGAATGTATGATGCACAGGATATAGACCATGGAGAACGGACTGCAATACTTGTAGGAGCATGGAGAATGAATTCCCTATGTTAAGCTATGGGACAAAAATACCAGAGGTGAGATAACGTTACTAGAATAGTAAAACAAGCTCTCGATATCCATTAATCTGCCCCTGTCCAGTCTCAGTTGCTGGTGTCAGACTGGATGCACAAAGTTAGTCACAAGACAATCTGTCATTGTCCCATCAATGTCAACCTGTATGCACAAAGATAGTTACCCAAATAGAGTAACAAACTCTCAATATCTGTCACTGTCTCAGTGACTGACGTCAGCCCTTATACACAAAGATAGTTACCCAAATAGAGAAACAAGTTCTTGATATCCAAGAATATGTCACTGTCAAGTCGATATCCAACGACCTAACACTGTTTGGTCCCAGTGGCTGGTGATAGTGTGTATGTACAGACACAGCTACCTGAATAGAGTAACAAGTTCTCAATACCTATTAATTTGTTATTGTTCAGTCTCAGTCGCTGGTATCAGCCTGTAGCACCAAGATAGTTACCTGAATAGAGTAACAAGCTCTCGATATCCAATAATCTGTCACTGTCAAATCTCAGTGATTGACGTCAGCACATAAGTGTATACACAAAATGAGTTAGCCGAATAATGTAACAATCTATCAATATCCAACAATCTGTCATTGTCCAGTCTCAGCGGCTGGTTTCAGCCTGTATGCACAAAGATAGTTACCTGAATAAAGTAGCAAGCTCTCGATATCTATTAATCTGACACTATCCAGTCACGAAAGCTGATGCCGGTCTGTTCATACAGAGTTAGTTAAAAGACCAATGTCAAAAACTCTCGATATCCAACAATCTGTCATTGTCCAGTCTCAGCGAGTGACGTAAGCCTGTATGTAGAAAGATAGTAACCCAAATAGAGTAACAAGCTCTTAATATCCAACAAATATGTCTTTGTTCAGTAATATCGTAAAACCGGATGAGTTTTAATCTTGGCTCGCGTATGCCACGACTGGCGTTTGGCGTAGTGATATCACGAGGCGGAGCCGAGTGGTATCCGGAACCAAACGCCAGGAGTGGATACGGGAGCCAAGATTAAAACGAATCAGGTTTTGATTTTATCCTACCCCTCTCTAGAATATTTTGATATCAAAATCATGAATGAAAATCATCAAAATTCCGTATGTCCCTAGTGGCATACAAACGTCCGCATGCCAGTCAGCGTGGCATACGGAATCCCAATGTTAAGCCTATGGGATTTTATATTAGGGGTAGGATAATAGCAGCTGCTGCCAGTCTTATATAGAAAGATAGCCAAATAAAGTAATAAGCTCTCAATATTGAACAATCTGTCATTATCCAGTGCCAGAGGCTGGTTTCAGCCTGTATGTACGAAGATAGTCACCCGAATAGAGTAACAAGCTCTCGATATCCAGCAATCTGTCATTGTTTTGTCTCAGTGGCTTATACCAGTCTGTGCATACAGAGAAAATGCCCTTTTTTATTGACCTAGCAAAGCAGCTGAGTTACCACAAAGGGTGGTCTGTGGTGGCCATTGACGTAAGGTCAGTAAAGTGGAATTCACACAGTGGGATTCATGTACCTCACAGGGTTCAAAATCTCATGAGATTCTGTCCCTTTTTAGAGGTAAATGTCTCCAACAATTACAGAGAAAAACACTTGTCTCAGGGAAATGAAGCCCTACAATTTAGATGAGGAAATTTTGTTCGAATACAGAATCGCAGCAGGATTTGTTACAGACAAGCACCCTGTGAGGTACATGAATCCCATCGTGTGAATCTCACTTAACAAATAGTCGGTGAGGGTGAAGTAGCTGCCTTATTTTCATGTCCATACCCATGGATACCAGGCTAGACCTTGGACCTCACTGATGAAATCAGTACGTTTTGATTCGGTTTGTCATGTTGTGTAAAGCGCCCTACCCCGTCACATCCCCACGCTCTGCACCTCTTATACCCAACTGTACCCATACCACTCTGGCATCTTTCATACCCCAATGACCCACACATAATCTACTCCTCCCATGTCCATTCCACCAATACCCACCTGTACCCATACCTCCCTGACCTACCCGTACCCCTCAGGTCACCCTAAGAGGGTGCGTCCACCAACCACGACAAGGCTACGGCAATAGCAGACAAGAAAGTTCCAATCGGTGCCTTATCGCAGCATTGTCGTGAGGAGGGGAGTTGTCGTGAGCCCTTGTCGCAGCCTGTCGGGAAGTGCACGCTCCACCTAAATATTCTATCGACAACCTCCCGACACGCCACAACACGCCACGACACAGCTCCAAAATCGAACATGTTCGATTTTGTCGTAACCTTGTTGGAAGGCCCCCGACAGGCCCCTGACAAGCTTCATGTCGCAGCCTGTCGATGGCCTTGTCGTAGCCTCTTGTTGGGAACTAGGGTCCACCAACCACGAAAAGGCTACGACACGCCTTCCAATAGTAGAGATGTCGTGGACCTTGTCGGAAAACCATTGTCGTAGCCTTGTCGTGGTTGGTGGACGCCCCCTCTTAAGCGCCAAATCCACTAAGGCGACCAAGCGAATGCGTCTGCGATCCATGCGACTGTGCGAATCCCATGCGATGATATTCAATATATTGAATATTGTCGCAAGGCTTTCGCATGTCCATGCGAACGTCTGCGAACCCAAATTCACATAGAAAATCGCCTTAGTGGATCTGGCGCTTTAGGCATACTTTGGTCTGTTATATCATGATATCCTGTCATTTTCTGTCACATCATGTTCTGTCACGTCTTGCCTTGTCACGTCGTGTTCCATCACCTCACGTCCTGTCACATCGCAACAGAACTCAAACCCGACGTGCGTGGGTCTTTGATGACCTTCCTTCAATAGACTCAATCCTGATCCTCGGTAGTTTCTCCGTGTTTTCTGAATAATCACCTCCAATTGGCAAACACTCCTTTAAAAGCTGCCCTCATCAAATACCACCCCTCCGCTAGATGTCGCTGCGAGCCGCCGGCAGGGGGCGCGTCGAAACGCCCGGTGTTTCCCGCCAAAACCAGCGAGGAATCATTTCCGATAATTGGATGGAAAGCAGCAATCGTCGTGAATTACAGCAAACAGGCAAAGGGGGTTTCCTGATCTGCATTTCACTGACAAGAAAACTAATGAACAGGAAAAACTGTTCACACGGACTCCAGTCTTTTGAATGTTAAATGAGGAAGGCGCCATGCAGGACAACTGTTTGGAATCATGACAAGTTCCCCTCTCGAGAAGTGAAAATGAGATCCTTAGTTTCGATCATTTCCACGTTTCCAAACTTTGTGGCCAAAGTCTGCCTTTGAATCTTTGTGTGACGTATTGGTATGGATTGTAAAGTTATACTTCAGAGTTATTCAGAATTCTAAGGCCAGTTATACCCCCACTTAAAGACAAATGCGGGTAGGTATCGCTGCTCCCCCTGTTGCTACTCAATTAACACTGGTGCTGCCATCTGGTGCCATGAAAATATAGCGGTTTCCGATAGACATCAATAGTTAAGCACTTACCTTCTTCAGATGGCCCTCCCATAAAAGTTAGCACGGTGACATGCCATTTTTTTTGCATTTCCTATTTGCTGATGTATGGAACCTATATTGTCCTGAGTTGTTTGTAAAACTCAATAGAATTTAGGAATCACCCAACTGCCAGCATTTGTCTTTAAAGCCCGTTTCCATTGGCCGACGAAAACGGCTTCGAATGTTTGAGTGCACATTTCCATTGGCCGTCGCTTATATACAGTCAGGAACAACTGACGGACCTAAAATTATCACTGCTGAGGCACAATTGATATGGGATTTTAGGAGAACTCATAAAATCTAAATATTATCTCACTCTGGACTTTTTTCCCTTATAGAGTTGAAATGGGGAATTCGGATCCAACGCCCATTGAGTATCAAGAAAAAATGGGGGATAAAGTCACAAAGGTTAGCCCACTAGTCAATGTGAAGGTAAATTCAGAAACCTACGAGAGTTTAGAGTCAGCACTCCTATGCCATCTCTTTTGATTCACTGCGTAATTCACGAGGCTTGGCCTTGTGAATGGCTATGCGATTCAAACTCGATGGGATACGAGCTCTGACCCTAACCTTTCATAGATTTCCCCTATAGGCCCTGTTTCCATTGGCCGATTTCCCGTCACCGATCTACATTCAGGAACCGACAACAGACTTTTGGCGCTGCTGAATCGGTCAATGGAAACAACCCAGCTCGTGAAATGACCCACAACTTTTTCTGCTTAGATTATGTAATGTGCCGCCACCCACCACTTAGTGAAAGCTTGGTCACCGAGTGCAATGTACTACCCTCACCGATTATTCGATACTGACGCACATTCGGTGGCAGCAAAGACAGACTTTCTGGGTAACTCAAAAAATCTCCCCCGTTTTCGTCAGCCACTCCTTAAGTGGGGTGTCTCCTTAAGCGGGGTGGCTCCTTTAGTGGGGTGGCTCCTTTAGTGGGGTGTCCCCTTAAGCGGGGTGGCCCCTTAAGCAGGGTGGCCCCTTAAGCGGGGTGTCCTAGAAGCGGGGTTTTACTGTAGTTGGATGATGAAGTATAAACACATCAGTTGGAGTATATTTGCTCCTCGCTGCTTGCTGACGTTTCTTTCCCTGGTGGAGGTTGTACATACTGAAGGCCGACCACTGGATCCATGTCTGCTCTATAGGTATGTATCTGAGCCATATCGATCACGGCGCATCGCGTATATCTGTCTGTAATTAGATTTGTCACCTGCATTCTGAAAGTCGACGTTGTGTAATTACACCCAGCGGTATCTGCCACATGTCTCCCTTCTGACTCATCGGTAACAGAAAACTTCCCCAATTACCAGATGTACGTCATAAGACAGCCCCCGTCAGGGCTCGGGGTCTAATAAGCACTGCAGAGACAGGACGGAGGGGACTTCATTAAATAAGCAGTTCCGCTGCAGACATAGGTTCCAGGACACTTCAATAAATAAGCAGTTTAATGTAGACATAGGGTCCAGGACACTTCATTGATTAAGCAGTTCACTGCACATATAGGTCTAAGAACACTTCATTAAATAAGCAGTTTAATGCAGACATAGGTTCCAGGACACTTCATTGATTAAGCAGTTCTCTGCAGATATAGGTCTAAGAACACTTCATTAAATAAGCAGTTCGTTGCAGATATAGGTTCCAGGACACTTCATTGAATTAGCAGTTGAATGCAGACTTAGGTTCCAGGACACTTCATTGATTGAGAAGTTCAGTGCAAATATATGTCTGAGGACACTTCATTAAATAAGCAGTTCCCTGTTGATATAGGTCTAAAAATACTTCATTAAATAAGCAGTTATCTACAAATTTAGTTAAATGTTGACAGAGGTCTGAGTGCATTGTATTGAATAAGCATATATATTCTGTAGGTTCCAGGACACTTTATTGAATAAGCAGTTCTTTGTAGATATAGGTCTGAGAACACTTCATTAAAAAATCAGTTCAATCTTGATATAGCTTTTTTTTTCTTAGCTAAACGTGGCGGCCAACGCGACTATTGAGCATACTATGTTGATAAAGGTTTGAGAACACTGAATTAGATAAGCAGATCATCTAATAAGAAATTCCCTGCCGACAGCATTTCCGAGACACTTCATCAAACAAGAAGCTCCCTGCAGACACAAGTCTGGGGATACTTCCTTTAAAAGCAGTTCAGTGCAGACATAGGTTCAAGGATACTTCATTAAATAAGTAGTTCCCTGCTGATACAAGTCTGAGGATTGTTTATTTGGGTTCGTTTGGTTAGTTTTAACGTCCAGCCAAGCATTATTGGTCCCTACCAGACTTTCTCGAGCTTCTTTTACACCACGAGGGTGGTGATCAAATCTATGTGATGAATTCAAGTAGAAATCTCACCCCTACAATTTACAGAGGTGAGAGTTATTTTACTTCCCAAACCAAATAGACATGGTATGAGAACGATTGGCCTTTGATATCGCAGTATGGGGGTGAAACTCAAACCCACAAAATCCTATAACCTTAGGGTTACAAGTCCAGTGCTCTAACCTCTGAGCTATCTCCCCACCCCCAAGTCTAAGGACACTTCATCTAATGAGCAGTTTCCTGCAGATATAAGTCTGGGGACACTTCATCTAAATAGCCGTTTCCTGTTGACATAGGTTCCAGGACACTTCACAAAATAAGCAGTTCCATGCTGTTACAAGTCTCGGTACACTTCATCTAATGGGCAGTTCCCCGCAGGTACAAGTCTGAGAACACTTTATTCATCATGCAGTTCCCTGCAGACATAGGTTCCAGGACACTTAATGAAATGAGCAGTTCCCCACAGTTACAAGTTTGGGGACACTTCATCTAATGAGCAATTTTTTGTGCTATAGGTCTGGGGATACTTCATTTAAAGGGCAGTTTCCCGCAGGTGCAAGTCTACATCCACCAATCAGTTTCAAGCAGATGTAAGTCTAGGGACACTTCATCTAATAAAGTAGTTTCCTGCAGATACAAGTCTGGGGACCCTTCATTGAATAAGCAGTTCCCTGCTGATACAAGTCTGGGGACACTTGATTAAATATGAAGTTCCATGCAGACACTTCAGTGAATAAGCACTTTCCTGAGACTCAAGTTAGGGGATGCTTTATCTAATAAAGCAGTTTCCCACAGATACAAGTATGAGGACACTTCATTTATCAAGCAGTTCCCAGCAGATACAAGTCTGAGGACACTTCATTGAATAAGCAGTTCCCTGCAGATACAAGTCTTAGGTCACTTCATCTAATAAAGCAGTTCCCTGCATAATACAAGTCTGAGGTCACTTCATCTAATAAGCAGTTCCTAGCAGATACAAGTCTGAGGACACTTCATTAAAATAGCAGTTCCCTGCAGATACAAGTCTTGGGGTCACTTCATCTAATAAAGCAGTTCCCAGCAGATACAGGTTCCAGTACACTTCATCAAATAAGCAGTTCCTAGCAGATACAAGTCTGAGGACACAAGGACACTTGACGTCGATCCGGGACTGGTCGCTCCGTGCGGGGCGTAGCGGGGTGTAGCGGGGGAGGGGGTATAATAACAGATTGCATCATCACGTCGGCGCGGGTGGGTGTGTGGGGTGGTGGGGGCGACTGCCGAGGAGGTCAGCCTCACCATCCACCACAAAGAAGACGAGCTTGTCACCCATTGTCGATCGCCCTGCCTTGCATGACAGATTAAAGGGATCAAGATGGCCAATTTGGCGGCGTTTTTCCCGTCTCCACTCCACGCAGAGTGGAGATTGAAATGGACGCGGCGGCGCGGGGCGGGCGATGCGGGAGACGGGAGGGCCACAGTGGTGACGCACTTAATCTGGTTATTGTACATGGCGTTGTCGCGCCCAACATGGCGGGCTTTTTGGCGGGAGTTTGATAGATAGCTGCATACACCACCACGACCACTTCCACCAGCACCACCTCCTCCCCTCCTCCTCTCCCCTTCCTCCTCCGCTCCCTCCTCCTTCTCCTCCTACCCTCCTCCTCTTTCTCTACCCCCTCCCCTCCTCCTCCCTTCCTCCTCCTCTTCCTCCTCCTCCCTCTCCTCCCTCTCCTCCTCCTCCTCCCTTTTCTCTTACTCCTCTTCCCCCTCCCCCTCCACCTCCACCTACCCCTCTTCCTCCCCCTCCCCCTCCCCCTCCTCCTCCTCCACCTCCTCCTCCTCTTCCCCCTCCCTCTCCTCCCCCTCCCCCTCCCACTCCTCTTTCTCTTCCCCCTCCTCCTCCTCCTCCTCCTCCCCCTCCTCGACCTCCTCCTCTTCCTCTTCCTCTCTCTCCTCCTCCTCCTCTTCCCCTCCTCCACCACCTCCCTTTCCTCCCCCTCCTCCCTCTATTCCCGATGTTAAGCTGAATGAGCAGTGGGTACCTCCCATCCTCTTCTCCTCCTCCTCCACCTCCCCCTCCTCCTCTTCCTCCTCCTCCCTCTCCTCCTCCTCCCCCTCCTCCTCTCCCCCCTCTCCCTCCTCTGCCTCCTCCCCTTCTCCTCCTCCCCCTCCTCCCCATCTTCCTCTTCCTCCTCCTACTCCCTCTCCACCTCCTCCTCTTCCTCCCCCTCCCCTCCTACCCTCCCCCTCCCCCTCCTCCACCTCCTCCTCTTCCCCCTCCTCCTCCTCCTCCCCCTCCCTCTCCTCCCCCTCCCACTCCTCTTCCTCGCCCCCCTCCTCCTCTTCCTCTTCCTCCCTCTCTTCCTCCTCCTCTTCCTCCTCCTCCCTCTCCTGCTCCTCCTCCACCCCTCCTCCACCACCTCCCTTTCCTCCCCCTCCTCCCTCTTTTCCAGGTGTTAAGCTGAAAGAGCAGTGGGTACCTCCCATCCTCTCCTCTTTTTCCTCCTCCTCCACCTCCCCCTCCTCCTCTTCCTCCTCCTCCCTCTCCTCCTCCCCCTCCTCTCCCTCCTGCCCCTCCTCCTCCCCCTCTTACCTTCCTCCTCCTACTCCCTCTCCTCCCCCTCCTCCTCCTCCCCCTCCTCCACTTCCCCTCCACCTCCTCCTCCACCTCCTCCACCAACCCCTCCTCCTTCTTCTCCCCTCTTCCCCCTCCTCCCCCACCTCCCCTCCCCTCTTCCTCCTCCTCCTCTTCCCCCTCCTCCTCCTCCTGCTCCCTCTGCTCCCCCTCCTCCCTCTTCTCCCCCCTCCTCTTCCTCCTCCTTCCCCTCCTCCTTCTCCTCCCTTTTTTTCCTCCCCTTCCCCCTCCTCCTACTCCTCCCCCTCCTCCCCTCCTCCTCCTCCTTCTCCTCCTCCCCCTCCTCACAACCCCCCCGCTGGCACAGCTCCCGACCACCCAGCCACTCTGCCAGCACCCGGAATTTCAGCAAAGCTCACTTAATGTGGATGTATAGGCAGCGCCTGCCAACAAACATTTCAAAACGCATAGATTCCCTTTACGGTTTATTGATATTCCACTCCGCGGACGGGCGAAAAGGCGCACGCCTGCGCTGTGTTGTTGGTGTTAGAACCTGGGGGTAGAGTCATCATTTGTCAGTGTTGGTGCACTCACACCAGGCCTTATCTAAGGCACCAGTCATCATTTGTCAGTGTTTATCGTTGGTATGGTCACAATATGCCTTAGGTGAAGTTACAGGCATTATTTGTCAGTATTTTAGTTGGTTTTTCTTTGGTCATTTCTAGCAATTTTTGTTAAGGGAATATATACACAATAATGACTGGTTTTATGTACAAGTGGCCGTAATCTCTGAGTAGTTGACGCGTAGTAATATCTGAACAATTAGCGAGGACATTACTTTGTCAGCTACGAGGAGATTACGGTCACTCGTTTACAAAACCAGTCGTTATTGTATCTATTACCCCCTTACAAGATTAATAACAAGCCTATTTCAATTAAAATGTTTCTGCAAGTCCAGACACCACAGCACTGTCAAGCGCGGCAGTAATTCGGTGTAGACTTACACCATAACTATAGTTCGCCATTGAGTTGTACTTTTAGCATGCAAAATGTGTTATTACGATGATTTTTTATGGTAAATGAGATTATTATGATTGATTTAAAAAAAATAACATTGCATGAACAGTCAAGAAACTTATTTCAAAGTACATGATGATTCGACCTCATTATGGACAGGACTATTTTTCCAGAATCTCCCGCAGGAGATTCTGACTTGCCAGAATCTCCAGGTAGCTGTTTCCAGGTGCCCTATACATTTCCTATGGAGACCCAGTAATAAGTTGGTAATAATGTGTGTACAATCACCAAAATCGGCGAAACAGCCGTTCCTCCGCTCGGGCCCCTAGCCTCCTACTCCTCATCCTAATAGCGGCTATTCAGCTGAATGAGCGGTGGGTACCATTTTTTCGTGTAAATGTTTGATATAACCCGACCGGTGTTAAGTGCTAAAGAAGAAACCCACGAGTTTTGGTCAAAGTCGTCGTTCTCCATGAGCTTGATGCGTAGTGATAAGAACGAGGCAATAGCTGAGTGAATCTCACATAGCATTCAAATGAGTTGGAGAATGGCTTCTTTGACCAAAACAAGTTGCTTTCTGTATTTATCTCACCCCTGCACACATTGCAAGAATAGACAACACAGAGGATATAGACCATGGGGAACGGACTGCAATACTCGTTGGGGGATTGAGAATGAGTTCCCAATGTAAAAGCCTGCCCCCACCTACCACAATTCTAGTCCCGATTGGCCTTACGACGGCCTTCCCGACACCATTCCAATTGTAGCGTGAGGTCTGGCAAAATCGTGGTAGGTGGAACAGGTTTCTGCGATTCCGTCTACGACAGCTCACGATAGGCTGCGATGAAAACGCCAATCGTAGAGGTCCCGGTAATTTCCAACATGTTGGAAATTTCATAGCCTGTCGTAGGGTATAGTAGCCTATCGGGAAGATATCGTGGTCAGCGTTTATGTTATTGGTCCTCCCAAGGCGTTGCCACGCTCTAAGATTTCAAACTGTTGGACCTATCGGGGACCTCCCGATAGGTCACGATTTCCCCATTTCAAATCGTAGGGATCAGGAAGCATGTCGTGGCCTATCGTGGTAGGTGGGGGTCCCCTCTTAAGCCTCACAAACAGTTTGCCACAGGGGCGCTCTTCCATTATTTATCAGTGGTATGCTGGTAGAGTCACATCATACCATACCTTAAGCTTCAGTCATCATTAATCATCAGATTATGTGGTAGGTGGGTCGTTAGCTCAGAGGTCCTGGGGTCCGTTTAATGATTTAGGATCGTGCATGTAAACCCTTTTCTGTATGCCACAGAGACCCTGAGACGATGTGGGCAAACTTTATTCGACACTTATGGAGGGCCGTATGGACGGCTAAGCAAACAGACTTAAATGTTATTAAATGGATACCCTTCTATGAGTTACAGAAACGCGTCTTTATATACGAGCCTAGATTATTAAACAGACCCCAGGGGAGCACAAAGAGAGGACAGCTTAATCAGCTCTAGTACTAAAATGATGTTGAGGTCATAATTTCATCCAGAATGAATTCCTTCAATCAGTAAAACATGGACAACCTTATGGACGGCTAGGACTGTCTTAGGGAACATACTTAGATATTATGAAACGATAACCCTTGTACAAGGTATGGAAAAGAGTCTAGAGGCAAGAGCAATATATAACTAGGAGTAAATAGTATGTTTATCACAGATGAATGAGCGCGCAATTATAAATCAATAATAATAGAAAGGTTTGAGTTACATTCAGTATATGGATCGTTTTCTGTAACCCACTTGCACCCAGTCAACTTGCCATCATATATCTGAGTCTAGGATCAAATCATATCAAGCACCAGTAGGTCAATGAGGTATTTCGGTGTTGAGTGATTGGTCATGGTCAGCTGGGCACGCTTCTAATATACTAAGACACTGGCACCCTGCTCCTTTGCCAGTAGCATAGAGAGCAGCACGCATATATATATTGAAGGGACAGTTTTCTGGCATCATGCTGGAAGTGTATATGTGTGATCACTCTAACCTCTAGATGATGTATATAGGGCGTGCATGCACGCTCTAATAATAATGATCAATACCAACACCATCATGGGATAATAAAACAATACAGGTAATACAGCATCAAACAATAATATGGAATGGATGCGATGAAATGAGATGTGAAAGAACATCTTATGTGATATCTGTGATATTCATGAAAGTGTACCAGCTAGTTGGTAATTACTGTCTGACTGCCTGTTACTGTTTGAGTGTTAATTTACTTTCCGTTTGCATTTTAAGCCTGCCATATAATTGGAGGTATGTCGGGTGCTACTCATCAACAGTATATGTGTCCATTATTTTCCGATTATCCTACCCCTAATTAAAAACGCCATAGGCTTAACATGGGATTTGTTTATGTCACGGGTGTGACATAAAGTGTTGTTTATGGCACTACTTTCTGATACTGAAAAAATATGGAAACGGGGTAGGATAAAATCTAGACGCCACTCGTTTGAGTTTGAGCTTATTCATGCCACTCATTTTGTTGGCTCCGTAATTTCACGAGTCGAAGACGAGTAACATTACGGAGCCAACAAAATGCGTGGCATAAATAAACTCAGACTCAAACTCGTGACGTCTCTTGATATTATTCAGTGTATAAACATATGAGGAAAGTGATTATGTACGATCTTAGATTATTAAACGGGCCCCTGGAGTTAGTCCATGTACTAAGCTCCAGTGCCATGCCCTCAATGTATCTGCCTCTATTGTGACGATGTCCAGTGCATGACCTTCTAACCACTGGTCCGCGATCCACCTGCCTCAACCCTGCTCCATGTGTAACCCTATCTCCCCTGTCTCCCCATATCCGTCCGGCTCAAACCGGTTATTCACCTTTATCAGAGTGTGTTCTGACGCCTATATACATTGCCTAAAGGTAAGAGTGCTCACATACAGATTTCCAGAATATATCACTTTTTTTTGCAGTATATTGGAAGGCCATATAAACCCTCTAACCTTTAGACAATGTATTTAACGTGTGTGACTCTAAGGACTATCCCTTCACTATCTGCATGCTATTCATCAAAAGTTGAAAGTCATGCTCTAGTGTTATTATCCATCGTATACAAAGCCCCCATTGAAAATGTATGGGGACTCAGTAAACCACGACCCATTGTATACAACCTGTCAGATACCATGACTATGGTATACGGATTCTCACCTGTAGTATACGGCCTCAAAACCATGGTATACGGGAAAAATTGTCCCTTTTGCTATAGAGCAAAGAAATAGTCCCTATTGTTAAACCCTTTAAAATGGCAATTACTGGGTTTGATTTCTTCGAAAAGATGGATAATAAATACAACAAACGATGGTTTTGTGGACAGGCACCTCTGTAAACCACTCGCTGTTGACCTCGTAATTACTACGCGTCAACCTCACGTGGTTTACGGCCGCCTGTCCACAAAACTATCGATTATTGTCTTTATATATACATTGCCTAAAGGTAAGAGTGCTCAAATACAGATTTCCAGAATATCACTTTTTTTGCAGTATGTTGGAGGGCTATATAAACCCTCTAACCTTTAGACAATGTATTTAACGTGTATGAGCACACTCTAAAGACTATCCCTTCACTATCTGCACGCCATTCATCATGATATTGGGGAAGGAGCAGTGAGCCTCAGTGTCTTAGAGACATGTCCAGCTGACCATGACCAATCACTCAAGACTGAAGTTCCTCAAAACCCACCTGTCTCCCACCAGCCCCCAGTTTAACCCCATTATCCTACCCCTAATATAAAACGCCATAGCTTTAACATTGACTCAATGTATTTGACGGAGCGTTGAATAAAGTGTTATTTATGAACTGAGGTGAATAAAAAAAACCGGACCAATCAGGGACGGGATAACGAAAGTAGATCCGGCAGCATTGATTAATGTGGTTATCCTTCAATGATTGTCAACATGGTACTAAGATGGATAATTACACAATTTTCTCTGTATATCGGTGAGATGGGATAGGATAAATATGAAAACAAACTCGAGTTAGCCTTCTCATATTTATACCACTCTGGTCAGGTCTGCTACTCACTACACTCGGCTAATGCCTCGTGTAGTAATACACAACCTGCCCATCGTGGCATAAACATTGACAAGGCAAACTTTTGTTTAGTTTCTACTTATTATTAGAGTGTGCTCTGACGCCCTATATACATTGCCTACAGGTAATAGTGCTCACATATGATGTAGATATGATGTTGATAAAAATTTAAAAAAAAATAAAAATAGAGCAAGCTCATACAATAAGAGGAAGGAAGTCATGTAGTCCATAAAAAATACCAGTCAAAGGATTGATAACCATTACAATGATTATATGCAATCGTATTCGTAGTTACAATCATATTTAAAACTCAGCTAGCCTTTCTGTTCTACTGGAATACTATGAAATATAAAAATCTTTAATTGATAATCTCAAATTTGGACTACGGTGGATTGACACATGTAAACAACGATGGAAAGTCACATATAAACTACAAGGGAAAGTCACATGTAAACTACAAGGGATAGTCACATGTAAACTACGAGGGATAGTCACATGTAAACTACGAGGGAAAGTCACATGTAAACTACGAGGGAAAGTCACATGTAAACTACGAGGGATAGTCACATGTAAACTACGAGGGAAAGTCACATGTAAACAACGAGGGGTAGTCACACATAAACTACGAGGGGTGGTCACATGAAAACTACGAGGGATAGTCACATGTAAACTACGAGGGAAAGTCACATCTATAGCACACTCTGCGGAAAAATGACAAGATAAAAAAAAGAAAATAGTGCTCACATACAGATTTCCAGAATATCACTTTTTTGCAGTATGTTGGAAGTCCATATGTAAACCTATGTAACCTTTAGACAATGTATTTAACGTGTGTGAGCACACTCTAAAGATTACCCATTCACTATCTGCATGCTATTCAACTGATATTGGGAAATGAGCATGGTGCTAGTGTCTCAGTTTCTTAGAGGTGTACCCAGCTGACCATGACCAATCACTCAAGACCGAAGTTCCTCAAAACCCACTGTCTCACCTTCCAGTCTCCCAGCCCCCACCTCAGCCCAGACACCACCTCACCCGCCAGTCTCCCCCCAGCCCCTGTCTCCCCCAGCCCCCAGCCCCCGGCTCACTCCCATCTCTCTCAGGCCCCAGTCTCCCCCCCAGCCCCCATCTCCTTCCAGCCCCCGTCTCACCCTAGTCTTCGTCTTACCGCCAGTCTCCCTCCAGCCCCAGTCTCCCGCTAGCCTCCAGTCTCTGCCCAGGCCCCGTCTCACCCGCCAGTCTCACCCTGTCCACTTTCTCAGTCCAACCCCAAGTCACCCGCAGCCCGTCTCACCCCTCGTCTTACCCTAGCCCCCATCTCACCTCATCCCCGGCCCCCCCCCCTCCAGCCCCCCGGCTCGCCCTCCAGTCTTTCCTCAGCCCGTCTCCCCCCTCGTATTACCCTAGCCCCCATCTCACCTCATCCCCCCCCCTCCAGCCCCCGGCTCGCCCGCCGGTCTTTCCGCAGCCCGTCTCACCCCTCGTCTTACCCTAGTCCCCATCTCACCTCATCCCCCCCCCCCCCTCTAGCCCCCGGCTCACCCGCCGGTCTTTCCTCAGCCCGTCTCACCCCTCGTCTTACCCTAGTCCCCATCTCACCTCATCCCCCACCCCCCCCCCCCTCTAGCCCCCGGCTCGCCCGCCGGTCTTTCCGCAGCCCGTCTCACCGCTCGTCTTACCCTAGTCCCCATCTCACCTCATCCCCCGCCCCCCCCCCTCTAGCCCCCGGCTCGCCCGCCGGTCTTTCCGCAGCCCGTCTCACCTCATCCCCCGCCCCCCCCCCCCCTCCAGCCCCCGGCTCGCCCGCCGGTCTTTCCTCAGCCCGTCTCACCCCTCGTCTTACCCTACCCCCCATCTCACCTTATCCCCTGCCCCCCCCTTCCTCCTCCAGCCCCTGGCTCACCCGCCGGTCTTTCCGCAGCCCGTCTCACCCCTCGTCTTACCCTAGCCCCCATCTCACCTCAATCCCCGCCCCCCCCTCTCCAGCCCCCGGCTCGCCCGCCGGTCTTTCCGCAGCCCGTCTCACCCCTCGTCTTACCCTAGCTCCCATCTCACCCCTTCCCCCGCCCCCCCTCCTCCAGCCCCCGGCTCGCCCGCCGGTCTTTCCGCAGCCCGTCTCACCCCTCGTCTTACCCTAGCTCCCATCTCACCCCTTCCCCCGCCCCCCCCTCCTCCAGCCCCCCGGCTCGCCCTCCGGTCTTTCCCCAGCCCGTCTCACCCCTCGTCTTACCCTACCCCCCATCTCACCTCATCCCCCGTCCCCTCCAGCCCCCCGGCTCGCCCTCCAGTCTTTCCGCAGCCCGTCTCGGCCGAAATTGCGGCGGGTTGCTTGCGGTGATGGATCTACGGCGTGCATGTGGAGGAGGCATCCTGCGAGACGACCTCATAACCCCGTCACCTGCGCCAGTCACGTGCCTAATGGATATCAGAATAAGGTGATTTCCGCAAATTTCAACCCCTCAACCCATCGCCAACTGAGTTCTTCAGCCCGTCAGCATATCTTTATCTCAATTCCCGAGCCCCTCAACCCATCGCCAAGTCAATTCTCCAACCCGTCAGCCAATCCCTGTCTCAATTCCTTTGCCCCTGAACCCACCACCAACTGAATTCTCAATCTCATCAGCCTATCACAATGTGAACTCCAAAGCCCCTCAACCCATCGCAAACTGAGTTGTCAAGCCCTTCAGCATGTCCTCATCTCAATTCTTGAACCCCTCAACCCATCGCCAACTGAATTTTCCAGCCCGTCAGCCTATCCCTATCTCAATTCTTGAACCCCTCAACCCATCGCCAACTGAATTTTCCAGCCCGTCAGCCTATCCCTATCTCAATTCAGGAGTCCCTCAACCCATCGCCAACTGAATTTTCCATCCCTTTAGCCTATCCCCTGTTCAATTCCGGAGCTGTGAACCCACCGTCAACTGAATTCTCCAGTCTGTCAACCCATCGCCAAGTGAAATCTCCAACCCATCAGCCGATCCCTGTCTCAATTTTCCTAGCCCCGCAACCCACTGCCAACTGGATTTTCCAGCCCTGAAGCCTATCCCCATCTCTAATCCCGAGCCCCGCAACCCAATGCCAACTGAGTTCTCGAGGCCTTCAGCCAACCGTCATCTCAATTCCTGAGCCCCGCAACCCAATACCAACTGAGTTCTCGAGGCCTTCAGCCAACCGACATCTCAATTCCCGAGCCCTTGAACCCATCGCCAACTGAATTCTCCAGCCCGTCAACCCATCGCCAACTGAATTCTTCATTCCTTCAGCCATCCCCATCTGAACTCCCAAGCCCCTCAACCCATCGCAAACTGAGTTGTCAAGCCCTATCCCCTTTTCAATTCCAGAGCCCGTGAATCCACCGCCAACTGAATTCTCCAGCCCTTTAGCTTATCTCCATCTCAATTCCCAAGCCCGTCAACCAATTGTAAACTGAGTGAGATAGGGATAGGCTAACTGGATTCTCCAGCCCTCCAACCTATTCCCATTTCAATTCCCAAGCCCCTCAACCTACTGCTAACTGAATTCTTCATTCCTTCAGCTTATCCCCATATCAATTTCCAAGCCCCTCGACCCTTCTCAAATTGAATTTTCCAGCCAATCAATCAATCCCTGTCTCAATTCCTTTGCCCCTGAACCCACCACCAACTGGTTCCTTCACCCTATCTCAATCTCAATTAAGAAGCCCCGCAACCCATCGCAAACTGAATTCTCTAACCTTTCAGCCTATCCCCATCTCAATTCCCAAGCCGGTGAACCCATTGCCAACTGATTTTCCAGCCCTTCAGCCTATCTCAATTCCTGAGCCCTTCAACCCATCACCAACTGAAATCTCCATCCCTTTAGCTTATCTCCATCTCAATTCCCAAGCCCATCAACCCATCACCAAATGGATTCTCCAGCCCTCCAGTCAATCCACATTTCAACTCTCGCACCCCTCAACCCATCACCAACTGGATTTTACAGATTCCTTCTCAATTCCCGAGCCTGTGAGCCCACGGCCAACTGAATTATCCAACCCACCAGCCTATCTCCCACCACACTCCACTAAACTATATAAGTATCATAAAGTATCAAATGTTAATTGACAAATTTCTTTGGACATTGTATATAGTATTAGGTACCTATGTCTGTACTATGCAATGAACTGTAAGTGCTTACTGAGTTATATAATCTCTACTTTTGTAACACCTTGTACCAAATGTTACCTTTTCTTTCTTCTAAAATACCCAAAACAAGACCGAAACTGAAATATGGCCCTGGAGCCTACTGTAAATAGGGTGATCCTGCACCCTAGTAGCTTACTCCAGAATAAAAATCAACTCCAAAATCCCCATCTCAATTTCAAAGCCTCTCTACCCACCGCAAACTGAATTATCCAACCCACCAGCCTATCCCCTTCTCAATTTCAAAGCCTCTCTACCCATCGCCAACTGAATTCTCCATCCCACCAGCCCATCACCATCTCTATTTCCGAGCCCCTCAACCCATTGCCAACTGAATTCTCGATCCATTCAGCTTATCCCAATCTCAATTCACGAGCCCCTCAACCCATTCAAAACGGAATTCTCAAGCCCCTCACCACACTGCCTTACTTCTCTCTAGCAATATTTGGGTCCCCACTCAACTCCCGTTGACACCACAACACCCCTCACCCCATCGACCACCCTCTCCGTCACCCCTCCCACCTCACCCCATCCACCACGTGCAACCCTTTCTGTAACCGCCCCATCCCTACCCAATCCACCATCTCCTCCACCCTTGTTCGTCCCGTTCCTATCCTATGCTTTATCATTTACTACATTGTATATACCCATGCTGTATATACTATAAATACGCACCGTTTCGGCATATGACGTAAAAATACTGTATTGACCGCTGGTCCGTACACTAAAATACGGACCACCTTGCCATACACGTTTATTAAGATATCGGTTGTTAAAAATTAAATTAATGATTTTAAAAAAGAAATTTGGGTATATAGTAAATATATAACGTCCAACCATGCTTGTACAAGTCACAGAACTCGATGATAATTTATGGTTTGTACGGAACTCGGCATAAATGCCTCGGTCCGTACAAACCGTAAATTACCATCTCGTTCTGTGAATTGTACAGCATGGTCAGGACGTTCTATATAAAGACTTCTCAAGACTTACATACCAATGAACAATTACCTGAGAGCTGCACTAAATGAAATAGATCTTGCGGACCAGCTTTGTCCAAATCGCACGGACAATGCTGTGTGTACGTGGATACTGGGTCATCGTGGCTATTTAATACTCAGCTCGTATCACACTACAAAGGACTGTACGTCTTAGGAAGGCGATACAAGCATCATCGCTGTATTAATCCTACGGTCTTAACAGCCTCAGGCATCTGGATATCACCCGCCTTCACGAATAGGGATAGATTCTAGTGGAGCATGCGAAAAGTGAGAATTGACCTGGCCGGGGTCAGGGGTGGGGTCAGGGGAGCCGCCGGGCCGCGCCCTCCCATAGATCATTGTTGGCGACCACTCACAGGCAACCTCTGCATCTTTGATCACCCGCCCGCAGTGCGCCCGCCGTCCGCGCCGCCAAGGAGCCTCCAGAGAAGGGGGACAAGATGGGGGAGGAGGAGGAGGAGGAGGAGGAGGAGGAGGAGGAGGAGGAGGAGGAGAAAGACAAGAAAGAGGAGGAGGAGGAAGAAGAGGAGGAGAATGAGGAGGAGGAGGAGGGGGAGGAGGAGGAAGGGGAGGAGGAGGAGGGGAGGAGGAGGAGGAGGAGGAGGAGGAGGAGGAGGAGGGGGAGGAAGAAGAGGAGGAGAATGAGGAGGAGGACGAGATGGGGGAGGAGGAGGAGGAGGGGGATGAGGAGGAGGAAGAGGAGGAGGAGGAGGAAGGGGACGAGAAGAAGGAGGATGGGAGAGAGACAAGAAAGAGGAGGAGGAGGAAGAAGAGGAGGAGAATGAGGAGGAGGACGAGATGGGGGAGGAGGAGGAGGAGGAAGAAGAGGAGGGGGAGGAGGAGGAGGAGGGGGAGGGGGATGAGACAGAGGACAAGGAGGAAGACGAGGAGGAAAACGAGAAGGAGGATGAGGAGGAGGAGGAAGACGAGATGGAGGAAGAGAAGGAGGAAGAGGACGAGGAGAAGGAGGATGAGAAGAAAGACAAGAAAGAGGATGAGGAGGAAGAAGAAGAGGAGGAGGAGGACGAGGAAGAGGAAGAGGAGGAAGAGGAGGAAGAGGAGGAAGAGGAGGAAGAGGAGGAAGAGGAGGAAGAGGAGGAAGAGGAGGAAGAGGAGGAAGAGGAGGAAGAAGAGGAGGACGAGGAGGAGGAGGAGGAGGGGGGAGGAGGAGGGGGAGCAGGAAGAAGAGGAGGAGGATGGGGATGAGGAGGAGGAGGAAGAGGAGGAGGAGGTGCAGGAGGAGGAGGAGAAGGAGGAAGAAGAGGAGGAAGATGGGAAGGACGAGGAGGAGGACATGGAGGAGGACGAGGGGGAAGATGATGAGGAAGATGAGCAGGGGGAGGAGGAGGAAGATGAGGAGGAGGAGAAGGAGGACAAGAAGAAGGAGGAGCAAGACGAAAAGGAGGACGAATTCACATGGGGAAACCAATTGAAAAACTGAGAAAATATGAGACTATGTGAGAAGCAAAGTGACAAGCCATGCGAGAAACTTCATGAGAAGCCACAATAGAAGCAATGTAAGCGGCCACATGAGAAGTCATGTTGCAAGCCATGTGGCAAGCCATGTCAAAAATCACACAGCAAGCCAAGTGAAAAGCCACATAAGAAATCATGTGACAAGCCATGTGAAAGGCCATGTGAGAAGCTTCCTGAGAAGCCATGTGAAACGCTTTGTGAAAATCCATGTGAGAAGCTATGTAAGAAGCCACATGAGAAGCCGCGTGAAATGTCGTGTGAGAAATCATGTGGCAAGCCTTGTGAGAAGCCACATGAGACGCCAAGTAAGAAACCACATGAGGAGCTCGGTAAGAAACCACATGATAAGTAATGTGGCAAACCATGTGAGATGCCACATAATAACAAGGTGAGAAGCCATGTGCGAAGCCACTTTAGAAGGTGTGTACAAAGCCATATGAGTAGCCACAAGAGAAAACACAAGAGAAACCATAACAGAAGGCACATGAGAAACTTGAGAGGTAACATAGCAAGCCATGTAAGAAGTAATTTGAGAAGTCATGTCAGAAGCTTCATGTGATGCTATGTGAGAAATCATGTGAAAAGCCTCGTAAGAGCCATTTGATAAGCCATGTGACAAGCCTCATGACAAGCCACATCATATGGGAAGTCAGTGTGAAGCCACATGGGAAACCAGCTGAGAAAACACAGGAAGCCACATGTAAGGTCATGTGTAAACCCATATGACAATCCACGTTGAGATGTCACCTGACAAGCCACATGTAAAGCCACACAAGAGGCCAGGTAAGAAGCCATATGAAAAGCAATGTTGGAAACCCCCTGAGAAACCGTGTGAGAAGCCACGTGAGAAGTCATATGGTAAGTCCAAATGGTGCCACCTGTATCGAGCCTGGCACTGCATATCTTAATATGCCCTGATAACTGGGCCCTGATGACCGGGCCCTGATCACCAGGCCCTGATGACTGGGACCTGATGACTGGGCCCTAATAACTGGGCCCTGATGACTGGGCCCTGATGTCTAGCCCTATGGACTGGCCCCTAATGACTAGGCCCTGATGACTGGGCCCTATTGACTGGGCCCTATTGACTGGACCCTAATGACTGGGCCCTAATGACTGGGCCCTGATGACTTGGCCTTAATGACTGACCCTGTGGACTGGGCCCTGATGACTGGGCCCTAATGACCATCCCTATGGACTGTCCCCTAATGACTAGGCCCTGATGTATAGGCCCTGATGACTGGGCCCTGATGACGGTACCCTGACAACTGGGCCTTAATGACTGGGCCCTATTGACTGGACCTTAATGACTAGGCCCCAATGAATGGGCCCTGATGACTAGGCCTTTATGACTGGGCCCTGGTGTCTAGGCCCTGATGTCTAGGACAGCCCCGAGGTGGGGGGGGGGGGGGGCAGGGGAAATGTATGCAGCCTCCGTGCGTGGTGGGAGGGAGGGAGGAGGATGAGGGGAGGTTGGGGCGATCCATAATGGAGCAGAAGACAAGGGGTGTCATCATTCAGTCGTGTGAGGCCCGCCCATTGATCCGCCAGACAATAACCAAAATAATACACGCGCTTTTTGTCGGCCTATCAGACCCCACGCTCTCCACGCCTCGCCGATGTGGCCGGGCGATAATGTGGGGAGTTGTGGGCTGTAAACCCCGCACCACCCATCTGTCACACTCTCCAAGCACCTCTATGTCATCCCCCAGCCTCTCCTCACTCTCCAATGTTATATTATTCTCCACTATTCTTCCATCAATTTCTCTATTTTCTCTCCCAGGATGCTGGTCTCGAGCATGCCCTTATTTGGCTGTCACCTGACCAGACAGTGGTGGAGGACTGAGTGTACCCGGATGACACCTGTGATAGCACTGCCCCCCGCCGTCTTCTGATACTATCCCCGCCCCCTGCCCCCACCCTCACTCCGCCTTACCCCCTCCCTCTCTCTATGCCCTGCCCCCACCGTCTCCCCGCCTCCCCTTGCCTTACCCCCACCTCTCTCTATGCCCTGCCCCCACCCTCTCTCCGACTCCCTCGCCTTACCCCCACCATCTCTCTATGCCCTGCCCCCACCCTCTCCCCGCCTCCCCTCGCCTTACCCCCTCCTCTCTCTATACCCTGCCCCCACCCTCTCCCTGCCCTGCTGCACCCTCCCTCCGCTCTCTCCCCTCCGTCTGCCCGCCTCACCCTTGCCTTACCCCCACCCTTTCCCCACCCTTTCCCAACCCTCCCCCACCCTCTCCCCACCCTCTCTACACCCTCTCTCCACCCTCTTCCCACCCTCACTTTACCCTTGCCCCACCCTTTCCAGACCCTCTCACTCCCTCTGCCCACACTGCCAGCTCTCTCAACGTCCTCTCCCCACCCACTGCCCAACCTGCCCCACCCTCTACTCTCTCTGCCCTACCCTCGCTGTATACCCACCCTCTCCTCTCCTCTCCTCACCTTACCCTACCCTCTCCCCACGTTCTCCCCACCCACTCCCCACCCCTCTCCTTGCTATAACCCACTTTCTTTCCGCTCCGCTCTGCCCTTCCCTCTCCCCACCCTACCCATGCCTTACCTCCCACGCTCTTCCCAACCCTGTCCCCACCCTCTCCTTTGCCCTGCCCCATGCTGTCTCCAGTGCCCTGCCTCACCCACTGCACCCTCTCCTGTCCCACCCTGCTCCGCGCTGCCCCCTCGCTCTCCCGGCCCTCCTGTTGTCCTACCCCAACCCGCCCCCCGGCTAGGAGTACCTGCCAATGGCCATGCCCGCACAACCTGGCTTCTCAACCCCGACCTATCCGGACTAATATCAACCCCCTGACCCCCATCCCCCCTCCTGGCATCTCCGCACGGGTGTCGGGAGGATTATTGATTGAAGGCAGCGTCCAGTGGAGACGATTCGGGGAGGGGGGAGGGAGGGACGCACGGACCTCTGCCATGGCTGATGTATCTGTTGCGCTCATTGGTTGTCCGCAGGGAGAGAAGTCCATCCGTTCATTACGTTCAGGGACAAGTCAATCTGAGGCGATATTCAGGCTGATAGGTGAGCCAGCTGTGACCCGTGAACATCTACACTACACTCATCTACATATATATATACATACACCTCATACACACCTACCACAAGACACCTACCACACACCCCTCTACCACCACACTACACACCCCTACACACACCCCTCAATATGAGACGATATTCAGGCTGATAGGTGGGCCAGCTGTGACCCGTGGACATCTACACTACACTCATCTACATATATACATACACCTCATACACACCTACCACAATACACCTATCACTACACACACCCCTCTACCACCACACTACACACCCCTACATAGACCCCTCAATCTGAGGGGATATTCAGGCTGATAGGTGAGCCAGCTGTGACCCGTGAACATCTACACTACACTCATCTACATATATATATACATACACCTCATACACACCTACCACAAGACACCTACCACACACCCCTCTACCACCACACTACACACCCCTACACACACCCCTCAATATGAGACGATATTCAGGCTGATAGGTGGGCCAGCTGTGACCCGTGGACATCTACACTACACTCATCTACATATATACATACACCTCATACACACCTACCACAATACACCTATCACTACACACACCCCTCTACCACCACACTACACACCCCTACATAGACCCCTCAATCTGAGGCGATATTCAGGCTGATAGGTGAGCCAGCTGTGACCCGTGAACATCTACACTACACTCATCTACATATATACATACACCTCATACACACCTACCACAATACACCTATCACTACACACACCCCTCTACCACCACACTACACACCCCTACACACACCCCTCAATCTGAGATGATATTCAGGCTGATAGGTGAGCAAGATGTGACCCGTGAACATCTACACTACACTCATCTACATATATACATACACCTCATACACACCTACCACTACACATCCCTACATACACCCCTCTACCACCACACTACACACCCCTACACACACCCCTCAATATGAGACGATATTCAGACTGATAGGTGAGCCAGCTGTGACCCGTGAACATCTACACTACACTCATCTACATATATACATACACCTCATACACACCTACCACAAGACACCTACCACACACCCCTCTACCACCACACTACATACCCCTACACACACCCCTCAATCTGAGATGATATTCAGGCTGATAGGTGAGCCAGCTGTGACCCGTGAACATCTACACTACACTCATCTACATATATACATACACCTCATACACACCTACCACTACACATCCCTACATACACCCCTCTACCACCACACTACACACCCCTACACACACCCCTCAATATGAGACGATATTCAGACTGATAGGTGAGCCAGCTGTGACCCGTGAACATCTACACTACACTCATCTACATATATTATATATATATATATATATATATATATATATACACCTCATACACATTTACCACTACACACACCCCTCTACCACCACACTACACACCCCTACATAGACCCCTCAATCTGAGGCGATATTCAGGCTGATAGGTGAGCCAGCTGTGACCCGTGAACATCTACACTACTCTCATCTATATATATATATATATATATATATATATATATATATATATACACCTCATACACACCTACCACTATCCATGGTGTACAAAGTCCCCAATGAAAACATACCAATGACCAATTATGTAGAACCTGTCAGGTACCATAACTGTGGTATACGGAATCACATTTGTGATATACGGCCTCTAAGCCATGGTATATGGAAATAATAGTCCCATTATGCTATATAGCAAAAAATAGGCAGTATTGATTACCCTTTAATACGACAATTCCTGGGAATAATATACTCGAGAAGATGGATAATAGAAACAACTTGAGGTTGCTGTGGAAATACACTCGCCAGCGCTCGTGTATTTCTACCCTTCAACCACTCATGGCTTATGGCCGCCTGTCCACAAAACTATGGTTTTATGTCGATGCACATGTGTATACATGCCTCATATACTTCCCTGAGATTCTTTACATTCTTTGCACACAACAACTTCTTTTTTTTCTATTTATTACAATCATTTTACTTATTTTTTCATTATCATTTATTCTTTATTTCTCTTTTTTTTAATACAATGTATTCAATCTAATTCTAAGTATTACCTTATGAATATATTCAACTAACTTATTCATTGAATTTATTGAACAAATTTTCTTTATTCTTAAATTATTCATTTCACATGTTTGTATATATTCAGTATCAATTTCTCTTGATTCATATATTTATATCTCAAATTTCTATTAAACATTCTTGAAATAAGAAATTAACTGTTGCCAGTACACCAAGGTAGTACACCATTGTATGCCTAAATACAAATCACACCCTCACCCCCCTCACATAACCCTCACACAATCCTCTCACACCCTTCACACACACCCTTGCACACACCCCTCACAGACACCCCTCACACACCCCTCTCACACTCACCTCACACCCCCCTCACACCCCCTCCCTCACCCCCTGACCCCCTGACCCCCTCACACAGGCGATTATGGGGTAACCCAGAGTAATAACTGAACTCCCCTCATATCTATACACCCCTCATATACCCCCCTCAACCACCCCACACCCCCCTGACACATCCCCCTCACTCACCCCTTAGCCCTCACCCCCACACTCCCCTCACATGGCCCGATCTCCTGACCAGCTCCCATGGCGCACGGCGGATTACTGGGTGATTATCTGTTAACGCATGGTAATAACTGAACTTCCCTCATATCTATACACCCCTCATAAACCCCGCTCTACCACCTCACACACCCCTGACACCCACACCCCCTCTGCCCTCGACCCCCTTACATACACCCCTCTTACACACACCCACACACACACACTCACCCCTTCACACACTCCCCTCATAACCCCCTCCCTCACACAGGCGATTATCGGGTAATACGGGGTAATAAGTAACCCCCTCATATCTATACACCCCTCATACACCCCACCCCCTTCACTCCCTCACCCCACTCACACACACCCCTCACATGGCCTGATCTGCTGACCAGCTCCCATGGCGGACCATAGATTACTGGGTGATTATCTGTTAACGCGGGGTAATAACTGAACTCTCCCCATATCTATACACCCCTCATATACCCCCTGACACCCGTCACACACCCCTGACACCCCCACCCCCTCGGTCCTCGACCCCCTTACATACACATGTCTTACACACACACTCACCCGTTCACACACTCCCCTCATACCACCCTCCCTCACAAAGGCGATTATCGGGTAATTCCGGGTAATAAGTAAACCCCCCTCATATCTATACACCCCTCATATACCCACCCCCTCACCCCACTCACACACACCCCTCACATGGCCCGATCTCCTGACCAGCTCCCATGGCGTATGGTGGATTACTGGGTGATTATCTGTTAGCGCGGGGTACTAACTGAACTCCCGTCATATCTATACACCCCTCATATACCCGTCACACCCGTCACACATGAATCCCTCACCCCTCACCCCCTTCACCCCCACACACCCCTCATACGGCCTGGTCTCCTGACCAGCTCGTATGGCGTATGGCGGATTACTGGATGATTATCTGTTAACGCGGGGTAATAACTGAACTCCCCTAATATCTATACCCCCCTCATATACCCCGCTCAACCACCTCACACAACCCTGACACCCCCACCCCCTCAGCCTTCACCCCCACACACCCCTCACATGGCCCAATCTCCTGACCAGTTCTCATGGCGCAGACCTGGATTACTGGGTGATTATCTGTTAACGCAGGGTAATAAGTGAACTCCCCCCATATCTATACCCCCCTCATATACCCGTCACACCCGTCACACACAAATCACTCACTCTCACCCCCACACGCCCATCACATGGCCCGATCTCCTGACCAGCTCCCATGGCGTATGGTGGATTACTGGGTGATTATCTGTTAACGCGGGGTAATAACTGAACTCCTGTCATATCTGTACACCCTCATATACCCCTCACACCCGTCACACACGAATCCCTCACCCCTCACCCCATCACCCCCACACACCCGTCACATGGCCCGATCTCCTGACCAGCTCCCATGGCGCATGGCGGATTACGGGATGATTATCTGTTAACGCGGGGTAATAACTGAACTCCTGACATATCTGTACACCCTCATATACCCCTCACACCCATCACACACAAATCCCTCACCCCTCACCCCATCACCCCCACACACCCCTCACATGGCCCGATCTCCTGACCAGCTCCCATGGCGCATGGCGGATTACTGGGTGATTATCTGGTAACGCTGGGTAATAACTGAACTCCAATCATATCTATACCCCCCTCATATACCCCTCACACCCGTCACACACACATCCCTCACCCCCACACACCCGTCACATGGCCCGATCTCCTGACCAGCTCCCATGGCGCATGGCGGATTACTGGGTGATTATCTGTTAACGCATGGTAATAACTGAACTCCAGTCATATCTATACCCCCCTCATATATCCCTCACACCCATCACATACAAATCCCTCACCTCTCACCCCATCACCCCCACACACCCGCCACATGGCCCGATCTCCTGACCAGCTCCCATGGCGTATGGTGGATTACTGGATGATTATCGGGTAATTCGGGGTAATAAGTGAACTCCCATCATATCTATACACCCTCATGTACCCGTCACACCCGTCACACACAAATCCCTCACCCCTCACCCCCTCACCCCCACACACCCGTCACATGGCCTGATCTCCTGACCAGCTCCCATGGCGCATGGCGGATTACTGGGTGATTATCTGTTAACGCTGGGTAATAACTGAACTCCGTGTTACCCCGCTTCCTGTCCGGTGCTGCCTCCTGGTACCATCCCCGTGACTCGTGCCCGTTTGAGCTGCTCGCAGACCGGGGGGCCGTTCCTGAAATACACACTCCAAGAAACAACCCCCGAAAAAAAGCGAGCAATTTCAGCTGATTCTGAATGAAATTCTCGCCGCTGAAAGGCGTGATAGATGCCATGCAGCACCATGACTGTGAATCGAGTCTGACTGAGAGGTGACGTTAACGAGTGGTTTAGTTCTGTGTGACGGGAGCGGGGTTAATTTGTGAGGTTGGTGTTTAGGGACCGGCCCCAGGCAGGTGTCCCAGGTAGACTTGCTCAAGTCTTTGATTATGAACATTCATTTGTTCTAATAAAAGCCAATAGACAAAACCCCCCCAAAAAAAATTCCGAAGAAAAAGATTGAAGACCACAGTCGAAATCATTCTCACATGGATTTTTCCTTAACTCTCCAACGAGAAAAATGAAAATTTTGAAAGGAAAAATATTATCAAATAACAATACACATAACCAACTGGGTAAGTTGTTGAGTTGTTCTTGTGTTAAGACAAATGCTGGTAATTAGGCGATTTTTAAATTTTATTGAGTTTTGCAAATAACTCAGGATAATGTAAGTTCCATATATTAGCAGTTAGAAAATGCAAAAAAAAAATATATGTCACCATGCTAACTTCTATGGGAGGGCCATCTGAAAATGTAAGTGCTTAACTATTCGTGTATATGGGAAAATGTAATATTGTGATCGCAAGCACCCCTACTCACACAGTGGAGAAAGGCCTTTACAGTCCCTGTATCACAGTGAGAAGGGTAGACATAGGATGCAGGGACTGGAGCCTGTATCCCAGCGAGGAGAGTAGACATAGCATGCAGGGACTGGAGCCTGTATCACAGTGAGAAGAGTAGACATAGGATGTAGGGACTGGAGCCTGTATCCCAGCGAGGAGAGTAGACATAGGATGCAGGGACTGGAGCCTGTATCCCAGCGAGGAGGGTAGACATAGGATGCAGGGACTGGAGCCAGTATCCCAGCGAGAAGAGTAAACATAGGATGCAGGGACTGGAGCCTGTATCCCAGTGAGGAGGGTAGACATAGGATGCAGGGACTGGAGCCTGTATCCCAGCGAGGAGGGTAGACATAGGATGCAGGGACTGGAGCCTGTATCCCAGCGAGGAGGGTAGCCATAGGATGCAGGGACTGGAGCCTGTATCCCAGCAAGGAGGGTAGACATAGGATGCAGGGACTGGAGCCCGGGGGCTGTAGAATAAAATTCGTTCGTTTCTGGTGCTGGTACTGGGTGATACGATACCTCCCACGATATGCGTCATCCTGGACGATTTTTTTTCATTCAGTGTTGTATAACAACGCAGAAGATATTTTGTAAATGGAGGTATGTATGCAACCCCTTTTTAGAGCTTTAGGTTACTGTTATCGTCAAAGCATCTTATGCTTATAACACATTATTCTGTACAACACTATGGCCACAAAGACGATTCTAAGATAGGTTTATGCCGTTCGTAGTTTATTCAACAACACCCAGTATCCCAGCGAGGAGAGTAGACATAGGATGCAGGGACTGGACCCTGTATCCCAGCAAGAAGAGTAGACATAGGATGCAGGGACTGGAGCTAGTCCCAGCGAGGAGAGTAGACATAGGATGCAGGGACTGGAGCCTGTATCCCAGCGAGGAGAGAAGACATAGGATGCAGGGACTGGAGCCTGTATCCCAGCGAGGAGAGTAGACATAGGATGCAGGGACTGGAGCCAGTATCCCAGCTAGGAGAGTAGACATAGGATGCAGGGACTGGAGCCTGTATCCCAGTGAGGAGAGTAGACATAGGATGTAGGGACTGGAGCCTGTATCCCAGCTAGGAGAGTAGACATAGGATGCAGGGACTGGAGCCTGTATCCCAGCGAGGAGAGTAGACATAGGATGCAGGGACTGGAGCCAGTATCCCAGTGAGGAGGGTTGCTATAGGATGCAGGCACTGGAGCCAGTATCCCAGCGAGGAGGGTAGACATAGGATGCAGGGACTGGAGCCAGTATCACAGCGAGGAGAGTAGACATAGGATGCAGGGACTGGAGCCAGTATCCCAGTGAGGAGGGTAGCCATAGGATGCAGGGACTGGAGCCAGTATCCCAGCGAGGAGGGTAGACATAGGATGCAGGGACTGGAGCACGTCTAGTGTCCCAGGCTGTTGTCACAGAGCCGCACTCCTCTCCTCCTTAACTCCCGGCCTGATGCCGCCCGGTCACGAACCAGGCCAAGCTACCTGCGAGCAACAGTGGCGCCCAAAGTAAGCACCCGGAGCACCTGCTCGCATAGACATGGATCCACCTCGTTACAGCCTCCTACCAGGTCTCAGTCGCCTACCTTTATTATCCGTCATGCAAAAACCCCGTGGAAAATATATGGGCACTCAATAAACCACGACCCATTGTATAAAATCTGTCAGATAGCATAACTGTAGTATATGGAATCAAATCCCTGACATACGGCCTCAAAGCCATGGTTTACGGGGAAAATAACTGCTTTGTGCTATAGAGCAAAGAAATAGTCCCTTTTGTTATTTCCTTTGATATGGCAATGACTGGGTTTGATTTATTTGAAAAGATGGATAATAAATACAACAAACGATGATTATGTGGACAGGTGGCTCTGTAAACCACTTGAGGTAGACATCGTAATACACTCGCTAGCGCTCGTGTATTACTACGCGTCAACCCCTTCTGGTTGACGGTCGCCCGTCTACAAAACCATCGATTGATGTCTATATATATACTACCCGCTACTCATATATCACCCACTACTACAACTCCTACTGATAGACCTCCCAGTCAGATACATCCTCTTCATTTGGCAAACCTCCCACCCAGACAAAGACCCACATAGAGACATGACCACCTAACCAGACACGGTCTCCTACTCATATACCTCCCCCCAAGACATCTATCTTGAACTACTAAGATTTTGTATAGTCTGGATTACTTACAAATGTTGGGTAGGCAGGACCAAGGAAACCAGCCCTTTCTATGGACTGAGGTCCAACCCTTCTTGATTAAGAGTACAAGTATATGTCCAACAAATTATGTATGTATAAAGAAAGCTACTTCAATGAATAGATTTTGAGAAAACGAGAATAAAATCCTCCCCTCTTGACAAACCTCCCACTCAAACCTACTGACCCAACTCCCACAAGACTCATCCCAAAGACACACCTCCTACCCAGACACGGACCCACTTACTGACATACCACCCACCCAGACACAGACCAGAATACTGACACACCACCCATCCAGACACATTATCTCCCATTGACAAACCTCCCACCCAGACACAAACCCACCTACTGACACATTTTCACCCAGACACAGATAGTTACCTACTGATAGACCACCCACCCAGACAAAGACCCACCTGCTGACACACCTCCCACCCGGACAGATAGCTACATACTGACACAACACCCACCAAGACACATCTCCTTTTAACACATCTCCCTCCCAGACACATCCTCTTTGATTGGCACACCTCTGACATCCCTCCCTCCCTCCCAAACACAGACCCACCTAGTGACACACCTCCCACCCAGACACAGTTTCCTGCTGATATACCACCCACCCAGACCTAGAACCACCCAGACCTAGAACACACCTCTTCCATTCAGACACAAAGCCACCTACTGTCATACCACCCACCCAGACACAGACCCACACAGTGATACACCACCCACCCGTACAGACACCAAGCCACCCACTAACAGACCACCCAACCTGACACATAACCTCCTACTGACACACCACCCACCCAGACACAGAACCACCCACTGACACACCACCCACGCGGACACCGAGCCACCCACTGACCAGGCCGTAGAAGCGGGGAACCAGCTGGTCCACGCATAGGGCTCTGTTTATGATGGTCTCTCACACAAGTCTAGCATAGAAGCCGCCCCCTCCCTCCTCCTCCGCCCCCCCCCCCCCCCACCTCAATGCCCCGCCGATTCGACCGACCCCAGCAATCACAGCTTTTTACCCCTCAATTGGTGGTGGGAGGGGACTAAACTGTTGGCCGGTGGGCGATTGGTTTGGTTGGCGACCAAACGGCTAGCCTTCCATTACTCGGTCACCAGTTGCGGCCCTGAAATCACAAACTGGCATCGCTGAAATATTGTCCAGGCGAGTAGTGCAGCAGGCGTTGTGCTGTGAGCTTTGAGGGATGTGGGCCACCCACCCTCCCTCCTCTCCCTACCCTCCTGTGTGTGATCAGGGACCTGGGACCTGTTTCAGTAGTTTCGTGACATTAGGCCTAGACAGACATCAACAGTGGCACCAACAGTGCAAGCAACAGCGGAAAAAGTCTAGCAATTATCAGAAGATCGAAGTGGCCAATCTTCTTAATATTTGGAACAATTATAGATTATATGGATCCCCTACTCATGTTAAAGTGTCATTGCTTAATTCCCATGAGAAGTGAGTGAAACTCCGTTTGTCATCTACTGAAATCTTGTGATCTGTCCGTATGGTGTCACAGACGCCATCTAGACATGTCACAAAACTAGTGAAACAGGTCCCAGTTTCAGTAGTTTCGTGACATGTCTAAATGGCGTTTGTGACACCATACAGACAGATCAACACATATAGCGGCACTTAGGACAAGACAGACCCCAAACACATTGTGTCAGGTATCAAAAGTATTAGCCGATTTCACCCACTTTTCATAGGGATTAAGCAATGAAGCTTTAACACGGGCAAAGGATACATATAACCTATGATCGTCCCAAATATGAAGGAAATTGGCCACTCTGATCTGCTGATATTTGACATCAACTGTGACATGCGTTTTGAAACCAGACAAATTTGTTTCCGCTGTTGCTTGCACTGTTGGGACGTGTTTCATTAGTTTTATGACATGTCTGTGACACCATACAGACATTGGGGTTGTCTAGTTTCGTGACAACACAAGTAGCTGCCCTTAGGAAAAGACAGACCTCAGACATAAGAATTAGACAAATCTACACATCATGGACCTGTTTCACTAGTTTCGTGACAAAAGTGTTAGACAGACATGAAAAGCGGCACCAACAGTGCAAGCAAGAAGGAACAAAACAAAGTCTAATGTCTAGTTCTTATGAAACCGGACACCCCATCTAGACGCCATTTATGATCTAGACATGTCACAAAACTAGTGAAACAGGTCCCAGATCTGCTGATATTTGACATCAACTGTGGCATGCGTTTTGAAACTAGCCAAATTTTGTTCCGCTGTTGCTTGCACTGTTGGTGCCGCTGTTGATGTCTGTCTAGGCCTAATGTCACGAAACTACTGAAACAGGTCCCAGTCGTAGACGTGGAGGCACTCACCTTGACCGTGTCTTTGTATATGTGTAGAGTCCACGAGAAATGTCCTTTTGTAGTCCGAGTATCTCAGTATAAATAACAGTAGATGCAGTGGTTGTCATGTACTGATACTTGCACTACTAGTGGCAGGCTGTTAGAGTACAAGTAGTAGTAGTAGTGGTAGTAATTTTACCAGTATTGGTACTGCTGTCCCTAGTGGTTATCTCAGTAATGGACTGTTGGTAGGATGCACACTGTTACCTGTGGGAGTATCAGTAGCATCGTGACCCTTTTTCACAGTCTGTCAATGCAATAAAATCAGTGGCGGACTATTGTGGGAATGGTAGTAGCAGTCCTGTCAATATGATAGAATTAGTGGCGGACTGTTGTTGTAATGGTAGTAGCCGTCCTGTGTCTAGTGGTAGTCTCAGTTACGGACTGTTAATTGTATTAGTGCTGTTAATTGTGGTGATATCGGTGGCAGTATAGCCCACACATCCCCAAGGTCTCTTAGCTATAGTACTAGCATTGAAGTACTGATAATTATGGTAGTGTCACTGACGTACTATTAATAGTTGTAGTTTCACTGACGTACCTTTAGTAGGGTAGTAGGAATGACGTACTCTTATCTCTAGTAGTATCACTGGTGTACTATTAATAGTGGTAAAATCACTGACATACTGTCGATAGTGGTAAAATCACTGATGCACTGATAATAGTCATAGTTGCACTGATGTACTGTTAATAGTGGTAGTATCCCTGACAGCCTGGGAGTAGCAGTGGTAGACTGTTCATATCAATGGCAGACTATAAGGTGTAGTGGAAGTCTCACAGTATGTACTGTTAGTAGTTGTGGCAGACTAAATAATAGTAGTGGCAAACTAGAAGTAGTGCTGTATCAGTGGCAGCGCGACCCACATGCCTGCCAAACAGTCAGTGGTAGTAGTGACTTTGAGTAGTGGTAGTCTCCGTACCTTGTAGTGCCTGTGAGTAGTTATAGTCTCTGTACCTTTTAGTGACTGAGTAGTTATAAATAGTCTCTGTACCTTGTAGTGACTGAGTAGTGGTAGTCAGAACCTTGTAGTATAGTGGCAATAGTAGTAGTGCAGTAGTAGTGGTAGTCCTAGTGGCTTATATTATAGTGACATTTAGTAGTGGTAGTCCCAGTGTCTTGTAGTTACTGAGTAGTAGTAGTAGTCACAATGCTTTGTGAGTTAATCACAGAGCCTTGTAGTGGCTTTGAGTACTGATAATCCCAGGGCCTTGCAGTCTACTGACAGTGAGTTAATCTCAAAGCCTTGTAGTAGCTGTGAGTAGTGGTAGTCTCAGTGCCTTGTACCGACTGTGTAGTTGTAGTCTATTAACTCTGACTTAATCTCAGTGCCTTGTAGTGACTTTGAGTAGTGGTAATCCCAGTGCCTTGCAGTCTACTGACTGTGGGTATTCTGTGAGTAGTGGTAGTCTTACAGCCTTGTGTTCTAGTGACATCTAGAAGTGGTAGTCCCAGTGCTTTGTAATCTACTGATACTGAGTCAATCTCAAAGCCTTGTAGTGACTTTGAGTACTGATAATCCCAGTCCCTTGCGATCTACTGACTGTGAGTTAATCTCAAAGCTTTGTAGTGGCTATAGGTAGTGGTAGCCTCAGTGTCTTGTATTCTAGTGGCATTTGGTAGTGGTAGTCCTAGTGCTTTGTACCCTACTGATACTGAGTCAGTCTCAGAGCCTTGTAGTGGCCGTGAGTTAAGCTTGTACTCTACTGACTGTGAGTTAATCTCCGTGGCTGTTCTTCATCCCCGTGGCTGTTTATCCCCGTGGCTGTCTATCCCGGTGGCAGCGTGGCGCTCCTGCGATCCGCGTGGCTCTCTGCGGCCCTCACGCCGGCCACACCTCTCCACGGTCAGGCTGCACCAGGAGCAGATCCGCACTGGAGGAGGAGACGGAGCGCTCTGCCACAGACCGGGAGCGCCAGGAGGCGGGCTCAACCATTCTGCACCGTGAGGGGCGCGCGGGATGCTGACTGGTGTAGGCGTGGGCCGGATAACGCGTGGGATACTGCCTGGTGTAGGCGTGGACCGGATAACGCGCAGGCTGCTGCCTGGTGAAGGCGCGGACCGGATAATGTGTTGGATGCTGCCTGGTGTAGGCGCGGGCCGGATAACGTGTGGGATGCTGTCTGATGTAGGCACGGTACGGATAATGCGTAGGATGCTGCCTGGTGTAGGCGCGGTCCGGATAACGTGTGGGATGCTGCCTGGTGTAGGCGCGGGCCGGATAACGCGTAGGATGCTGACTGGTGTAGGCGCGGGCCGGATAACGTGTGGGATGCTGCCTGGTGTAGGCGCGGGCCGGATAACGTATGGGATACTGCCTGGTGTAGGCACGGGCCAGATAACGTGCAGGATGCTGCCTGGTGTAGGCGCGGTCCGGATAACGTGCAGGCTGCTGCCTGGTGTAGGCGCGGGCCGGATAACGTGCGGGATGCTGACTGGTGTAGGCGCGGGCCGGATAACGCGTGGACTGATGCCTGGTGTAGGCGCGGGCCGGATAACGTCAGGGCTGATGCCTGGTGTAGGCGCGGGCCGGATAACGTGCGGGATGCTGCCTGATGAAGGCGCGGGCCGGATAACGTGCGGGATGCTGACTGGTGTAGGCGCGGACCGGATAACATGTGGCATACTGCCTGGTGTAGGCACGGGCCGGATAACGTGCAGGATGCTGCCTGGTGTAGGCGTGGGCCGGATAACGTGCAGGATGCTGCCTGGTGAAGGCGCGGGCCGGATAACGTGCGGGATACTGCCTGGTGAAGGCGCGGACCGGATAATGTGCGGGGTGCTGTGTGCCTGGATAATGCCTGCCCTGGATAATGCCCGAGCTGGATAAAACGCGACCTGGATAATGCTAGGCCTGGATAATGCAGGCCTGGATAATGCCTCCCTTGGATAATGCCCAGCCAAGATAATGCTAGGCCTGGATAATGCAGGCCTGGATAATGCCTAACCTGGATAAAACGCGGCCTGGATAATGCTAGGCCTGGATATGCCTGGCCTGGATAATGCCCGGCCTAGATAATGACTGGCCCGGATAATGCCTGGCTTGATGCCTCCCACACAACGGCCTGGATAATGCCCGGCTTGGATAATGCCTGACCTGGATAATGCCTGACCTGGATAATGCACGGCCTGGATAATGCCTTGCCTGGATAATTCCCGGCCTGGATAATGCCAGGGCTGGATAATGCCTGTCCTGGATAATGCCCAGCCCAGATAATGCCTTGTCTGCTGCCTACCACACGATGGGTCCGGATGATGCCTGGCCTGGATAACACCCGGCCTACTGCTGCCTACCCGGCCTACTGCTGCCAGGATAATGCCAGGGCTGGATAATGCCTGTCCTGGATAATGCCAAGCCCAGATAATGCCTTGTCTGCTGCCTACCAGGATAATGCCAGGGCTGGATAATGCCCGGCCAGGATAACACCCGGCCTACTGCCTAATGCATGCCTGCCCCAGATAACACCTGACCTGATGCCTCCCACTGGCCCGGATAATACCCGACATGGATTATGCCCAGCCTGGATAATACCTGGCACGGAAAATGCCCGGCCTGGATAATACCTGGCCTTGATAATGCTTGCCTGGATAATGCCTACCCCCGATAATACCTGGCATGGAAAATGCCTGGCTTGGATAATGCCCGCCCCGAATAATGTCAGGCTTGGATAATACACGGCCCATATAATGCCCTGCCTTGATAATGCCCAGCCTGGATAATGGCCTGCCTGCTGCCTCCCAAACATTCAGCCTGGATAACCTTGACCTGCTGCCTCCCACACGGCCTAGTCAAGTATTGCCTGGCCTTCTGCCTGATGCAGGCCCGGCCCGGATAATACCCAGTCTTGATAAGGCCTGGCCTGCTGACTGATGCGCATGCCGGGCCTAGATAATGCCCGTCCTGCTGCCTGATGCAAGCCAGGGCCGGATAATGCCGGGCTACTGCCTGCCACACGACGGGCCCAGATAATGCCTGCCCTCCTGCCTACTGTTTGCCAAGCCCGCCCGGATAATGCCCGCCCAGCTGTCTTCCACACAACGGCAATGGATAAAGCCTGTCTAGATAATGCCCTGCCTGCTTTCTCCCACATGGATAATGCCTGGCCTGCTACCTTCTGCACTCCCGGCCCAGATAACACCCGACATGATGCCTCCCACACAACTGGCCCGGATAACACTCAGCCTGGATAATGCCAGGCCTGCTGCCTGCTGCATGGGTAGCCCGGGTAATGCCTTGATAATACCCAGCCAGGATAGTTCCCACTGCCTTTTCCTGCATGGATAATGCATGGATCGGATAACACCCTGACTGCGTCCTCCCCCAATGCCAGCCAGGATAATGCCTGGCCTGCTGCCTCCAGCCCAGATAATGCCCGGCCTCCTGCCTCCAGCCCGGATAATGCCTGGCCTGCTGCCTACAGCCCGGATAATGCCTGGCCTGCTGCCTCCAGCCCGGATAATGCCGGGCCTGCTGCCTCCAGCCCGGATAATGCCTGGCCTGCTGCCTCCTGCCCGGATAATGCCTGGCCTGCTGCCTCCAGCCCGGATAATGCCTGGCCTGCTGCCTCCTGCATTCCCAGCCTGGCCTGCTGCCTCCAGCCCGGATAATGCCGGGCCTGCTGCCTCCAGCCCGGATAATGCCTGGCCTGCTGCCTCCTGCCCGGATAATGCCTGGCCTGCTGCCTCCAGCCAGGATAATGCCTGGCCTGCTGCCTCCTGCCCGGATAATGCCCGGCCTGCTGCCTCCTGCATTCCCAGCCTGGCCTGCTGAATGATGTGCGCTCGACCTGGATAATGCCCGGTCTGGTGCCTCCCACTTCCCCATCTCTTGTCCTGGATAATGCCCAGCCTGGTGCCTCCCACATCCCCATTTCTTATCCTGGATAATGCCCGGTCTGGTGCCTCCTACATCCCCATCTCTTATCCTGGATAATGCCCAGCCTCCCACATCCCCATCTCTTATCCTGGATAATGCCCAGCGTTCCACATCCCCATCTCTTATCCTGGATAATGCCCAGCGTCCCTCATCCCCATTTCTTATCCTGGATAATGCCCAGCATCCCTCATCCCCATCTCTTTTCCTGGATAATTTCCAGCGTCCCACATCCCCATCTCTTACCCTGGATAATGCCCAGCCTCCCACATCCCTATCTCCTATCTTGGATAATGCCCAGCCTCCCACATCCCCATCTCTTATCCTGGATAATGCCCTGCCTGGTGCCTCCCTCATGCCCATCTCTTATCCTGGATAAACCCCAGCCTCCTACATCCCCATCTCTTACCCTGGATAATGCCCAGCCTCCTACATCCCTATCTCCTATCTTGGATAATGCCCAGCCTCCCACATCCCCATCTCTTATCCTGGATAATGCCCGGTCTGGTGCCTCCCTCATCCCCATCTCTTATCCTGGATAATGCCCAGCCTGCCACTTCCCCATCTCTTATCCTGGATAATGCCCGGTCTGGTGCCTCCCTCATCCCCATCTCTTATCCTGGATAATGCCCAGCCTCCTACATCCCAATCTCTTATCCTGGATAATCCCCAGCCTCCTACATCCCAATCTCTTATCCTGGATAATACCCGGCCTCCCATATCCCGATCCTTTATCCTGGATAATGCCTGGCCTGGTGCCTCCCACTTCCCCATCTCTTATCCTGGATAATGCCCAGCGTCCCTCATCCCCATTTCTTATCCTGGATAATATCCCAGCCTGGTGCCTCCCACATCCCCATCTCTTATCCTGGATAATGCCCAGCCTGCCACTTCCCCATCTCTTATCCTGGATAATGCCCAGCGTCCCTCATCCCAATCTCTTATCCTGGATAATGCCCAGCCTCCCACATCCCCATCTCTTATCCTGGATAATGCCCAGCCTGCCACATCCCCATCTCTTATCCTGGATAATGCCCGGTCTGCTGCCTCCTACATCCCCACCTCTTATCCTGGATAATGCCTAGCTTGGTGCCTCCCACTTCCCCATCTCTTATCCTGGATAATGCCTAGCTTGGTGCCTCCCACTTCCCCATCTCTTATCCTGGATAATGCCTAGCTTGGTGCCTCCCACTTCCCCATCTCTTATCCTGGATAATGCCCAGTCTGGTGCCTCCCACGTCCCCATCTCTTATCCTGGATAATGCCCGGTCTGGTGCCTGCCACATCCCCATCTCTTATCCTGGATAATGCCTGGCTTGGTGCCTCCCCCATGCCCACCCCAGATAACACGTCGCCTGGATGACGCCCAGCCAGCTGCCTTCCTAGCCCGGATAACCACCTGCCCTGCTCAGCATAGCCGTGTGGTGGGCGACGGGCTATGGGTGGCAGGGAGTGGATGGCAGATGGCATATATCAGGTAGCAGGTGAGAAGTTACAGGTGGCAGGTGAGAGGTAGCAGGTGGCATGTAGCATGTAGCAGGTGACCCAAAATTGGTCAATGGAAACGACCAAGCTCATGAAATGACTCACAAATTATTCTGCTTATAGGTCAGGAAGGGACTATGGTGGGATCCACATTCAAATAGTGTTTCTCTAAAAAACTTATACATTAACTTGTGCTGCATATCTATTTAGTTTTAGTAAGCATTTGACTATATATAATATCTAAAGGAAAAACATTCTCTGAAATTACAATATAATAATATTGCATCATTTCCAACCAAGCCTTTCTTCTCCATTTTCTGCCTATCATGACAGTGCTTTAACATATGGCAGATATCACATAAAGGGGCTTGTTGCCACTTTTCTATTTTTATAACAAAACAGTCCATTTTTACTTCTGATATGAGTACAACAAAAGTTAAGGTATCGAAATGATCCTCAAAGGAATCTTTACTTGATTAAACTGGGCTTTGATTTTGCTTCCATATGGAATTCTATGGAATCATCACTCATATTCTAAAAGGTCAACATTTTGCCTAACTTTTAGCATGATTTCAGAGAAGATGTGTCAAAAATGAAAACAGATAAATTACCTCAATAAATTCAAAATATATATGACAATAAAGCCCATAATCTCTGGTTTAATATGGTACCATTTGTAAATCGGTATCTTTTTTACAGTCTAAGTCATGAGAACTTTTGTATAGCAAGTCAAAAATAACTAGTTTTCAGTCCCCAATATGGTTGCGAGGCCTATAGATTATGCAATGTGGCACCACCCACCACTGATTGAAAGTTTGGTCACTGAGTGAAATCTACAACCCTCTTTACTGACACACAGTCAGTGGCACCACCCACAGACTTTCTGGGTAACTAAAAAAATCTCCGCGTTTTCGTTGGCCAATGGAAACAGGCCTTATATACCCATACTACTACGCATGTAACCCTCCCTACTCCCTCCCCAGCGGAACCCACACAATCACTGCACAGTACGCATGTACCCTACATCCTCTTACCCCTACCACTACGTATGTACCCCTCCCTACGCCCCCCCCCCCCAGAACAACCCACATACTCAGTGCACAGTACACATGTACCCTAGTAAAGAAGAAACCAACAAGTTTTGGTCAAAGTTGTCATTCTCCACGAGTTTGATGCAGAGTGATATGAACGAGGCAACATCTGAGTGAATATCACCTAACATTCAAACGAGTTGTAGCGAAACGAGGTGCTTTATATATTTATCTCACCCATGTACACAATAAAATAATGGATGACACACAGGATATAGACCATGGAGAACGGACTGCACTACTTGTAGGAACATCGAGAATGGGTTTCGAATGTTAAGCTTATGGGACAAAAATACTAGGGTGAGTCCCTCACACCTCAGAAGAAGCCCTCATCGGCACAACCCACCATATGAAAAGAACTGTGTATGCACCCTACAACCCACACACCCCACATGCACCCCTCCCCTCCCTATACCCTCCCAAACACAACCCACATAATCAGCACAAACTATGTATGTACCCTTCCCCCTCACACCCCACATACACCCCTCCCTACACCCTCCCTGATACAATCCACATAATCAACACAAACTATGTATGCACCCTACACCCTCACACCCCACATACACTCCTCCCTACACCCTCCCCAGCACAACCCACATAATGAACACAAACTGTGTATGCACCCTACCCCCTCACACCCCACATACACCCCTCCCTACACCCTCACCACCATAACTAACATACTCAACACAAACTATGTATGTGTATATAAAACCTTTTTTCAGGAATCGGGGCCCCAATTTCATCCAAAAAAAGCAAAGCAGGAGAACACTCGTGGTCGCATTCCCAACTCGGCTACACGCCATCGTCTCACACCACAAAATATGTATGTACCTACACCCTCATACCCCACAACCCAGATAACTACCGCCCATTGCGTACGTCGCCCTCCCGTTCCAGCTCAGAGGTCCCTCTTTGTCACGCCCAGCCCCCTTTTATTGCCGTCAAGGAAATAAACGCATCTCAATAAGGACTCGGCCCCCGCCGGGCCGCCTTTCACGCCGCTGATTGGTGCCATGAGGTGCCGGACAATTGGTCGCATTTTGTCATTCACATCGGGCTGCCAAGTCCGAGCTTCACCAGCCTAGTGACAACAGCCTAGCCACACCGGCCTAGCTACCCCCGCCTAGCTACCCCAGCCTAGTAACACCAGCCTAGCGACACCAGCCTAGCGACATCAGCCTAGCCGCACCAGCCTAGCCACATCGGCCTAGGTACACTGGCCTAGCGACATGGGCCTAGCGACACCAGCCTAGTGACACTACCCTAGCTACCCCAGCCTAGCTACACCCGCCTAGTAACACCAGCCTAGCACACCAGCCTAGTAACACCGGCCTAGTAACACCAGCCTAGTAACACCAGCCTAGTAGCACCAGCCTAGCGACACCAGCCTAGCTACCCCAGCCTAGCTACACCAGCCTAGCTACAAAAGCCTAGCCGCACCAACCTAGCTGCACCGGTCTAGCCGCACCAGCCTAGTTCAACCAGCCTAGCTACACAAGCCTGGCGTCACCGGCCAAGCGATACCGGCCTAGCTACCTCAGCCTAGTAACACCAGCCTAGTTACACCAAGCTAGTTACACCAGCCTAGTCACACAAACCTAGCTACCCCAGCCTAGTTACATAAGCCTAGCTGCACCAGCCTAGTAACACCAGCCTAGGCGCACCAGCCTAGCTACATCAGCCTAGTAACACCAGCCTAGCTACACCAGCCTAGCGACACCAGCCTAGTAACACCAGCCTAGTAACACCAGCCTAGTAACAGCAGCCTAGCTACACCAGCTTAGCCACAGCAGCCTAGCTACCCCAGCCTAGCTACAGCAGCCTAGTAACACCAGCCTAGTAACACCAGCCTAGCGACACCAGCCTAGCGACACCAGCCTAGCGACACCAGCCTTAGCGACACCAGCCTAGCTACACCAGCCTAGTAACACCAGTCTAGTAACACCAGCCAAGTAACACAAGCCTAGCGACACCAGCCTAGCTACCCCAGCCTAGCTACCCCAGCCTAGCTACCCCAGCCTAGCTAAACCAGCCTAGTAACACCAGCCTAGTAACACCAGCCTAGTAACACCAGCCTAGCGAAAACAGCCTAGCTACCTCAGCCTAGTAACACCAGCCTAGTTACACCAGGCTAGTTACACAAGCCTAGTAACACAAACCTAGCTACCCCAGCCTAGTTACATAAGCCTAGCCGCACCAGCCTAGTAACACCAGCCTAGCCGCACCAGCCTGCTAACACCAGCCTAGCGACACCAGCCTAGTAACACCAGCCTAGTAACACCAGCCTAGAGACACCAGCCTAGTAACACCAGCCTAGCGAGATTATGGAATGCCTTACCGTCAAAGACCCAACAGTTACCGTGTAAAGATGATTTCAAGAAGAGTATTATAAGCCTTGAGACATAGTGGATTGTGGATTTATTGGATGTTCGACGACCTCATTTCATCTACTATCATATACATATTCTTATAAAATTGTATTGTTTACCCATACAGCTATATAGCTGAGTTACCACTTTTATAAGGACTGATCGATGTAAATATGCTTTTCATTCTATGGAGTGCCTGAAAAACACGTCTTTTCGAGAGGCACTGACAATAAAAAAAACAAAAAAAAACAAACCTAGCTACACCAGCCTAGCTACACCTGGAACCTGTTTCACTAGTTTCGTGACATGTCTAGATGGCGTCTAGATGGTGTGTCCGGTTTCATAAGAACTAGACATTAGACTGTGTTTTGTCCGTTCTTGCTTGCACAGTTGGTGCCGCTTTTCATGTTTGTCTATCACTTTTGTCACGAAACTAGTGAAACAGGTCCATGATGTGTAGATTTGTCTAATTCTTATGTTTGGGTTCTGTCTTTTCCTAAGGGCAGCTACTTGTGTTGTCACAAAACTAGACAACCCCAATGTCTGTATGGTGTCACAGACATGCCACAAAACTAGTGAAACAGGTCCCATGCCCTGGTGACAACAGACAGTACTAGAGTCTATGGTGCCTCCTTGTGTAGGGATCCCGCACGCATGCGTGCACTAGGGGGAGGCAAATACCTGTCACCATTTCGTCATTCCACCTGAGCGCCTTTTGTTTGATTTCCCGGCATGCATCATGGGTCCCTGGTGTGCCTCTGGGAATGTAAGCCTCAGACCCAGGTTCAGTGCGAGAAGCAATTTATTCTCAAGCAAAGAAAATTTATTCATCACTTCAATAAAATCGTTGCCTTGGGTTACATAAATAGTTTACAGCCTGGTAACATTTTTCTGTGGTGGGGTCACCTTTGCTCCTTTTTATCACCCCTTTTGTCTTATTTTTTTTATATTTTTTTATTCAGGTAACAAAGTTTTACGGCAGTCATTATTCACAACAAAAGTTGCGATCTTCCATAATGAAGTCACAAGTATCACATATAACAGGTTACTTGACAAATACATTTGACACACATGACAATATATATAATATGATTGTCTTTAAATTCAAGTCAGGCGTAGGTTCAATAGGTTCTACAAATATCACAAGTTACTCTATTACATCAAAAGGTCATCCTGCTCGAGAAATACATGCAATATCTCCTTTATCTTCATTTTGAAATTCTCTCTAGTCGGAATGAGTTGGACATCCCTTGGCAGTCTATCCCAGTACTTTTTGCCTCGGAAATTTGCCTATGATATTTTCCGCCTCTCGTAAGACCCATCCCTTAAAAGATATTCCCATTGGTACCAGACTCCTGGGTACTTCTGCGAGAAGCCATCTTGTTGGGTCTCTACACGACCAGTGGCACCATGGAGTTGTCCCATTACCTTAATTCCATATAAGGAATAGGGTAGACCGAGTAGCCAATGACTGCATTCGCAGCAAACCCTGACCTTCACCCTGACCTCCTTACATAATATTTTCTAGCGCCTTGGGACGGCTCTGCAGTCGAGAGTTGACCTCGAATCTTAGGGGCCATAACCACCCTCGTGGAGAGCCTCAAGATGTGCACCAGACCGGATTCACTGCAGGGACCCGTTTAATAATCTAGGATCGTAAATGTAGACACTGCTTTTTATGCCATAGAGACCCAGGGACGATGTGGGTCAACATTATTCAACACTTATGGACGACTATATCTGCATGGAGTTGTCCCCCGGTATTAACTATCATATAAGGAATAGAGTAGTCCCAGTAGCCAATGACTGCATTCGGATTGCATGACTGATTTCAACACTGTCTGGACCGGTATATTCTTCTTTTTCAGATATATACTACGACTTTGTGGGATAAGACACTTGTATCAGGAAGGAAGCCTTCTTTTGTTCAACATGGCATTAACACCTGAAGTATGCAAAACTGTTCAACGTGTCACCAGGGGTGAGTGAGATAACTGGTCTGACTAAATCGTACCTGGCACCATTCTCACGGTGCACCTGAGGCATGCTGGGAGAGACGCGCGCACACGGAAATGACGTCACGAGTCACGTGTTCTTCGCGCATGCGTGATTGAACTTCAGACGACATCACGGAGCCCAGAACAGACGCTCATCTGGGACCCCTCTCGAGTTCCAAGGCCAAGTGACTTTATGTTCTGATGACAAAATTCCAGAGAAGATTGGATATATACATATATATATATATATATATATATATATATATATATATATATATATATATATATATATATATAAATGGACATGGACATGCATATATCGTTGACAAAGGTTCAGTATTTTGTCTCAGGCGAGGCATCCTTAGGTAGTCGGCCGTTGGCGGGTAGTGTACTCTCAGCAACTATGTGGGGATTACAGCCTCCCGTACAGGAAATCAGTAGTTATTGTATTTATTATTACATACCTATGGCTGAACGTCTATGATATACTAACCACTCCTCGGGGTGCAGTATAAATATTGTTCGGGCGAAGTGCGCCCGTAGTGAATATTCGGGCGCACTGTGACCATATTGAATGTCTCAGGTCAAAACGTACATAAAAAAGTGTTTAAAAAGGCATTTTTTTATATTTAGGTATGTAATAATAAGAAAACGTAGTGACTGAGTCCGAAGGGATGCCATTCTTGGCCTTTTGATGCCATAAATACGTCCCTCCGCCTGACCTCGAAAAAGACCTCGAACGGCCATCCCTTCGGACTCAGTAACCACGTTTTCTCTTATTATCCTCCTTCACGATGTACGTTTAAGTGCAGACTTAAAAAAAAAAAAATAGGTTACGGTCCCCCATCATCCATCTCATCAGCTTGTCTGTACTCACCATTTATCATCAATAAATTGAATTTTAATTGAATTGGATTGAGTCTGGTTTTGTGTGGTTAACATCTGTCATACAAGAAATAAGTTAATTATGACTGATTATAGATATTTGATCCTAAATGAACTTTGAAGAAACTTATTTATCACGTTCAGTATTTACCACGTACAGACACAGTATGCCTGTTTTCGTATTATCATATACCTTAAAATATCCAATTTTTAAATTTGCCTCTGAGCGAGGTTTTTTATATCGCCGCCGTACATGCCCTGTATGCCACATACTATCATAAAACTGGATGAGTTTTAATTTTGGCCACCGTATTCCACGACTGGAGTTTGGCAAAGTGACTTCATGAGGCGAAGCCAAGTGAAGTCCGGAGCCAAAACTTCAGGAGTGGAATGCGGTGGCCAAGATTAAAACGAATCAGGTTTTGATTTTATCCTACCCTATCTCCTCGATTTTGGGATATTACGTGATAACAATGCTGTATGCCAGTTAGCGTGGCATACAGAAACCCAATGTTAAGCCTATGGGATTTTATATCAGGGGTAGGATAAATACGGCATTCGTCACCTAGGTGTCGTACGGATATAAATCCGACATGGGTAGGAGAGGGCCGTTTTTGTAGGATATACTACTACAGGTATATAATGATAGACGATTCATTTTGCACCACCTGACGACTTTTAACAGTAAAATGATAGAAATCGTTTAATGTAAACGCCAAGTGTGTGGCGACTGCAGATCGTCTGGTTACATCAGATTATACAATTAGGCACCACCTGAGGACTTAAGGGACCTGTTTCAGTAGTCTAGTGACATTAGGCCTAGACAGACATCAACAGTGGCACCAAAAGTGCAAGCAACAGCGAAAAAAGACTAGCAAATATCTGAAGATCGAAGTCGCCAATCTTCTTCATATTTGGAACGATTATAGGTTTTATGTACCCCCTACTCATGTTAAAGTGTCATTGTTTAATTCCTACGAGAAGTGAGTGAAACTCTGTGTGTCATCGACTGCAATCTTGTGCTCTGTCCGTATGGTGTCACAGACACCATCTAGACATGTCACGAAAATACTGAAACAGGTCTCTGGTCACTCTCTGACGCCCACGACTATTTCAAGCGGCCTTGAATTAGTCGTCTATATGAGCGGTGATTCTGTGAAATCTCATAGTCGTCAGTGTAAATGCTCCGATACATTCTGAGGTTGACGACTTTTGCGGTGGACATTACCACCACCTGACGACAATTGGTTGACGATCTATAGTCGCCATGTATTTAGTCGTCTAGTATAAACGCCGAGTAAGAGTATATTTTTATTGAGCGTCAGCAGTGATGAAGGTCCGTCGACAATCTTTCTTTGCCCATAGAGGGCATTATCAAAAATAGAAAAATATTAAAAAAGGAGCAAAAACATGATTGAGAGAGTACACTTGTCAAATGAAAATGTTGTATGGTCATAATTCTGGAAAGATGAACGTGAAGAAAATATACCTTGTATGTTTGTTATGCTGAATAAAGTTTTTGCTAAAAAAAAAACCAAACCCCCCCCCCCCCCCCAAAAAAAAGGTCCGTCGATGGTTCCTGACTGTAGATCGGTGACGGGCAATGATAATGGGCTTTTAACAGAACTCAAATAAGCTACACCGTTTTCGTCAGCCAATGGGAACGGGCCTTATAGGTCTCACTCCTATCTTATAACCTGCCCTACCTCCACCATAAAAACGAAAGTTCTACATATGAAATTGAGCAATATGCAATTAAGCTGCTGAATTTTTTTTATTTCCACCCAATAATATCTGCTGCGATGCTGCAGCGCTATATAATAAGAATATCAAGTTGCAGACTTTATGATGCTGCATCAATACAAGGGGTATTTCGTACTATCCGATTCCCTGAACTTCTACCTCATGTTAAAGGCATATCGGACAATATGGCGTGAAAAATTAAAACCCATGTAATCTTTCCTGAAAATTGAATACAATGATCTCGATGTATTGTAGAGCACATATCTGACTTATAAATCGTGGGTCACCATGTTCGATTTTGATTTAGAGATCATCAATATTATGATCATTTTATATTAGAACATATAGAGATTCTAAAAAGTTGTTTTTTACATAGTAAAACCCATGTCATTTCCCTCAAACTTACACAGAATATAGTATAGGTATAGTAATACCCATTTTGGTTTTAAAAAGCATAGGTCAGCGTCCTTGTTTTTGAGAGAATTGAAGAAAACCATATTTTTCAATACATTTCCTATATAAATCAAGCAAATCGAAAAGGGCCTAATTTACTTATTGGGTTAGGTCAAAATAGGCAAAACTAAAATTTTGCTCTTTGGAGTTTCGAATATGCCACAAATTACCAATTTCAATGGATGAATGAAAATATTTGAAAATCACCAGGTGGTGCCACCGTGAATTATAGGCTATGCCTTTAAAAGGAGTCCACCTTCCGAGTGAATGTGAGGTACCGGAGAATTCTCATGAATTGTTACTACCATCCCCAACATCCATGCACGCATAGTCTGGATATAAGATAATCAGATATCATGAACCAAGCGGAGCTATATCTGTCATCCATCTGATACAAAGTGTCCATAGAAACCACATGGGGAGTGTGTATGGACATACTCCGCGCATACGGATATGTTGCATGCTCCGGGAGGCGGATGTATGCAAAGATAGTCCGTATGGAAAAAATAGTGCATATCAACTAATGTGAACTGATATCGACATGCCATTTGTCCAGAAAAATAATAAATACCATATAGACTGGTTTCAGACAAAAGCGGCTGTATACGGATTTAGCCTACCCCTAATATAAAATCACATAGGCTTAACATTGGGTTTCCGTTTGCCACGCTGATTGGCATACGGAGTGTTATATGCCACTAGTGCCATACAGCATTTTTATCACGTAATATTCCGAAATCGAGGAGATAGGGTAGGATAAAATCAAAACCTGATCTTGGCCACCGCATTCCACTCCTGAAGTTTTGGCTCCGGACTTCACTCGGCTTCGCCTCATGAAGTCACTCTGCCATTCGTCCAGTCGTGGAATGCGGTGGCCAAGATTAAACCTCATCCAGTTTTACGATAATATGCTCCGGTATTACTGCGTTTCAACTCCTCGGAGCATACGGCCAATAGTATCTGAAACCAGTCGATATTGTGTATATATATACGAAGGAACTTCATTAACATCCGTTGCCGCTTAAAATATGCCAGTAGTCTCACGAAGCTTTGCTTCGTGAGATTACAAGCAGAACAAAATGAATGGCCTATATTCACTATATTTCGTGGTCTGAGTGTAAACCGAGCATATACTATACGGCCCCCGGGGCAAGCATGTACACCAGCTATGTCAAAGGCAAATATACACAATATTGACTGGTTTCAGATACAAGCGGCCGTATGCTCCGAGGAGTTGACGCGTAGTAATATCCGAGCGCATGCGAGGATATTGCGCATAGTCAACTCCGAGGAGCATACAACCGCTTTTATCTGAAACCAGTCTATATTGTATTTATTATCCACCTTTTCTGGGCAAGTGGCATGGCGATATCAGTTCATTTTAGTTATGCACTATTTTTCCATACGCACTATTTTCCGTATGCGCCACCTGGAGCATACAACATATCCGTATGCGCCGGGTATGTCCATACAAACTCCCTATGTGTTTTCTATGGACACTTTGTATTAGGTGGATAATAAAGCCTATGATCCATGGGGGCTGCCATGACGCCCCTGAGTAGGTGTTCTTCACTAATGGAGGTGAAAAAGTAGGTGCTCTCCACTAATGGAGGTGCAAAAGAAATGATCGATAATTGGGAATGTCACAACTCTAGCCCTGCTCACATATGTATGGAAAGTGTTCCATGTGAAAAACATCATGTCTTGGATTTAATCATTATCTCATTCTGCTCTGGGATGGGTGTAGCGAGTAAAGAGAACCATGGTAAAACATTGAAAGGCAGTTGAATTTGGTAAGAATAAAGAGCCAGAATATAGATCTGTCCCCCCAAGGAGCCCGCCACACTGCTGGCCACCTAGTGCCTGCTTCATGAACTAACAATGGCTCTGTCCCCTATAGACAATAATCGATAGTTTTGTCGACAGGCAGCCGTAAACCACATTTATATTAAACCCAATAATATATATATTACATGCTATAACAATAGGGACTATTTCTTTGTTCTATAGCAGAAAGGTACTATTTTCCCCACATACCATGGTTTTGAGGCCGTATACTACAGATATGAATCCGTATACCACAGTCATGGTATCTCACAGGTTTTATATAATAGGCCGTGGTTTACTGAGTCTCCATACATTTTCAATGTCTCTTGGTATACGATGGATAATAAAAACTATGACCAAAAGGCATGTTCGTCATTGATGATGAGCGTGTAGTTATAATGGATAGCAATTAAAAAGTTTGGGTCACATTTAGTCTATGGATAGTTTTCTGTAATCCACTTGAACCCAGTCAACTTGCCGATTCTGCAACTGCCTATCTAGGACAAAAGATATCAAGCACAAGTGGGTATTGAGGTATTTTGCTCTTGAGTGATTGGTCATGGTTAGTTGGGCATACTCGAGGACCCTGAGACACTGGCACCCTGCTCCTATTCCAATATCACAATGAGTAACACACAGATACTGAAGGGATAGTTTTTTTACACTGCGCTGGAAACCTCTCTGTGACTACTCGAACCTTTAAGCAATGTATATAGGGCGTGAAAGCACGCTCTAAGGCCCGGCGTCCACCTACTGCGATATGGCTCTGATATGGTTTACGATGCACCTGCCGATAAAAAATCAAAATCGTGTCGGTAGGTCACCTAATATCGGGGCAGTTGACTACATTTCTGCGATTAGGCACAGGTAAACCCCATTACTATGCGTGGTGGATTGGCATGTCTAGACATATGTCTACGATTTTGCACCTTCCCAATATGTCTCCGATATTTGCTTTCTGTATCGGTGCCATATCGGTATAGGTCTAAATTTTTATCGTATTAGTTGGACGCCAGGCCAGATAAAGGAAATGAAAAAGAATCGCCACATCGTCTCCAATGAAAGGTCTCTGCAAACATTTCTGTATCACGTACAAAACCAAACCTCATCATTCTGACAGTGAGGAGTTTCTCAGTTAATGCTTCCATTCTATAAGCCAAAGAACAATGACTTCTTCTTCTTTTTTTTCTTTTTAGGAATTTTTAAGGGGATATTGTGTTACACAATCACCTAATTCGGCTATACGGCCATGCTTCCACTCAGGCCCTAGACCCCTACTCTTCATTCTAATGGCGGGTGTTAAGCCGAATGGGCACTTGGTACCGTTTTTGTGTAAGTCTTTGGTATGACCCGACCAGATTTGAACCCACGACCTCCTACGCTCGAGGCGAACACCCTGACCACTTGGCCACCGAGCATGCCTATTACATGATGCCATCTGGTTTAGATAAATCAAAGTCTTCATCTCAGAGGAAAATATGATAAAAACAACCAATAACAATGCCATGCAGAATATGATAGGATAGAGAATGCAAGAGGATAGAGAATGTAGGAGGGAGAAGTAAGGGTGTAAAGTGTATACAGAACAGAGTGACCTGAGCATGTCACTCTCAGTGATTGGTCATGGTCAGCTGGGTAGACCCTGAGACACTGAGACACTGGCACCCTGCTCCTTTCCCAATATCACAGTGAATAGCACACAGATAGTGAAGGGATATTTTTTGCAGTATGCTGGAAGCCTATATGTGACAACTCTAACCTTTAAGCAATGTATATAGGGTAGGAAAGCACGCTCTAGGGCCCAGCGTCCATCTACTACGATATGGCTCTGATATGGTCTACCATGCACCTCCTGATAAAAAATTAAAATCGTGTTGGTAGGTCACCTAATATCGCGGGCAGTTGACTACGTTTACTGCGATTAGGCACCGATAAAAAACCCATACAGTGTGTGGTGGATTGGCATGGCTAGACAGATGTCTACGATTTTGCACCTTTCCAATATGTCTCCGATATTTGCTTTCTGTATCGGTGCCATATCAGTATAGGTCTAAATTTTTATCGCATTAGGTGGACGCCAGGCCAGATAAAGGAAATGAAAAAGAATCGCCACATCGTCTCCAATGAAAGGTCTCTGCAAACATTTTCTGTATCACGTACAAAACCAAACCTCCTCATTCTGACAGTGAGGAGTTTCTCACTTAATGCTTCCATTCTATAAGCCAAAGAAAAATTGACTTCTTCTTCTTCTTTTTTTTTTTAGCAATTTTTAAGGGGAAATTGTGTTACACAATCACCGAATTCGGCTATACGGCCATTCTTCCACTCAGGCCTTAGACCCCTACTCCTCAATCTAATGGCGGGTGTTAAGTCGAATGGGCAGTGGGTACCATTATTTTGTGTAAGTCTTTGGTATGACCCGACCAGATTTGAACCCACGACCTCCTACGCTGGAGGCGAACACCCTGACCACTTGGCCACCGAGCATGCCTATTACATAATGCCATCTGATTTAGATAAATCAAGGTCTTCATCTCAGAGGAAAATATGATAAACAACCAATACCAATGCCATGCAGAATATGATAGGATAGAGAATGCAAGAGGATAGAGAATGTAGGAGGGAGAAGTAAGGGTGTAATGTGTATGCAGAACACAGTGACCTGAGCATGTCGCTCTCAGTGATTGGTCATAGTCAGCTGGGCAGACCCTGAGACACTGAGACACTGGCACCCTGCTCCTTTCCCAATATCACAGTGAATAGCACACAGATAGTGAAGTGATATTTTTTGCAGTATGCTGGAAGCCTATATGTGACAACTCTAACCTTTAAGCAATGTATATAGGGTAGGGAAGCACGCTCTAGGGCCCAGCGTCCATCTACTACGATATGGCTCTGATACGGTCTACCATGCACCTCCTGATAAAAAATTAAAATCGTGTTGGTAGGTCACCTAATATCAGGGCAGTTGACCACGTTTCTGCGATTAGACACCGATAAAAACCCCATACAATGCGTGGTGGATTGGCATGTCTAGACATATGTCTACAATTTTGCACCTTCCCGATATGTCTCCGATATTTGCTTTCTGTATCGGTGCCATATCAGTATAGGTCTAAATTTTTATCGCATTAGGTGGACGCCAGGCCAGATAAAGGAAATGAAAAAGAATCGCCACATCGTCTCCCACGAAGATTCTTTGCAAATATTTTCTGTATCATGTACAAAACCAAACCTCATGATGCTGCCAGTGAAGATCTCAGCTTTGACCTGAGCATGTTGCTCTCAGGTCGTGCTCCTAATGAAGCTGCCCTTTGAGAGGTACATCATTTTATATGATGACTGTTTGAACACTGATACGACCTTTATATTAGTCTCTGGTCCAGGCTCTTTTAGTCTGAGGAGCTCTGAATACGTGACGATAAAGGACACTGTGTACGACCTCTCATAGAATTCGTTCAATAAAGGCGGGCGTCCACCAACCACGACAAGGCTACGACAAGAGCCGACAAGGAAGTTCCTATCGGCACCTTATCGCAGCCTTGTCATGAGAAGGGTGGGGTTGTCAGGGCTTGTCGGGAAGTGCACGCTCCACCAAAATTAACTATCGTAGACCTCTGCGACACGCTCCCGACACGCCATGACACTCCAAGACAGAGTTCCAGTTTTAGGAAAAATCGAACATGTTTGATTTTGTCGTAACCTTGTCGGAAGGCTCCCGACAAGCTTCCCAGTCGCAGCCTGTCGTGGCCTTGTCGTAGACTCTTGTCAGGAACTGGGGTCCACCAACCATGACAAGGCTACGACAATCAATGACGGTCTTTTTTATTAGGGATAGGGTAATTTAAAATGTCGTTTTTGTCAATACAGAGGTGCTGAGCAATTTCTCATGCACCCAAGCAAACGATTCTATCACAAAATTGCTAATTAATAAAATATTGATGCAGTATTATACTAAATTCACAAAACAAACAACATCTAGGACAACCCTGTAGGTGTCCTTGACTTAGGAGAGTTTTAGACGATTTAGGACAATTTCGAGGACAAAGGAGAGTTTAACAATGAATTTATACAACAATAATTTGAAACGTAGATTAGCTCCATGACAAAACAATTTGTACAACAACATTGGGCCTAGGACGATCGGAGAACAATATTTAGGATATATCCTGGATTATTAAAAAGCACCCATGTCTCTACAACTCCAATTGTTTGGTAGACAGGCGACCGTAAATCACGAGTAGTTGACGCTTAGTAATACACGAGTGTTAACCTCCAGTGGTTTCCAGAGCCACCTGTCCACAAAGCCATCATTTGTTGCATTTATCATCCATCTTCTCCAATAGATTACACACAGCAATTGACATATTAAAGGTTATATCAATAGGGACTATGTTTTGCTCTCTAGCTGATATAGACTATTTTCCCGTATGGATACAAGGGCTTTGAGACCACATCCGATTGATTTGACATCCATATACAATGGTAATAACATCTAACAGTTTTTAAACACTAGGTAGTGATCCACTGTATCCCTATACGTTTTCAATGGGGACTTTGTATACGATAATAAATCTACAGCTCAAGTTTATCTTATGAAGTAAACTGAATCTCTCGGTGAATTGGTTATGAAGTGGATATGTATCTTGCATTTGAATAGGTCTATTCAGCTATATCCTCTTACTGTCTGCGCTACTGCTGTATCATTATATACCTGTGCACAAGTGCCTCCACACCCTCAGGCGTTGCCGTTGCATGGTCTGGGATATCTTAGGCTGAGTTATAAGCTACGCAACCATATTAAGGACTGAAAACTACTTATTTTTGACTTGATATACAAAAAATTGCCTAACTTAGGCTGTAAAAAGATACAGATTTGCCATGGTTCCGTATTAAACCAGAGATTGAGGGCTTTAAAGCGGGCGTCCACCAACCACGACAAGGCTACGACAATGGCTTCCCGACAAGGTCCACGACAGGCCTACGATTGGAAGGCTTGTCGTGGCCTTGTCGTGGCCTTGTCGTGGCCTTGTCGTGGTTGGTGGACCCTAGTTCCCGACAAGAGTCTACGACAAGGCCACAACAGGTTGTGACTGGAAGCTTGTTGGGGGGGTGTTGGGGGCCTTCCGACAAGGTTAAGAAAAAATCAAACATGTTCGATTTTTGCATTGACTGGACCCTTGTCGTGGAGTTTGTGGTTTCCTCGATATCACTGTCGTAGTGTGTCGGTAACATGGACGTCTTTTTTACAGGAACCAGCAACGTCTACGATATGTCCCGACACCGCTGTCATAAAGCCCCTCTTCTCACGACAAGGCTGCGACAAGGCGCCAATAGGAACTTTCTTGTCGGCTCTTGTCGTAGCCTTGTCGTGGTTGGTGGACGCCCGCCTTTATTGTCATACATACAGAGGGGTTCGAAACTGGAATGAATTGCTTGCCTCCTTCCAACGGACCAACTCTCTGGACGAGTTCAAAAGACTGATCACTCACCGAATCACAAATGATTGACTCTAAAACGGAACTTTTAACCCTCATCTCAACATCACAAATCTTCACTGAGTCTTTAACCCTTATATATATGCATTTAAATTCCTTTGATCTAGATACATCATTATGACAACCTCGGTATATATATTGATTTTAATGTTGTATCTGAAAAAACTCATTGTAGGAGAGATACTCCCAATAAACAAAAAACAAAAATTGACCATGGGGCCGTTTAATAAAGTTGTGTCATCCATGAGGCTGGACGATACGACATATCGAACGATGAACGACATTCTAGACGACCTTTTTCATTTTCGGTAGCATAAAACTAGTGGTTGGCATCAGCAGTATCGTTCAGTATATTTTCTATATAAATGCTGATACGCATCAAGCGATGCAGTGGTATTTCCGGGAAAAGCAGGCCGAGTGGTGCAGTACCTCTGGATCGGTTCGGATGGTAAAATGTTTGTCACAAATGGGTTGGTTCTTATAAAATGGTGAAATTTGGTACTGACATATTACATACGTATATAATTATCTGCTCAAAATATATTTCAATTTGAATGAGATTTTGTGCATGAAAAACGAGTTCGACATTGTCCACGACACCTCTAGAGGTGTCTTTCGGGACGATAAATGGATGACAAATGGACAACATTTTCAAAATTAACGATTTCTTATGCTACACCACGTACAACCTTTCATTTTATCGTCTCGTCAAAGGCTCGTTCGCCTACGACATAGGTTTTTATGCTACGATTTGGCACCGACGGGACTGGTAAGATATTTTTTTATCGTTCATATTTTTATTCAACGGGGTCCAGAATATCTTCCTCGCAGAGCTCATTCTAATTGTAACCTTATAAAGTGCAAAACAAATTTGAACAAATATATATATTTCTGCCAAACATCGTTAAACCAATACACCCATCTCTGCTGTATTCTCCCGTCTTCGTCCCGTTCTCGCCCGTTCTCGCCCAGTCTCGCGCGTCCACGCGAGCCTCATCCGGGACTTAATCATGGCCGACGTTTTGATCCCAATTCTCAGAGATGTCGAGAGCTGGTTACCAGCGAGCCGCAGCCCATTGTTCACGGGCCGACGGAACCAGCGCGGCGAGAAATTGGCGGCCATCTTTATGCGGCTGGCCCTGATTAGGGTCGTCACACCTATACATATGCAGCATCCGGGGCCGGGTGCGCGCGCACACAGGAACCACTGGTAAGGCCCAGCACACACTCACCGATTTCGGAACATTTATGTACCTTTGTCGCCAACAAACGGACGGTAATTTGTCTCAGGCGAGGCATCCTAATGGAGTCGGCCATAGTCGGTAGATGTAGCACAGCAGGGCAAGGGTCAGGCAATGATTAGTAAACCACCTCCTTCAGATGTTATTTTGTTGCTGACAAGTTGTGGTTTCTATGTTCCTAAATCACTCACCAAAAGTTGATCAACATGTTGATAAATCTAGTCGCGGACAATAGAACGTTGGTAAATTGCACTTGATTGGGTGGCCAAACAAATCGCTGGCCAAAAGTTTATCAACATGATGATAAATCAAGTCGCGGACAACAGAATGTTGGTAAATTGCGCTTGATTGGGTGGCCGTCACGGGCCGAGGTATTACGTAATTCGCCTGGGACAAGTTCACCGACTCCTATACGATTTGGGAACTAATCGTTCAATCCTGAATCGGTAGATGTGTATTGGGCTTAAGACTCGCCTCTGAGAATGACCAGGTGGTGGTGTCATCCAGCCCGACGGACTGTTAGCCATCTTCCCCGCCACACTCAGCTTTCTCACCAGAAGAAGAAGGAGGTGTGGATCTGTCTTCACCTTGCCCTCGGTCTCTCTCTCCCTCTTTGTGCAGGCTAATGAAATAAGTTTAATTTACTCGCCAAAGAGGCTTGGGTGACGGAAGTCCAACTGCGGCTTTCAGAGCCGAGTGAGTGGGAAGTCAGTGAGGAATATGCCCCTATTTTCGCCCACTGCTCTTTATCGTGCTGGTCTCGTTCTGCCGGTTCCCAGCGTCTCTCTTTTTTACCTCCTTTTCTTGGTCGCTACAAGACATCAAATGAGTCTCAGAGGTTTATATGCTGGAGATGTATCTATGTATTATCCACCTAATATAAAGTGTCCATAGAAAACACACAGGGAGTGTGCATCACAATAACGGAGTATACAGATTTATTATCCACCTAATACAAAGTGTCCATAGAAAACGTACCCGGCGTATACGGGTATGTTGTATGCTCCGGGTGGCGCATACGGAAAAATAGTGCGTAAGGAAAAATAGTGCATAACTGAAACGAACTGATATTGACATGCCAATTGTCTAGAAGAGGTGGATAATAAATACAATATAGACTGGTTTCAGATACAAGCGGTTGTATGCTCCTCAGAGTTGACTCTCAGCAATATCCTCGCATACGCTCGGATATTATTACGCGCGCGTCAACTCCTCGGAGCATACGGCTGCTTGTATCTGAAACCAGTCAATATTGTGTATATATCCACCTAATACAGAATGTCCATAGAAAACACATAGGGAGTGTACATCACCATACCCGGGGCATACGATATATCCACCTAATACAAAGTGTCCATTAAAAACATATAGGGAGTGTGTATCACCATACCCGGAGCATACAAATAAATCCACCTAATACAAAATGTCCGTAGAAAATACATAGGGAGTGTGTACTACCATACCCAGAGCATACAGATATATCCACCTAATACAAAGTGTCCATTAAAAACACATAGGGACTGTGTATCACCATACCCGGAGCATACAAATAAATCCACCTAATAGAAAATGTCCGTAGAAAATACATTTGAAGTGTGTACTACCATACCCAGAGCATACAGATATATCCACCTAATACAAAGTGTCAATAGAAAACATTTAGGGAGCATGTATCACCATACCCGGAACATGCAGATATATCCACCTAATACAAAGTGCCTATAAAAAAATATACAGATATGTTTTATACTCCGGGCTGCAAAAGCCGGCACATACGGAAAAATAGTACATATGAAAAAATAACGTCAGTACGTCACTTGTCAGGAAAAGGTGGATAATAGACTGGTTTCAGATAAAAGCAGTTGTATACTCCTCAGAGTTGCCTCTGCGCAATATCCTCACACATACTCAGACATTACTACACATCAACTCATCAGAGTATACGATCACTTGTATCTGAAACCAGTCAATATTTATGTATGCTAAGTTTTTATCTATGTCTGCTAGTCCTTTATCTATGCATGCTAGGCCTGCATTTATGTATGTTAGGTTTGTATCAGTGTATCCTAGCCCTTTATCTATGTATGCTAGGCCTATATCTATGTACACTAAGCCTGTAGATGTGTATGGCTGGCCTGTATCTATGTATACCAGGCCTTATCCGTTTATGCTAGTCCTTTATGAGTAGCTTCGTGACACATCTATGTATGCTAGGTTTGTATCTGTGTATGCTAGGCCTGTATCTGTGTATGCTCCCCTTTATCTATGTATGCCGGGTTTGTATCAGTGTATTCTTGTTCTTTATCTATGTTAAGCTAGGTCTATATCTGTGTGTGCTAGTCCTTTATCTATGTATGTTCATCCGTTATCTATGTATGCTCGCCCTTTATGTATGCTAGGTTTATATCAGTGTATGCTAGGCCTGTATCTTTGTATGCTAGGCCTTTATCTGTGTATGCTAGGCATTTATCTATATATGTTAGGTTTGTACCAGTGTATGCTAGCCTTTTATCTATGTATGCTAGGCTTATATCAGTGTATGCTTGTCCTTTATCTATGTATACTAGGCTTATATCAGTGTATGCTAGTCCTTTATTTATGTATGCTAAGTTTATATATGTGTATGCTAGTCCTTTATCTATGTATGCTCATCCTTTATGTATGTATGCTAGGCCTTTATCTGTGTATGCTAGGCCTGTACCTACGATGCTAGGATTATATCTGTGTACTCTAGTCCTCTTCCTATGTATGCTAGGTTTATATCTGCATATGCTAGTCCTTTATCTATGTATGCTAGGTTTGTATCTGTGTATTATAGTCCTTTATCTATGTATGCTAGGTTTATATCAGTGTATGCTAGTCCTTTATCTATGAATGCTAGGTTTATATCAGTGTATGTTAGGCCTTTATCTATGTAAGCTAGGTTTTATCAGTACATTCTAGTCCTTTATCTATGTATGCTAGACCTGCACCACTGGCTCGTTTCTGACTTCTGGTGCCGGGGGCGTTATTGAACGTTCGCCGGATCTTCTGATTGTCATTGATGACTGGGAGTTAGGGGCAGGATGCCCTGATCTCATCTTAACAAACCGCCCACCACCTCCCTGTATCTTGGTCTCTTTTCGCTGGCCTCACCTCGTTGTGAAATGGGGTCCGTTCTGAAAGGCCGATACTGTGCTAGATGGCGTCTGTGGCACCATACGGACAAATCACAAAACTGCAACCGATGACACGTGGAATTTCACTCACTTCCTGTAGGAATTAAACGATGACACTTTAACACGAGTAGGGGATACATATAACCTATAATCGTTCCAAATATGAAGAAGATTGGCTGCACCGATCCGCTGATATTTGCTAGACCTTTTCCGCTGTTGCTTGCACTGTTGGTGCCGCTGTCGATGTCTGTCTCGGCCTAATGTCACGAAACTACTGGAACAGGGACCTGTTTCATTAGTTTCGTGACATGTCTGTGACACCATACAGACATTGGGGTTGTCTAGTTTCGTGACAACACAAGTAGCTGCCCTTAGGAAAAGACAGACCTCAGACATAAGAATTAGACAAATCTACACATCGTGGACCTGTTTCACTAGTTTCGTTACAAAAGTGGCACCAACAGTGCAAGCAAGAACGGACAAAACTAATGTCTAATGTCTAATGTCTAGTTCTTGTGAAACCGGACAAACCGGACACGCCATCTAGACATGTCATGAAACTAGTGAAACAGGTCCTAGGTCCCTGATTGGTCAGCAGTCTGCCTAGTCTTGACGAACCAGCCTGGGGCCCGTTAAATAATCTAGGATCGTACATATGAAGACACTTTCCTATAACTCCTACAGGGATATTGTTTAATTGCCTTCTTAATATCGTCCAGCCTTGTTATCGTTTGTATGGTTTTAAACAAACCCTGTGACCTGTTAAATGAAGTTCTTTGACCAAAATACAAGGATTAAGAAGACACTGTACAAGGATTATCATTTGATAATATTGAAGCTCGTTTGTTAAGACAGTCCTCGCCGATGGAAGGTCGTTTATGATTATAAGTGTTGGTTAAACCACATCGTCCCTGGGTTTCGTTCACTGCACGAAACTAACCACTTTACATATATATGCGAACGGCGTATATAGGTATACTTTTGCGTATACAAGGTCGTCCTATTCCCTGTGTGTATACGCCTCATCTGTAGGCGTATATACATGTCCATGGCGCGGTCATATACATATACGTCATATAGACGCCTGATTCTGTTAACTATCCAAGTCTGTATTATATGTAAAATGCAATCTTATATTACCAATTCATTTGATAAAACCTTTAAAAAACCTGATTAAGTATAAATTGATTAATTACACATAATAAACCCTGCATTATTATGTTGGTGTTTTTTTTTACCGTTTTTGTAATATATTTTTCTTTAAAAACACCACCCTTCTGTAGTGTCCTGTGTACTCCCATATATAAGCTTTTAAGAAGTTAATACTATCAACATTGAAGTCCTCTCCCTACATGTGTGAATGCAACTGCCCCCCCCCCCCCCCCGCCCGTCGCCTGTGACACCTCCCTCGGCCCGCGCCCCCCCCCCCCCTCCGAGGTTGCACCAACACTGACCCGCCTCCCAACACTCAGTCAGCCAACAACATGTAGACGCCCAGTGTATATATATATCGCACAGAGTATATTTCCTCTTGTTTACGCCAGGTGTGAAATACAGCCAAGTCGCGTCTGTAAACGAAAGGAAACAGTCTTGTATACACCTCATACGATAGTTAGAAGTATTAATGTAAGAGGGCACCACCTGAGTCATCGGCTGAGGGCGCTGCACACCTCACTACACACCGGTCTCTGCCACTCCTCAGCCGACGGGCCCTCAGAACAGACCTATGTCCTGCGTGCCTCATTTTTTCTTGCTAGTTGCATTGACTTTTTCGAATTTTTTTTCACAAAACAGTTACTACCCACGTAGTTACTACTCACGGACTATGTCGGACCAGGAAGAAGAATGTTTCCGCCCAGAAGAATTGTTCTGGATGCGTCAGAAGCATCTACCCCCGTTCGGTCGCTATTGTAAAAACCTGCTACCACGTGCGACGACCGGCTCTCCAGATGAAGGTAAACCCTCGGACGAGTTGTCAAGAAAAGAGACTTTACTCTTAAAAATTCGTCAGCAAGAAGAATTGGCCAGGAAGTTAGCTGAGGAAGATGAAATTGGACGTTTGGAACGGCGTTTGAAAGACTTAACTGTACGAAATGCCAGTCTCGAGGAGTCTATTTTGGGAGGTACCCCCCAGGCCGGTCCCACTGGTCAGGCAGGCAGGATCACCGGCGCCACTGCGTCTGACACACCATCTGGTCAACAAACCCTCATCGCCGGTCTGACTGCGGCAGGATTAGGTGCGAGCATGCTAGGATGTGAGGCCTTGGAGGGCTTACTCTCCGTTTCCAGACCCCCTGAAGGAGTCAGTAAGGACCAAGATTGGTTGGGAAATTTACATCTCCTGTCTGAGTCTTCAAAACGCAAACGATCTAGGCACTGGCTCCGGCCGGACTTTCACATCCAGACCGATAAGAGATTCGACGAAATGTCTCTTGCCGAGTTGTTGTTTGGAATGATCTGTGTTCTTCAATGTGTTTTGCGGGCAAACCTACCATCGATCCTATCTAAGGATTACCTCAACCACCTCCGGTTTGTTTCTTTAAAAAGCGTTTCCAGAGCCTTTTCTCCGGAGAGTTTGGCACGTTATGAACATAATGTTACTTCCATGGTTTTAGATGGACGACTGGATTTGTTTGTGGCAGCCGAACACGAGAGTATTTATACCTACCTTTCGGCTGAAAATACTTTATCAGTGAAAGGTGCCGCCGGATCCAAAAACAAAACGACCAGGAAATCTAACATCAAAGTTCCGGATGATATTTGCGCTCGCTATAACTTTACTTTTTGTGAGATGTTGAACTGTTCTCATGCACATATATGCGCATTATGTCGAGGCCAACATAAAGCGAGGACATGCAAAAAAGACGCAGTCAAGGAGGGCGATACCCATAATAAGTCAACATGAGACATTGAAAGGGAAGTCCCACGCCCCCCTACGGAGTCACTACCAGTAATACATACTACAGAACGGACTCATAATGTTTTTCCTATAGACTGTACCACAGGTTTAACTGTTTCTGATTGTTTATCTGACATTTGTAATATTTACACTGACTTGTTACCATTGTGGAGTTTAGGAAATAATCATTTTATCGGCGGTATTCACTCACAGATGAAACCGGCTGGTTGGTTCAATATGTTATCTGGTGGTACCTCTAAAGTCTACGGCCCAAATGGAATGGACACAGACAGTCTGTTTATTCTAGATGGCATTTTCCATGGTTTCAAGATAGTTGACCCCTCTGCTGACGTTATTGATTATTCAGTGAATAATTATTCATCGGTTTACAACAATGCCCACGCCTTTATTGACAATTTAATTTCTGAAGAAATTATCTCGGGCAAACTGTCTGTGGTCGACAAGCAACCACACTGTGTACATGCGCTTGGCGCAGTTAACAAGTCTGGAGGTGGCTTCCGCCCCATCACAGACGCTAGCAGACCCACTGGTCTGTCTGTAAACAATCACATGAATGAAACGTTTAATCATTTTCGTTTTAAGAATCTAGACGATGTTGTTAAGATCTTACATAAAAATGATTATCTAGCCGCAACAGACATTACGGCCGCATATCGTTCAATCATGATCAGGCCTAGCGATAGAACGTATCAGGGTTTAAAATGGTTTGTTGATAATAACGATGTTTTTCTTGAGGATAATTGTATTTCCTTTAGAACAAGAGCAGCACCGTATATATTCAATAGACTTACAGACTCTATTTGTCGTTTTATGAATGAATCGGGATTTACATGTTTCAATTATCTCGATGATTTCCTTTTGATCAGTGATAACTACGATAATTGCAGGGAAGCCCAGCTTTTCCTCCACAGGACTTTAAGATCCCTCGGATTTTACATAGCTTATCCCAAAGTATGAAGTCCCTCTCAAACACAGAAATACTTAGGTATTATCATTAACTCTCGTACAATGGAGTTAAGTCTTCCAGAAGACAAACTTTGTAGGTTAAAGGACGAAATTGCGTTTTTCGAAGGTCGCCACAAGGCGACACGCAAACAACTGCAAAGATTGTGCGGAGTCCTTTCGCACTGCGCGACAGAGGTGTATACAAATGAAAACAAGTCGATTTACAGCCGATACGTGCACTGTCGCGATGGCGCATGTATGAATAAAGTCGTTAGTTTCGTGCAGTGGTTGGCATACAGAAAAGGGTCTTCATATAGGATCCTTTTTCATTAGTTTTATGACATGTCTAGATGGCGTCTAGATAGTGTGTCCGGTTTCAAAAGAACTAGACATTAGACTTGTTTTGTCCATTCTTGCTTGCACTGTTGGTGCCGCTTTCCATGTCATCGAGGCGAAGCGAAGCCGAGTGACGATTTTGTATCTTACGATTCGTGTGCGGTTCTGGATTTATCTCACCCCTTTCTATGACATTAGATATCATCATTATTTCCGAATAACTAGAATATACTTAGCAAATTCATATGGCATCTAAAATTGTCGACGCCACGGCCATGGCGTAGTATTGTCTCTTTACTAGGGTTATGGTTGAGTATTTTTTTCCAATGTTTTTCCTATGGCTAAACTTGTACCAAGGATGAGATATAAACAATATTGACTGGTTTCAGATACAAGCGGCCGTATGCTCCGAGGAATTGACGCGTAGTAATATCTGAGCGCATGGGAGGACATTGCGCAGAGTCCGAGGAGCATACAACCACTTTTATCTGAAACCAGTCCATATTGTATTTATTATCCACCTTTTCTGGGCAAGTGGCATGTCAATGTCAGGTCATTCTAGCTTTGCACTATTTTTACGTATGCGCCACCCGGAGCATACAACATATCCGTATGCGCCGGGTATGTCCATACACATGTGTTTTCTATGGACATTTTGTATATGGTGGATAATAAAAGGTGTGTTCTGTTGGAGGTTGTATGTGTGTTTGTGGGGGGGGGGGGGGGGGGTGTTACACTGTACTGAGTGGGTATCTTTATGGGGGATGACTGTAGTGTAGCTCCATTACCTTGTCAACTGACAGCGGCAGTGTGATTTGGTGAAGAGGAGGGGGGGGGGGGGGGGGGTAGGGGGCGCTCCGATCGGCATGTCAGGGCTCACCATTGGTCAGGGTCGACATCTCTATCAACGCCTGGCAGTGGGAGGTCGCTACATCAGGCTCGGTGATCCGTCTTATCTGTGTTATCAGTCCGCATAGTGACCGCCCCTTCACGCCCGCCACCACACGGCCTGGATCCGTGACCTTAAGCCTTAATCTACTACTCCCATCACTAACACCCACAACACACTACTCTGACACCCCACACCCACACCACACCTCTTACACACCCCCCACCCACAACACACCACTCTCACACCCCACACACACACCACACCTCTTACACACCCCCCACCCACACCACACCACTCTCACACCCTTATCTACTACCCCTACCACTAACACCCACAACACACTACCCTCACACCCGCCCAGTCTCCCTGACCTTACACCTTAATCTACTACCCCTACCACTAACACCCACAACACACTACCCTCACACCCGCCCAGTCTCCCTGACCTTACACCTTAATCTACTACACCTACCACTAACACCCACAACACACTACTCTCACACCCCACACCCACACCACACCTCTTACACACCCACCAACCACATCACACTACCCTCACACCCGCCCAGTCTCCCTGACCTTAGACCTTAATCTACTACCCCTACCACTAACACCCATTCCACACCTCTCTCACACCCCACACCACACCTTTTACACACCCCCATCCACACCACACCACTCTCACACCCTTATCTACTACCCCTACCACTAACACCAATAACACACTACTCTCATACCCCACACCCACACCACACCTCTTACACTCACCCCACCCACAACACACTAATCTCACACCCGCCCAGTCTCCCTGACCTTACTCCTTAATCTACTACCGCTACCACCAACACCCACAGCACACTACTCTCACACCCGCCCAGTCTCCCTGACCTTACACCTTAATCTACTACCGCTACCACTAACACCCACAACACACTACTCTCACACCCCACACCCACACCACACCTCTTACATACCCACACCACACTACTCTCACCCGCCCAGTCTCCCTGACCTTACACCTTAATCTACTACCCCCTACCACTAACACCCACAACACACCACTCTCACACCCGCCCAGTCTCCCTGACCTTACACCTTAATCTACTACACCTACCACCAACACCCACACTACACTACCCTCACACCCGCCCAGTCTCCCTGACCTTACACCTTAATCTACTACCCCTACCACTAACACCCACAACACACTACTCTCACCCCCCCCCCCCCCCAGTCTCCCTGACCTTACACCTTAATCTACTACCCCTACCACTAACACCCAAACACACTACTCTCACACCCGCCCAGTCTCCCTGACCTTGCACCTTAATCTACTACCCCTACCACTAACACCCACAACACACTACTCTCACACCCCACACCCCCACCACACCTCTGTCACACCCCACACCCACACCACACCTCTGTCACACCCCACACCCACACCACACCTCTGTCACACCCCACACCCACACCACACCTCTGTCACACCCCACACCCACACCACACCTCTGTCACACCCCACACCTCTCTCACACCCCCACACCCACATCACACACACTTCCTACACTTCTATCACACCTTTTACACCTTTATCACACCTTCATCTCCATTACACCAATAGTGCAGTTGTTCTGTACTTCCATTACACCTCCTACACGTTTCTCAGCAATATCAGACCTCATTCAGTACCACTCCATCACACCCCTATCACACCTTCACCTGTATTTCAGCGATGTCACAGATCTACCACAACTCCATCACATCTCTATCACACCTCTATCCCACCCATCACATCTTTCTTCTACCTGTGTCACACTTCCACCACATCTCTTCAGCCCCACCCCACCCCCTACAACCCTATCTCATCAAGGTAACACCTCTTTGACAACTTTACCTCTATTCCTATGTACCTATGAACGAACAACCTATGAATACTTAACGCTGCTGGGGGTGGAATAACTTTTGTTTACTGCCCAGGTTGAAGTTACTGCCCAGGTTGACCTTTACTGCCCAGGTTGACGTTCAGAGACTTTCGGTTTTTATCGATATAAGCCGACAATTGAAGGTATATAGGAATAGAGAAACCACGTACCAGTGGAAATAAGTCAAAATTAGTCGGTAAGGCTTGGAAAAATTACAGAAATTTTTCCAAGCCTTACCTCGCAACTTTGACTTATTCCCACCGGGACAGTTTCCCTCTATTCCACTAATGTCATGCCTCTATGACACCTTTACCTCTATTACACCAATGTCACACCTCTATGACACCTTTACCTCTATTACACCAATGTCACACCTCTATGACACCTTTACCTCTATTACACCAATATCACACCTCTATGACACCTTTACCTCTATTACACCAATGTCACACCTCTATGACACCTTTACCTCTATTACACCAATGTCACACCTCTATGACACCTTTACCTCTATTACACCAATGTCACACCTCTATGACACCTTTACCTCTATTACACCAATATCACACCTCTATGACACCTTTACCTCTATTACACCAATGTCACACCTCTATGACACCTTTACCTCTATTACAACAATGTCGGCCCGGCCCGGCACCCCTATCACACCTTCATCACACCCTCACCTCTACCACACCTCTTACACCCACCCCCCTCCTCTCTGTCCTCTATAAGATGGTCTGTCCGGCACCCCCATCACAACCCCAACACCCCAATCACACCTCCATCACACCTTCACCTCTATCACAACCCCTACACCCCTATCACACCAACCCCCGTCCCCACCTCTCAGTCCTCTATGAGATGGTCTGCCCGGCACAAATAGATTTGCCTCTCGTCGTTTCTCGCCGTCTCTCGCCGTCTCTCGGCCCACACTTCCGGCTATCAGCGGGGAATTCGTCGCTCAGATAAACGCATCAGCGGGCGTCTCAGCCGACCACGTGACCCCCACCACGTGACCACCTCATTAGCCTCGCTTTGGCGCTGATCTGCGCACGGCGCGCCCGTGCGTGGAGCCCCTGAAATGTGAGCGGCGCCTCTCCCCGCGACACCCTCCATTTCCGGTTCCGCCGCGCCATGTATACACGAGCGCCGCCCAGCGGGGGGTGCGGGCAATAAGGTAAGGAGGCGACCGGTGCGCCCTCTGTTAGGATACGCGGGCGGGGGTGGTGTATAGGGCCGCGGATCGTGTATATATACATATATATGAAGAAGCCGGGACTATGATTTTATCTCTTTTTTTTCTTTTTTGGGGTCGCATATATATATAAAAATATATATATACATATATATATAAGTAGGCTCTGTAATTTATTTTTCTTTGAGTATTTTTTAGGGTTTCTTTTGCACTGGATCGTGTATATATACATTTATATATATATATATATATATATATATATATATATATATATATATATATATATATATATAAATACATGTATATTTATATATTTATATCAGTCATATATCATATATATACAGAGGCCGGCGCCATGATTAATTTTTTTACTTTATCTTTTTTTTGCCTTTTTTTTGCGCCATTATGGTTTCTTCATGAACATTTATGGAAGGGAAATGGAGACGTCTCGGGAAAACGCACGAGGTCTCGTCCCTTATATATATACGTGGACGTTATCACGTGACCCCGTTTGTCAGTCACGTGACCCGCGCATGCGTGGTATATGCGCATATTGAGGCTCATACGCACTAAGTGTGAACGAACGTGATGGAAGTAAGTCCGTCAACTTTCTGAGGGTAGGTCGCCGATCTGCCCTACGTCACGACCCTTGAACTGACACCAAACTCACTTAGCCAACAAACCCGGGAGGCCTAGGACATATCTTAAAGGCATATCCTACAATTCACAGTGGCGCCACCTCATGATTTTTAAATAATGTCAATTATAAGTCAAAACTGGTTTCTTGCGATTCATTTTAATTCTCCATGAGTAAATCTAACATTTTGTCCAGTTTACCCAATCCTAAGGCCCAGCGTCCACCTACTACGATATGGCTCCGATTTGGTCTACGATGCACCTCCCGATAAAAAATAAAAATCGCGTTGGAAGGTCACCTAATATCGATGCAGTTGACTACGTTTCTGCGATTAGACACCGATAAAAAACCCATACAATGCGTGGTGGATTGGCATGTCTAGACGTATGTCTACGATTTTACACCTTCCCGATATGGCACCGATTTTGACATTTTGTATTGGTGCCATATCAGGAGGTCTACGATTCTATCGTAGTAGGTGGACGCCGGGCCTAATAGGTATAATAGGTCAATTTACAATTGCTTGATTTGCACAGGAAATCTACTGAAAAATATCGTTTTCTTCAATTCTTTGAAAAACAAGAACGGTGACCTATGGTTGTTAAAACCTAAACAAGTTGCACTATATATGTACTATAATCTATGAAAGTTAGATGAAAATGATATGGGTTTTACTATGTAAAAATATACTTTCTTGAATTTCCATATATATTCTTATATAAAACTATAATCATATTGATCTATAAATCAGAAACTAGCACGGTGACCCCCGATTTTTAAGTTACATATGTGTTCTACAACACTTGTAGAGATCATCATATTCAATTTTTAGAAAATTAACATGGGTTTTAATTTCCGAGCCAAAATGTCAGATATGCCTTGAAGGGCATGTCCTGCATTTCGCAGTGGCGGCACCTTTGATTTTTAGATATTGAAATGTGTCTATTCAAATCGGTTGCTTCTGACTATTCTTATGCCAAATAAGTAAAATTTTAGCTTTAAACACGATGCCCATCTACCGATTAAGGGTTGAACGATCAGTTTGCAAATCGTATAGGAGTCGGTGAACTTGTCGAAGGCAAATTATGTAACCCTTCGCTCGACCAGCGGACATCGAGCAAAGGAGGCGGTGGGTATTAGTCCTTTAGAAGCAAATCGGTCTACACTTACCGATTTTGGAACATGGAAACCACAACTTGTCGGCGACAAAAGGACATCTGAGGAGGTAGTTCACTAATCGGTACTGTCCTACATCTACCGACTACGGCCAACTCCGTTAGGATGGCTTGGCTGAGACAAATTACAGTCCGTTTGTCACCGACAAAGGTACATAAATGTTCCAAAATCGGTAGATGGGCATTGGGCTTTATCCTACCCCTAATTAAAAACCGCCATAGACTTAACATAGGGAAATTTTATGTGGCAGGCCGTGACATAAAGTGTTTTTTATGCCACTAGAGTAATAACAATATTGACCAATCAGAGAGCAGGATGTCAGCTACTATGAAAAAAAAGTTCTGTTGGTCATTGACTCAATATTTATCTTTTAGTTATACAAAAGCATAGACGAAGTAGGATAAATACGAAACCGAACTCGAGTTAGACTTGTCAATGTCTATGCCACTCTGGTCAGGTCTGCTCCTCACTACACTCGGCTACGCCTCGTGTTGTAATACGCGACCTTCCCGTCGTGGCATAAACATTGTCAAGTCTAACTCTCGTTCGGTTTCTACTAAGTATCAAGAGTGATCTTACCCAATCAGTTCCAAGATGCATTCTCCTAATGGCTGAACACTGCTCCTTCCTTGTGGAAGGTACTAAATCTAGAATACAAAATGGGAGTTGAAAACTGTATATACAAGAGTATGAGGGCAGCCTTGGGAAAACAAGCTTCTGAAGATGGATTTTTTGTTATTATCCTACCCCTAATATAAAATCCCATAAGCTTAACATTGAGTTTCTGTATGCCACGATGACTGGCATACGGAGTTTTATATGCCACTAGTGGCACACAGAATTTATATCATGTAATATTCCAAAATCGAGGAGACAGGGTAGGATAAAATCAAAAGCTGATTTGTTTTAATATTGGCCATCGCATGCCACTCCTGGAGTTTTAGCTCCGGACTCCACTCGGCTTTGCCTCGTGAAGTCACCATGCCAAACTCCAGTCGTGGCATACGGTGGCCAAGATTAAAACTCATCCAGTTTTACGATAGTAATAAGAGGCTCCGAGATAGATGTGCCATCATGTTACCGAGGGAATGCAAGATAATGCTCTTAATGAGAATCGTAAGAGATTTACATTGTATGTTGACGAACTTGACTAAAAACGTAATAGAGGAGACAGAATCACCAGATCAGCAGAAAAACACTTTATGATTCTGCCTCGCCCCTATAAAGATAGGTTTTTAAAATCAGCTACACACATTGGAATAGAGGGAAACAATGTTCCGGTGGGAATAAGTCAAAGTTACGAGGTAAGGCTTGGAAAATTTACTGCGCGCGGCTACTCCTTGGGCAGTAATTTTTCCAAGCCTTACCTCGTAACTTTTACTTATTTCCACTGGTACGTGGTTTCCCTATTCCTATATACCTTCAATTGTCGGCTAATATCGTTTAAAACCGAATGTCTCTGAACGTCAACCTGGGCAGTAAACGTCAACCTGGACAGTAAACGTCAACCTGGGCAGTAAACGTCAACCTGGACAGTAAACGTCAACCTGGGCAGTAAACGTCAACCTGGGCAGTAAACGTCAACCTGGACAGTAAACGTCAACCTGGGCAGTAACTTCAACCTGGGCACTAAACATCAACCTGGGCAGTAACTTCAACCTGGGCAGTAAACGTCAACCTGGACAGTAAACGTCAACCTGGGCAGTAAACATCAGCCTGGGCAGTAACTTCAACCTGGGCAGTAAACAAAAGTTATTCCACCCCCAGCAGCTTTAAGTAATCATAGGTATATATAGGAGTACCCTTTCTCTTGCTTCGCAGACTAAGTATCTGGACAAATCGAATAAATCCAGCCGTCAAGAATCATTAGGCAAGATCAGAAACCTTATTGTTAATCAGTATTTTAATTGTTTGTATTATGAAAATCAATTGCAAAAATCTACATGTTTTGGTTGTTATATCCTCATTGTATTTATCATACCTGTTATTTACTGCTGCATCGAAATTCCGCTCTTCGTGTGGAAGAGCGGCGATTTACTTATCGAACACATAGACAATAATCGATGGTTTTGTGGACAGGCGGCCGTAAACCACGAGAGGTTGACACGTAGTAATACACGAGCGCTAGCGAGTGTATTACGAGGTCAACCGCGAGTGGTTTACAGAGCTGCCTGTCCACAAAACCATCATTTGTTGCATTTATTATCCATCTTTTCGAATAAATTAAACCCAGTAATTGCCATATTAACGGGTATAACATTAGGAACTATTTCTTTGCTCTATAGCAAAAGGGACTATTTTAACTGTATACCATGGTTTTGAGGCCGTATACCACAGGTTTGAATCCGTACACCACAGTTATGGTATCTGACCGGTTTTATGTATACAATGGGTCATGGTTTGCTGAGTCCCCATACATTTTCAATGGGGGCTTTGTATACGATGGATAATAAAATCTGATCAAAGAGATCAACGGAAAAGAAAGAAGAGACCGTTTACATTTGCCTGATATGAATAGGAAATATCCTGAAAAATACGGTTTTCTTTACATTTCCTATATCATAGGGAAGGTAACTGGAGCTTTCCCTATTCCAATACTGAGTGCAGATTTATTGTATTCTGTAAGAGCTTGACAAAAATGGATCTTCAAAGGTGAAAAGCAACTTTATATTTTATTACCCACCGATTACGGAGTCTCCATAGGAAATGTATAGAGCACCTGGAAACAGCTACATGGAGATTCTGACTGCAGGAGATTCCGGAAAAATATTTATTTCCAATTTCTCTGGGGCATGGATCGTGTTTGGGTTCTATTCATGCCCCAGAAAAATTGGAAACGTAATTTTCCTACTGTTCCCCAATCCAGGCTCACAACAAATGATCAGGAAAAGCAAACACACAATGAATTGCATCACTAATATGAAAGTAGATGAGAGGGGATGGGCACAGTACCCACCAGTAAAAACATCCAAACTCAGAGAATTTGAATCAAAAACTAAAGAAACTTGGGCAGCACAAAATATAACCCAAGAAAAATCAAATCCAATAAATACAGAGTCCCGAACTCCGTGTGAAAATTGACTTACCTGATCAGTTGTGCAGTCGTACTTTGGACCCTACGCCTCGTTCCCATATACTCTAGATTCCGTAAAATAGTCCTGTCCATAATGAAGTCGAATCTTCATGTACTTCGAAATAAGTTTCTTGAATGTTCATTCAATATTGATTATTTAGAATCAATCATAATAATCTTATTTACCATCAGAAATCATTGTAAAAACACACTTTGCATGCTATAAGTGCAGGTTAATGGTGAACTATATTACTGTTGTAAGTCTACACTGAATTACTGCCACACTAGGCAGTGCTGTGATGTCTGGAACTAAATATCTCACAGAAACATTTTTATTGCAATAGATTTATTATCAATCTTGTAGGTGGGTAATAAAAACTGGTTTGTATACGAATGACCGTTATCTCCTCGTAGTTGACGACGCTAATCGCTTGAATATTACTACGCGTCAACTACTCGGAGATTACGGCCAGTCGTACACAAAACCAGTCATTATTGTGTATACATTCTTTTATAACATCATTAAAATATCAATCTGTAAATCAAAACCCAGCCCAGTGACCCCCGATTTGAGCATTGTGTTTCACAGCATTTGGAGGTCATCATATTTAAGCTTCAGGATGATAATGTTGGTTTTAGATCTCGAGACAAATCGTCCGGTATGCCTTTAACTCCGCTTTTGATACGCCGCCATTTTGACGGCGCCGCGGTGGTCTGTTGAATTTCTCCCTCCCTGTCCTAGTGTCGCGACTGTTTAGCGAAGATCGATGGGCATCGAGCGGGCGGCGGGCGGCGGGCGGCGGGCGGCGGGGGACGGGCGGCGGGCGGCGGGCGGCGGGCGGCGGGCGGCGGGCGGCGGGCGGCGGGCGGCGGGCGGCGGGTGGCGGGTGGCGGGTGGCGGGTGGCGGACGGCGGGCGGCGGGCGGTGAACGGAGGACAGCGGGGGCGGCGGGCGGCGGGCGGCGGGCGGAGGGCGATATACAGAGGGGGACGAGTGGCGGGCGGCGGGCGTAGGGTGGCGGGCGTAGGGTGGGGGGTGGCGGGCGGCGTATAGTGCCGGGCGGTGTACGGTGTACGGCGGGCGGCGGGCGGCGGGCGGTGCACGGCGGGCGGCGGGCGGCGGGCGGCGGGCGGCGTACAAACCAGATTAGACGCGGCCTCTAAGCGTCACCGCGCAAACTCACAATCACACACACCCACTGCGCGCCGATTCGACCCGGAAGCGGGGCTCCGCAGGGCGGCGGGGCGGCGGCGCGGGGTCGGCTGATCAGGCCGGGTCGGGTTTATTCTCACGCACTTCATTAGACGCCCCGCGGTGACCGCCGAGGCTGAGGCGGCGGTTTCTATTTGTAAGGACGGCCACAAAGTGGTGCCCACACCCGCCGCCCGCCGTACGGCCACATTTGATTCCTGCGAGACCCGCGCACGCCAGACGCCGCCCGCCCCCGGGGACCGCGTCTTATTCCCAGCCGTGTGGGACACGCCACATCCCGCCAGGGGGAGCAATGAGCAGTGCCGGTGGCAGGGTGAGGGGCAGGGAGTGTGGCAGAGTGGGTGGCAGCCTCGATAGCATGCTGGGTAGCAGGTTGGGTAGCAGGTTGGGTGGCAGGGTGGGTGGCAGAAAAGGTGGCAGGCCAGGAGGAAGGGCAGCTGGAAGGACGGGTGGCCGGGCGGGTGGATGGAGGGTAGCAGGATCGGTGGCAGTGCGGGTGGCAGGCCGGGTGGCAGGAAGGGAGGCAGGGCGGGTGGCAGGGCGGGTGGCAGGGCAGATGGCTTGGCAGGAGGCAGGGCCTGTTGCAGGGCGGGTGGCAGGGCGGGTGGTTGGGAGGGTGGCAGAGAGGTTGGCAGGGAGGGTAGCGGTAGGCAGGGGGGGTAACAGGTTGGGTGCAGGGCAGGTTACAGTGCAGGAGGCAGGTGGGTGGCAGGAAGAATTGCAATGCAGGGAGCAAGGCGCATAGCAGAGTGGTTGGCTCGGATGGGTGGCAGGGGGGAGATAGGGCCAGTAAAATAAAGGTTGGGAGGGAGAATGGCAAGGGAAATGGCAAGGGAGGTGTCAAGCAGAGTGGCAGCGAGGGTGATAGGGTTCGTAGCAAGGAGGGTGGCAGGGCGGGTGGTGGGGAGGGTGGCAGGTTAGGTGGCAGGGCGAGTAGCAGTCCAGTGGGTAGTGTAGGTTGTAGGTCAGGTTGCAGTGCAGGTGGCAAGGAAGGTGGCAGGGAGGTTGGCAGGGGGTGGCAGAGGGGTGGAAGGGCAGCCAGTAGGGTTGGTGGCGGAGCTGGTGGGTACCATGTTGGGTGGCAGGTTCGGTGGCAGGGTGGGTGGCAGGGTGGGTGGCAGGGCGCAGCAGAGTTAGTGGCAGGGCGGGTGTTAGGGTTAATGGCGGGGTGAGAGGCAGGCCGGCTGGCAGGACAGATAGTAGGGAAGGAGGCACAGTGAGTGACCTTAAGGGTGGCAGGGATGGTTTCAGAGCAGATGGTAGGGGGTGGCAGGTAGAGTGGCAGGGAGGCTGCCAGGGCGCATGGTGGAGCGGGTGGCAGGGTGAGTAGCAGCAGGGTGGCAGGGGGATGGAAGGGTGGGTGGCTGGTCGCAAGGGCAGGGTTAGTGGAACGGTGGATGGAAGGGCAGGTGGCAGGGCGGGTGGCAGGGCAGGTTTCACAGAGGGTGGTAGGGCGGGTGGGTGGCAGGGTGGGTGGCAGGGTGGGTTGTGGGGTGGGTAACAGTGCTGGTTGTATGTTAGGTTACAGGGCGGGTGGCAGGGAAGGTGGCAGTGCGGGTGACAGGACAGGTGACAGTGTGGGTGGCAGTGTGGGTGGCAGTGTGGGTGGCATGGTGGATAGCATGCTGGGTTTCAGGGTGGGTGGCAGGGTGGGTGGCAGGGTAGGTGACAGGGAAGATGGCAGGGCGGATGGCAGGACAGGTTGCAGTGCGGGTGGCAGCAGGGTGGCAGGGAAGGTGACAGTACGGGTGGCAGGGAAGGTGGCAGGGAGGGTGGCAGGGTGGATGGCAGGCTGGATAGCATGATTGTTGACAGGGTGGTTGGCAGGGTGCGTTGTAGGGTGGTTGACAGTGCTGGTTGTATATCAGGTTGCAGTGCGGGTGGCAGGAAAGTTGGGAGGGAGGGTGACAGCCTGGATAGCATGCTGGGTTTCAGGGTGGGTGGCAGGGTGGGTTGTATGGTGGTTGACAGTGCGGGTGGCAGGGTGGGTGGCAGGGTGGGTGGCAGGGCGGATTGCAGGGCGGGTGGCAGGGCGGATAGCAGGACAGGTTGCAGGGAGGGTGGCAGGGAAGGTGGCAGGGAGAGTGAAAGGGAGGATGGCAGGGCGGGTGGCAGGATAGGTTGCAGGGAGGGTGGCAGGGAAGGTGGCAGGGAGGGTGACAGGGAGGATGGCAGGGCGGGTGGCAGGACAGGTTGCAGGGAGGATGGCAGGGAGGATGGCAGAGTGGGTGGCAGCCTCGATAGTATATTGGGTAGCAGGTTGGATAGCAGGGTGGGTGGCAGGATGCGTGACAGAATAGGTGGCAGGGCAGCAGGCAGGGCAGCTGGAAGGGTGGGTGGCCGCGCGGGTGGATGGAGGGTAGCAGGATCGGTGGCAGGAAGGGTGGCAGGCCGGGTGGCAGGAAGGGAGGCAGGGCGGGTGGCAGGGCGGGTGGCAGGGCAGATGGCTTGGCAGGAGGCAGGGCCTGTTGCAGGGCGGGTGGCAGGGCGGGTGGTTGGGAGGATGGCAGAGAGGTTGGCAGGGTGGGAAGCGGTAGGCAGGGTGGGTGACAGGGTGGGTGCAGGGCAGGTTGCAGTTCGGAAGGCAGGTGGGTAGCAGGAAGGCTTGCAAGGCAGGGAGCAAGGCGCATAGCAGAGTGGTTGGCTTGGATGGGTGGCAGGGGGGGGGGAGATAGGGCCAGTGGAAGAAAGGTTGGGAGGGAGAATGGCAAGGCAAATGGCAGGGGAGGTGTCAAGCAGAGTGGCATCGAGGGTGGTAGGGTTCGTAGCAAGGAGGGTGGCAGGGCGGGTGGTAGGGAGGGTGGCAGGTTAGGTGGCAGGGCGAGTAGCAGTGCAGTGGGTAGTGTAGCTTGTAGGTCAGGTTGCAGTGCAGGTAGCAAGAAAGGTGGCAGGGAGGTTGGCAGGGGGTGGCAGAGGGGTGGAAGGGCAGCCAGTGGGGTTGGTGGCAGGGCTGGTGACAGGTTGGGTACCATGCTGGGTGGCAGGTTCGGTGGCAAGGCGGTTGGCAGGATGGGTGGCAGGGCGCAGCAGAGTTAGTGGCAGGGCGGGCGTTAGGGTTAGTGGCGGGGTGAGAGGCAGGCCGGCTGGTAGGACAGATAGTAGGGAAAGAGGCACAGTGAGTGACCTTAAGGGTGGCAGGGATGGTTTCAGGGCAGAGGGTAGGGCAGGTGGCAGGAAGAGTGGCTGGGAGGCTGCCAGGGCGCATGGTGGAGCGGGTGGCAGGGTGAGTAGCAGCAGGGTGGCAGGGGAATGGCAGGTGGGTGGCTGGTCGCAAGGGCAGGGTTAGTGGAACGGTGGATGGAAGGGCAGGTGGCAGGGCGGGTGGCAGGGCAGGTTTCAAAGAGGGTGGTAGGGCGGGTGGGTGAACAGGGTGGGTGGCAGGGTGGGTTGTGGGGTGGGTAACAGTGCTGGTTGTATGTCAGGTTACACGGCGGGTGGCAGGGAAGGTGGCAGTGCGGTTGGCAGGGCAGCTGGCAGTGTGGGTGGCAGTGTGGGTGGCAGTGTGGGTGGCAGGGTGGATAGCATGCTTGGTTTCAGGGTGGGTGGCAGGGTAGGTGACAGGGAAGATGGCAGGGCGGGTGGCAGGACAGGTTGCAGTGCGGGTGGCAGGCAAGGTGGCAGGGAAGGTGACAGTGCGGGTGGCAGGGAAGGTGGCAGGGAGGGTGGCAGGGTGGATGGCAGGCTGGAAAGCATGATTGTTGACAGGGTGGTTGGCAGGGTGCGTTGTAGGGTGGTTGACAGTGCTGGTTGTATGTCAGGTTGCAGTGCGGGTGGCAGGGAAGTTGGGAGGGAGGGTGACAGCTTGGATAGCATGCTGGGTTTCAGGGTGGGTGGCAGGGTGGGTTGTATGGTGGTTGACAGTGCGGGTGGCAGGGTGGGTGGCAGGGTGGGTGGCAGGGCGGATGGCAGGGCGGGTGGCAGGGCGGATAGCAGGACAGGTTGCAGGGAGGGTGGCAGGGAAGGTGGCAGGGAGAGTGAAAGGGAGGATGGCAGGGCGGTCGGCAGGATAGGTTGCAGGGAGGGTGGCAGGGAAGGTGGCAGGGAGGGTGACAGGGAGGATGGCAGGGCGGGTGGCAGGACAGGTTGCAGGGAGGGTGGCAGGGAAGGTGGCAGGGAGGGTGACAGGGAGGATGGCAGGGCGGGTGGCAGGACAGGTTGCAGGGAGGGTGGCAGGGAAGGTTGCAGGGAGGGTGACAGGGAGGATGGCAGGGCGGGTGGCAGGACAGGTTGCAGGGAGGGTAGCATGCTAGGTTTCAGGGTGGGTGGTAGGGTGGGTTTTAGGGTGGTTGACAATGCGGGTGGCAGGACAGGTTGCAGTGCGGGTGGCAGGGAAGGTGGCAGGGAGGGTGACAGGGTGGATGGCAGGCTGGATAGCATGTTCACAGGGTGGTTGGCAGGGTGGGTTGTAGGGTGGGTAACGGTGCTGGTTGTATGTCAGGTTACAGTGCGGGTGGCAGGGAAGGAGGCTGTGCGGGTGCTAGGACAGGTTACAGTGCGGGTGGCAGCGTGTGTCGTAGAGTGGGTAACAGTGCTGGTTGTATGTCAGGTTACAGTGCGGGTGGCAGGGAAGGTGGCAGGGAGGGTGACAGGGTGGTTGGCGGGCTGGATAGCATGCTTGATGACAGGGTGGTTGGCAGAGTGGGTTGTAGGGTGGGTAACAGTGCTGGTTGTATGTCAGGTTACAGTGCGGGTGGCAGGGGAGGTGGCAGAGTGACTCCCATGTTCGATGCCGGTGCCACGCGGCACGGTCACCCGCTCCGGATATCCACCGCCTGCCCGTTCCAGGGTGTAAGGTGGGTTGTAGGGTGGGTAACAGTGCTGGTTGTATGTCAGGTTACAGTGCGGATGGCAGGGGAGGTGGCAGGGTGACTCCCATGTTCGATGCCGGTGCCACACGGCGCGGTCGCCCGCTCCGGATACATCCACCGCCTGCCCGGTCCAGGGTGTAAGAAGTACACAGACGTTGGTCCCCGGAGAATATAGACTGAAATAAAGCAATCTATCTGCGCAGCACCTCCCAGACAAGAAGAGGCGTATTCAAACCATAGGCCATTCCGATAGGCAGGCTATTTGCGGCCCTACATACACAGCGAATCGAATTAACATCATCGGGTACGCAGTGGCGAGGTGAAACGGAATGAAACAACACGCTCACAAGTGGGCCTGAATGCCAAGTGCGTCTTAAACAAGTTCCGTGAGGGCCACGTGAAAGATTAATGCGCAGAAAGGTGTGAGTTGGTTTAGTGTAGTGCCAGGGTGAGGTATTCATGCGCCAAGACATGGCAACAGGGACCCGTTTCAATAGTCTGTAGGACATCCGTTATTGGGTTTAGTGACACAATAGCGGTACTTCGCGTTGCAATAGTTAAGGGACAACCGTTTGTGGGACATAGGGTAAGAGACAGCCGCAAATAGTGGCTTGTACCATTTCAGAAGTGGCTGTCCGGTCACTAAAAGGGTCACTATAGTGTCTATAATAGCGAGAGGGTATACCCTCTCGTTTTTGATGTCACAAACACATAACTTTACTTACCATGGGGATAACGCTATGAAACTTTAACCCCAGTTAGGGACACATACAACTTATAGACATGCAAAATATGAAGGATATCGGTCCATGCAATCCAGAGATATTGACATTTGAATTTTGTCATAGAAAATGCTGCTCTGGTGTCCAGTGTAGAATTACTCAAGCGCAGTCGCTAATTTATGCGGTGACCTTCACCTTGACACCACTTGTTCCCAGTAGGACATGAGTATGAGAGGTGGCATACCCAACATATGTTGTCCCAAACTAGGGACATATCCACAATAGTGACAAGACACACCTCCCCTTTAGTGACATGCCTATTGCAACGCGACCAAACTTTTTCTGTTATTCAAGTCACTATTGGCGTCACTAAACATGTCACTAAGTGGTTTAGTGACCCATTCTATTGAAACGGGCCCCTGGCTCACAGCCAATCATACGTGATGCACGAGATTGAAACCTTTCCTCTATTTACCTACTATATCTAAAAAACTATGATTCTGGTAGGATCCGCTTGGAGTGTCTACCGCACATAGAGACAGAGTGAACAAGACGTATGTTTGGAGACTAAGGGCCCACGAGAGTGAGATTCTCGTGCAGTACTTAACTGAATCCTGCTACTCTTTTTGGGGGTTAGTCTACACAGATATACTTCTAATCCTTAGGATTAATTTCTAGCCGAACTGAAAACATAATTTAGAATTGTAGTTTCCTGATCTACCTTTCTCGTGAGAAACCAATGAGATCACATTTCGCTGGTTCACTCCAAAACTTGGCTGATACTCCAAAACCAGGGACCCGTTTCAATAGTCTGTAGGACGTCCGTTATTGGGTTTAGTGACACAATAGCGGTACTTCGCGTTGCAATAGTTAAGGGACAACCGTTTGTGGGACATAGGGTAAGAGACAGCCACAAATAGTGGCTTGTACCATTTCAGAAGTGGCTGTCCGGTCACTAAAAGGGTCACTATAGTGTCTATAATAGCGAGAGGGTATACCCTCTCGTTTTTGATGTCACAAACACATAACTTTACTTACCATAGGGATAACGCTATGAAACTTTAACCCCAGTTAGGGACACATACAACTGATAAACATGCCAAATATGAAGGATATCAGTCCATGCAATCTAATGATATTCACATTTGAATTTTGTCATAGAAAATGCTGCTCTGATAGCCAGTGTAGGATTTCTCAAGCCTGTCACTAATTTCTGCAACGACTTTTACATTGACACCACTTGTTCCCGAGAGCACTAACACCATCCATTGTAAGGCCCAGGCAGCAATGTCACTATGTCACCAACAGTGAACAGGGACCCGTTTCAATAGGCTGTAGGACGTCCATTAACGGGGTAGTGACACGATAGCGACAGGTTGCGTTGCAGTAGTTTAGGGACAACCGATTCTGCGACACAGGGTAGCAGACAGGCGCAAATAGTGGCTTGTATCATTTCAGAAGTGGGTGTCCAGTCACTAAAAGGGTCACTGTAGTGTCTATAATAGCGAGAGGGTATACCCTCTCGTTTTTGATGTCACAAACACATAACTTTACTTACCATAGGAATAAAGCTATGAAACTTTAACCCCAGTTAGGGACACATACAACTGATAAACATGCCAAATATGAAGGATATCGGCCCATGAAATCCAACGATATCAGCATTTGAATTTTGTCATAAAAAATGCTGCTCTGGTGTCCAGTGTAGAATTACCCAAGCGCAGTCGCTAATTTATGCGGTGACCTTCACCTTGACACCACTTGTCCCCAGTAGGACATGAGTATAAGAGGTGGGGTACCCAACATGTGTTGTCCCAAACTAGGGACACATCCACAATAGTGACAAGACACACCTCCCCTTTAGTGACATGCCTATTGCAATGCGACCAAACTTTTTCTGTTATTCAAGTCACTATTGGCGTCACTAAACATGTCACTAAGTGGTTTAGTGACCCATTCTATTGAAACGGGCCCCTGACACACCACCCCAATAGTGACATGCCTTTTGAAACGAGAATTAAATTTTGTCACTATTCCTGTCACTATTTGAGTCACTAAGTGGTTTAGTGACCCATTCTATTGAAACGGGCCCCAGCGTTCAAAAGGTTCCCCGACAGCATTTTATTTAGATTGTGGTACATCCTGCTGTCGCCAGGGCCAGGGAGAATCGACGAAGTCGCTAGTATTTTATACATATCTATATAGAACTGCATGGAGAATCGTATGAATAATAGTCTGGATGTGACATAATCGACACTCAGCTTCGTCTCGATGACGATTCGGGCACACCCAAACTCGTGGAATATTGTCTATTTTACGATTTGAGTGTGGTTCTAGATTTATCTCACCCCACGAGATGAAAAAAAACTTGGTCCATACTCCACCGAGTTTGACCATAGAGTAATTCACGAAGTGAAGCTGAGTGAATTATTCTGCAGTCAAACGAGTTGGAGTGTAGACCAGGCTTTTTTCGTCGAGCGGGTTTCTGATTTTATCTCACCCTGTATGGCATTATTGAATAATAAAATAATTCACCCGATCAGCCATTGAGTATTTGCTACACTTTCTTCAAGGCCGTGGAGTATGAGTTCCTAACTTTAAACCTATGGAAAAAGATACCCGGGGTGAGATAAGAAATACTATAGGGGTACAGTATAATCATCACAGTTGCGTTTTGAATTGGCTATGAATCGATGACTTGGTAAGTGAATGAAATGGCATTTTCTCGTATTTTTAGAGCGTGCTTGCACGCCTATATACATCATCTAGAGTTTAGAGTCAGGGTTAGAGTAGTCACATTTAACTTTCAGTGTGCTTCCAGAAAACTATCCCTTTACTATCTGCATGCTGTTCACTGTGATAGTGAGAACAGAGCAGGGAGCCAGTGTCTCAGGGTCTTAGAGGCGTGCTCAGCTGACCATGACCAATCACTCTAGACCGAAATACCTCATTGACCCACTGTTTTTGATATGTTTTGATCCTAGACTCAGGCAGTTAGAGAAATGGCAAGTTGACTGGGTGCAAGTGGGTTGTAGAAAACTATCCATAGGCTAAATCTAACTCAGACCTTTTATTTGTTATACGTTTATAATTGCACGCTCATTCATCTATGATGAACTTACTTTTTGCTCCTAGTTAAGATATATGATAATGAGAAAACGTAGTAACTGAACCCGTAGCAATTCCGTTATAAGGGGGACAAATTCCGTTCGTCTCCGTGTGACGAAATATTATTCATACGTCCCTCCGTACCACGTGACCACTGATATTCTGTCATTCTGCTATTTAGTGTGTTGTAGAATGGATTTCTAAATTATTTTTATGTATATAGCAATTAAGAGACACAATGAGTGTGACTGAATTCCATCTATTCCTCGATATTTTGGTCAGAAATATCTCTGAACAGATTCCATTCAGTAACACCAACTATATCATTATATACCGGTGCACGAATGTCTCATGTATACGCCCTAGTAGTAATGATATATCATTCGTCCACACTGTGGCGTAATATGTATCATACTACCCTCCGTACCACGTGACCACTCATTCTACTATTTAGTGAGTTGCAGAATGGCTTTCGTAGGCCCGGCGTCCACCTACTACAATATGGCTCCGATATTTCTACGATGCACCTCCCGATAAAAAGTCAAAATCGCGTCGGAAGGTCACCTAATATTGGGGCAGTTGACCACGTTTCTGCGATTAGACACCGATCAAAACACCATACAATGCATGGTGGATTGGCATGTCTAGACATATGTCTACGATTTTGCACCTTCCCGACATGTCTCCGATATTTGCTTCTTGTATCGGTGCCATATCGGTAGGTCTAAATTTCTATTGTAGTATGTGGACTCAGACGCCAGGCCTTAGTGATTTCTAGGCATATACTAATAAAAAGACATAATGAGTGTGTCTGAATTGCATCTGTTCCTCTATATTTCTGACCAAAATATCGAGGACCAGATGCAATTCAGACACACTAACCATGTCTTTCTATATTCCCACTCACCCTCCCTCTAACCTATCCTCTATCCCCACCCCCACTGATTTGTCTCACTTGTCGCCGATTTCTTCTCCCCGAAGCCCTTAAAGCCTCACCATATCTCATTCTGGCAGCAGAAAAAGCACCTTTTGTTTATCATCTTGATATTTTAAGAGGGAGACCGTTTTTATGCCCCGGCCCACGTGAAAGGAATGACTCTGATATGTGTAGGCATATCTGGCTGAGAGCTATATCCATCCGCTCAAGAATAAAGAGATATGTTTTGTGGAAACGACATTGTTAGAATTGCAATACTTTTGTTAATATAATATTTCTTTGTGTACTAGAAAGGCGAGAATTCAAAATGATACATTTTGTCCGTGACACAAGACTATGCAGTAGACGGCAGTATATATATGTATATATATATATACAATATTGTAGTAATATCTATAAACAGGATTCCTGTGGAGTAAGATTCCGGATTCCGAACTTGTTTCGCCGGAGGTTTCAACCGAGGTCTTTAGACCAAGGTTTAGTATGGATACTCCATAATTTTCGCCCGGTGAATTACACACTCCCTATAGGTTTAGTATGGAGACTCCGTAATCTCTACCCTGTAAATACTGCAGTCCCTATAGGTTTGGTACGGAGACTCCGTAATCTCCGTCCGGTGAATTACACACTCCCAATAGGTTTAATATGGAGACTCTGTAATCTCCGCCCGGTGAATTACACACTCCCTATAGGTTTAGTATGGAGACTCCGTAATCTCCACCGAGTGAATTCTGCAGTCCCTATAGTTTCAGTATGGAGACTCTGTAATCTCTGCCCGGTGAATTATCAGTCCCTATATGTTTAGTAAGGAGACTCTGTAATCTCCGCCCAGTGAATTCTGCAGTCCCTATATATAGGTTTAGTATTGAGACTCTATAATCTCCGCCCAGTGAATTCTGCAGTCCCTATAGGTTTAGTATTGAGACTCCGTAATCTTCGCCCTGTGAATTACAGTCCCTATAGGTTTAGTATGGAAACTCCGTAATCTCTGCCTTGTGAATCATACAGTCCCTATAGGTTTAGTATAGGTTTAGTATGGAGACTCCGTATTCTCTGCCCATTGAATTACACAGTCCCTATAGGTTTAGTATGGAGACTCCATATTCAGTGGGTGACAAAGAGCTTTATAGTACAAAGTTTATATGCAGTAAATGTATCATCATAAACCTGTGATCGTATTACCTGCACATGATCACCTATCACATGATATTAGTTCATTTTAGGTGCACACTATGCACGCTTAATAGCAACCCAGAGATTACATACACAATATTGACTTGTTTCAGATACAAGTGGCCGTATGCTCCGAGAAATTGACGCCTAGTAATATACGAGCGAATGCGAGGATATTCCAGAGAGTCACCTCCAAGGAGCATACAACCGCTTGTATCTGAAACCAGTCTATATTGTATCTATTATCCACCTTTTTTGGACAAATGGCACGTCGATATCAGTTCTTTATAGTTGTGGACTATTTTTTCATATGCACTATTATTCCGTATGCGCCGCCCGGAGCATACAACATATCCGTATGCGCCGTGTATGGACATACATACTCCCTACGTGTTTCCTATGGAAACTTTGTATTAGGTGGATAATAAATCTGTAAACACCAAATATATAGTTACACATTCCCTATGTGTTTCCTATAGGTATATCGAGTCCATCAACCTTTTAGGTGCCCATTCCACACACAAGGGTTGCCAGTGTCATATAAGGAGGTTCATTGGACTGCCATCTGCAGTGACTGTTTGTGAGTATAGCATGTCATTGCCTCTGGTTGTTTTCTGCCGACAATGGAAAAAAGTGTCCGATCTTGCCAGGATTCGAACCTGGAATCTTCTGATCCGTAGTCAGACGCGTTATCCATTGCGCCACAAGACCGTATGGGACCACTTGAAAGCAAAGGTATGATGAGCAAATTCATGTCTTTTCCGAATGGTCGGCTTTTTGCGTTTGTGGTGTTTCATGTCCCAGCAAGCGGAAAGATCATCTGCTTGTCACTCTCCCGGCAGATACCCTGCGCTCTACTTCCTGTGGTCGCTTTGTATCTCTGCCCCAACCTGCCTGTTTGGGCTCAAATCTGGCCCATACACCAGTTTTTCAATTATTCTAAATTCTGAGAGATTTGCAGGGTATTTTGTGTTCTACATGTGAATAGAGATGCATATATTTATATGGTAAATAAAATACTCTCATTTCTATTATTATTTATGTCAAACCAGACACAGCCTCATGTGTTGCAGGGCTTTGTTTTGTCAACAATGCCATGTGCTTCTCTGAAGGAGCAGTCTAATCAACTGTGGATTCCCATTACGAAATGGTTTAAGTCTGAAAAAGAAACAGCTGGATTGTCTGTGAAGCTCATTTAACAATTCCCATATATCTATACTCATGATATGTGGGTTGTTTTACTTGTATAACTTTTGACAGCTGCCTTGTTTTGAATCTGAAATGTTGGCTGGTTCCCCCTGTACTTAGTGGGTACACTGAGAACCAGCACATGACGTCACTGGGTTGGGGCAGAGATTAAGCCAGCGCTAGCACTGTGAAAGTTCTGGGGAGAGAGTGTCTGCTTGTAAAAGCGAGACTTGGAAATTGGGAAGACAGGCAGTCAGTGTTATGTCACATTCACTACCTGTGGGAGTGACACAAAAGAGATGTCAAGATATTATGTGTTGGACAAGTAAAATCTGAGGAATTGAAATGAAATTGTTCATTAGCATGTGACTGAGATTTCTTTATAGAAATGTGGAAAAATGCTAAGAAACATCTTTAGTCTTTGGTTTATGATCATAGGTAAAAATGTTAAAAGATCTTTGGATCGGCCGGGAATCGAACCCGGGCCGCCCGCGTGGCAGGCGAGCATTCTACCACTGAACCACCGATGCTGCCATGAGGAGTTAGGTTATATTGGGGCTGCTTATATTCACTTGTGTAGAAGGCAAGGAAGTTGTTGGAAGCATGCGTATCTCAATAGTACACAATCCCTTGGAAAGGAAACCAGGTCAAGCTTCTCTAGAGAAAGCCATAGATATTTTGTGTAGTATAGCACTTGTTCGACCCTTATCATTTTCCTCTAGAGTGCCATGGGTGGATCTACCTTGAAGTCTTCAAAATTCAGATGACTAAATAATGCCCAGCAGACAGCCAATCCTCGATAGTATAGTGGTTAGTATCCCCGCCTGTCACGCGGGAGACCGGGGTTCAATTCCCCGTCGGGGAGGCGGTGCACTTTTTAAAAAGTAATATCATGCTTCTCTGTCCAAAAGACATACACTGACAATCCAATAAATCAAAGCATTGAACTGCATTCACTTGGAAAACATGGAATACTGTTGCATTTAGTGCTAGGATCATTGTAAAGGTTCTGAACCCTTTGTATCCCCCCCCCCCCCCCTCAGATTCCCTGACTCCCTTTTTCAAGCTATTCCTCCTATATAGCCTCACTCTTTGGCATTTCCTTTCATTCTCTTCTAGTTCATCTGTCCCCAGTGTTTTCCTGAATTGTTCCCAGGTTAGTTTCTTTTACCTAAATAATTCCCCCTTTTTCCTAAAATGATCTACACTGTGTATTAGGTGTATGATAAATACGCAATATTACCATGATTTGGAGAAAAGAAAAACAATTCCTTACGTGTAGGAAATACATAACAGGAAGAAAATATTAACACTGAAATAGCTCTGACAGACAGCATTCTTGGCTTTGGTATATTGATATAAGCACTTTTTACATTGAAATATTCATGACAATCAGCCCTTTGGACATTGTAATATTGATATTTATATGTCTGTGTACTTTGTTAAATGCTGATTCAACGAGGATAGAGATTTAAGTCTGTTGACTCGCTAGGTTGGGATTAATCTTGTGAGCATGGCTGTGGTGGAAGAGCCCCCAGTGAGTGATAATGTAGGGGTCAGGGTAGTCGAGCAGTGGTTGGTTCACTTTATGCTAGGCGCCGCGAGTGCCGATCCCTGCTGTGCGGTGAAGCTGGTGGACCCATGTATGCAAATACTACGGGGTCACCCGCATTACGTAACTCGGTCAATATATATATATATATATATATATATATATATATATATATATATATATATATATATATATATATATATATATATATATAAATATATAGGCCGAGTCCGCAGCAGATCCTACCCAAGACATGCTTTTCCTCAGAACCTAGGGGAATGAAGTGGTTGGGCTACCCAGGGGTGCTGGTGGCCCCCTAACCCCGATGGTAGGGCACTACCCATCCAGTACCACTGATACACCCTTACACCATGGACTTTCTACTTCCTAGCCTCAACCCCAACCTCAAAAGTGCAGGGACACTATGGGTGATGCAAGTGGCCTCCCTGACCAGATGGCAGGGCACTACCCACTTTGCACCTCCCTAGCTACCCATATGGCATGATACTAGGCATGGATTGTTATAAACAACCGTTAAGCTAATACAACCTTAGCACAGCCACAGGAATAACATCTCTCTGTCTAAAACCGGGAATAACATCATCCCTTATTGTTGTTATTGTTATTTTGTTATTGTTATTGTTTCTCTAACTTGTTTTCTGTTCTTTTCTTTTCAGGTATAGCGTCGGTTTGGACTTATCATCAAGTCGAAAAAAACCTATCCGAAACGGTCATGTCTCGCACTGACCTAAGTAGGGTTTCAAATATAAATTTTTTTTTTTTTTAAAGCAGGTCGACAGGTTACTTGTGCGTACCTCCCCGTAGAGCGAATGACTTGGAGCCTCAGAGACAGCTAGGTTTCTCCAGGAAACCTTTCAGCAGTTGAGAGAAGAGAACCTCACCCCTTATGCTACCTAGCAGATTCCGTGCTAGGCAACTGTAAAGACAGGTTTCAATATGTATTTTCTGTTTATGGTATTATATTGACCTTCTGTCAGTATAATACCATAAACAGAAAATACATGTATTGCCGTTAAGCGCCGCCTAACGGCCTACTGTCTAGTTACGCGGCTGCTCGGACAAACACGGCCGAATCCAGCGGTATGTGTGAACGGTGGGTGTGATTGCAGGAGTGTTGTTTTTTGACAGATTAAATTGCTGGAATAAACAAGGGTATTGCAATAATAAGTCTGGGATGTCTAAACTTGATAGTTCCTAATCGTCTTGGTTTAAACATGGAAAAAGATGAGCATGTTATAGCTATTCTTGCCAATGTATTATTGTGTATCCAGTTTTGATGTCCCCGTGTTATCTAATCTAAAGTATCATTGAGGTGATATGCATGTATGATACATCAAATTGGAGCTAGAATACCATAGGATACGATGAAATCATTTTTATGTCTCTGAAAATGATATACACAGGTATTCTGAACGTATTACGCTCATATATTGAGTGATCCAATGCTAAAGAATACGTTGCCAGGGGTATGTTTGGCCGCAGGCATTTGGTAACCAAGTAGATAAGGTGCGACACCGGCCTGTGGAAAAAGGCCTATATTGGTAGGACTAGACTGGCCTCAGTCCCTGTATCCTACCCCTCCACCCCTTCTGAGTGACACAGGGACTGGTCTCATCCTTAATCGGCCATGTAGACTGGCGCGATTTTGCACCACACTCCCCAAGCAGAGGTCTGGCTACTGGTCAGTATATCTGCTGGGAGATTGATACCCTCTCACTTTGATCTCAATCGAGACATAGTCAGGAATAGGCGAAATATATTGCTTTGACAACACAGGCGGCCAGGGAACTAGAGGAGGGGAGGGGGGAGGGGTAGGAGGAAGTATAGGGTTACAGGTGTATCTTGTGGCCATAAACAGGAGATTCTGCTCATAGTGGACAAGTCTTTGATTCATGGGCCAGTCATGGACTTTAATTCTGATTGTGTTTAATCATTTAATGAATGTTCATAATCAAAGACTTGAGCAAGTCTATGGTAGGACGTCCCTTACTGTAGAGAGAGAGTGAGGCAGTTAAAGTTAAGAGGAGGCGGGGGTAAATGACATTAGATTAATTTCACATCATAAAGTCACATAAAAAGCCCGGATTCTCAAGCGCCGCTTGGTTATCGGTAACGGACGGCTTGGCAAATGATGAATGGATTTTTTTGTTGACTGCCTCATATTACATTTTAATGTTAAGATGTGCCACGCATTTAAACCTTTTATCCATGCTATTGTTATCCTATTTTTCCATTTCAAATACATTCCACAATAAGACCCCCTCCCTTCCACACACTCACATGTCCTTACTGTGTTTAATGCTTTATGAATGTATAAATTATTGTTTTATTGACGAGTTTTAGATTTTTTTAAATCTATTTATTTTTCTGAGGTTGAACGATTCTGCATTCGTCCACTTGATTGTCATTTGTCAAAGTATTTGGCTGCCACTGTGGGTAGATGTGTATTTTATTATTTTGTTTGTAAGAAAATAAAGGGGAAATAATCTAAGTTATATGGCTAAGAGAAAAGGTCTTCGTACCTACGTATCCCTCAGTGTAAATAAAGTCACTAAAAAACGAGAGAGAAAACAGGCGGCGGATCACGCTATCAGTGGATTTTGTTTGATTTTTTTTCAATTTGCTATTAAAGGGGCTTAGCCATATCTCACTATCAATTGAAGATAATGATAGCAGAAAATTCTCACTAAGACTCACTGAGTAGTAGTATACAAAAATCGGACTGTAAAAGAACGTTCAAAAAGAGTACCAAGTTGATATATGCTACCTATGAATGACAAACTATGTTCATACCTCCATCATCATCATTATTATAAAATGTATTTCCTCGAGGACTATCTAGATGTACATTGTTGTAAAGGATCCTCTCCTGACATTGGAAGATCTACCGTAAGGTAGAAATGTTCTTGTAAATAATAGAAAAAAAGAAAAATGATGAGTGTCCCCTCACTACAGCGGCACTATCTTACAACTTCCACACGGATGATGGCAGAATTAGCAATCACTCTGTGCCCTATAGGGCATATAGCTATTGTGCTATGGATGCAGCCATCTTACCCCACGACGCCGTCTAAAACACCAGGTGGCGTGACCAATTATCAATGGATTTTATCAGAAATATTATTTGAGGCTCACCATAGAGGAATTTTAGCCTTATCTCAATATTATCTACAGATTATTACAGCTGATAACAGTGGCTGCCCCCCGACCACAGTGGCACTATTTTGCAATTTTCTGGCGGATGATGGCAGAAATAGCAATCACTCTGTGCTCTATACAATGAGATGTCAGGCTGTCATGTCCCATCATGCAATACACTGAGGAGGATGAAACCGTGCAGAAAGTGCAATAAAACAAAGCATTAAGACCCTTTGAATGTATGACGTGTATATATTTATTTGCATTCATTTTTAGGTGTGTCTTTAGCGGACGCGGAGTGGTAGGAACAGGACAGACATGCATTCTAACAGCGGGCAGGCGGTATCGGGCTGGGAAACAGTTGGCTGGGTGCTATTTGTTCTGCCTTGTTTGTCTGGGAAGTCCGGGCCTGACTGGGAAAGGCGCAGCTGGATGGAGAGGACTGGCAGCTTGTGTTCGGAAGGACGAAGGGGGAGGGTAGGGGGAAGGAGGGGGGCAGGCAGAGAGACAAAGGGAGGGGTAGGAGGGAGGGTGGAAGAGACAGGGAGAGGGTAGGGGGGAGGAGGGGGGCAGGCAGAGGGACATAGGGAGGGGTCGGAGGGAGGGTGGAAGAGACAGGGGGAGGGAGGGCAGGCAGAGAGACATAGGGAGGGGAAGGAGGGAGGGTGGGAGATACAGGGGGAAGGGGTAGGAGGGAGGGTGGAAGAGACAGGGGGAGGGAGGGCAGGTAGAGAGACATAGGGAGGGGTAGGAGGGAGGGTGGAAGAGACAGGGGGAGGGAGGGCAGGTAGAGAGACATAGGGAGGGTGGAAGAGACAGGGGGAGGGAGGGCAGGTAGAGAGACATAGGGAGGGTGGAAGAGACAGGGGGAGGGAGGGCAGGTAGAGAGACATAGGGAGGGGTAGGAGGGAGGGTGGAAGAGATAGGGGGAGGAGGTAGAAGGGAGGGTGAAAGAGACAGAGGGAGGGGGTAGGAGTGAGGGTGGAAGAGACAGGGGGAGGGGGTAGGAGGGAGGGTGGAAGAGACAGGGGGAGGGGGTAGGAGGGAGGGTGGAAGAAACAGGGGGAGGGGGTAGGAGGGAGGGTGGAAGAGACAGGGGGAAGGGGTAGGAGGGAGGGTGGAAGAGACAGAGGGAGGGAGGGCAGGTAGAGAGACATAGGGAGGGGTAGGAGGGAGGGTAGAAGAGACAGGGGGAGGGGGTAGGAGGGAGGGTGAAAGAGACAGGGGAGGGGGTCGGAGGGAGGGTGGAAGAGACAGGGAAAGGGGTAGGAGGGAGGGTGGAAGAGACAGGGGGAAGGGGTAGGAGGGAGGGTGGAAGAGACAGAGGGAGGGAGTAGGAGGGAGGGTGGAAGAGACAGGGGGAAGGGGTAGGAGGGAGGGTGGAAGAGATAGGGGGAGGGGGTAGGAGGGAGGGTGGAAGAGATAGGGGGAAGGGGGGGGGGGCAGGTAGACCGGAGTAGGTAGACAGGGAAAGGGGGTTGGGGGAAAGGGGGGGGGAGAGCCAGACAGGGGTAGGAGGAACGAGGAACGGGGAAAGAGGCAGACATGGGGAGGGGTAGGAGGAAGGGTGGAAGAGACAAGGGGAGGGGGTAGGAGGGATGGTGAAAGAGACAGGGGGAGGGGGGGGAGGTAGACCGGAGCAGGTAGACAGGGAAAAGGGGTAGGGGCAAGGAGGAAAGAGGCATACAGGGAAAGGGGGTAGGGGGGAGAGGTAGTTAGGGGGAGGGGGATGGGGGAAGGAGGGAACGGGCAGACAGGGGGAGGAGGGCAGGTAGACAGGAGCAGGTAGACAGGGAGAGGGGGTTGGGGGAAAGGGGGGAGAGGCAGATAGGGGGAGGGGGAACGGGGAAAGAGGCAGACAGGGGGAGGGGGAAGGGGGAACGGGGAAAGAGGCAGGCAGGAGTAGGGGGAAGGGGGTGTCATATTCTGCGACTACGGCCCACTATGGTGCGCTTCGTCTTACTAAACGTAATTTAACATACTAGGACAAGATCCGCGAGATTGTCACCATCGCCACCGATGTCAACATGGCGGGCGACGTCGGTTCGTGACTCGGCCCTCCGTAACAACTACAAGTGCGTAATGGCCAAATATCAGGTATCTAACGTGAGTGATTCACCAGACACCGTTGAAATTGCTCAAATATGCAAAATCCATCTTATGCTAGTTTCCCCTAGAGGGCCAGGAGTTTAAGGTGGCTGCGCATTTAACTAGACTAGAGCTAACATTCTCCCAGCAGATCTTGTGAGCTTGCGCTTGCTTATCTCTGCCTCAACACAGGTTCCTTGGTACCAGGTGGAACCAGCCAACATTTCGCATTCAAAACAAGGCAACCGTCAAAGATTATGAAACTCAAACAACTCATATATTATGAGTTGTGAAATATGGGAATTGTTAAATGAACTTCACAGACAATCCAGATGTTTCTTTTTCAGTTCTATTGAACCAATTTATAATGTGAACCCACAGTTGATTAGACCACCCCTTTAAAGATGAAGTACAGAAATGAGTTTTGATGAGAAATTCATTAAAAATAAAGACCCGCCCCTCACACAGTGAGAGTACGGGCTTGTTTGTGGGTGAGCGGTCGCTACCAGTCAGGTCAGCAGCAGGGCCAGTCAGGGGGCATATAAGGCAGGTGGGAGAGGGTCGTACCCTACACCTCACCCGATGTATGCACCTGTATGCCCCGATCCACACGTGCTTGTGGGCGGGGCCTAATTTTTAGAATTAATTAACAGAGCTTAATTGCTTTATATAAGCTTTAAGTGAGCACATGTGTCATGTTGACAAACAAAACTATGCAACACACGAGGTTCTTTCCAGTGAAGAAAGTAATCCCTAAGATCATATCTAGTTTGACATGATAAATAGCATAAATAAGTGTATATCATTTACGATACAAATATGTGAGTCTCTATTTACAAGTAAAACACAAAATACTCCTCAAAGTGTTCAGAATTTAGGATATATGAAAAGCTAGCACATGAGCAGATTTTGCCCTAAATGGGCAGGTCGATAGAGAGATACAAGCAAGGTAGGAAATAGAGCGCAGGATCTATGCTAGGAGAGTGAGGTTTTCACTCATATTTACATTTGTTCTAGACTGGCCTCAGTCCCTGTATCCTACCGCCACCGCACCGCCCTTACCCCTCCACCCGCTTGATACAGGGACTGGTAGAATCCGTAAACGGCCGTGTAGGCTGGTGCGATTTTGCACCACACTCCCCAAGCAGAGGTCTGGCTACTGGTCAGGATATCTGCTTGGAGATTGATACCCTCTCACTTTGATCTCAATCGAGACATAGGCAGGAGTAGGCGAAATATATTGCTATGACAACACAGGCAGGCAGGGAACTGGAGGAGGGGAGGGGGGAGGGGTAGAGGGAGGTATAGGGTTACAGGGAGGGGCTTGGGGTCATAAACAGGAGATTCTAGTCAGAGTGGACAAGTCTTTGATTCATGGGCCAGTCAGAGAAGGACACATGCTATAATGAATTGTATTCCGATTTTCTTTAATCATTTAATGAATGTTCATAATCAAAGACTTGAGCAAGTCTACATTTGCCCCGTCCAATAAGAAACCGCTGTATTCTATTGGGGGTCTAGCAGCTGCTATACTTATGTCCCTTGTTACCCGTTTTCTAAACATTCGCAATACAAAAACACGATTATTCACTCACTGTATAAGATTCTCAAAATCTAAACTGTCATTAAATACAATTCCTAGATATTCATAGCTATGTTTTGTGTTAAGTCTATACTTCCCACAACTCATTCTTGCAAATGGTGCATTAAGCTTGTCTCTTTGTTTTTAGACTAATTCCATTCAATTTGAACCAATCTTATACTGTCTGCACTGTAGTAGATAGTATATCTCGAGCAGTTGGGATGACATATAGAACGACATACAATCTCGGATTCATGACATAGAAGGACATATAGAACTAAATCATCTGCATATTGAGGAGATTGGTAGCCCATGGCCGTAGGGTCAGGGGCGGTCATTGCTCCACCTAGGGCACTCCCTCTGTACTCGCGCTCCCTGCGCGCCCCCTCGTGCGAACCACGTGAACTATTAGGTCACGTGGTGAAGCACGCTCTCACAGTCTCTCTCACTCTCTTCTCGCGCTTCACTCCGTTCAGACGCACTCCAATTTTCTCCGCTATTTTTGGCCCAACATCGCTCGTGGCACCGGATACTCCACGAGTATCGGCCCGAGGTCGTTAAGGTTTAAAAGTACGCGTAATTGACCGCCAGAACAACGTGAGGATGCCGAAGACACGAGCAGGCCCCAGCACATCGCACGCCGATGCGGAGGCTGAAGTAACGTCGGAATCAACCCAACGACCGTCGGAGGACCACGTGGACTCGGCCTCCGAGGTAGGCAGTGTGAAGACGGTCAGGCTCGTGGCCGTTGAGAAAGGCCTCGCCGACTTCAAGAATGACGTGAAAGATCAGATCGGGGGAGTCCTGGCAGCGATCAACCGGCTGGCGGAACAGAGGACCAACGACCGGGCCTCACGGCCACCAACCGTCCAGTCGGCCGTGGATCGACGCACCCAGGAGTGGGCCGAGGACCAGGCCTCACGGGTCCTGCCTGCGCTACGTCAGCTGAGGGAGCGGTATGCGGCCGACTCCTACATCCAACGCGAGCTGGACCGTGAGGCCATCAGACACGACAGGACTACGGGTAAGCTCCATTCGGACTTAAACATCTCTAGGTTGACCTCGAAGCCTTTTATGTTTGTTGACCGCGAGGGCGTATTTACATTGTCTCAGAAACTGGAGGTGCGGGGGTCCCTAGGGCCGATGGAGTACGTTAGCGCGTTCCTCGGTCTGCTAGGGGACGACCGAGCCGTGGAGCCCGCCGACTGGAACACATGTTCAAGCATCTCCACCAAGTCTCCATCGATGCCCAATCTCGGCCGTGGGCGGGGGTTAGGCGATGGAGCCAGTTTGTGTTCGACCAAATCGAGGCCGGGAGGCTTAGCTGGTCCGACTACGGATTGATACAGGAGGAGCGAGTCCGGCTCGCTATGACGACCTCGACCCAGTCGGCCGGACCGGACAACGCAGGGAAGAACAAGGCTAGGGAGCTGCCATGCCGGCAGTTTAATTCGGAGAGAGGGTGCAGGCATAGGAGCGGGCACGAGGACGGGCCCGTGAAATGGGTTCACATTTGCTCGTTCTGTGATTCGGTCGGGAAACAGTGCGGGCACTCGCTCCGTGCCTGCAATCGTAAGCTGGGGTACACCATGGGGTACGAGTCCCAGCCGGTAGCCCCTCAACCAACACGCCGCGGGCAGCAGGCCGGATACACCCCGCAGGCCGGATACACGATGAGGGCGGCCGACCCTGGACCGGATGCCCTCTACCAACACGGACTTCCGCAGCCGGCAAAAAACGGGCACAGTGCGCCCCGAGAGTAACCGGAGCGCACCCGACTACAGGATGTTCACGTGTGCCCCCCACCCGGGCTCCCGGGGTCAGAGGGTGCGCGGCACGTGAGATCACAGAGTGGCCCACTGCTGAAACAACACGGGACAGGAAACCGCCCCCGGCCACGTGGGCACAGGTGGTCAGCGGCCGACTCCCGGTCAGGACTTCCCCACGTGAGGCCGCCCGGACACGTGATGTCACAGAGGGAGTGAGGATTCCCCCACGTGACAGGGAGGCAGTCCAAAACAACAACAACAACACGACTCCGCGGGACCACGTGGCCGTGCCGGTGGGCATCCCCCACCCGGGCACGACCGGCCACGAGACCGAGGACGGGGCCCCTCCTGGCACGCCCCCGGACTTCGCTAAGCTCGAGGAAGTGTGTCGGACCGGGATTGTTGCCGCCGGGACTCGTACGGACCCGGAGGCGTTCAGAGCACATTGGCTCGCGGAATGGCCGCGGATGCAGGACGGTGCCCCGCCGGCGCACGGCCACATCTACGAGGCAGTGCGGGCCTCGGGCCTGCCCAACGCGATGTGCAGCAAGATTACTCTCCCCACGGACCTACGGCTACGGGCGTGGGAGAAATACCTCACGGGCATGAGGGGGAAGCAGGAGCTACTGGGCTTCATACGATACGGCTTCCCCCTAGGATACCTCGGTCCCGCGACGGATACCAGAGGGGTGCCTAACCACCCCAGTGCCACCGGGTACCCGACCGAGGTGGGGCAGTTTGTGAAAAAGGAGCTGTCGTTCGCCAACCTGCTCGGTCCGTTCTCCGACGCCCCGTTCAACCCGTGGTGCCACGTGTCTCCCCTGATGTCGCGGGAGAAGCGGGACTCCGAGGCCCGGAGAGTAATAACGGACATGACGTTCCCGCGGCAACAGAGCGTCAATGCCTTCGTGATGAAGAACTCGGTCTACGGGGAGGAAAGGGAGCACAGCCTCCCTACCATCGACGGGTTCGTCTCCCGCCTCCTGAGATCGGGCCCCGGTGCCTACATGGCCTCGATCGACATCGCGAGGGCATACAAGAACTTTCGCTGCGACCCCCTAGACTGGCCCCTCCTATGCTTCATGTGGGACGGCGGGTATTATTGTGATATGGCCATGCCGTTCGGTGCCCGCGCGTCCTCCTACCACATGCAGTGCGTAGCGGATACCATAGTGGAGATTCTGGCCGGCAAGGGGGTCGAGGGGGCGATGTACCTCGACGACCTAATCATCATCTCGCCGTCGAAGGAGAAAGCCGCGGCGGACTTCGCGACCGCCCGGGGGCTCTTCCGCGAGCTGGGCCTCCCCGAGGCCCGGGACAAAGCTCAGGAGCCGTCGCAGGTGGTCTGCTGGCTGGGGATTGACATCGATGCCACGAACATGACGCTGTCGATCCCGGAAGACAAACTGCAGGATGTGCGGCAACACATCGCGGCCGTCTCCCGGAAGCGGTCCCTCACGAAGCGGCAGCTGCAGTCGGTACTGGGGAAAATACTGCACGTCGCTAAGTGCATCCGGCCGGCAAGGGCATTCGTCAGCAAGCTCCTGGAGGCCCTGCGAGGCATGTCCGGATTCTACATCAACATCTCGTCGGACATGCGGCAGGACCTCGACTGGTTCTCGAGATTCGCTGACGGGTGGAATGGACGTGCCTTGATCCCCAGGGGCCCCCCGACGAAGTGTATCACCGTGGACGCCTGCCTCACCGGTGTAGGGGGCACCGACGGCCGCCTAGCGTACTCCGGTCAGGTCTGCCCGGTCGGGGACCCGGTGGAGTGTATCTCGGAGTTGGAAGCCCTCAATACCATCTACGCCCTCAACACGTTCCTGACGGACCGCGACCGGGGCACGAGGGTGGAGGTGTTCTGCGACAATATGGGAACTGTCCAGGCACTCACGTCGGGGCGGGCATGCAACCGGGTCCTCGCCGAGTGCGCGCGCCAGGCCTGGATGGTGCAGGCGAAATTACAAGTGGACCTCCTGTACACCCATATCCCGGGGGTCCTCAACTCGGTCGCGGACGCCCTCAGCCGGTCGCACCTCACCTCCAGGGACAATGCTAAAGCTGAACATTACATGTCACTTCATAATCTCATGTCTGTCGTGCCTTGTAACCACGCCTCATTTGTGCCTGTCCTCCGGCTCTCCTGCAGATCCGGCGCTATGTTGTCTACAGCAGAGGGCATCTGCGCGGCAAGCCGCGGCGCGTGCCTCCGGCACGGTCGCGAACCAGCGAAGCGCCGTATCGACCTACATCGCATTCTGCCGGAGGATGGGTACGGATCCACAGCAGCTGTCGGTCAGCCTCGTCACGTCCTACCTGGAGTACGTCCGGGACCACGCCCCCTCGCCCGCGACCGTGGCCAACCACTTGTCGCACCTGCGCCTGTCCGGGGGCAACGTCGCGGCGACCGAGGACGCGAGAGTAAAGAGGGCCATCGACGTGATGAAGAGGGACAAGTCCTACACGCCGAACATCAAACCGCCCATCCCGATGGAGGCCCTCAGGGGCGTCCTTGGTGGACTAACGGCCACGCCCCTCGACCGGTCCACGAGAGCGGCCTGCCTGCTGATGTTCTTCGCGGCCCTGCGGCAGAGCGAGGTCGCCCCACCATCCGTCCGAGGATTCGATCCAGACAGGCACCTAACTCGCGGGGACGTGAAAGTCACGTCAGGTCACGTCACCGTCCGGGTAAAAGCGGCGAAAAACCTCCAGTGTGTTGGAGAGGAGAAGCACGTGACACTCCAGCCTTCTCCCGACCGGAGGTCGTGCCCGCTCCAAGCCGTGAGAGAGATGATCGCGGCCGTACCCACGTCTAGCGACCGAGACCCGTTCTTGATGAACGCCGATCGGTCTCCAATAACGACCAGGTCGCTGACCAAGGAATGGGACAGACTTACGGCGCTGGCGGGGATCCCGGCGAAAACGTATACGTTGCACAGCCTGAGAAAGGCCGCGGCCACTCAGGCCTTCCAGGCCGGGGTCCCCGAACTCTCCATCCAGAGATACGGGGGGTGGCGCTCGAACGCTCACAGGAGCTACATCCGAGTGTCGAGTGCCACTCAAGTTAATGACTCTCTGATCAAGTCTATTAACAAGTGACTCGAACTTTTCCCCCACCCTCCACGCCACTTCCTTTCATGGATTTTTGGCTATTTTATACACACTGTATATTCATATATACCATTATACTTTATACATGTATATCCATATGTATTATACTATTACATATCAACATGTAATACCTTATACCTTATCACGTATAACATATGCCATATTACCAAATATGTATCATATCTACCAATATGTTATCATATAACATAACATATCTTCCATATGTATATTGTTATCTTTAAGATATTACTATCACATATTAATATCTTCTCTTATCGTTCATAAAATTAAAATAAATTTTATTTGCCCAACTTCTGCTTTCTACTTTTGTGTTGCGGGATTAAGGGGTAATGGGTAGCCCATGGCCGTAGGGTCAGGGGCGATCATTGCTCCACCTAGCGCACTCCCTCTGTACTCGCGCTCCCTGCGCGCCCCCTCGTGCGAACCATGTGAACTATTAGGTCACGTGGTGAAGCACGCTCTCACAGTCTCTCTCACTCTCTTCTCGCGCTTCACTCTGTTCAGGCGCACTCCAATTTTCTCCCACCCACCCTCACCTATATCTTCCTACTCTCGTAGGGCTATTTTATACACACTGTATATTCATATATACCATTATACTTTATACATGTATATCCATATGTATTATACTATTACATATCAACATATGTAATACCTTATACCTTATCACGTATAACATATACCATATTACCAAATATGTATCATATCTACCAATATGTTATCATATAACATAACATATCTTCCATATGTATATTGTTATCTTTAAGATATTACTATCACGTATTAATATCTTCTCTTATCGCTCATAAAATTAAAATAAATTTTATTTGCCCAACTTCTGCTTTCTACTTTTGTGTTGCGGGATTAAGGGGTAATGATGACACATATCATCAATGAAGCATAATTATATAGAACTGCATCGAGAATCGTACAAATAGACAATACTCCACGAGTTTGGATGCGCTGCAATCACCATCAAGGCAAAGCAGAGTGATGATTATAGTGCATCAAAATGAATGGAATACTGTTTTTCTACGATTTGGGTACCTTTTTTTTAATCTCACCCCTTTAAATGACATTAGCATCCCACTATCAGAAAGATTTAAAGCACTTCCCAAATCCTGTTAAGAACGTATAGATCTCTATGTTGATGTCTGGTCTACCTTCTATTATCCTGGCTGCTGATTGGCCAGTTCCTTGTGACGTCATCATTTCGCCACGACCGTGGCATAGTATTGGCATGTTACCTGGGTCATCGTTGCACATCTTCTTGTCAATGTTATTCCTATGGCTAAATTTGTACCGGGAGTAATGAACCTTTAAAAAACAGAGTATCTGTGTGCGATTGTCCACCTCAATTAAAGGCATATCGGACAATTCACAGTGGTGCCACCTAGTGATTTTTAGATAATGTCAATTAATAGTGCCACCTAGTGATTTTTAGATAATGTCAATTATTAGTCCAAACTGGTATCTCGGGATTCAGTCTAATTCTAAATGAGTAAATTAAAATTTTTGATTAGTTTATTAAATCTTAATATGTAAAATAGGCCAGTTTGCATATGCTTGATTTACATAGGAAATGTACTGAAAATATGGTTTTCTTCAATTCTTTCAAAAACAAGGACGGTGACCTATAGTTTTTAAAACATAAATAAGTAGTTCTATATATGTACTATATTCTGTGAAAGTCTGAGGAAAATGACATGGGTTTTACTATGTGAAAAAATACATTTTAAAATTTCTATATATTTTAATATAAAATTATCATAATATTGATTATAACTTAAAAAAAATAGCACAGTGACCCCCCATTTTCATGTTAGATATGTGTTCTACAACACCTGGAGATCATCTTATTAAATTTTCATTAAATTGACATGGGTTTTAATTTTCGAGCCCAATTGTCCGATATGCCTTTAGGCCGAGCGTCCACCTACTACGATAGAATCGTAGACCTCCCGATATGGCACCGATACAAAATGTCAAAATCGGTGCCATATCGGGAAGGTGCTAAATGGTAGACATATGTCTAGACAAGCCAATCCACCATGCGTTGTATGGGGTTTTTATCGGTGTCTAATCGCAGAAACGTGGGCAACTGCCCCGATATCAGGTAACGTTCCGACGCGATTTTGATTTTTTTATCGGGAGGTGCATCGTAGACCATATCGGTGCCATATCGTAGTAGGTGGACGCCGGGCCTTAAGCTCGAGAAATTCCCACGCATTGGAGCTTTCTCTAGAATTCTTGCATTTTGTTGCTATAATCACTTCACTGATATCATATAAAAGGATTCTTCTGGCTCATAAAATAGTTTGATTTTGCTTTACTAACCAGGGATCTGTTTATTTTTTCACACCTAGTATTTTCTCCGCATAGACTGAAGGCCACTCAAAAAATACACCTTGTTTTTCATCACCAAGCCATGAAAAATATGACGAGGGCGCTTTTTTTTTTTTTTTTTTGGTTTGCTATAGCAAAGATGGGTTTTGAAGTGTCATAATATGGGCCTCAGACATACAGTACAACCCCGCATAAGCGGACACGCTCCAATCCAGGCCAAAGTGGCCGCTTACGTTGGGTGTCTTTTTACTGCCTATACCTTTAATGCATCCCTGACATCAGGAGTTTTAATTTGATACTAAATACACATACCTTTTATAATTTCTATCAAGGTTCATCTATTTAAAAAGAAAAAAAAAATCTCCTAAAATCTTTTTTTTCTGATGCGCGCGGTGATGAGAAACAATTTTTTTTTTTGAGTGGCCTAAGATTGGAAACTCAATCCAACGCCCATTGAGTATTCAGGAAAAAATACTCAATGGGGGATTAAGTCACAAAGGTTGGCCAATGAGTCAATGTGAAGGGTGAGATAGATTCTGAAACCTATTCAAGTTTAGGGTCAGAGATCGATCCCATCTCATTTGAAAAGGCATACAATGACCGACACCGATTCTCATCCTGATAGACTTTTGACTTGACACAAAACCGATTCTATCGTGAGGTCAGAAGAAATCGAGGCATTGGATAAAATCCAACATGTTGGATTTTTAGTAGCCTATCGTAGCCTTTGTAGCGGATTCAACGGAAAAGTATCTCTTGAGGGTGAAATACTTGACGGAAAATTATGAAATTCTTGAATTAGGTAGACCGCATATAGATATGTAATCTGTGTAAGTTTGATATAATTTGATAAAGGTTAAAGGTCTGAAAATAATAGTTTCATATCCGAATCATGATTCCATCAAAGTTTTCTTTTTTCAATTTGATTCTTTTAGTCTCTCAAGAATAATATCATAATATGGTGTAAATACCTCTAAAAGATTATTCAGGTTCAATCAATATTTCCAAAATTATAGTATATTTCAATATTAAAACATTACCTGAGATCTAAATTGAATCGTGAATGGTTTATGTTTTCGGTCCCCCAAAGCCTTCCGATTGCTTATGATTGATACCCATGTCCACGATTTGAACTATCGGGGATATCCCGATAGGCTACGATTTGGCCATTTCCAATCGTAGACTATCGGGAGATCTACCGTAGACCATCGGCGCTGTTGGGATTAAAGGCGTATCCCACTATCACGATTTGAGCCTCCGACACACTACGATAGCCTTAAATTTAAGACAAGCGTTCCGATGAAAAAAATGAAATTTTTATCGGAAGGAACTAGTCTAGCTTTCACGATAGACCAGTTCCTTCCGATAAAAATTTCATTTTTTCATCGGAACGCTTGTCGTAAGGCTATCGTAGTGTGTCGGATACCCCTTTTAAGCATTTACTGTTTCAACTATCAATATTTAATTGAGTCTAGATCTGTCTTTACCGCATCTTCTTTACTTCAGCTTCAGGAATGAATACTGCAAGAAATAAACCCTGATTTGTAGATTTGTAGCCAAGTATTGTCTGACCGAATTTCACTTCATTTACTGTCTAGTATGTTGTGGTTTGGGGATAATGTTTTGTGGAACAGGTCCCCGATCGTGCTCTCTCATGTGAACAAAGAGAAAGCACATGAAAGAACATGGAAGAGCAGATCATGAAGGTCAGCCTGAGGAGCAAATATGTGCGTGATCCCCATTACAGCCCCTGTGCAGAAACTCCAGCATGGACAAAACATACAAGCCTTACCCCGGACACAAACATGTATTGTCAAATGTGTGTGAGAACTATACTACTAAAAGGATATGGTGATACTGAGAGAAGAACTACCAGTGGGAGTTGTCAAATGTATGTGTGATGTACACTACTAAAAGAATTACAATACTGAGAGAAAAACTACCAGTGGGAGTTGTCAAATGTATATGTGATGTACACTACTAAAAGAATTACAATACTGAGAGAAAAACTACCAGTGGGAGTTGTCAAATGTATGTGTGATGTACACTACTAAAAGAATTACAATACTGAGAGAAAAACTACCAGTGGGAGTTGTCAAATGTATGTGTGATGTACACTACTAAAAGAATTACAATACTGAGAGAAAAACTACCAGTGGGAGTTGTCAAATGTACTACCCACCTAATACGGAGTCTCCATGTTAATTCTATGGAGCCTACAGATCGCAACTGCGTAGAATAGGGAGGAGAATACAGCTTCTTTTTTTCCAAAAGCTTTTATTGACCACTTATAATTGTTAACAATCAGTTTACAGTTCATGTGGTTGTTGTTAAATGTAATCAATAAAACCGGTTCCTGTCAGTGTTGGTCAATTCCTGTGCTGAGCTTTTTGGGGCACCTGACGGGCATTATAGGAACTGATTTATATAAACAATGCACGAGCCTTGGGACGAATTTCTAATTATTTAAATGATTTTTTCCCTAATAATTACTCGAAAGGCGAGTAATAAATACAATATTACCATGAGCTGTGTGGCCGTATTCTCCTTGTAGTTGACACTACGTAATACTGCTCGCTACTGCTCGGAGTTTTACTACTTATCAACTTCACGGAGAATACGGCCACTCAGATCGAAATCATGGTAATATTGTGTATGTATGTGTGATGTACACTACTAAAGGAATAACGATACTGAGTGGTAAATGACCGGAGAGAATTTCAAATATTTATATCACCCCTGGTATTTTTCTCCATAGACTTAACGTTAGGAACATTAGGAGTCCCACGTTCATTAGATATTTAGGGAAAATATCCAATGGGGGATTATGTCACGAATGTTAGCCCATTAGTCAACGTTAAGGGTGAGATAAATTCAGAAACCTATGGAAGTTTACGGTCAGAGCTTGATCTCATCTCATTTGAATCATGTGCGATCTACGCTACAAACAGAATAATGATATTTGGAGACAAATAACCAGTGAGACAAATATATGTGTGATGTACATGATAAATATAATAAAGATACTGTGTCATAAATAACCAGGAAGAAATTCAAATATATGTGTGATCTACGCTACAAACATAATAATGATACTGCAAAACAAATAACCAATAAAAGTTTTAAATATATGTGTGATTTACACTACAAAAATATTGATACTGCAGGACAAAAAACAGTGAGAGTTGACAAATATATGTGTGATGTACATGATAAATATAATAAAGATACTGTGTCACAAATAACCAGGAAGAAATTCAAATATATATATGTGTGATCTACTCTACAAACATAATAATGATACTGCAAAACAAATAACCAACAAGAGTTTTAAATATATGTGTGATTTACACTACAAAAATACTGATACTGCAGGACAAAAAATAGTGAGAGTTGACAAATATATTCGCGATCTACACAACAAATGGAAAAACAATACAGTGAGACACAAAAACAGTGAGGGATGTCAAATACTGTTACTATCAGTTGTGAATAGTAAGCTGAATGAATGACTCCAAGGCTTCATCCCGTTACAAGCTTTATTGCCGATGGTGCTGCAGTGCGCTACGCTGACTGGACTGATGAGAATACATTGAGATCTGGGACCTGTTTCACTAGTTTCGTGACATGTCTGTGACACCATACAGACATTGGGTTTGTCTAGTTTCGTGACAACACAAGTAGCTGCCCTTAGGAAATACAGACCCCAAACATAAGAATTAGACAAATCTAGACACATCATGGACCTGTTTCACTAGTTCTGTGACATGTCTGTGACACCATACAGACATTGGGTTTGTCTAGTTTCGTGACAACACAAGTAGCTGCCCTTAGGAAATACAGACCCCAAACATAAGAATTGGACAAATCTAGACACATCATGGACCTGTTTCACTAGTTCTGTGACAAAAGTGTTAGACAGATATGAAAAGCGGCACCAACAGTGAAAGCAAGAACGGACAACACGAAGTCTAATGTCTAGTTCTTATGAAACCGGACACACCATCTAGACGCCATCTAGACATGTCACTGTCTAGTGAAACAGGTCCCAGGATTATATGCTGGCTCCATGTTTACCGCGTGGGGGCGACCCTGTTGATCGTAACCAAGGGTTCACGTCCAGCAGCTTATTACGTAGAACCAGCTTGGTCAGTGAGGCCAAGGGATAGAATCTGTATGTTTCCCATACTGATGTTTTGGATCGTAACAATATATGTGTGATCATGATCTACATTACAAACAGAATAAAGATACTGTGTGACAAAATAACCAGCGAGAGTTGTTAAATATATATGTGATCTATGTTACAAATAGAATAACGATACTGTGTAACAAATAATCAGTGATAGATGTCAAATATATATGTCATTTACGCTACAGATAGAATAACGATACCAAGAGACAAATAAACAGCAAGAAATATAAAATATATGTGATTTATGCTAAAATCAGAATAACAATACTGAGAGACAAAAAAATCAGCAGCAGTTTTTAATATATGTGTGATCTACGCAGGAAATATAATAACGATACTGCGAGACAAAAAAACAGCGAGAGTTGTCAAATACATGTGTGATCTGCAGTACAAATAGAAAAGCTGAGATACTTTGAGGCTGATATCTTGATTGAAGTGTTTTACACAGAAGGAAGTTGCCAGGAGCAGTTCGCTGAACGGTCGTCCTTAAATTAATAAGACGAGGGATTTTACTGGAGAGGAACATCCATTAGATTTAAGCACGGAGTCTACAAAATCTCCTCGTTTATCTCTTAATGTTGTCTTTAGAACTCACAGTATGTCAGAGTAGAACAGAACATAGGGAAAGCTGTATGAAGGTGAGTCCTGCAGTTATCACCAAGTGGCTAGCACATCAAGGGTCTAATACATGTGTCGTCCACTGGATCATGGCTATACGATACCAAGCTCGGTGGCCAAGTGGTAGAGATGTTCGCCTCGAGCATGGAAGGTCGTGGGTTCAAACCCCGGTCGGGTCATACCAAAGACTTAAGCCCAATGCCAATCTACCGATTTCGGAACATTCATGTACCTTTGTCGGCGACAAACGGACGGTAATCTGTCTCAGGCGAGGCATCCTAACGGAGTCGGCTGTAGTCGGTAGATGTAAGACAGCTAGGCAAGGGTGAGCCACTGATTAGTAGACTGATTCGCTTAGGACTAATATCCACCACCCCATCTCCTTAATGTCCGCAGATCGAGTGAAACGTTACGTAATTTGCCTGCGACAATTTCACCGACTCCTATACGATTTGCAAACTAATCGCTCAACCCTGAATCGGTAGATGGGCATCAGGCTTTACACAGAAATGGCACCCACTGCCCATTTGGCTTAATGACAAATGCGGGTAGGTATCGAACCGCCCCCTGGTTCTACTCAATTAACACTGGTTCTGCAATCTGGTTTCAAGAGAATGTAGCAGTTTCCCATAGACACCAATAGATAAGCACTTACCTTCTTCAGATGGCCTTCCCATAGAAATTAGCGTGGTGACATAGTATTTTTTTAGCATTTGTCATTTGTACTTGTTTCCAACTACCATAATCAGAATTATTTGAAGATATCAATAGAACATCAGTGTCATTTAGCAACAGAGTCAAAATATTGCATTTTCCCATAGACACCAATAGTTAAGCACTTACATTTTCAGATGGCCCTCCCATAGAAGTTAGCATGGTGACATGGCATTTTTTTTTGCATTTTCTAATTGCTAATATATGGGACTTATATTGTCCTGAGTTATTTGCAAAACTCAATAGAATTTAGAAATCGCCCAACTACCAGCTTTTGTCTTTAACACCCACCATTAGAATGAGAAGTAGGGGTCTAGGGCCCGAGTGGAAGAACGGCCGTATAGCCGAATTCGGTGATTGTGTAACACAATATCCCCTTAAAAATTGCTAAAAAAACAACCAAACCATAAATAAATATGACCTTGCCTAAGACGATCATAAGATCATTTTATCATTGGTCCTAGATTACTAAACGTTTAATAAGCACTATAGCTTTAAAGTCTGTGGTAGCCTGTAATAGGCTGTGTAATCTTAAATAGGATGTGTAGTCTGGAATAGAGGGAAACTATGTTCCGGTGGGAATAAGTCAAAGTTACGAGGTAAGGCTCGGAAAAATTACTGCCCAAGGCGTAGCCGCGGGCAATAATTTTTCCAAGCCTTATCGAGTAACTTTGACTTATTTCCACCGGCATGTGGTTTACCTATTCCTATATATCTTCAATTGTTGGCTAATATCGATAAAAACCGAACGTCTCTGAACGTCAAGCTGGGCAGTAAACGTCAAGCTGGGCAGTAAACAAAAGTTATTCCACCCCCAGCAGGTAATCATAGGTTGTTCGCTGATAGGTATATAGGAATAGGCTTTAAGACTACAATAAGCTGAATAGCATGTAATTATATAGAACGACCTCACCATGCTGTACGAGCTACAAAACGAGATGATAATTTACGGCTCGTACGGAACGAGGCGTTGACGCCAACTTCCGTACAAGCCGTAAATTATTATCGAGTTTGGTGTGTATTCAAAGTATATATATACAGCATGGGTATATAATAATAATCACCTGATAATGATCAATAACCTGAAGACGCTGGTTTAACACCATGCAAAACGTCGTGAATACTTTTTGATACCCCGTATGTAACAACCATTGTACACCTTGGTTTTAATAATAACACCATCTACAAAACTGACTGTGTCTGGTTTTTTGTGATTTACTACTCTGACTATATAATAATAGCCAGTAATATTATCTGTGATAACCTGTATAGACAGTAATAGGCTGTATAATCTGTAATATCCTATATATCATACAATGTCCTGTATAATCTACAATAGGCTGTATAGTTTGTAAAGACTGTATTAAGCTGTAAAATCTGTAATAGCCTGTATAATCTGTAATATGCTTTAATAGGCTATAATAGCCTGTATACCCTGTAATAGCCTGTATAGCCTGTAATAGCCTGTATAGCCTGTAATAGCATGTATAGCCTGTATAGCCTGTAATAGCCTGTAATAGCCTTATAGCCTGTAATAGCCTGTATAGCCTGTAATAGCCTGTAATAGCCTGTAATAGCCTGTAAAAGCCTGTATAGCCTGTAATAGCCTGTACAGCCTATAATAGCCTTAATAGCCTGTATAGGCTGTAATAGCATTTAAACCCTGTAATAGCCTGTATAGCCTGTAATAGCCTGTATAGTCTGTAATAGCCAGTCTTGGGCTATGCTAGTCTGTAATAGCCACCAGGTTGTCAGGGGAGCTCTGGTTCGCTCTTCCGGAGACAAGTCTCTGATTTCTGTGAGGCCGGAGAAGGCCATCTCTCACTGATCAGCTTACTGTGCAGCCTACGTGTCTATAGGTTCCCCTGATTACTGCACAGCCAGGGCAGCTATTGTGCTGGCCGCAGATATCCATAGTGCTCTTTTGTTTGTTGTTTATTTGTTTGTTTAGATAGTTTAACGTTCAATTTGTTCACTTAGACTTACTTTGGGTTTGACCAAATCTATCAGATGAATGTAGGTAGAAATCTCTCTGAGAGTTTGTTTACTTCCAACACTACATAGACATGGTATGAGATGGATTGGTCTTTGATATATTAGGGAAACTAGTTAACCTAATATTGACGTCATATCATACCGCGTTACTATCAGTAAAATTATCGCTTGAGCTCGCAGAGCAAATGCGATAATTTTACTGTTAGTAACAATGACCGAGAACGGACACCGAACAGGCTCAGTCACTACGTTTTCTTATTTCTATACACCTCCCAATCATTTAAAATGCCCTTTTATTAACTTTACAAAGACCACAAAGACCGCAATTCACTATGACCCGCTGTCACAGCGGGCGCGAACAATGAAAAATGACCTACTTATGAAATGCTGGCAGTGACTTGCAGCACTCCGCTAATTTATGTGTGCAAAGGATCACAGGAGTTGAAGGAAAAAAAAGAGTAAAAAATGTGCTTAGAGCATATTCTGTGCTTGACTTTCACTAAGATGTCAACAGATATACCAGCACACTTTGAATCCAGCTTGGACAGCAGATTTCCTTCTGTAATTCATCAAATACTTATACTTGAAGGTATATAATAAAATAAAAATGTATTACCTTACTGGTACATACTCACATACCTTGTTTCTTTTGATAAAAATATTCTACTCGCTCTGCGAGCTCGTGGAATATTTTTATCAAAAGAAACGCGGTATGTGAGTATGTACCAGTAAGGTATATACATTTTATCTTATTATTTATACGAGATGAAAATAGCTTGGTCTGTACTCCACCGAGTTTGACTGCAGAGTAATTCACGAAGCGAAGCTGAGTTAATTACTCTGCGGTCAGACGAGTGCAGACTAAGTTATTTTCATCTCGTGGGTTTCTGATTTTATCACACCCCATATAACATTATTTATTGATAAAATGAATCACCAAATTAGCCATTGAGTATTGGGTACACAAAGTTCACGGCCATGGAGTACGAGTTCCTAATGTTAAACCCATGGTGAAAAATACCGAGATAATATAGAGGAAACCCATGAAAGTTTAGGGTCTGAGCCTGTATCCCATCGAGTTTGAATCACATAGTAATTCACAAGGGGAAGCCGCATGAATTACTCAAATGAGATGGGATCGAGCTCTGAACCTAAACTTGAATGGGTTTCTGAATTTATCTCACCCTTAATATTGACTAATGTGCTAACATTTGTGACATTATCCCCCCATTGGATATTTTTCCTAAATATCTAATGGGCATTAGATACGAGTTCCCAATGTTAAGTCTATGGAGAGAAATACCGGGGTGAGATAACAGTACAAACCCTCAGCAATTACGATCCTGTCAGCGCTGTTCTTCTGAAGCTGCAACTGCTGAGGGGAGCAGAGAAGTGTTGTCACACTCCATCCAGGCTGCACCACTCCACCTCCATCCTTCTTCACTAAGGCCACTTTTAGGGCGAGTCTGAGAGGGCTTAAGGCAAGCTTCAGACTGCAACAGCTGCCCTTCGCCCTGTGCCCTCCAGCAAAGGGCTCTATTGTATTATTGCAAGATCAAATGACCTTCGAGTAAGTGCTCTAAAAGTAAGCGGTAAAATTACTGATCAGATATCTGCCGATGCCTGAGGCTGAGTGATATAACTGATCAAAATTTTTATCAAGTATTTTTGAAGTATATTTTTTTTTTATACTGTACTATCTTAAGTGTCCGTGGTTCATGGCTGACTGTACTATGAGAAAACGTGGTTACTGAGCCCGTACAGGTGGCTGTTCGAGGTCATTTGATGAAAAAGTACGGCCCGATGCCGCAGGCTAGAGGGCCGTATTTTTTCATCAAATGACCGAGAACGGACACCGTACGGGCTCAGTCACTACGTTTACTTATTACTATACACCTCCTACTCATTGAAAAATATGCTTTATTAACTTTTCTGCACTTCAAAAAGCCACTGCTATTCACTACGGCCCGCTGCTACAGCAGGCGCGAACATTATTTATACTACACCCCCAGCAGCGGGCAGTATTTCATACATGTTCGGCCATAGGTGTATAGTAATATGGAAAACACACACAAGGCTAATATATACTGTACTATCTTTATGTGGTCCAAGGCTGGGTATATTATGAATGAGGGACTCAGGGCTAACATATATTGTAATTGGACGTTCCATTTTCTCTGGCGACTGCTGGTATGTAAAATCTTTTCCACAGAGGCATATCCAAAAGGGAGAGGGATCGCAGACAAAATGGGAAGAGTTTTGTTCAAACGAGCTACCACATATTGACCTATCTGTAGGCTGAAAATATTATGGATGATACACCTAGGGCTAATATATACTGTAATATATTCAGTGTTCATAGTCCAAAGCTAAACATATAATGAATGATACAATCAGGGCTAACATATACTGTACTATCTTTAGGTGGTCCAAGGATGGGCGTATTACGAATGATACACCCAAGGCTAGTATATGATGTATTATCTTTAGTGTGTGTGGTCCTAGGCTGAACCTATTATGGATGATATACACAGGGCTAATATACATGTACATACTGAACTATCTTTAGTGTTTGTGGTCCTAGGCTAGACATATTATGAATGATACACACAGAGCTAACATTTACTTACTATCTTTAGTGTATGCGGTCCAAGGCTGGGTGTATTACGAAAGATGCACACAGGGCTAACCTATACTGTACTTTATCTCACCCCTGGAATATATGTCCATAGGCTTAACATTTGGAACTTGTTCTCCATGCCCCTACGAGTATTGGAGTCCATTCTTCATGGTTTACATCCTGCGTGTTGTCCATTCTTTTAGTATGTACAAGGTGAGATAAATGCAGAAAGCAACTCTTTTTGGTCAAAGAAGTTATTCTCCAACTTGTTTAAATGCTACGTGATGTTCACTTGGCTGTCGCCTCGTTCATATCACTCTGCATCAAACTCGTGGAGAATGACGGCTTTGACCAAAACTTGTTGGTTTCTTCTTTAATCTTTGGTGTTTGTGTTCCGAAGCTGGGTGTATTATGGATGATACACACAGGGCTAATATATGCTGTACTATCTTTAGTGTCTGTGGTCCAAGGCTGGGAGTATTACGGATGATACAACTAGAGCTTAGATATATACTGTACTATCTTTTCTGTCCGTGGTCCATGGCTAGACGTTTTATGGATGATACACCCAAGGCTAATGTATACCGTACTATCTTTATATGGTCCAAGGCTGGGCATATTATGGATGATACACACTGGGCTAATATATACTGTACTATCTTTAGTGTCTGTGGTCCTAGGCTGGGCGTATTATGAATGATACACACAGGGCTAACATTTACTGAACTATCTTTAGTGTACATGGTCCAAGGACCATGTATGAATGATACATTATGAATGATACACACTGGGCTAATATACACTGTACTATACGGAAACAGGGTTACTGTGGCTGTACGTGATAAATACGCGGTAAAATTGACAATAAAACGAACCGATGCCGAAGCAGATGTTCGTTTTATCATCAATTTTCACGTACAGACACAGTATACCTGTTTTCATATTATAACATACCTTAAAATACCCAATTTTTAACTTTGCTTCTGGGCGAAATTTTGGATTTCACCACCGGACTATCGTAAAACCGGATGAGTTTTAATCTGGGCCGCCGTATGCGACGACTGGAGTTTGGCGTAGTGATATCACGAGGCGGAGCCAAGTGATATCCGGGACCAAAACTCCAGGAGTCGCATACGGGAGCCCAGATTAAAACGAATAAGGTTTCGATTTTATCCTACCCCCTGTGAACGATATTTTCATGTGAGGATAATAACAAAAACACGAAAAAAACTTTCTGAAGTGCTCCATATAGCTCTCCTTGCTGCTCTGAAGGCGCTAGGAACTACTTTCAGCTGCTGATCTCTGATTGGTCCATTTTTTGTACGCTCCTAGGAGCGATGTTTTATCCGTATGCGACATACAGGCGCATACGGAAAGTCAATGTTAAGCCTATGGGATTTTATATTAGGGGTAGGATAAATTCCCCTACGCCACATACATACCCCGTACGTCACCTAGGTGTCGTACGGATATAAATACGGCCTGGGTAGGAGCGGGCCGTATGTGTAGGATATACTACCACAGGTATGTAATAATATCTTTAGTGAACATGGTCCAAGGCTAGACGTTCTACGGATGATACACACAGGACCAACATTGTCATCACCATCTTTATGAAAAGCCCGAGGACTGCCTTGATTACTCTCCAGACGGGTGGAGCCCCGTGGTGGCAGGTTCTCTGTATCAGGAGATAAGTACTGATAAGCGTGGGCTGATCAGTCGAGTCAGAGGTGTTCAATTATGTACTGGAGGTATCACTGCGGCCCCAGGAAGCCGTGTCGAGATACATCAGAGATGACAAGTGTTAAGAGAGACCCGGCCTTGTCTTTAGTTACTCTTACATCTCAGCCTAGCTTAATGAGAGTGTTAATTAATACACAGCTATGTTTCCATGTATGCCACATGAGATAATATTGATTAATACACAGCTATGTTTCCACGTATGCCACATGGGATACTTTCAGTTAATACGCAACTATGTTTCCATATATGCCACATGAGATAATATTGATTATTACACAGCTATGTTTCCATGTATGTCACATGAGATACTTCTAGTTAAGGCGCAAGTATGTTGCCATATATGCAACATGAGATATTATTGATTATTACTTTGCTATGTTTCCATGTATGCCACATGGAATACTTCTAGTTAATACGCCAGAATGTTTCCATGTATACCACATGAGATATTATTGATTATTACTCTGCTATGTTTCCATGTATGCCACAGGGAATACTTCTAGTTAATACACCAGTATGTTGCCATATATACCACATGAGATATTATTGATTATTACTCTGCTATGTGTCCATGTATGCCACATGGGATACTTCTAGTTAATACACCAGTATGTTGCCATATATGCAACATGAGATATTATTGATTATTACACAGCTATGTTTCCATGTATGTCACATGAGATACTTCTAGTTAAGGCGCAAGTATGTTGCCATATATGCAACATGAGATATTATTGATTATTACTTTGCTATGTTTCCATGTATGCCACATGGAATACTTCTAGTTAATACGCCAGAATGTTTCCATGTATACCACATGAGATATTATTGATTATTACTCTGCTATGTTTCCATGTATGCCACAGGGAATACTTCTAGTTAATACACCAGTATGTTGCCATATATACCACATGAGATATTATTGATTATTACTCTGCTATGTGTCCATGTATGCCACATGGGATACTTCTAGTTAATACACCAGTATGTTGCCATATATGCAACATGAGATATTATTGATTAATACACAGCTATGTTTCCACGTATGCCACATGGGCCACTTCTAGTTAATACACAGCTATGTTTCCATGTTTGCCACATGAGAAACTTCTAGTTAATACGCCACTATGTTGCCATATATGCAACATGAGATATTATTGATTATTACACTGCTATGTTTCCATGTATGGACACTACTAATAAAAAGGTTTTTACACTGCTCGAATGAAAGTCTGACAAAGAAGAAAATGTTACACAAATACACTGTTAATTGTTACCCAGCCATGCTTCCATGTATGCCACATGAAAAAACTGCTAATACAAAAAAAGCTTTTACGCTGCTCAAACGAAAGTCTGAAGATTATACACAAATACACTGCTAATTAATACACCACTATCTTTGCATGTAGGCCACATGAGATATTATTGATTATTACACAGCTATGTTTCCATGTTTGCCACACGGGACACTGCTAATAAAAAATGTTTTTACACTGCTTGATCGAAAGTCTGATAAAGAAGGACATTTTACAAAAATACTAAAATGCTAATTCATACACCACTATGTTTCTGTGTATGCCACATGAGAAACTGCTAATAAAGAATAAGCTTTTACGCTGCTTCAATGAAAGTCTGAAGGATAAGAAAATTTTACACAAATACACTGCTAATTAATATACCACTATTTTTGCATGTATGCCACATGAGATATTTTTGATTATAACACCGCTATTTTTGCATGTATGCCACATAGGACACTGCTAATTGATACACCGTTGTTTCGATGTATGTCACATAAGACACTGTTAATTAATACACTGCTATGTTTCCATGTATGGCACATTCTAGTGCCAATTTACTGAATCTAACGTTTTATCAAGCTTATTCAATCCTAATAGGCCAATTAACCTTTGCTTGGTTTACCTAAGAAATGTACCGGAAAATTTGGTTTTCCTTTACTCATAAATAAGGAAGGTGACCTATGAATTTTAATACTTGAATGTGTACTACTACACATCTACTATATTCTGTGAAAGTTTTAGGAAAGTAACATGGGTTTTATTATGTGAAAAGCAACTTTTTAGAACTTCCATATATTCTTTTATGAAATTATCATAATATTGATCTTTAAATCGAAAACGAGTGTGGTGACCCCTGAGTTTAAAGTTATTTGTACTAGAACACTTGGAGATTATTATATTCAAATTTCAGGAAAATAACATGGGCCTTAATTTTCAGGCCAAATTGTCCCATATGCCTACAACATGCAGTCGCTCATTGCATTTCTAGGTGTGTCACATGACACTTTGTACTTTTCCTGATCTGCCCTCTAAAATAGCTTAAAGGCATATCGGACAATTTGGCTTGAAAATAAAAACCCATGTCATTTTCCGGAAATTAGATATAATGATATATAAGTATTGTAGAACACACAAAATCAGGGGTCACCGTGCTAATTTTTGATTTAGAGAACAATATTATGATGATTTTATAATAGAATATATGGAAATACTAAAAAGTTGATTTACACATAGTAAAACCCATGTCATTTTTCACATAATATATTAAATGTATTAACGTCTTTGTTTTTGAATGAATTGAAGAAAACCATATTTTTTAGTACATTTCTTATGTAAATCAAGTAACGTAAATTGGCCTGTTTTACCCATTAAAATTGGACAAACTGGAAAGAAAATTAGATTTACTCATTCAGAACTAGAATCAATCGGAATGAACCAATTTTAACTCATAATTGAAAATATTTAAAAATCATCAGGTGGCGCCTGCGTGAATTGTAGGATATCCCTTTAAAGCTTATTATTTTTTTCTAAGACACTGGTCATCCGTTGTGCTGCCCTCGCGACTCAAACTGCTCATTATGTTTGTTTTCAATTCACTCCTGTTGACGTCTGGCGCCCTCTCCCGGATGGACCCTGGACTACTTCCCGCGGGCCACAATCTCCAAGCGGAGACTGTGGGCCGACTCATTACTGCGCATGCGCGGCGGCGGGCGGCCAGTCACGACCCGGGATCAGATAATTTCACGTCTCGCGGCCCGCATAGCGCGTCCTGATCAGCGAGGAGGGGTTACTTCTTGACGCTTTAATGGGTTAATCCTTCGCGCCCACCGTACGCCTGTGTAGGCCGTACGCCGGCCGCCCCGCCGCCCGCCGTACGCCATACAACGCCCGCCTGTGTAAGTCGTACACCGCCCGCCATACACCGCCTGCCTCCATACGCCCTCCGTACGCCGTCCGCCGTACGCCGCCCTCCGTACGCCGTCCACCGCCCGCCGCCCGCCGCCCGCCGCCCGCCGCCCGCCGCCCGCCGCCCGCCGTACGCCGTACGCCGTACACCGCCCGCCTCCATACGTACGCCGCCCGCCGCCCTCCGTACGCCGTCCACCGCCCGCCGCCCGCCGCCCGCCGCCCGCCGTACGCCGTACGCCGTACACCGCCCGCCTCCATACGTACGCCGCCCGCCGCCCTCTACCTTCCGCCCTCCGCCCTCCGCCCTCCTTACATCGCTATACGCTATATAACGCCCTCCGCCCTCCCCCTCCACACATCGCTATATGCTATATAACGCCTGCCGCCTTCCGCCCTCCCCTTCCATACATCGGTATATGCTACATAACGCCCTGCGCCCTTCGCCCTCCGCCCTTCGCCCTTCGCCCTTCGCCCTTCGCCCACCGCCCGCCTCCATACTTACGCCGCCCGCCGCCCGCCGCCCGCCGCCCACCACCCACCGCCCACCGCCCACCGCCCACCGCCCACCGCCCACCGCCCACCGCCCACCGCCCACCGCCCACCGCCCACCGCCCACCGCCCACCGCCCACCGCCCACCGCCCACCGCCTGGCGCCCGCCGCCCACCGCCCGCCGTCCGCCGCCCACCGCCCACCGCCCACTGCCCACCGCCCACCGCCCACCGCCCACCGCCCACCGCCCACCGCCCACCGCCCACCGCCCACCGCCCACCGCCCGCCGCCTGCCGCCCACCGCCCACCGCCCACCGCCCACCGCCCGCCGCCTGGCGCCCGCCGCCCACCGCCCGCCGCCCACCGCCCACCGCCCACCGCTCACCGCCCACCGCCCACCGCCCACCGCCCACCGCCCACCGCCCACCGCCCACCGCCCACCGCCCACTGCCCACCGCCCACCGCCCACCGCCCGCCACCATCACCGAGGCTGATCTATATACGACCAGACTGCCCTCTAGCGGATTACGCTCCTGCGCGGCTCATACCGCTAAGTATTTTAAAGCTGGCGGGGGCGAGGGCCACGTGGGCGGTAAAGTGTGAAGGATGGCGTGGAGTTTCTATTGTCCACGTAATGGGGAGATTGAGGTGGGAGTTAAGACTGAGTGACATCGTATTGACCTGATCTCATCTCTATAAGAGATGCGTCATGTAGACGGGTATGAGACGGTGTAAGATGTGACCAGACGGGAACTGATGTGACGTGATGGGATGGGAATTGACGGTGAGAGATCTGATGGGATGGGAAATGTGAGAGACTATGGAGGGAACCTAGAAAAGTTTAGGGTTAGAGCTCGTATCACATCGAGTTTGAATTATGTATTATCTCACCCATGGTACTTATTCCACATAGACTTAACATTGGGATCTCGTATATATAGTATTTCGCAAAACATATCCAATGGGGGATTATGTTACAAATGTTAGCCCATTAGTCAATGTGAAGGGTGAGGTAAATTCAGAAACCCATTCAAGATTAAGGTCAGAGCTCGCTCCCATTTCGTTTGAATCGCTACATAATTCGTGCGGCTTCGCCTTGTGAATTAGTACGTGATTCAAACTCGATGGGATACGAGCTCTAACCCTAAACTTTAATAGGTTTCCTCTATAGTAATGTACACTAATGTAAATTATGTAACAATTCAAAAGAGATGAGATACGAGCTCTGACCCTAAACCTGAATACTTTTTTGAGTTATCTCACCCTTCACATTGACAAATGTGACATGATCTCCATTTGAAGATTTTTCCTAAATATGATGATTTAAATATATCATGGGCATTGTGATATGTCCCATAAGAGACGCAATAGGAATTGATGGTAAAAGATGTGAATTAACAGGAATTGATGGTTTGAGACATGATGTGAATTAATGGTAATGTCATGGGAATTGAACGAATTGACAGTAAATGAAGTGTCATCACAGGAATAGGCCTTTTTCCACTGGCTAGTGTCGCAGTTATCTGCTTAGTTACGCCATGTCTGAAGCCAAACATACCTCTGGCAACGTATACTTTATCATTGAATAACTGAGTGTATAAGCGTAATACGTTTATAATACCCATGCACATTTTTTCCATAGAAATAAGAGCGATTGCATCATATCATATGGTATTTCAGCTCCAATTTGATGCATCATACATGCATATCACCTCAATGATACCACAGATATACATTAGATAACACAGGGACACCTAAACTGATTATACACTAATACATTGGCAGGCTTTACTATAATATGCTTATCTTTTTCCAAGTGAAATCCAATATAATTATCAATTATAAAGTTTAGACAGCCCAGACTTGTTGATACAATATCCTAGTTTGTTCCAGCAATTTAATCTGTCAATAAACAACACTCCTACAATCACACCCACCGTTCACACTCTAGGTGTGATTGCTGTGTTTCTCTACAGGCATGAGGCCAGACTCGGCCGTGTTTGTCCAAACGGCGGGCTAACTAAGTAACTCACCGTTCGGTGGCGTTGAACAGTAACACCTGTATTGACAGTAAGAGATTTGATGTCCAAGGAATTGACGGTATAAGATGTCACATAATGGGAATTGACAGAAAGAGACATGAAGTGACAGGAATTGACAGAATGAAATGCGAGGTGATTGGAGTTAAATGTAAGAAACAGGAAGGGAATTGACAGAATAAGATGTGAGGTGATGGGAGTTAAAGGCAAGAGATGGGATGGGAATTGAGAGAATAAGATGTGAGGTGATGGGAGTTAAAGGCAAGAGATGGGATGGGAATTGACAGAATAAGATGTGAGGTGATGGGAGTTAAAGGCAAGAAATGTGAAGGGAATTGACAGAAGAAGATGTGAGGTGATGGAAGATATTTAACGTGACAGAAATTGACAGAATGAAATGCGATATGGTAGGAGTTGAGTATATGAAACATGACAGGAATTGACAATTTGAGATAAGACGTGACAGGAATTGACAATATGAGATGTGACGCCTATCTTTTAATACGGTGAAGGGCAAGTCTCTACGGAACGGGACCGCGTAAATACGAACAGCAAAGAACGTCTATTCGTTTATCTAATATACAGTACTCGCCTGCGATTTCACACATTTGACACATTTGACTGTAGCAAGTTTTAGATCATGAAAATGATACCGCATAAATCACATCAATACGAAGGCCCTGGATATTTCTTTTGTGAACCCCAGGCAATGTCATTGGTGTTAGACCCATTAAGATATAATGTGTTATATAGGCAAGTCCTAGAAATGAGCGACTAAAACTCAACTGTAAGACGATCACCCAAATCGGGAAACAGTCTGGTAGGACAAAGCGGCTACGCAACAAAGTATTTTTTCCAACGGAATGAAGCCTGGCTGCCATGCTGTTAAAGTAAGGAAGTCCATCCGGTGGTGTAGGATGTTACAACCTAAAGCCTGATGCCAATCTACCGATTCAGGGTTGAGCGATTAGTTCCCAAATCGTATAGGAGTCGGTCAACTTGTCGCAGGCAAATTATGTAACCCTTCGCTCGACGGCCGGACATCGAGGAGAGGGGTTGGTGGGTATTAGTCCTAAGCAAATCGGTCTACTAATCGTTGGCTGACCCTTGCCTAGCTGTCCTACACCTACCGACTACGGCTGACTCTGTTGGGATGCCTTGGCTGAGACAAATTACCATCCATTTGTCGCCGACAAAGGTACATGAATGTTCCAAAATCGGTAGATGGGCATTGGCCTTAATCGGGAAATAGGGCTAGACAAGGAAAACTATATTTGTACATTAGCTGATGTCGAAGGCACTCTTCATTGACTCATTTAAATGTACTGTGTGTTAGAAAACTACACTTGACTTTGTATAAAATAGCATCAATAAAGAAATCATGAAAAGTAAAACATAGGATTCGCCACCATAAAGCAGATAACATATGAGTCTTCTAACAATTGGTTATTATCACAGATCCAAGAGCTGACAATACTAGAGGCTAATTGAAGGTGGGGGCGTAATCCACGTTACGCGTAGTAATACACGACCTGTCCGTTGTGGCATAAAAACTAATCAGGCTAACTCTCATTCAGTTCTATTTATTTACGGTCTGTAAGGGTCTAACAGAGCACAGCTCCGATTTGCCAGCTCCCTAGGCACTGATTGGAGAAACAATTTCTTGGTTGGCTGTTCTAATTTTAGTGCATACCCCAGCCTGAGAATACCACGATTCTGGCACTATTATGGGAATCATTATAACTCTCCAAGCTGATCTATTTGGTACATGCCCAGTGAAAGCTACTCTAGGACCTCTGCTTGAAGAGTAACATACTGGTTACTGGCAAATCAATTAGGACAGATTAGTACCAGCGGAGGCAGGAATTTCTGCCTCAAAATGGCAGCGCAAAACAGTCTCAGTTTGAGCCTGTGTGCCCTGGTCCTGGCGACAATGGACTGTACTAGAGTTTCAACCCCAATGCCCATCTACCGATTTCGGAACATTCATGTACCTTTGTGGGCGACAAACGGACGGTAATTTGTCTCATCCAAGGCAATCTAACGGAGTCGGCCATAGTCAGTAGATGTAGGACAGCTAGGCAAGGGTGAGCCACCGATTAGTAGACTGATTTGCTTAGGACTAATATCCAGCACCCCATCTCCTCAATGTCCACCGGTCGAGCGAAGGGTTACGTAATTTGCCTGCGACAAGTTCACCGACCCCTATACGATTTGGAAACTAATCGCTCAACCCTGAATCGGTAGATGGGCATCAGGCTTAACGCTACGTTAGCTCTGTGGCCACCTTGACCCACAAGCTGTAAGTGTTTGACACTCTCCTTCCAGATGGACCTATGGTTGGAGAATGTATTCAATTCTCACTCTTCAAACTATTTTTCCATGTTCATATATATTTCCTTTTGTGTGTATGTTAAATAAAAGAACCATAAGGGAAAATTGATTATCAATTCTGTCAGCTATGAATCTTTCTTAATGAGTGTTTTAGCTTTCAGAATCTACGGATAAAGAAAACTGCTTGGTCCGAGAGTGCGAATTTGTGGACACCATCAGGGTTTAACCTTACCAACCTGTTGGAACAGAGTATGAACAGAGGTAGCGGCCAATCTAACAACTCATGAGTACTCTAACAATTCGCTATACATGGAAACAGAGTTCCAATTTTGGGAGCGTAAACAAACTTAGTATTGAAGTATATCTGTGCAACAATATGCACAAATGCTACGCTGCTTCTAATGCCACAGCACAGCCTGCAGCATCTGTACCTCATCAAATGAGATGCTAATACTAAGCTCATGGACTTGGATATGCAAGTCCCTACTGCTCTTCATAAAACGTTATGCAATGGTTATAAAGTGGGTATGCCAATGTTTTAAACAGATATACTTTCAGAGTTTGTTTACGCTCCCTTTACAAGTGTCAAACCACTTTGCATATGACCATATATGGCAAACTCTGTTTCTGTGTATTATAGTGTATGACTCTTACCTGTAAGTTACCGAGAGGATCACAAACTCTGCTTGGAGACTACGATTGGAGCTCAGCCTCGTTCTGATCAGCATTCAGCGACACCTGGTGTCGTTTTGATTTAATCACCGCGTCCCCTAGCGGCTAACGAGCGCCCCCTGCAGGCAATAAGGCGCGTTTTATCGGCCACCTAGCGGTTAGGCCGCCAACTAGGCAGAGAGAGGATCTCTGTAGGCTGTCAGTAGGCGGGCGTGAGGCTGTGATGGAATGTGTGAGAGAGATTGGTCACCACCTCTGTCTCCCACTCAGAGGTTGGTCAGGTCCGATCACTTTCTAGACCAAGAGCTCGATATAAATATCTCGAAGCAGAGTACAGTTTTGGATATCGTGAGATATTTAGTAAAAACCAAACGAGAGTTAGACTTGTCAATGTTTATGCCACGACGGGAAGGTCGTGTATTACTACACGAGGCGTAACTCGAGTTCGGTTTCGTATTTATCCTACCCCGTCTATGCTTATATTACTGTTAAAAAGATAAATATTGAGTCAACGACCGACAGAACTTTTTCCATAGTAGCTGACATCCTGCTCTCTGATTGGTCAATATTGTTATTACTCTAGTGGCATAAAAAACACTTTATGTCACGGCCTGCCACATAAAATTTCCCTATGTTAAGTCTATGGCGGTTTTTTATTAGGGGTAGGATAAATACTATGAATACTCACGACAAGACATTATTTGTTTAGAGGATTGATATCATTTCACCCCTAGTATTTTTTCTCCACAGACTTGTAGCGGTTACTGGCTTTGGCTTCCTAAGGCTTAGTCACCCACCCTGGGATAGATTTGATCTTATCTGGTGATGTGTAATGTACATGGATGACAAATACCTAATCAACCTCTATATCTATCTATTTGTCACATCAATTACAAAAATTTTATCCTTCGCTGTCTGTATTTGTAAAATGGATAACAAATGCCTTGTCCATCTCTATCTCTTTGTATTTGTCATATGGATGACAAATACTTATCTTGCTTTATCACTCTGTATTTATCACATGGATGACAAATCTTCATCCACCTCTAACTCTCTGTATTTGTCACATGAATGACAAATCTTCATCTACCTCTTTCTGTCTTTATTTGTCACATTAATGATAAATACCTATCACTCTCTATCCCTCTCTACTTATCACATGGATGACAAGTACCCATCTCTATCTTCCCATGATGACAAACGCCTCATCCCTCTCTACCTGCCACTCAAGCAGGCAGCTAAAAACTCGCTGTTCATCTGCATTAAGACAGATGGCAGTCCACAGTCCCCTCCTCTTCCCGCCCAGTGCTCACGCGCTCATATGAGACGCTCCGGGCGCTTCATCAAACCTTTTTTTTTAAAATAATTTTTCAGCTGTGAGCCAACAAGACCAGGCTTTGAAGCTGACTTCACATCGAAGTCCGAGTGTTATTACAAACATCTAACATCTTTTCTTTTTCCCTGAGGGTTAAAAACTGTCACTAGCTGTCCTGGTACGAGTGTCCCAACGCCGAGGATCGTTTGACAAATTAGGGCATCGTGTCTGATTGTTTTGGGTATTTTTTATCATTTTTTTTTATTGCGGAGTTGTTGAATACCCGATCAGATCTGGTGAGAGATGGTTGATTGTAGAGAGCTGGGTGGGTGGAGGCACCCCTCTCATAAGATCTCACACGCTCTAAGTGGTAAACTGTATATATATATGCTTTATAGTAGAAGAATTCTTAACGAACTAGGCTTAGAGCCTTGAGAATCCACTGGCCTGCCTCCCGTGCTAGAGACGTACATTAATGCAAACCAAAGATTCCTATGATCTCAATAATGCCACCTAGTGGGAATACTGTGTGCCAGTGGATTCTCAAGGCTCTAAGCCTAGTTCGTTAAGAATTCTTCTCCCATAGAGTGTAGTAAGAACCATTGTACAGAATACCACTTAGAGAGTGTTAGATCTTATAAGAGGGATGCACCAAAGGTATCGGTTGTTGTATTCATTATCCTTCTTTTCAAATAAATTGAACCCAGGAATTGCTATATTAGAGTGTATATCATCCAATTGATCTCTAGCACAAAGGGACTGTTTCCCCGTAAACAATGGCTTTGAGGTAGTATTAAATGGGTTTCCAATTAATATATAAAGTGCTGATCTAGATACATCCCAATGTGGCCAAGTAATATTGGTTTGTATGAGGAAGTTATCATAAAAATAATCATCAAAACAACCCTTATCAATCAGTGAACAATTTGGATTGTAACAGCCGCCATTTTGGTCAGTTCCCTCCTCCCTGATGTTTACAGTATGACCACCATGCTTTGAATGGCATATTTACCCCTACTAGCGACTTCGTCGTGTCGTAATTAGTGGTGCCCCTACTATTAAAACCTCCTCCTTTAACGATTCCTAACTGCCATCGTGCTGCCTAGCGGGTGAACGGGAAACTAACATAAACTCATGGTAATCATTTCGCAAGACACAGGTGCTTGACCTGATCATCTGCGATCAGAGTTATTTGGATTGATATCAGCGAAAGTTGAGATCTCATTGGTTTCTCATGAGAAAAATAGATCAGAAAACTACAATAGTATGCTTTGATTTTGGCATGGATCGAGATTAATCATTAGAGAGAAAGCATGTCTGTCTATCGATCTAGAAAAAAGAAGAGCGAGTTCGAATTCAACCCTCCACGAGATTCTCACTCTCGAGGGTCTTCAGTCTCCATTCCTAGGTCCGGTTCACTATGTCTCTATGTGCGGGAGACTCTCCAAGCGCATAATACAGAAATTTACACGTTTTATATGTGGTAGGTAATTATCACTCAGCTCTAGTCTATCCACATGGGTGCAAGGTGCTCTACCTTTTGGCATGCGCGAAAAACCGGAACAGCCAATCATCTGGAACGATTTGGTCATCCCCTAATGGCTGTTGGTACAGCAGCCGATGAGAGCGCCCCTGAAGTGTTTATAAAAGAAGAATGATCTTGTCAATAAATCAGTAAAGTTTCTTGACTCATATGGCCTGTTTCCATTGGCCAACGAAAAAGGTGTAGATCCTTTAAGTTACACAGAAAGTCTCTTGGTGGTGCCACTGACTGTGTGTCGGTATAGAAGGGTTGTAGATTTCACTCAGTGACCAAGCTTTCACTCAGTGGTGGGTGGTGCCACATTGCATAATCCAAGCAGAAAAAGTCGTGGGTCATTTCACGAGCTTTCACCGATGTTGGGTCAGCAGTGCCAAATGTCCGTCGGTGGTTCCTGACTTTTTTTCTTTTCTTTTTTAAAATATGTTTATTAACGCAAAGACTCAATATTATACAATTGGTTTTCAGCAATGTCGTCATACAAGGACGTAGGGAAATAACGAAGTATAACATTACATAACAGGTCACAACATTACATTACCAATCCCTATAGCATAGGCAGAAACCAGTCCATACCTTTCCGTTCTTCAGGTCTTAACGACACTTACATATATGTTACAGATTCTATACAGTAGATTTTCTGGCATAGTATAATTTTTGCTTACTCTCAAGGGCACATTTACACATATACAAATACAAACTCCGCCGACATATGAAAATACACATCACACCATTCCAGAGCAAACCCGACAGAGAAATACCATCAATCCATAATTTCACTTCACTGACATACAAAACTCAAACAGAAACACCGGATACATCGTCAAACCATAGAAAACGAAGAGCACCCTTCGGTGTAGATCGGTGACGGGAAATCGGCCAATGGAAACGGGCCTATAGTAGTACCCAATGTCTCTTTGTTCAAGTACTTACCCCCTCACTCTTCGGGTCTACCCATGGGCAAGTAAACAATGTGTAGTTATTTGTGCCCCAGAGATACAAATTGGCCACTATCAATTCTCTGCATGTCATGAGATAAAAACAAAGTATAAACTTAGCTTTGGTTACAAGTGTGCATTTTCTCGGCATAGTTCACACGTAGTAAAATCCGAGCACCAGCAAGTATGTGCCCTGCATACAGAATGCCGGAGCATTTGCATGCTCTGCTTGTAGTGATGCACTTTTCCTTTATGTTTCCTAGGCAGAGTTTGTAATATCTGGCAGACAATAAGGCCCGGCGTCCACCTACTACGACATGGCTCCGATATGGTCTACGATGCACCTTCCGATAAAAAATCAAAATCGCGTTTCTGTGATTAGACACCGATAAAAACCCCATACAATGCGTGGTGGATTAGCATGTCTAGACATTTGTCTACGATTTTGCACCTTCCCGATATGTCTCCGATATTTTGCTTTTCATATCGGTGCCATATCGGGAGGTCTGAATTTCTATCGTAGTAGGTGGACGCCAGGCCTAAAGCGTATTTAACTACTTTCGTATCACAGCTACCATAAATTCACTGTGCTTCCAAACATAAAGCATGTTATACTGATCCTCATATCGAAGCAGGCGCGTCAGAATGGTGACGCACACACACAAACTTTTTCTGACCTCATAACATGTAAGATAGAGCTTTTCAGTTTGCCCCCCCCCCCCCACCACTTTCAAAATGTTCTGATGCCCCTGCGAAGACACACATCAGTTACCATCAATTCACTGTGTGTCAACATAAGGTATGTTATAGTGACTGTGGTATCACGGATAAATATCGACCACCATAAATTCAGTGTACTCTCTGACATAATGTGCGTAAGGCCTGGCGTCCACCTAATACGATAGAAATTTAGACCTCCTGATATGGCACCGATACAAAAAGTCAATATCGGAGACATATTGGGAAGGTGCAAAATCGTAGACATATATGTCTAGACATGCCAATCCACCACGCATTGTATCGGGTTTTTATCGGTGTCTAATTGTAGAAACGTGGTCAACTGCCCCGATATTAGGGACCCTTCCGACGCGATTTTGATTTTCTATCGGGAGTTGCATCGTAGGCCATATCGGAGCCATATCGTAGTAGGTGGACGCCGGGCCTTATACTGACTCTTGTATCATATATAGATATACTGACCATGAATTCACTGTTGATCCTAACATAAATCATGCTATACCTACTCTCGTATCACGCCTACCGCTACCATCAATTCATTGTACAACCCAACATAAAGTGTCTTAAATACTCACTCTAGTATTACCGATACACAACAGTCACCATCAATTCACTGTAGGTCCCAACATAAAGTATGTTTTATTATATACCCGTGCATGAAACTGATGCCTATACTGTATGGGAGTAATGTTTTGATATCATATGTATGTGCACGAAATTCAGTGTACGGGCACCGGGTGCACGAAACAAGAAGAAGTTAGCTTGTTCCCGACCGTATATTTCACATAAGAACCAGCGAAAAAAATGCGGAATGCAACCTATAAGTATCGACCGTAAATATACACGATTAAAACCTGTGGATGTGGTACATAAATACATAAATAAATATAAAACATCAAACTACGAGGTTAAACATATAAATAAGATAGGCTTGCCATAGCGCCAGACACTAGAAACAGGTTAGCTCGCAAAATGAAAACAAACCGTTGACATCACAACGTCGTCAAGGCGAGTGATAGTGCTGGTTATGGACAGCTCTAAATCTTGCGCCAGTCGGCAACAAGCTATATACGACTCACTCGCCCAGCATATGCTTTGTCCCTACCCTTAATGAAGTAAGACAAAGAATGTGTATGGAGATCGACTACAGAGTGAGTGGTAACTATGACGTCACAAAGTAACTTTTGGACAGGCTCCAGACATTGTTCCGAAAACCATGATTCGAGTACACGATGCTGTGCCCAACTACTTTGATAATGGCGATTAGGTAAATATTTAACTAATTCTAACGATTTGAGGGTATATAATAAAAAGAATACAGTCTAGGCTTCGATTGACGTTGTTTTATACTTGGTCCTAGGTCCAGTTTTACGTCCTTCGCTCTACGAGCTCAGGACGTAAAACTGGACCTAGGACCGCGTATAAAACAACGTCCACGTAGCCTAAGACAGTATTCTCTAAATACTGACTCTCGTATCACAAATACACATCGGCTACCATAAATACACCTTAGGTCCCAACATGACGTTTGTTATATGGACTCTAGATAAATATCAGCCAACATTAATTCACTGTGCGTCCAAACATAAAGCATGTTATACTGACAACCATATCGAAGCAGTCACGTCCGAATGGTGGGGGGGGGGGGGGGGGGGGGGCGACTGCCCCCAACACACTTTATTTTACTTCATAACATTTAAGAAAGCAATTTTTCACTTTGCCCCCCAAACACAAAGTGTCTCATACTATTTTTGTTATCACAGATACACATCGGCCACCATAAATTCACTGTGTCTCATATTAACTCTGGTATCGCAGACAACCATTTGCCACCATAAATTCACTGTAGGTCCTCATATGAAGTGTCTCATACTGACTCTGGTATTGTAGATAAATATTGACCACCATCAATTCACTGTAGACCCCAACATGAAGCACCCTGAACTGTAGATACCCGTCACCAGGGGTAGCAGTGATCGGCACTTGCTGTAAACTATGATTTTTGATAGATTCAGATCTCTGCTCACCCGGCGAGAGCCTGACATGTTTGGTTTAGCAGTCCACCTGACTCAGTCCATCAACGTCTCAAATTAAATCTGATATCGAGATACATATCGGCCACCAACAATTCACTCTGATATCGTAGATACACATCGTCCACCATCAATTCACGGTAGGTCCCATCATGAATAATGTTTACTGACTCTCATATTCACTGTAGGCTCCATTATGAAGTGTCTAACACTGACTCTTGTATAGCAAATAGATATCGGCAATCATAAATTCACTGCAGGTCCCATCATGAATTATGTTATACTAACTCTCATATCGCAGATATACATCGGCCACCATCAATTCACTGTAGGTCCCAACATTAAGTGCATAATTTTGATTCCTGTATCGAAGATAAATATCGACAACCATTAATTCACTGTAGGTACCAACATGAAGTTTCTCATACTAACTCTGGTATCGCAGATAAATATCGACCACCATAAATTCACGATACTTCCCAAGATGAAGTATTCTATACTGACTGTTGTATCGCAGATAAATATCGGCAACCATAAATTCACTGTAGACCCCAACATGAAGCACCCTGAACTGTAGATACCCGCCACCAGGGGTAGCAGTGATCGGCGCTTGCTGTAAACTGTGATTTATGAAAGATTCACATCTCTCTGCTCACCCGGCGAACGCCTGACATGTTTGGTTTAGCAGTCCACCTGACTCAGTCCATCAGCGTCTCACACTAACTCTGATATCGTAGATACATAACGGCCACCAACAATTCACTCTGATATTGTAGATACACATCGGCCACCATAAATTCACTGTAGGTCCCATCATGAATTATGTTTACTGACTCTCATATTCACTGTAGGCCCCAACATGAAGTGTCTTACACTGACTCTTGTATTGCAGATAAATGTTGGCAACCATAAATTCACTGCAGGTCCTATCATGAATTATGTTATACTAACTCTCGTATGGCAGATATACATCGGCCACCATCAATTCACTGTAGGTCCAAACATTAAGTGCGCAATTTTGATTCCTGTTTCGCAGATAAATATCGGCAACCATCAATTCACTGTGGGTCCCAACATGAAATACGTTATACTGACTCTGGTATCGCAGATAAATATCTATCACCATAAATTCACCATAGGTCCCATGATGAAGTACACTATACTGACTCTTGTATCGCAAATAAATACAGGCAACCATTAATTCACTGTAGGTACCAACATGAAGTTTCTCATACTAACTCGGGTATCGCAGATAAATATCGACCACCATAAATTCACAATACTTCCCAAGATGAAGTACACTATACTGACTGTTGTATCGCAGATAAATATCGGCAACCATAAATTCACTGTAGACCCCAACATGAAGCGCCCTGAACTGTAGACACCCGCCACCAGGGGTAGCAGTGATCGGCGCTTGCTGTAAACTGATTTATGAAAGATTCACATCTCTGCTCACCCGGTGAATGCCTGACATGTTTGGTTTAGCAGTCCACCTGACTTAGTTGATCAGTGTCTCACATTAACTCTGATATCGTAGACACATATCAGCCACAATCAATTCACTGTAGATCCCATCATGTTATACTGACTCTCGTATCGCAGATATACATCGGCTACCATAAATTTACTGTAAGTCCCAATATAAAGTGTGTGATTCTGACTCTTGTATTGCAGATAAATATTGGCAACAATTTATTCACTGTAGATTCCAACATTAAGTGTGTAATTCTGCCTCTGGTATCACAGACAACCATCGGCCACCATAAATTCACCATATGTCCTAAGATGAAGTAAACTATACTGACTCTTGTATCGCAGATAAATTTAGGCAACCATAAATTCACTGTAGACCCCAACATGAAGCACCCTGAACTGTAGATACCCGCCACCAGGGGTAGCAGTGATCGGCGCTTGCTGTAAACTGTGATTTATGAAAGATTCACATCTCTCTGCTCACCCGGCGAACGCCTGACATGTTTGGTTTAGCAGTCCACCTGACCCGGCGCCACCCGGGCCAGCAGTAATCTGCACCGACAGGCCCGGCAACGGGCTAATTAAATCAGCTCACTGGTTACCGGTGATGGACGCTCGCCGGGAGCCTGTTCCTAAAATCACCAGCGGCAATGTCGTCTGGGAAATAGACACGTTAAACATTCATAAATCCTCCTTTATGGTTTCCTAAATTTCACATACATGGTATAGACTCATTTGTGAATGTATGGGAAGCATTTATCGGCTGGAATATGGATCGTTTTTTAAAGGTGGAGTTTGTGGTTCGACTGGTGGTGGTTTCAGGAACCAGCCCCTGATGCGGGCGACGCAACACGCTGACAAGATGGCGTCAAAGCGGCGCCGCGCGACCTGCATTGTTCCCGCCTCTGACGTCATCTTGGTGCCATCCATCACGCCCCGCGCGCCCCCGTGCGACGAGACTTGGAACTGCTTATGGTATTATCGTCTGCCCGGAAGTGGACGTCGAGCGGAGCAGTGCACACCATAGAGAGTTGACGGGAGAGGTGCAGGGAATAGGATCCTAAGAAGGAGAAGTGCATCAAATGGATTCTCATCAAATATAAATCTCTTGATTCTGCGAAGATTTTGTTCTGGAGATTTTATTAAACATATATGCTGGCCCTGTTCTGCATGTATGAATGAAATATCACGGCCATTGTCTTACTCTATCCTGTATTGTTATGCTGATAATTTTTTGTTAAACAGTAGTAAGCCGATGAATGTGAGTACAATAACAATACGACAGAACTGGTACAATATAGTGCTCTGATTTATTTTTCCAAAACCCCCTCAGTTGTAGAACGCCGATAGGATGTTTTGTCTTTTATATTGGCTGCCATTCTGACAAGGATAAAGTGCTGCTTAGTGCAGGTTGCCAAATCTGAGAAAATATCTCAGTTCCCTAACGTTTTGTGGAAATAAAATGGTGACGATGGTACTGACATATGCCACGGCATAAAGGGGGGGTCGTCCACCAACCACGACAAGGCTATGACAATGGCTTTCCGACAAGGTCCACGAAAGGCCCACGATTGGAAGGGTTGTCGTAGCCTTGTCATGGTTGGTGGACCCTAGTTCCCGACAAGAGGCTACGACAAGGCCACGACAGGCTGCGACATGAAGCTTGTCGGGGGCCTGTCGGGGGCCTTCTGACAAGGTTACGACAAAATCAAACATGTTCGATTTTGGAGCCTTGTCATGGAGTGTCGTGGCATGTCGGGGGGCTGTCGCAGAGGTCTAGGATAGAATATTTAGGGGGTGCGTCCACCAACCACGACAAGGCTACGACAATGGCTTTCCGACAAGGTCCACGACAGGCCTACGATTGGAAAGCGTATCGTAGCCTTGTCGTGGTTGGTGGACCCTAGTTCCCGACAAGAGTCTACGACAAGGCCACGACAGGCTGGGACTGGAAGCTTGTCGGGGGCCTGTCGGGGGCCTTCCGACAAGGCTACGACAATATCGAACATGTTCGATTTTTGCTACGACTAGACCTTTGTCGTGGAGTGTTGTGGTTTCCTCGATATAACTGTCGTAGTGTGTCGGGACCATGGACGCCTTTTTTTCGGCAACCACCGACGTCTACGACACGGCCCGATAGCGCTGTCCCGACACTGCTCTTCTCACGACAAGGCTGCGACAAGGTGCCGATAGGAACTTTCTTGTCGGCGCGTGTCGCAGCCCTGTCGTGGTTGGTGGACGCACCCCCTTAGGTGGAGCGTGCAACCTACTACACGCCCTGACAACGCTGTCCCCTTCTCACGACAAGGCTATGACAAGGCCACGATTGGGACTTTCTTGTCGGGGCTTGTCGTAACCTTGTCGTGGTTGGTGGACGCCCCCTTTATAGGTGCAGCAACGCAGATAATATGAAATGTATACATGTATATGTGTCGGGAGGCGGGGGGGGGGGGGGGGGGTCGTGCACGGCTTGCACATACTAGCGAATGCTTCCGACATAGTTTAGTCCCTATGATAAATGAACTTTGTTGGAAGGCCTACGACACAGCCTTTCTGCTGAAACCAAGTCCCTTTTTGACTTCTATGGACAGGTAGATGTACAAGTCGTGTACCGATATCATTCATTTAGGTACGCACTATTTCTTCACAGGCACAATTTTTCCATATGTTCCATCTTTTGCAGGCCGGAGCATAAAACATATCAGTATGCTCCGAGTATGGTGTTACACACTTCCTACATGTTTTCTGTAGACACTTTGTATGAGGTGGATATATCTGTATGCTCCGGGTATAGTGTTACACACTCCCTATTTGTGTTTAATGGCTACTTTATATTAGGTGGATAATAAAAATACTGAACATACCTTCATATTGGGAAGAAGTACAATAGATAAATTACCCAATGACGTATTTTTGCCCTTGTGTTTCTGTATTCGATCTGTTACCTTATTAGCTATGATGTCCTGTATTCTGTTTATTAGTAACGAAAGAACGCACAGTACCATTGATGCCTATATATTAGCTCATAGTTTAGTAAGATAGCTGTGTATGCGTACCCACATGAGGCACTGCCAAATGTGGCCGCAAATACAGTTATATCCTTCTATCAAAAATTAGATGGTGATACCATCAAAAATGGAAAATACAGTAGAACCCTGCCTAACGGACACCCCGCGTAAGCGGACATCCCGCATTAACAGGCACCATTGCCCGGAACGGATTCCTCTATTAAATGTTGATTTTAACCCCGTGTAAGCAACCACCCCATATCAGCGGACACTTTGGTTCGAAACGGGGAGTAACCGCTAACGCGGGGTTTTACTTTATCTATGAAATTATGGTCAATAAAAGCTATACTATCGCTGAACTAATCAGCATAAACCAAAATTGTCGATATTCAACTCATACTTGTTTGATCAGGTTATGACAATTTGCGACATGTGTGTACACAATTAAAAAAAACGAATCTTTTATTTATAGTGAAACAAAGCTCAGCCTCTCATGAGGCTGGTTTTCAGATTTTTGGCAAATTTTACAAGCATACGATTCCCTTTTTCATAAAACTGGAGGAGGAGGAAATGTGTTTTATCTCACCCCAGGAATAGATGTCCATAGGCTTAACATTGGAAACTCGTTCTCCATGCCCCTACAAGTATTGCAGTCCGTTCTCCATGGTCTATATCCAGTGTATTCTCCATTATTTTAGAGTGTACAGGGGTGAGATAAATACAGAAAGGAACTCATTTTGGTCTGAGAAGTAATTCTGCAACTCGTTTGAATGCTACGTGATCACACCGCATCAAACTCGTGGAGAACGACGACTTAGACCAAAACTTGTTGGATTCTTCTTTAGTACCACGAGTACTGTAACGGCCACCCATAGCGGCAGACCGCCAAAGCCCCTATAGTCTAAGAGGGGACCCCCACCTACCACAATAGGCCACGACATGCTTCCCGATCTACGATTTGAAATGGGGAAATCGTGACCTATCGGGAGGTCCCCGATTTGGCCCAGAATCGTAGTCCTCTGTCGTGATCCAATCGGTCAATCATACGCGCTGACCACGATATCTTCCCGATAGGCTACAATACCATACGACAGGCTACGAAATTTCCAACATGTTGGAAATTATCGGGACCTCTACGATTGGCGTTTTCATCGTAGCCTATCGTGAGCTGTCGTAGACGGAATCGCAGAAACCTGTCCCACCTACCACGATTTTGCTAGACCTCATGCTACAATCGGAATGGTGTTGGGAAGGCCGTCGTAAGGCCAATCGGGACCAGAATCGTAGTAGGTGGATGCCAGGCCTTAAGGCCTGGCATCCACCTACTACGATTATCGGAAAGGTGCAAAATCGTAGACATATGTCAATACATGCCAATCCACCACGCATTGTATGAGGTTTTTTTTGGTGCCTTATTGCAGAAACGTGGTCAATTGCCCCGATATAATAATGTGACCTTCCGACACGATTATCACTTTTTATCGGGAAGCGCATCGTAGACCATGTCGGAGCCATATTGTAGTAGGTGGACGCCGGGTCTAAACAAACAAATAAAAATAAATAGTCAACGTACCTTCAAGCCCAAGGCCCATCTAACGATGAAGGGTTGAACGATTAGCTCGCAAATCGTATAGAAGTCGGTGAACTTGTCGCAGGCAAATTATGTAACCCTTCGCTCAACTAGCAGACGTCGAGGAGAGTGGTTGGTGGGTATTAATCCTAAGCAAATCAGTCTACTAATCGGTGGCTCACCCTTGCCTATATAACTGTCCTACATCTACCGATTACGGCCGACTCCGTTAGGATGCCTCACCTGAGACAAATTACCGTCCGTTTGTCGCCGATAAAGGTACATGAATGTTCCGAAATCGGTAGATGGGCATTGGGCTTTAGATACGAGGAACGATCATCAAGCAGGGAGCCATGCCTCAGTCTCAGTCTCTGTACTCGGTCTCTGTACCCAGTCTCTTCACTCAGTCTCTGGTGTGTATGGAGACCTCCTCAATCCATGCCTGACCTTCCCGCTCCTCTACTCTGAACCTAATGACCTCACACGCGCCCATCCCCGCTCAGGTCACTCTCTCCTCCTGGGAACTAGGACGTCAAGCTCATCTTTTAAATCAGGCCGGCCGTTTAATTGCCGCTCCAGGAAAGTGTGTGCCTAATGACTGGCAAGTAGGTGAAGGTCTAATGAACACGACGTTAGGCCTAACGGTGAGGAAGGTGTAGGCCTAGTGAACACCATGATAGGCTTAGCAGGCAGGTAAATGTAGGCCTAATGAACACCATGATAGGTTAAGCAGGCAGGTAGGTGCACTTATGTCGGCCTAATGACCACCATGTTAGGCCTAACGGTCAGGTAGGTGTAGGCCTAATGACTACCGCGTCAGGCCTAACGGTAAGGTAGGTGTAGGCCTAATGACCACCATGTTAGGCTTAGCAGGCAGGAAGGTGTAGGCCTAATGACCACCATATTAGGCTTAGCAGGCAGGTAGGTGTAGGCCTAATGACCACCATGTTAGGCTTAGCAGGCAGGAAGGTGTAGGCCTAATGACCACCATGTCAGGCCTATCAGGCATGTAGGTTTAGACCTAATGACTGCCGCGTTAGGCTTAGCAGGCAGGTAGGTGTAGGCCTAATGGCAAACACGTCAGGCCTAACGGTCAGGTAGGTATAGGCCTAATGGCCATCTTCAGGTCTAGTAGTCAGGTAGGTGGAGGCCTAAGGACAACCTCATCACCGTCCTTGTTTTTGAAAGAAATGAAGAAAACCATATTTTTCAGTACATTTCCAATATAAATCAAGCAAATGAAAAAGGGTCTATTTTAGAACACATATCTAACATGAAAATGGGGGGTCACCGTGATATTTTTTTAAATTATAATCAATATTATGATAATTTTATATTAGAATATATAGAAATTTTTTAATATATTTTTTCACATAGTAAAACCCATGTCATTTTCTGCAGACTTTCACAGAATATAGTACATATATAGTACTACTTATTTATGTTTTAAAAACTATAGGGCCTTCTTTTTGAAAGAATTGAAGAAAACCATATTTTCGGTACATTTCCTATGTAAATCAAGCATATGCAAATTGGCCTATTTTACATATTAATATTTGATAAACTATTTATTAAACACAAATTTTAATTTACTCATGTAGAATTAGAATGAATTCCGAGAAACCAGTTTTGACTATTATTTAACATTATCTAAAAATCACTAGGTGGCACCACTGTGAATTGTAGGATATTCCTTTAAGCTCCATAATGCATAACAGATTTTTCAAATGTCTGGCAGTTTGGTCGGTGAATATGTAGGAGGGGAGCAGACTGTGCTCTGATATCAGCTGTATGACAAAAGTCAGCATTTCTTGATCGCATAGACATGAAATATAATAAACGACTGTACATTCTTTCATCTAAATACGGGACATTGGTAACATTATAGAAAGTCACCACAGGAGTATAGATGTTCGATCCTAAGGCCCGGCGTCCACCTACTACGATATGGCTCCGATATGCGATACGATAGAAAATCCCAATAGAAAATCAAAATCGCGTCGGAAGGTCCCCTATTATCGGGGCAGTTGACCACGTTTCTGCGATTACGCACCGATAAAAACCCCAGACAATGCGTGGTGGATTGGCATGTCTAGACATGTTTACGATTTTGCACCTTTCCGATATGTCTCCGATATTTGCTTTTTGTATCGGTGCCATATCGGTAGGTCTAACTTTCAATCATATTAGGTGGACGCCAGGCCTAAGCAAATCCAGGGCCCTGTTTTTCAGTCAAGACATAATCGCCCAACGATACCCTAAGACATCTCCGCGATTGGAAGACAGTTTGTAAGACACAAAATGGCGGCTGTGCTATAGACAGTGTCTCAGCGCGGCACATTCGATCGCCGCTAAAAATTTCCTTGTCTACTTTAAGACAAGTATGGAATTGTCGTAGGCTCTATCAAACCTCACTGTGCGCATATAGAGAATTTCCCGTGCTTCTTATACGAATTTAGCAATAAAATTTTAACACGAGTACGGGATACATATAACTATAATCGTACCAAATATGAAGAAGATCGTTCCGTTCCACCGTTTTTCGCGTTTGAATTTCGTCATAGCAAACGTCTGCTCTGGTGGCCAGTGTACTCTTCTGTCAAGGTCGCCGCATAGATTAGCGGAGGCGTGCTGAGAGATAGAGGAAGGAGTACCACATGTCTGTGCCGCTTCCATCCAAGAGGAGAATAAAAAATGGTTTACTCTCCAGTCCTCAGTATAAAAAGAGACGATACATTTAATGTTACCTAGGTTATAGTTTGTCGGGAAATCACTGCTGTTACATCCACTGCGCAAAAACCACAAGTTTATTCATATATAGTGGTTAAATTACTTTCTGGGCGTTCCCAGAAAAAAAAATTTGTTTATTGAGCGCGGGAAATCGCGCTCATATACGTCATCTAGAAGTTAGAATGCTCACACAGGCTTTCAGCTTACTGCAGAGAATCTAACACTTCACTATCCATGCTCCAACTATAAAGGCCTGGTGAAATGGACAGGTGTCCAGTATCACAGTCTGACCATACCCCTGCCCCACTACTGACTTGATTCCTAAAAATAGTTCAAAACTGATGGGACACACCTAAATACATTGTATTCAAAGTGTCACATATGATTGGGCACACTTGAGCCTGTCGTAATCAGATATATTCCCTACATGGCACAGAGCCAGCGAACCTGTTTGACCAGTTATTAACCCTTGTGCTTTTAGTGACCAGAGGCTGATTCAAGACTGTTGTAAGACTGATACAAGACTTGTAAAACTGTTGTGAGACTGTTGTGAGACTGATGCAAGTCTGTTGCAAGACTGTTGCAAGATTGTTGCAAGACTATTGTAAGACTGTTGTAAGGCCAATACAAGACAGTTGCAAGACTGTTGCAAGACTGTTGTATGACTGTTGCAAGACTGTTGTAAGACTGTTACAAGACTTGTTAGGCTGCTATAAGACTTGTAAGACTGTTATAAGACTGTTGTAAGACTGATGCAAGTCTGTTGCAAGACTGTTGCAAGATTGTTGTAAGACTGTTGTAAGACTATTGTAAGGCTGATACAAGACTGTTGCAAGACAGTTGCAAGACTGTTGCAAGACTGTTGTAAGACTAATACAAGGCTGTTGTGAGACTAATACAAGGCTGTTGTAAGATAGTTGTAAGGCTGATATGAAACAATTCTCATATAAGCCTTACAGCAGTCTTACAACAGGCTGACAACAGTGTTGTATCAAACTTACAACAATCTTACAATAGTCTTGTATCAGTCTTACAACAGTCTTGTATCAGTCTTAGAACAGTCTTGTGTCAGTCTTACAACAGTTTTGTATCAGTCTTACAACAGTCTTGTATCAGCCTTTCAATAGTCTTGTATCAGCCTTACAACAATCTTACAAGAGTCTTACAAGAGTCTTCCAACACTCTTACAAGAGTCTTGTAAGAGTCTTGCAACAATCTTGCAGCAGTCTTAAAACAGTCTTATAAGTCTTGCAACAGTCTTAAAACAATCTTACAACAGTCTTGCAACAGTCCTACAACAGTTTGTAACAGTCTTGCAACAATCTCACAACAGTTTGTGACAGTCTTGCAAAGTCTCATAACAATCTTACAACAGTCTTGCAACAGTCTTACAACAGTCTTTAATCAGCCTCACAATAGTCATGTGTCAGCTTTACAACAATCTTACAACGGTCTGGCAACACTCTTACAACAATCTCGCAGCAGTCTTACAAGTCTGGCAACAGTGTTAAAACAGTCTTGTAAAAAATAAATGTTTAGGGTAAAGATATTCAACACAAGGTGATCTCTACCCCAGAAAAATTGGAATTATCATGTGAGAGTTTATTGTCCTTTAGAAGTACCGCGCTCATCCATTGTAAATGGAAATATCATTAGCTCCTAGTTCATATATACGCCATCGCATAAGTGCATGTATCGGCTGTATATTGACACGTTTCCTCCTCTATATATACGTCAGCGTAATGGCTGTATTTGCTGCAAAGCGTATATGAAGAGAAATATAATGTGCGGGACATGTATACGCAGGTCGTATACATTTTACACGCTATAGATGAGGCATATACACAAAGGAAAATAGGACTATCTTGTATACGCAAATTCATACCTATATACGCTGGGTGTATACATATATAAACTAGTGGTTTTCGCGCAGTGATCCCACAATGCACGAGCATAATTGCGGGCGTTACCTGGTCTAATATGTTGGGAGGACATAAGACAGGCTTCCAGGTTATTTACTCTTGGGCACAATGGCGGCGCCTTGGAAACATTGCATATATCTGCCGTATACACAGCAAACAAAGGCTGTGATGCACCTCAGGCGGATGTTCAGTAAGGCTATTCTAATGGGGCGATCTGGCGATGTTTAAGTCGGGCCCTCGCCATCTCCTCAATCAATACTAAGTTGTCCTGTGCAGTAATAAAACGATGTTCCTGTAAACGCACAAATTTCGATCCGAACTCAGGCCCCGGGACGTTTACAGCGAGGTGTTTACAGGCACAACGTTTTATTTTTACTATTTACCTTCAAAACATTAATATAGTTACCTTAATTAAGTTGTAGGAGCCAATTTGGGCACAGAAGGGTCGACAGGAACCCTAGCTTTCGCTTCGATCGTGGAATGCGGATGTGACATTGTCGCATAGAAACACACATAGCAACCTGCATAGCAACACTTCTTGTCACTTGCAAACCGGTGGGAAACCAGCGGGAAAACGTCGGGAAGAAAACATAGCAGTTGTTCTCTCATTGCACTCCTGTTTTTAAGGTGCTTGCCATGTTTATTCAGGTTTTTATTACAATACTTCAAAGTTTGTCTGTAATTCATATATGCATTTTTGATTTTACAGTATTTCAGTAAGTCTTCTTTATGTACTCCAACGTTAACGTTACCGATGTCGAAGCGGAGATACCGGCGGCCATTTTTAAATATCGAACACGTAATCATATCCGTTATGACCGTGAAATGAACCCTGATATACTGCACAGCTGTGCAGTACATCATGGGGAGCAGCGTGTAGTAATTACGTCACTTACGGCAGTAAGTATATAGTAAAATCTTTTATCATGCCGCCTTTGTCTCCTTTCACCATCCCAGTTAAAGATGAAGCCTGGGACCTGTTTCAGTAGTCTCGTGACATTAGGCCTAGACAGACATCAACAGCGGCACCAACAGTGCAAGCAACAGCGGAAAAAGTGTAGCAAATATCAGAGGGTCAGAACGGCCAATCTTCCTCATATTTGGAACCCTTATAGGTTATATGTATCCCCTACTCGTGTTAAAGTATCATCGCTTAATTCCTACGGGAAGTGAGTGAAATTCTGTGTGTCATCGATTGCAGTCTTGTGATCTGTCCGTACGGTGTCACAGACGCCATCTAGACATGTTACGAAACTTCTGAAACAGGTCCCAGGGCATATTGGTCCAGAAATGGATGGCTCCATACATATCTGTGATAACACCTAGAGCGGAAGGCTCTAGACATATCTGTGAGAAAAACTAGAGAAGTGACAGTGGCCTATAATCACTCACTTACTTTTCACTTTCATTATTGAAGAACACATACTTTCTGACCTCCGGTAGGGAAGAACACTTAGTCTGGAGCACAATGACGGCGCCCAAGAAAATATCAAATCAATGCCATATACACAGCAAACAATGGCTGTATTTGCTGGAAAGCGGATGTATATGAAGAGAAATATAATGTATACGCAGGTCGTATGTACATTTTACACGCTATAGATGAGGCGTATACACAATGGAAAATAGGACTATCTTGTATACGCAAAATCATACCTATATACGCTGGGTGTATACATATATAAACTAGTGGTTTTCGCGCAGTGATCCCACAAAGCACGAGCATAATGGCGGGCGTTACCTGGTCTAATATGTTGGACGGACATAAGACAGGCTTTCAGGCTATTTACTCTTGGGCACAATGGCGGCGCCTAGAAAACATTGCATATATCTGCCGTATACACAGTAAACAAAGGTTCAGACATAGCTGAGGTAAGGCGGATGTTCAGTAAGGCTATTCTAATGGGGCGATCTGGCGATGTTTAAGTCGGGCCCTCGCCATCTCCTCAATCAATACTCAGTTGTCCTGTGAGAAAGGCCGCTGTCTGACACCACACCCCGCCCACTCCCCCCGCCCGACATCCGGCCACCTCAGACTGCTGACCGGAAGTGGGCTGCCCCCCGCGGCGGCCAGACGTCGGTAGGGGTCGCAGTTAGCGCCGGAACGTCCCGTCTGGGGGGAAGGTACAAGATGTGTTTCTCCTGTCAACCAATGAGGCCTGGCGCCGACATGGTGAAGGCAGTGGGGCCGGTCTCCCGGGGATGTCATTAGTGTCGGGCCCGGCGCCGGAGTCGCCACGCCCGGCACACGCCGCCCGGCACACGCCGCCCGCCGCCCGCCGCCCGCCGCCCGTCTACCGCCGCCCGCCGCCCGCCGCCCGCCGCCCGCCGCCCGCCGCCCGCCGCCCGCCGCCCGCCGCCCGCCGCCCGCCGCCCGTCTACCGCCGCCCGCCGCCCGCCGCCCGCCGCCCGCCGCCCGCCGCCTGCCGCCCGCCGCCCGCCGGCTGGTTTGCCCTATGGTCCCCCTGTTCTACTATCGCCCTAAAGCCTCCTGTTTTACTGCTGCCCTCTATACCCCTGTTTTCTGTTGCCCTAGACCCCTGTTCTACTGCTGCGTTTTATCCCCCGTTCTACCACTGCCCTCTACCCCCTTGTAAAGATCTGCAGTCGATAATTCTAACTTTGTGGTATTTTTGCGTTGAAAAAGCAGCATTATTAATTATAATATATATATTCAATCTATTCTAAATTCTTTCCTCCAAATCCAAGATGGCCGACACTGGCCAGGCTAATTGGTCCTTCCTGCTGTAGCTATAATCCCCCCTTTGAACCCGGCTTTGGCCGGCGGTTGTTTGTTAACCCAACTTCCTGGAGATGCGGGCGCGCTCGTTGTTACAAAGGTGACGCTAATTGGCGCCTAACACGACCGCCCGTATAAGCGTCTCCACCTGGAGACAAAGGCGTCCCACTGCTATAAAACAAGAGCCCACTAGGGGATTCGTCGGCCCGCCTCGCCCTCCGTGTGGACGAGCACTCGCGTGCTTTGAAGGAGGCCGCCCACAACGCGGAGGTAGCGAGGCAGGCTAACGTTAATCGCCTAAACAAACAAGCCAACGCCCTCCCCCTAGAACCCGGTACCAAAGTGTTCCTACGAGTCCACGAGCCCGGACCGCTGGACCCCCGCTGGGACCCCGGATACCTCGTGACGCGGGCATCCGGCAACGTGGTGCACGTGGTGGGCCCAACAAACAAACGGCGGACGGTTAATCGCAGTCACGTCAAGGCGGCCGATCCGGGCCTCGACTGGGAGGGCTTACGCCCACGCCTCACCCGAGCCCAACGGACGCGCCCCCCGACTGCGATGGCTCCGTCCACACCACGGCCACGCGGCCGGCCGCCCCAGACGCGCGTTGCTTGGATACCCAACCCCAGCGTGCCAGCTGTAAACGCTAATCCTCAAACCCCAATTATCCCACCAACCCGGCCCGCGTCCCCCATGCAGCTAATCCCCGGCAACGACGCATCCCGTCCCCCCTCTGCAACTCCCATGCAATCAACTCCCACAGATGTCCCGACCCGGCCTAACTCCTCCAACAACATGGCCATCGATCTGCCCCCACTCCCCCCTACGGGTCCAAACTCCCTTGCGCCCTCGGCCACCCCCACTCCTCGAGCTAACACCCCCATCCCGGTAATCCACCCCATCACTCCCGTACCACATGTCCCTAATCCCCCTGATGTCAGCCGAGATCGTAAACGTGCGGCTGAACCCGAGACACCCCCTCCCCCCCCACTGGTGCGTGGTCCGGTCACTTCCCTCCCGCTCTCGGGCCGACCCACCCACGCGACGCGGGACGACCTTAAAAGACGGGCGGCGGCCCCGCTCAGTCACTTCACCCGTATCACGCGCTCATTCACCCGGTCGTTGGAAGCAGAGACTGCGAAACGCCAAACCCTCCAGCCACCGGACGAGGCCGAGATACAAGCGGAGAAGCGACTGTGCATTGCAGCCGTCGCCCAGCATTGTCGCCCCCGACACGTCTAAAAACCAGTGAGTAGATCCAACTGTGTGTTATCATCATGTGGATGCCCGTATTTCTGCTATGCTTATACGCCCCCTTCCTCGACGCGGACCTGTTCTCGGACGATGGCATGTTGGTCTACACGGACGGTTGTGCGCGTGCGGTCGCGGCCGCCTGGACTGTCGCCGTCACGATCCGACCACCGTCCCCTCCCTGTGTAGATGACCTCGTACACAACCTAACTGTCGCCATTGACGCTGTCGCGGACGTGATGGAGCCGAATCACGTCCCCTACTGACGCCGGCATTTGTCGCGTTTGCTAACCCGCTTGTCCGAACTACCCAGGGCAAGTCGGATAGTAACCGACGGCAGGCCGGAGGCCGGCCGACGGCGTCGGGGCCTGCTTAATATTGTGGGGTGGGCTGGAAAGGCTCTGTTTGGACTGGCGACTGACCGCGACGTCGCATCATTGCGAGGAGTCGCACGCGACACGCTGGTCCAGCAGCAGCAAATAGCCCACCACCTGGAGCAGATGGTATCGGTAGTAAACGCCACTCGTGGAGGCGTTCTACAGAATGCCGATAACATCGCCACAATAAATGAGCAGGCCGCCCGCGCGATCCACCTCGCGGAAGCCGGAGGTACGATCGCGGTCGGGGCCGACGAAAAGGTGAACAAGGTCTGGATGGCCCGGCAGATTGAGCTGGGCCTACGGATCTTGGAGGAGACGGTGCGCCAACACGAGCTTCGACGAGTGCAATTCCATAATCAACGGATGGAGCTGGAGCGGGGCCAACTGACCGAGGACGTTCTCCCCCGAGAACACCTGCTCCAGGTCCTCCGCCGCCTCCGAGACGCCGGATACCACACCCTCCCGGCGATGTGGTACTACAACTACGTGGACATCGACCCCATCTGGGAGGAGGGACGGGAGTTGATCTACCGTGTTGTTGTTCCCGGGCTCACGAGCGAGGCCTACCTGGTGTACAAGCTGCAGTACTTCCCCGTGCAGCTGGACGCGTCCCACCTGCGGACGGTCCAGGGTAGGCCCCGTTTTGCCGTGAGCTCGTCGTCCTCCACGTCCTTCGTCCCTGATGTCTGCGTAGGTCGGCAGCCACGAGTGTGCAGGCCTACGGTAGTGTATACCGAACGGTCCTGCGAGTCGGCACTCGTGCGCGGGACCAAGCCGACCTCGTGCCACATCGCCATCACCGCCCGGAACAACGCGACGGCCGTAGTGTCGAGGCCCGAGGCAGGAGGCCGACAAGCAGTGGTAGTCGCCTACCAGTCGACCTCTGTGCTACGCCTCTGCACCGGCCGCCCACCCGTGAACCTGCTCGTCAACGGCCCCACCCTCGTCGACCTACCCCCAGGATGTTCGCTGGAGTCGCGTGGGTGGCGCCTACACGGCATCGCGGCTGGGCACCATACCCTCAATTTCCACTTCCGGCGCCCCCTTCAGCTTTCCCCCCTTAACATATCCTGGCCCCGCACCCTTTCTCCCACCTTCTCAGAACCACTCAAACTCCTCCCCCGCGTAGTCCTGCCCGTAATGGAAGTAGGCCGCCTACAGGGCCTACGCTCCCCGACCTCTATTTTATCCTCGGTCCCCTTTGTGTCCACCTCCTCTGTGACCCTGCTAATAGTCCTTATCCTCCTGACGGTCTGTTGCGTGCAATACAAAAAGCTTTGTTGTATCCCCGTCACTCGCTGGTGTTGTAGGTTGATCTGCGTGCGGAGTCCGCCGAGGTCGGCTGAAGAGGACCGCCCACGCGAGGAGATCAGCCTACAGAGCCTACAGGCAGCACCAGCATCCCCCTTTCTGTCCCTCCCTGCCCCCACCATCGTGAGCGAAGATTCCCCCACTGAACCCTCCCCCCAATCCCTACCCGTAATCCCTATACGATCAGAAACCTCGACCGCCCCCATACCCCCTCTCCGCTTACGCCCAACCCTGGAGCGGTTAGCCGGTTCCTTCGCGGACTTACGCCCCCAAGATATATATCCCCGGCTTCCCCCCGTGTAAAACTTTTTTTTATGTATGACACGTTGACGAAAAGGAATTGACCTCCGATTGTGACCAATTGATAAATGGATAGGATCGATTGCTCGGTGAAACCCGTGGGGTGCTTGCAGCCTCGCTGAGACCCACGGGGTTTAGTGTTGCTCGGCCATCGGTAAGGGCCTTGGTTATTCGAAGTGACCTTGGCCCTGTGTTTGGCGGTCAAAGGCTGGCCTTAAGGCCTTATCGCCAGCCCCTTCGCCCCAGACCCTTTGGCCGAAGGATGATTATGTGGAGACACGATTTTGAAGAGGCACGAGGAGCACGAGAGGTCTGCAGCCTAGCTCAGCCTAAATCGTCTGTGTGTGTTTTGTCTAAATATCGTGTGTGTACGATATCGTTGTGTGTTTTTATCGTTTATCGTAGGAACGATTTTTAAGGGCCTATGCGCCCAGGGAGGAGTCCATGATGGGGCCTGCCCTACTAGTCTGAAAACAATTTTTTTTACATATATCAAACATGTTACTTACCGTGCTTTGCCGCGCTAATCTTTCTTCTTGGGTGGGCACGCCGAGAGTGGTTGAGTTATTTTTAGAGTAATTTGAGTATTGCAAAAATTTAGAGTGTTGGGGGAGTGAAGTACGTATGATGCCTACGTATCCCCTGGCACCGGTTGAAATTTTTGGCAATTTTCTAGAAAGAACCACTCTCAGCTGCTTCACAACCCCCTATTTTTTAATAACCACGCTGCACGAGTCTTATATACTTAAGGTGGCCACGCTGCACGACTATATGTCTGGGTTGTTCCTATACTTAACGTGGCCACGCAGCAAGACATTATTTTCCTTTTTTTTTACAAAGTATGGCAATGACACCTATTAATTTATATTGACGAGCTCCTGCCTATATATAATATGCTATGCCTTATATTTTATAAGGAACCGACCATGCTACAATCACAGCCCTGCGCTAAGTACTTCTTAATTCTAAAATGATTCTCTTAATTAATGTCGGTTCCTTAGTCTATTGGCCAGAATTGTTTAATATTATTATGTAATTTCAAATATTAATTCATGTCCTTTTGGAATAGCCCAACGAGGCGACATGGTTAGTATCAAGGTGGATCTGAGACAGGTAGAAATGTTAGTTACAAACCAAAAATTTAAGAAATTATAATCATCTAGTGCATACCAGCCGTGTGCGAATAGTAAGTATTACTCGGAAATTAACCATAAAATTTAATTAAATAACGAGAAATATCGTTTATATTAATTTCTAGACACTAAATCAGGCTACAAGTAGTGATACAGTGAGTTACTATCGGTTAGGTATGCAATAGCTGGAGATGGGCCGATGTTTTAGGCCGCTGAAATTTCTATAAATCGGGGTTAATCGGGAGGGCGCTACGATTTATTTTAGGCCACAGTGTTATCTCACCACTCCTCGGTAACTTGAGTAGACTTGGGGCGGGAAGACGGCAGCGGGTCCGTAAGTGAGGGACTCGGCGTCATGAACCGTAGTCATCCGAAGCTGGGTGCCAGCTGTAGTCGATATGTAGAGAATGGCGATGTCCAGGCCTTAACGTATTGCTCAGATCCACGCTGAAAAACACCAATATTATGTTTTATCACCATGTACATATATGTTTATAATACGGCCACAAGCATATTTTCTACAATCTTTATCAAGATTACGGGAGCTCGTCCTTTTTGTGTCATTTACCGCCCTTATCAATTTTATCGTAATATTTACCGTCCTCAGCGGCGCCAAATTGTCTATTTTTATCGTTGAGCACCCCGCTGCTACTTATATGTCATGCCTTTCACGGCGATATTATCTTTTTTTAGTACTATCAAAATGGCTGCCAGGATGTGCGCTGGTGAGGAGCCTGAGATGTGTAAATTGTTGAATTACCGTTTTTATTGAGGAAAACGTGTAATCTACGTGTGAACTGAGTACGTGTGACTCACATCTATTTTTCTGTAACCCTTTTTATGACCTGATTGTGACATGACGGGCTCCGATCCTCCCGCGAAGTGCTTCGCGTGGGCGGCGGTCTCGGGCTGGCGCCTACGCTGTCGCACTTCGGTAGCCCGGGACGCGGAGTTCCGTCGCGGTCGACCTGTCATCAACGAACAATGTGTGTTCTGCACTTGACAGGCCGTTCCTACGTGTATATACCTCTACAAGAGTAACAATCGTGTCAATCGTGCTAAAGTGTGTTTTAGCGCGATTGACTCCACCCATACGATTGGCGAGCGAGTCAACCAAGAGACACTGACGCCGAAGACCGCTCGCCATACACTGTGAGATCCCTGTGATCTACCCTTTTTACATTAATAACCAACATCCTGAAGCAACAGGATACAGACACTCGTATCCCAGCTTTATATCAAAATGGACTATGCATTTATATTTTATAAAGACATTCGCTGGCCATTTTCTACACTCGCGACTGGTTGTACAGCCGAGTACCTATAACCCGGACACGGTCGGAGCTCTGACGCCGAGCGGGCCGCAGTGACATTTTTTCAAAAATATAACCTGTATTTCTGTTATCATCTCTGTTACTCTTTACCCGTGTGATCTATATGTGTTAATGGTTGAACCTACCTTGTTTGAAGACCCGATGGCCGCCATTGTTTGCGTAAGACCCGTTTGTTTAGCACGCCGAGATGTGGGCGCTGCCATTTTTGTTGTTTCTGGGTGGTGACCGGAAGTTGGGAATTGCTGCCTTTTCATTGGTCGAGAGATCGTGAGCGCGCGCTGGTGGCGCCTCCGCGTTCGCTCGACGAACTAACCGTTCCCGCGCTGGTCTCAGCAGCCGCACGACTGCTCTGAGACGGAGCAAGGCGGTTAGGTTGGTTTTAGCGACTGCACATCTTTTTCTTTTCTTTTAAAGTTCTCCGTTGCTCTTCGAACTCAGGGTGAGGGACGTTTGTAAAGATCTGCAGTCGATAATTCTAACTTTGTGGTATTTTTGCGTTGAAAAAGCAGCATTATTAATTATAATATATATATTCAATCTATTCTAAATTCTTTCCTCCAAATCCAAGATGGCCGACACTGGCCAGGCTAATTGGTCCTTCCTGCTGTAGCTATAATCCCCCCTTTGAACCCGGCTTTGGCCGGCGGTTGTTTGTTAACCCAACTTCCTGGAGATGCGGGCGCGCTCGTTGTTACAAAGGTGACGCTAATTGGCGCCTAACACGACCGCCCGTATAAGCGTCTCCACCTGGAGACAAAGGCGTCCCACTGCTATAAAACAAGAGCCCAATAAACCCAGAGTATTCAGTCTTACCTGGATTCTGTTACCTACAACATCTATGCGTTGACTCCAAACCTTATTTAACGTATATCGACCGCTAGGAGCAGAACCGCTATGGGTATAGCCTAGAAACTTTACACCCTGTTCTACTGCTTACCTATATACCCCTGTCCTAATACTGACACCCAATATCCCCTGTTCTACTACTATCCTATAAGTTTGCCCTATAGCCCCCTGTGGTAAGTTTGCTCTATATCCTCTTGTGGTAAGTTTGCCCTATAGCCCCCTGTAGTAAGTTTGCCCTATAGCCCCCTGTGGTAGGATTGCCCTATAGCCCCCTGTAGTAGGATTGCCCATAGCACCCCTGTAGTTGGTTTGCCCTATAGCCCCCTGTGGTAAGTTTGTGCTGTAGACCCTTGTAGTAAGTTTGCCCTATAGCCCCCTGTGGTAAGTTTGCCCTATAGCACCCCTGTAGTAGGATTGCCCATAGCACCCCTGTGGTAAGTTTGCCCTATAGCACCCCTGTGGCAAGTTTGCCTTATAGCCTCCTGTGGTAAGTTTGCCCTATAGACCCCTGTGGTAAGTTTGCCCTGTAGCCCCTGTGGTAGGTTTGCCCTATAGCCCCCTGTGGTAGGTTTGCCCTATAGCCCCCTGTGGTAAGTTTGCTCTATAGGCCCCTGCAGTAAGTTTGCCCTATAGCCTCCTGTAGTTGGATTGCCCTATAGCCCCCTGTAGTAGGTTTGCCCTATAGCACCCCTGTGGTAGTATTGCCCAATAGCCCCCTGTAGTAGGTTTGCCCTATAGACCCCTGTTGTAAGTTTGCTCTATATCCCCTTGTGGTAAGTTTGCTCTATATCCCCTTGTGGTAAGTTTGCTCCATAGCCCCATGTAGTAGGATTGCCCTATAGGCCCCTGTAGCAAATTTGCCCCATAGGCCCCTGCAGTAAGTTTTCCCTATAGCCCCCTGTGGTAAGTTTGCCCTATAGGCCCCCTGCAGTAAGTTTGCCCTATAGCCCCCTGTGGTAAGTTTGCCCTAAAGGCCCCCTGTAGTAAGTTTGCCCTATAGCCCCCTGTCGTAGGTTTGCCCTATAGCCCCCTGTTGTAAGTTTGCTATATAGCCCCCTGTTGTTTGTTTGCTGTATAGCCCCCTGTAGTAGGTATGCCCTATAGCCCCCTGTAGTAAGTCAGCCCTATAGCACCCCTGTAGTAGGTTTTCCCTATGGCCCCCTGTAGTAGGTTTGCCTTATATCCCCCTGTAGTTAGTTTGCCCTATAGCCCCCTGTGGTAGGTTTGTCCTATAGTCCCCTGTGGTAAGTTTGCCCTATAGCCTCCTGTAGTAGGACTACCCTATGGCCCCCTATTGCCCTTTAGACCCCTGTGGTAAATTTGCCCTATAGCCCCCTGTGGTAAGTTTGCCCTATAGCCCCCTGTGGTAAGTTTGCTCTATAGCCCCCTGTAGTAAGTTTGCCCTATAGCCCCCTGTGGTAAGTTTGCCCTATAGCCCCCTGTGGTAAGTTTGCCCTATATCCCTCTCTGGTAAGTTTGCCCTTTAGACCCCTGTGGCAAGTTTGCCCTATAGCCTCCTGTGTTAAGTTTGCCCTATAGCCCCCTGTGGTAAGTTTTCCCTATAGCCCCCTGTGGTAAGTTTGCCCTATATACCCCTGTGGTAAGTTTTCCCTATAGCCCCCTGTGGTAAGTTTGCCCTATAGACCCCTCTGGTAAGTTTGCCCTATATACCCCTCTGGTAAGTTTGCCCTATAGACCCCTCTGGTAAGTTTGCCCTATATACCCCTCTGGTAAGTTTGCCCTATAGACCCCTGTGGTAAGTTTCCCCTATATCCCCCTGTGGTAAGTTTGCCCTACACCCCCCCCCCCCCCCCCTGTTACCTCCCCGGCCCGGGGTTACTCTCACGGCTCGTACATGCTCTAAAACGTCCCAAGCCCTGCACCAATCACTGGGCACGCTACTCTTATGGCCGGATAATTAGATTTCTCCCCTTCTGTTGTGAAATTGGCGAAGTGGCAGGTGAACAGCTATTAAGAAGTTATGAATAGTTTAGCATGCTCTTAAGAACCAAGCATAGTGCAATCTATCCTTCCTGTTCCCATCGAAGGTGCTTTAGAATTCAAAAAGTGATGTTTCTAATATTGGGTAAAAATTGTGAAACATTTCCATAGATCTTTTATTACCTTCAGTATTTCCGCAACAAGTGATGCATGACAAGTTGAGGGATATGCATCAACTCGTCACCAATTCACTAATCACATTAGGGGTGAGGTTTTAATACATACACAATATTGACTGGTTTCGGACACAAGCGGCCATATGCTCCGAGGAGTTGACGCGTAGATATATCCGAGCGTATGCGAGGATATTGCACAGAGTCAACTCCTCGGAGCATACGGCCGGTTGTATCTGAAACCAGTCTATATTATATCTATTATCCACCTTTTCTGGACAAGTGGCATGTCGATATCAGTTCGTTTCAGTTATGCACTATTTTTCCATACGCACTATTTTTCTGTATGCGCCACCCGGAGCATACAACATATCTGTATGCGCCGGGTATGTGCATACAAACTCCCTATGTGTTTTCTATGGACACTTTGTATTAGGTGGATAATAGATACACAATATTGACTGGTTTCAGATACAAGCGGCCGTATGCTCCGAGGAGTTGACACGTAGTAATATCCGAGCGCATGCGAGGATATTGCACAGAGTCAACTCCGAGGAGCATACGGCCGGTTGTATCTGAAACCAGTCTATATTGTATTTATCATCCACCTTTTCTGGACAAGTGGCATGTCAATATCAGTTCGTTTCAGTTATGCACTTTTTTCCATACGCACTATTTTTCTGTATGCGCCACCCGGAGCATACAACATATCTGTATGCGCCGGGTATGTCCATACAAACTCCCTATGTGTTTTTTTATGGACACTTTGTATTAGGTGGATAATACAATGAGTGATACTAAATCAACAACAGTTATTTCTCTTATTGTAATGTCTCTCAGCGTGTTTAGTATTATAGAGGAAACCTATAAATGTTTAGGGCCAGAGCTCTATCCTATAGAGTTTGAATCACGTAGTAATTCACAAGGTGAAGCCGCGTGAATTACATAGCGATTCAAACGAGATGTGTTTGAGCTCTGACCCTAAACTTGAATAGGTTTCTGAATTTATCTCACCATTAACATTGACTAATGGGCTAACATTTGTGACATAACCTCCTATTCAATACTTTTTTACTTAATACTCAATGGGCGTTGGATACGAATTCCCAAAGTTAAGTCTATGGGGGAAAAATACCAGGGGTGAGATAAAATCCTTTAATCATGTTCTTGTCAGATTACCTACCATAAAGAGACAAAGATTATCCAAAATGTTAGAAACTTAAGAGTTGTATATCAACCAGAGAAACTGTACTAATAAAATGTGAAAACGAAAAGAACTTAGACAGGTGATATTCCTATACCGCTTGTAAACTGGGTATGTGATTATTTGTCCCAACGCTCGCAAAGAGTTTTCATAAATGGAGTTATGTCAAAAACAGTTGATGTATCTTTTGGAGTCCCCCAGGGATCCATTTTAGGTCCCCTCCTTTTCAATTTATTTATAAATGACATGTGTAGTGATGTAAATCTTTCCAATTGTATCCAGTATGCAGACGACATTGTTATCTATTGCAATAAAACCGATCAAGTGGTAGCACAAACGAGTCTTCAATCTTCAGTTAACAAAATAAGTTCTTGGTGTGACGTTAATGGCATGACCATTAACACAGATAAAACTAAGGTTTGTTGGGCAGCTTCAGAGCGACGATTTCGTTTTTTACCTGAATTGCATATTGAGTGTAAAAATAAAAAACTCGCTGATGTGCCTTCATATAAATATTTAGGTGTGCAAATTGACAGTTTTCTAAATTTTGATGTACATGCTAAAGAAATAAGAATAAATGCTAGTGCACAGGTTACGATCTTCCATCAGTCAGCAAACGGCCCTGATTATTTACAAAGTTATCATTAGGCCTACGTTAGAGAACTGTTCCTTTATACTTGATAGTGCTTCCAAAAAGAACATTGAAGCGTTACAAATAACGCAGAATCGTGCATTGCGTGTAATATTGAAAAAGCGGGTACGAGGAACGAACATACGTGAAATGCATGCACTACTCAAAGTAGACTACTTGGACTAATGTCGAAATATGCAACTTCTAAACATGCTGTATAAACGCTCAAAAGATATTGACTTAATAGATGAGATAATACGAGGAACAAGAAGTGATGTCAAAATAAAGTTTTAAAAGTGTAGAATAAATTGTAATTGTTATATCAAATCCCCACAGCACCGAGGAGAAATATTATGGGACACATTGAGTGGAAGTACTCAGAAATCGGACAGTAAAAGAACTTTCAAAAAGTGTATAAAACTGATTTATGCTACTTATGAGTAATAGCTTGTGCTCTTATCTCAATCTTCATCATTATTATGAATTGTAAATCTCCACGAGGATTATCTAGATGTACGTTGTTGTATCGGATTTTTTCCTGACATTGGAAGATCTACCGTAAGGTAGAAATGTTTTGTATCAATAAAAAAAAACAAAAAAAACGCAAAGCTGAAAGTTACATAGTTACCGCGGAACTGGACGGAATCTAACATTGTATTCTTATATATAGATAAAAAAAAGGGGAGCAATAGGAAAAAGCCCACAGTATCTAACATTTTATTATCCAACTTATACATAGTGTCTATAGGAAACGCATGGGGATCGTGTATCTACATACCGGGAGCATACCAATATGTTGTTTGCTCCGGGTTGCAAAAGCCGGCGCATACGGAAAAATAGTGCATATGAAAAAATAGTGCGTACCTAAATGAACTAATATCACAGTACGCCACTTGTCGGGAAAAGGTGGTTAATAAATACAATAAAGACTGGTTTCAGATAAAAGCGTTTGTATGCTCCTCGATGCTGACTAAGCAATATTCTCGCACTACTAGACCAGCCTATGATTCAAGGTCTGGGATCTGGAATCATAGGCTGGGACCCGTTTCAAGAGCCTGTAGGACGTCCGTTATTGTGTCCTGCGACACAATAGCGGCAGTTCGCTTTGCAATACTTTAGTGACAACCCACTTAGCGACATTGGGTAGCAGACAGACGCAAATAGTGGCTTGTACCATTTCAGAAGACTGTTGTCCAGTCACTAAAAGGGTCACTGTAGTGTCTTAAATAGCGAGAGGGTATACACTCTCGCTTTTCATGTCACAAATACATAACTTTACTTTTCATAGGAATAAAGCTATGAAACTTTAACCCCAGTTAGGGACACATATATAGCATATAAACATGCCCAATATGAAGGAGATTGGCTCATGCAATCCAACATATTCACATTTAAATTTTGTCATAGCAAATGCTGCTCTGGTGGCCAGTGTAGAATTATTCAAGTGCTGACACTAATTTATGCAGTGACCTTCACTTTGATGGCACTTGTTCCCGGTGGGACATGTGTATGTGAGATGGGGTACCCTACATGTTTTTCCGCTACCTGTCCCAAACTAGGGACACATCCACAATAGTGACAAGACACACCTCCCCCACAGTAACATGCGTTCTGAAACGAGACCGAAGATTTTCTGCTATTCAAGTCACTATTGGGGTCACTAAACATGTCACTAAGTGGCCTCGTGACCCATTCTATTGAAACAGGCCCCTGGTTTAGTCGTTGAATGCCTGTTACAGTATAGTGCTTAACTGTGTTGTGTCGCCCAAATGGACTTATGGTGTACCACATCTCATTACATTCACATTCTTCCGACGTATCTTTTGTACGAATAGTGTTAATCACAGTCAAAAACTTTGTGTATGAAATGCATAATTGTAAGAGAAGATTCATACAAAACCTGCTATTGCAGCAGACTACCCGTGCAATTTTTGTTCAATTGAAAAAAAAAAAAAAAAAAAAACTGCACTCGGACATTACTACGCGTCAACTCCTCGGAGCATACGACCGCTTGTATTTGAAACCAGTCAATATTGTGTATTTATTCTTATACATGTATTTAAATAAAAAAGGGGAGCAATAAGAAATAGACCACAGTATGTTACATCTGTGTATCCATATTCATTTTACTATGTATGCGTATGTTTTAAAAGAACTTAGGAAATTCAGCTTTGAATGTATTCCTTTTAGTACCAATAGATATTGCTAAAAATTAAATCCGATTTTCTTATTTCTAGCACTCCATAGAATTCATGTTTTAGAATTCTACTTATAATTCATATCTATTAAGAACAACATTAGTCATCATGTTGAGGCTCACACTGCGGCTCAGGGAGCCCTTGAAAAATAATTCTACGACAAAAATAAAATCTTCCAAGACTGGTTGGTGCCAAAAAGTAGCATAAAAAATGTGTCTTCATGTACGATCCTAGATTATGAAACAGGCCCAAGGAGCCTGAAAACAGAGACTGAGGTTCGGAGAGTCGTCGTCAGTGATTTTGTGAACTGCTCCACGTGGGGACAGTAACGACTTTACCCGCCCTAGATGGAGGCGGGATTTGTGAGTCACGACGCTAACTGCGCCACAAACTATCAATCAGCGGTCGAGGACGGCGGCGGGTGACGAATTACCGCCTCCCCAAATTGGAGATTGATCTTTTGTCCGTCTGGCTGAGTTTTGTGGCTTCCCTGCACTTAACTGAATCTCATCGGCGCTGACTGACTCAACTGTGGGTGTGCAGAGTTCCACTGAGATCTCGATGTACTGCGATATGCCCTACGATGTACTTCAGAAATCCAGATGTATTATGATAGGTCTACGATGCACCTCCCGACACAAAATCGCTATCGCGTCGTAAAGCCCCATGTACTACAAAAGGCGCTCACTGACTCAACTGTGGGTGTACAGGGTCCAATGAGCTTGCGATGTACTGCGATTTAGATCCTTTATTTCATTCTGTTTAGAACAGTTCTTCCATGAAACAGGCGATACATATACATATAATACATCTGAGCAACAGAAAGGTAGCAAAATAATAATAATGATAATAGTAATAATAATAGGTGATATTTTTTATGATAATGAGATATAGATAAATATATAGACAGTATCGATTGTTTAAAATGCGAGCGAGGCCTTACGATGTACTTCAGAAATCCAGATGTACTATGATAGGTCTACGATGCACCTCCCGATACAAAATCCCTATTGTGTCGTAAAGCCAAATGTACTACAAAAGGCGCTGATTGACTCAACCGTGGGTGTGTAGGGTCCAATGAACTCACGATGTACTGTGATATTCCTTACGATGTACTTCAGAAATCCAGATGTACTATGATAGGTCTACGATGCACCTCCCGACACAAAATCGCTATCGCGTCGTAAAGGTCAATGTACTACAAAAGGCGCTGACTGACTCAACTGTGGGTGTGCAGGGTCCACTGAGCTCGCGATGTACTGCAATATTTTTTTTTTTTTTTTTTTGTTGGTAATTTTTTATTCAGGGAAATGTGTTTATAACATTAATATACCAGGTTCGGCATAAGTTGCCGGTCTTCCACCCGGGCCCTCTTACATCAGGGGATAGCCAAGTAGATCGATACAAGTAGATAGTCACAATCAGGATAACAATATCAAGGTTTTGTTAGATTCGTTGATGAAATGAAATGGGTTGATATGAATGAACGCGTTATAGCACAATAACAAATTTAGGTTAAGACCCCTAGATTGGTAGACAGTTGGCTTGTCAGTTTAACTAGCAAGGCTTTGACCTTTTTTGTTGATAGACAATCGGCTTGTGAATAAACAGTATCCAGTAAGACAGTATTGGGCAGTTGCTATGTTACCGAGCCCTTTTTCGTATAAACTTCAGTATAAAATTATACAGTTGTTCCGTTAACAATGACACAAGTAATATACCAATATATATAATAATATTGTCATATGCCCTACGATGTACTTCAGAAATCCAGATGTACTATATTAGGTATACGATGTACCTCCTAATACAAAATCGCTATCGCGTCGTGAAGCCCAATGTACTACAAAAGGCGCTGACTGACTCAACTGTGAGTGTACAGGGTCCAATGAGCTCACGATGTACTGGGATTTTTTATTTTTATTTTTTTTTAAATTTAGATCCTTTATTTCATTCTGTTCTTCCATGAAACAGGCGATACTCATACATATAATACATCTGAACAACAGAAAGGTAGCAAAATAATAATAATGATAATAGTAATAATAATAGGTGATATTTTTTATGATAATGAGATATAGATAAATATATAGACAGTATCGATTGTTCAAAATGCGAGCAAGGCCTTACGATGTACTTCAGAAATCCAGATGTACTATGATAGGTCTACAATGCACCTCCCGACACAAAATCGCTATTGCGTCGTAAAGCTCAATGTACTACAAAAGGCACTGACTGACTCAACTGTGAGTGTGCAGATACCACTGAGCTCATGATGTACTTTCGATGTACTTCAGAAATCCAGATGTACTATGATAGGTCTATGATGCACCTCCCAATACAAAATCGCTATGGTGTCGTAAAGCCCAATATATTACAAAAGGTGCTGACTGACTCAGCTGTAGGGGTGCAGGGTCCAATGAGATCGCGATATACTGCGATAGGCTTTACGATGTACTTCAGATAGCCAGATGTACTATGATAGGTCTACGATGCACCTCCCAATACAAAATCGCTATCGCGTCGGAAAGCCCATTGTACTACAATAGGCCTTACAATGAACCTCCTGACACAAAATTGGTATCGCTTCGTGAAGCCCAATGTACTACAATAGGTCTTATGATCCACCTCCCGACAGAAAAAAAACCATGAAGCCTGTCGTACTACATAAGGCCTTATAATCCCCCTCCTAAAACTGAATTTCTATGGCTTTGGAGAGCCCAATGTACTACAATAGGCCTTATGATGCACCTCCCTACAGAAAATCGCTATCGCGTTTGAAAGCTCAATGTACTACGATAGGCCTCAAAATGGACTTTCCGACACAAAACAACTCTCACATTGTGATGCCTGATGTACTACATTAGGCCTTATGATCCACCTCCTGAAACTGAATTTCTATTGCTTTAGGAAGCTCGATGTACTACAATAGGTCTTATGATGCACCTCTCAACACAACATCGTCAGAAAGCCCAATTTACTAAGATTTGCCTTATTATAATTTTTTGTATTTGCGTTGTTTACCCTGCAGGGCCATCAGAACGTATTCCGGTTTGCTTTGACCCTGCAGCATTACAAAAAGAACTGCCTCTATACATCTGTTGGATCTTTGACAATGCCTTGTCACAGAATCTCTATGAAAGACCTTGTGATGCACCTCCCGACAAAAATCTCTATTGTGTCATGAAGCCTGTTGAACTACGATAGGCCTTAAGATGCACCTCGCGACACAAAATCGCTACGTCAAACCCATTGTACAACGATAAGCCTTATAATCCACCTCCTGACACAAAATCACTATAGCATTGTGAAACCCATTGTACTATGATAGGCCTAACAATGACCTCCCGAAACAGAATTGCTATCACTTTGGAAAGCCTGATGCATTATGATAGGCCTTATGATGCACCTTCCGACACAAATTCGCTCTCACGTCGTGAAACCTGTTCAACGATGATCAGCCTTACGATCCACCTCATGAAATTTCTATCGCTTCCGAAAGCCTTATGTATTACAATAGGCCTTAAGACGCACCTCCTGACACAAAATCGCCAACGCGTCGCAAAGCTCGATGTACTACGATAGGCCTTATGATACAACTCCTGACAAAAAAACGCTATCGTATCATGAAGCCCAATGTACTGCGATAGGTCTCACAATGCACCTTCCAACACAAAATTGCTATGGCGTGGGAAAGCCCACTGTACTATGATCGTGAAACCCGTTGTACTATGATAGGCTTTTACGATCCACCTCCTGAGACTGAATTGCTATCGCTTCCAAAATACCAATGTACTACGATATGCCTTACGATACACGAATCGCTATCACGTCGTGAAGCCCAATGCATTACGATAGGACTTACGATGCACATCCCCACATGAAATCACTATCGCATCAGAAAGCCTGATGTACAATGTCAAGGGTAAGATTAATTTAGAAATATATTCAAGTTTAGGGTCAGAGCTTGATTCCATCCATTGGAATCATTACATAATTCACGTAGCTTTGCCATGTGAATTACTACGCAATCCAAACTCGATGGGATATGAGCTCTGATCCTAAACCTTCCTAAAGGTTTCCTCTCTAAAATATATACATATAGTTATAATATATATATTATATATATATATATATATATATATATATATATATATATATATAATTTGTACATGAAAAACACACATATAGAAATAACGAATCTGAGAGGTTCAAGGACTTGATAGGATCACATCCTATCTTGTCCCTGTGCAGACAACAATAAAGTGCTTAACACCGAGTCCAATCCCGCATCAAATAGGATACTGGACGTTAATAGGCATTCCAGTGAACGATTAATTGAGATAATATTGTCTCAATTGATCACCGCAGCAACCACTTCTTCCCCTCAGCGCTCTCTTCGCCTGAGCGATAATGAGGGACCAATGAAAAGGTGTATCTTCCGGTTGCGTTTACTGGCAGCCCCCGTGGTGGAAGTATTCTCACCGACCTAGACTGGCTCCGGTCCCTTCATCCCACCCCTAGTATAACATTCCATAGGCTTAACATCGAGATTCCGTATGTCACGCTGACTGGCATACGAAGTTTTATATGCCACTAGTGGCATACAGAATTATTATCACGTAATATTCCAAAATCGATGAGACGGGGTAGGATAAAATCAAAACCTGATTTGATTCGTTTTAATCGTGGCCACCGCATGCCACTCCTGGAGTTTTGACCCCAGACTTCACTCGGCTTCGCCTCATGAAGTCACTTTGCCAAACTCCAGTCGTGGCATATGGTGGCTAAGATTAAAACTCATCCAGTTTTACAATATTATCCTATGGCTACCCTCCTCGCCGGGATATAGGGACTGGTACAATCGGTAATGGTGTTGGATTTCTGGTGCTCTTTAGCTCCAGTATTCCTAACACTTTCCATACAGATATCCTGGCTACTGGTCAGGATATCTGCCGGGAGATTGATACCCGCTCACTTTGATCTCAAGTGGGTCACAGTCAGGAGCAGGCGAAATTTATTGCTATAACAACACAGGCGGCCAGGGAACTGGAAGAGGGAAGGGGGGGGAGTGGTAGGAGGAAGTATAGGGTTACAGGGAGTGGCTTGGAGCCATAAACAGGAGATTCTGTTCATAGTGGACAAGTCCTCGATTCATGGGCCAGTCATAGAAGGATACATACTATAATGAACTGTATTCTGATTGTGTTTGAAATCATTTAATGAATGTTCATAATCAAAGCCTGGAGCAAGTCTATCAGCGACCCTTCGTCTACAAAGCACAGACTGGGGGAGGCTTGAGGATTCTCATGAATAAGAAACGGGTGTGAATGGGAAACCTGGGCCACTGTCGGGCCGCTGTCGGTCCGCCTTTTCCATGTCGCTGGTCTCACAAACGCACCTCCATGCAGCCATTGTATGCGATGCTCATCGGGAACTAGCTAGACGTCTGTGGAGACTTGGAAACAATACATGGCCGCTGTTACTATGCGCCAATCTCGGCACGTTCGTTCTGCCTATTGCCAGTAGGTGGTCGCTCCAGAGAGACCTGCCACCGATTGGGCATCATTTACTTGTTATATGGCAGAATATCGACATTTGATCTAAAGGGTTTTGGAATCTATTATTACATACCTATGGCCGAATGTCTATGAAATACTACCCGCTCCTAGGGGTCCAGTATAAAAAATGTCTGGGCGCCCGTATAGTGGATATTTGTGCGCACTGTGACCATTGGGTCAATTGGTACATTTAATAAGTACGTAAAAGGCGTTTTTTATATTTAGGTATGTAATAATAAGAAAACTTAGTGGCTGAGCCCGAAGGGATGCCATTCTTGGCCTTTTTATGCCATAAATATGTCCCTCTGCCTGCGGCGTCTGGACGTATTTATGGTATAAAAAGACCTCGAACGGCCATCCCTTCCGGCTCAGTAACCACGTTTTCTCTTATTACTTCATCAAAATTGTAATTTTTGTTTGTAATTTTTTACAGTTTATTCTTAAGATGATGCTCAAAATATGATATTGCAATTTACATTGTAGAGAATTCGAGTGGTAGTTTGCTTCTTTCTCGTTAGAGGATGCAGTGTGTCTACCCCTTGCTGTGAGTAGCAGAGCTGGGCCCATGCACAGAAGTGCCATGGGTTTGCGATTTGTTACGTTACCTACTTTATATATAAGGCTGGGTCACAGCTAAGCCAGCAGAGCTCTTGTTACACCTCCTTTGAGATGGAACGCCTTGGGTTCTCATTGAAAGTGAGGATTCTTTTACTCTCTCGGTGGCTGGGACTTGGTCATATTGCTACGGCTATCTGTATACTAGATTGGCCACCACCTCTGTCTACACTGTGTTCCAACTTAGAGGTTGGTAATGTTAAACCCTGGTCGTGTCCACGGATTCTCACTCTCAGACCAAGTAGCTTTCTTTATTTTTGGATTTTTAGAGCTAAGATCCTCATTATGAAATATTCATATCTGACAAAATTGATAATACTGTCTACCTTTATGTTTATTAGATTAAAAATACACACAAAGGGAAATATAAACATGGAAAAATGGTTTCAAGAGTGAGAATTGAATACATTCTCCAATCATAGGTCCAGGTCACATAAAGAATCTGCTGGGAGAGTAAGAGACACATACAGGTAGTGGATCTAGGCGGTTGGACCACATAGTAAAAATAGATACACAGAGTAAAAATAGATACCAACCCCTAACTCCCAACCAAAAAATAACTAAAGTGAATTTCCTTTACCCACTGCAATGGCATGAGATACCGGCTACCATGCCATGTCAAGGCCCCTGTCAATTTAACGTGACCAGAGCTAACGTAGTGTAGCTCGGGTGGCCAGTGTATCTGTATACTTCCCGCCCATGAGTTACCTAGCTTCGGCTAGGGGACGAAAGCCGGGATTGAGCTTCAGTTCTCCTGGCTGTCTGGCTCCTCCAACTTCAAACCAACCTGTTGTTCGGCTTAAGGGGGTGCGTCCACCAACCACGACAAGGCTGCGACAACGGCTTTCCGACAAGGTCCACGACAGCTCTACGATAGGAAGCCTTGTCGTAGCCTTGCCGTGGTTGGTGGACCACAGTTCCCGACAAGAGGCTACGACAAGGCCACGCCAGGCTGCGACATGAACCTTGTCGGGAGCCTGTCGGGGGCCTTCCGACAAGGTTACGACAAAATCGAACATGTTCGATTTTGGTGCCGTGTCATGGCGTGTCGTGGCGTGTCGGAAGGTTGTCGCAGAGGTCTACGATAGAATATATTTAGGTGGAGCGTGCACTTCCCGACAGGCTGCGACAAGGGGTCACGACAGCCCCCCTTCTCACGACAAGGCTGCGACAAGGCTGCGATTGGAACTTTCTTGTCGGCGCGTGTCGCAGCCCTGTCGTGGTTGGTGGACGCACCCCCTAAGTCACAGGGTGGCTTTGAACTGAAGTCAGGTTGGCTTTATCATTTCGGCCAAGTAAACTAACCTAAACCGGCGAGCGCTATACATTTATAAGACACTATGCTACCAAGCGGCAAAGTTGTATATATATAACATGAAATACCCATTGAAACACCCGAATGCCATAGGTGAAGGATCTTAGTTACAGGTTGAAAGACCAAAAACGGCTTCAGCGATACCTTTTACGTGGACCCTCACACCAGGGCGGATCGTCTGCGGATCGCAATACTTTGGTTAAAGATGGTTTTGTCTGAAATTCTGAATAACAATGGGTGGTGGCACTACGAACCCCCGACCCTTGTTCTCCTACCTATAGAAAATGGCGATCCACACCAACAGGTGTCAGATCGGTTTTAACTCTGGTGCCATCTGTATTTAATTTATAAAACTAATGAATCTTCCCCTGTCTCATTCAATATGTGCCCCTGAATTGTTGTATCATAATCGCATCGCAAAAATTAGCGATACCGTAGAAATATAGGGATACGATCCGATATTACTGGAGCAACGCTTTTTTAGTCGCATCGTTAAAGTAATCGTAAGAATAAAATTACGATCCGATTATATCTAGGATACCACAAAAACAGGAGCAACGGGGCTCAGGTGGCCGAAAGAGCCGCATTCTCCCCAGTAGTGATTCCGTATTCTAATCAGTAGTAATCTGGAGGCTTAGTATAGAGACTCCGTATTGGGTGGATAATAAAGGTGCTAGACACGCAAAATAAAGTCCAGGATAAATAAAAACCTTTAAATAAAACCAAAAAAACCGAGATTAATGAAATCAGGGAATAAACAATAGTCAATCACACTTTGGGCAAAGACAATGGACGAAAAACAGATATAAAATGTATGAATTATGTTTGCATTGCTCATTTCGGTTGAGGGACTAAACTGCCCAAAACATCCGAAGGCCTTGATTAGAAAACAGAAAACAGCGGTGTTACATTTCTGTCTGTGTGGTGGAGGAGCTTCGGTAAATGTTGAGTCCGTAATTGATCGGCGATTAAAGGCATATCGGACAATTTGGCTTGGAAATTAAAACCCATGTCGATTTCCTAAAGATTTGATATGATGATCTCCAAGTGTTGTGGAACACATATCTAACGCAAAATTCGGGGGTCACCTTGCTAGTTTTTGATTTATAGATCAATATTGTGATAAATTTATATTAAGATATATAGAAATTCTAAAAAGTACTTTTTCACATAGTAAAACCCATGTCATTTCCCTCAAAATTTCACATAGTACATGTATAGTACTTCTTATTCAGGTTTTAAAATTCATAGGTCACCATCCTTGTTTTTGAAAGAATCGAAGAAAACTATATTTTTCAGTACACTTCCTATGTAAATCTAGCAAATGTAAATTGGCCTATTTTACCTATTGGAATCGGAAAATACTAAACAAAACATTGAATTTACTCATGTAGAATTAGAATGAATCCCGAGAAACCAGTTTTGACTAGTATTTGACATTATTAAAAAATCTCTAGGTGGCGCCACTGTGGATTGTAGGATATGCCTTTAAAGTTCAGAAAACGTGGATTGCCTTCATGAAGTACCCAGCCGTACTAACACTATAGTCGGTGCCCCCCTCTCATAAGATCTCACACTCTCTAATTGGTATTCTGTATTCCAGTCCAAATAAAGCCACTAGTACACAGTATTCTCGCTAGGTGGCATCATTGAGATTATAGGAATCTTTGGGGTTTCATTGATGTATGTGTTTAGCATGGGAGGTAGGTCAGTGGATTCTCAAGGCTCGAAGCCTAGTTCGTTAAGAATTTTTCTCCCATAGAGCACAGTGAGAACTTTGTACAGAATACCACTTAGAGAGTGTGAGATCTTATGAGAGCTGTGCACCCGGCAGCTAAAGCCCATTTTAGGGGTGAACCTTGCTTTCGCCTCCAGACAATGTTTTGTTATCGATTATTTTAATTCAAATCTGCTGGGTGCAATATATGAATCTGCAATATGGCACCACCGACCGACTTTTGAGCCAACTGACCAAATCAAACTGAATTTATTTAATCGGTGGCGGTATGCAGTTTACAACTAAAAGTCATTTATCGGTTTACCTTGAAATAGCAAATGGAAACACATGTAGGCAGTGCAGGTCACCGATTATGTGCCACCGACTTTTCACAAGGAGAACCACCGACCAACTTTTGTGCACCAAGAAACTTATCATCAGGATTTTTGTCAGAAGCTGGAAACGGAACCTCACAGTCATACGTTAGGTGAGAAGGATAAAGCCTCGAGGACTGACCTTAGCTCTCACCGGGCGGCATCCTGTGCCCACACCTTAGTCAGTCACCGCTGCCCGCCGTGAGACAGGCTTAAACACATCCCTTATACATATATATATATATACAGTAGAACCCCACGTAAGTGGACACCCTCCGTTCTGGGCCAAAGTAAAAAGATTTTCGTCCGAAGGTGGACACGACACATGCCGGTAATTTGTCTCACCCAAGGCATCCTAACTAAGTTGGTCGTAGTCGGTAGATGTAGGACAGCTAGGCAAGGGTGAGCCACCGATTAGTAGACCGATTTGCTTAGGACTAATATCCACCACCCCATCTCCTCAACGGCCGCCGGTCGAGCGAAGGGTTACGTAATTTGCCTGCGATAAGTTGACCGACTCCTATACGATTCGGGAACTAATCCCTCAACCCTGAATCGTAGATGGGCATCAGGCTTTGCAGGTATACGTTGGGTGAGAAGGCAGGACAAAGCCTCGAAGACTTACCTTAGCTCTCACCTGCTCCACCTTGTTCCCACACCTCAGTCACTGCGGCCCACGTGAGGTAGGCTGAAACACATCCCTTTGATAATGCAGTCGGTGAGAGTGCAGTATATAAGACATTTTATATTGGCCAATTAGTCAGCGTCAATCTGCAGTTGGCAACCACCAATTAATTTTTTTTCCATTGATTAAATTTTTGCCTGAAGACCTGGTGAAAGCATTTTGATTCCATGGTTCCCATTCGCACTGCTGACCAATTATGGGGATGGTTAATGATTTACTCCCTTCAATAACAATTTGGAAGGGAAGGGTACCGACCGACTTTTGAGTGCACCGACAAAATCGAACCGAATTGAATTAACTGGTTGAGGATTGCAGTTTGCAGTTTACAACTAAAAGTCATTTATCGGTGTACCTTGAAATGGCAAATGGAAACACATGCAGGCAGTGCAGGTCACCGATTATGTGCCACTGACATTTCACAAGGAGAAACACAGACCGAATTTTGTACAGCATGAAACTTATCGTCAGGACTTTCATGTGAAGGTGGAAACGCCACATTATCCTACCCCTAATAAAAAACTGCCATAGACTCAACATAGGGAAATTTTATGTGGCAGGCCGTGACATAAAGTGTTTTTTATGCCACTAGAGTAATAACAATATTGACCAATCAGAGAGCAGGATGTCAGCTACTATGTAAAAAGTTCTGTTGGTCGTTGACTCAATATTTATCTTTTTAACAGTAATACAAAAGCATAGATGGGGTAGGATAAATACGAAACCGAACTCGAGTTAGACTTGTCAGTGTCTATGCCACTCTGGTCAGGTCTGCTCCTCACTACACTCGGCTAACGCCTCGTGTAGTAATACACGACCTTCCCATCGTGGCATAAACATTGTCAAGTCTAACTTTCATTCGGTTTCTACTAATTACAGCCATACATTAGTTGACAAGGTGTGGGTGGAGTGACCTTAGTTCTCACTGGACAGCAGCGCATCCCCACACCGTAGTCACCGCTGCCCGCTGTGAGGCAAGCTGAAACACCCCTTTAATAATTCAATTTGTGGGAGTGGAGCATATATAAGCCATTTTTCATCGGCCGATTATTCCATTGGTCATCACCGATATACAGTTAAGAACCACCAATGGACATTTAGCACTGCTGACACAAAATGCTGACAAAATGAAAATGGGCTTTTAGGAGAACTCAATAAAACTACACCAGTTTCCTCGGCCAATGGAAACGGGAACTTTTACAGTCATATGTTGGGTGAGAAGTCTAGGACAAAGCCTCGAGGCCTGACCTTAGCTCACACCGGGTGGCACCCCGTTCGCACACCTCAATCACTACGGTCCTTAGTCACTTCGTCCCCTTAGTCACTTCGGCCCGCCATGAGGCAGGCAGAAACACACCCTCTGATTGGCGGATCGATCTGCCTTCAAGTGGAAGTAATTCAAGGGTAAACAGCCAGATAAAACTCCAGCACACACATAGCCAAATATCAATATATAGATCGGCGAGCGGGAGAAATGCTCCAGTCAAGACATTGGTTGTTTGCTGAGTAGGGTGTGTATCCTCGACCACGATATGCGGAGATAGCAGGGGTGGGGGCTAGAGACAAGGCTGATTACACTACAATGCAGGAGCAGGTACAACCTAATGGCATCATATCCAGCTATTGACTGCAGTTCCCGGCATACATCAAAGGAGGTATGATGAGATACATATCTCGTGTATACAACGGAAACTTTCGACCTCAGCTCTACTTTTGTATATCTTAAAGACATGTCCTATAATTCACGGTGGAGCCACCTAGTGATTTTTTAAATATTGTTGATGAGCAGTCAAGACGGGTTCCTTGGGATTCATTCTACCTTCAGATGAGTAAATGTAACATTTTGTCTAGTTTATCCAATCACAATAGGTGAATTAAGCCAATTTATATATAACTGATTCATATCGGACATATACTGAAAAATGTAGTTTTCTTCGGTTTTCTGTAAGATAATATGTAGAAACCAAACAAGAGTTAGTTGTGTTGTTGTTTATCACACGACAGCAAGATCACGTATTACTGCGCGAGGCGAAGCCGAGAGCAGTAATACGCGATCTTGCCGGAGTGCGATGAACAATAACATGACTAACTCGAGTTTGGTTTAGAATTTATCCTACCCCGCCCGTTTAAATTACTTCTACATCAACAAATGACGTCATTTGTCAAGTGTATCCCACTAGAGCAATATTTTTCATTTTTCTGAACTCCAGACCGAATACAGTGACCCAATGTTAAGTCTATGGAGTTCTTTTATTAGGGGTAGGATAAGGACGGTTACCTATGGTTTTTAAAACTGCCAGGTGGAGTACTATACATATACTATATTCTCTTAAAGTTTCAAGAAAATGACATGGGTTTTACCATGTAAAAAGCAACTTTATAGAATTTCTATATTCTATTATGATATTATCACAAACTAAAAATCTAAATCTAGAACGGTGACCCCCGATTATCAATTTAGATATGTGTTCTACAATTCTTTGAGCTCATCATATTCAAAATTTAGGAAAATCATAGGGGTTTTAATTTTTAAGGCAAATTGTCCGATATGCCTTTAAGGGGTAAGGGTGTCACACATCAACCAGTAGTACATATCTACTTCTAAGAACCGCTTCTTGTATGGCTGGGTGATAAAACCTACACTTGCAGGTTTCCAAGTGCACACATATATACCAGTGAATAGCATAGAAGATACTCAGAAGCAAAGAGCGATGCAGCTTTAAAAAGTAGCTAAACGACTGGTGGTGTGACTGGTGAGATGACAGAGCGAACTGGTGATCACAAGGCCCGCTCGCCTCCTCAACACCTTTGAAGGCTGCGGGATGGGGTGGCTCTACCTGGGTTGCCTCTAATAACAGTGGCCGGTGTTCGTTAAGGTGTCTCTGAGTGAGCGGAGTATTGACGCGGCAATGAAGGCCCCGCGAGCTCTGTTTGTGATATATATGTGGTAGATGGCCAGGTGTGATGCGAAATATGGGACCTGAGTGTCATATAGTGAAGACCAGGTGCAAGTTTTTTTTATACAAATAACACTTTATACTATTAAAAGTGTGAGGAATACCCTGCGTTATCAGTGACAGACTGCACCTTGTGCACCGGTAAATTGTCACCCGAAGGGCTGTGAAATCTTCACACAGTCAAGTTTGACACCTCTTAATACTCCATAACAAGGGTCTCTAGCTGGGTTGCTGCTAATGACAGTGGCCGGTGTTCGTTAAGGTGTCTCTGAAGAAGCGGAGTATTAACGCGGCAATGAAGGCCCCGCAAGCTCTGTTTGTGATATATATGTGGTAGAGGCACAGGTGTGATGCGAAATATGGGACCTAAGTGTCATATAGTGATGACATGGGACCTGTTTCAGTAGTTTTGTGACATGTCTAGATGGCGTCTGTGACACCATATGGACAGATCACAAGACTGCAATCAATGACACGCCGAGTTTCACTCACTTCCCATGGGAATTAAGTGATGACACTTAAACATGAGTAGGGGATACATATAACCTATAATCATCCCAAATATGAAGAAGATTGGTCACTTCGATCTTCTGGTATTTGCTAGACTTTTTCCGCTGTTGCTTGCACTGTTGGTGCTGCTGTTGATATCTGTCTATAGTAGAGGAGCAAATGCCCTAAAAATGGGTAAAATTGACCCCCGAAAGTCTACTGGCTGAAACTTGCCATATTAGTCAATTATGACCTCAGGAATCTGAATCTGATACTCGTTTGTTCCAAAAAGTGTAGCATCATACTCGTTTCCATGGTAATAGAAGGAAAACAAAATTTAATACATACTGACACATAACACATACTTTTATAAGAAAAGGTGAATAAATGCATTTTTTCAGTCAGTAAAATTTATCATTCTTTGGCCAAAAGTGTACAGTATGGAAATATGCCTTTTTCTGTTTTCTTGGAAGAACTGTTGCCATGGTAACATTCCAATTTGTGGGGGAACCCCCATTTTGGGTTTTCTCATGGTTATTAAAGTTGGATAAAAAGAATAATTTTATGAATGACACATACAAATTGATAAATTTAGCAATAACACACAGCATTGATAGGTACCACCATTTTTTGAAGCCATTCAATTGTTCCCATGGCAACCATAACAAGGTTTTTTCTATGACCAAAGCAGCCAGATAATGATACACTAACTGGACATTTGTATGGCAAATCTGCATGACACGGCAACTAGTAGAAGAGTATAGTCTCAAAAAGGCCATTAGAGAGTCTTACTGCATGAAATGTGCCATGTTGGTCAATCATTACATGGGGAATCTGATTCTGCCACTCTTTTGACCAAAAGAATGTAACATCACTTTTGTTTCCATGACAACCTTAATGCATAATATTCTACTTAGAAACCACCAATTTCCTGCAAATATGAATAATAGATGTAAGAAATAGGAGCTAAACACCTACTAATGAGATTTCATTTTCATGATGCATACATTTGGGACATAATGTGGAGTTGTTCTCTTCATTCCCTTAGAATTTAATTGCCATGGCAACCAGTTTAGCACAAAACAGGCACTGCAGTAGCCAGGTCTGATTGTTGTCAAAGCAAATTACTAGTTTTTTTAGCCATTGATGATAGAGACTTAATGTAAGTATTTATCCTAGTACTTGGATAGTCTACTGCATGAAATGTGCCATGTTGGTCAATCATTACATGGGGAATATGATTCTGCCACTATTTTGACCAAAAGAATGTAGCATCACTTTCGTTTCCATGACAACATGGTTGTATAGTGATTTACTCAGAAATTACCATTTTCTTACACATGAATAGTAAGTGTCTGAAAAAGAGCCATAAAACATCTTTTCATGAACTTTTTTTGTATACATTTAGGATATCATGGGTCATTGATATTCCCTAAGAATTTGGTTGTCATGGCAACCAATGCAGCAGAGAGCATCCATTACAGGAACCAACTGTGATTGTTATCTAAACAAACTTCTTTAATCTTTTAGCCATTAAAGATAGAGACATAAAGTAAGTATTTATTCTTGGACATTTTAGTATGCAGAATCCAATGGGATGCATTTGCAATCCTAGAATGCAATATTTGGGCTCTCATATTGGATCTAAATACCTTGAAATTAATGAAGATATGACATTTAGCATATAACACAATTTGGTACATGGTCTATATGATGCATTTTATACAAGAGTAAGATGTCATCAAAATATCTGTGACATGATCCAGTTGTGCATGATTTATAGTTTAGGCAATGTAAACACATGACACAAAGAATCACCAAGTCACACTGGGTGATGACTAGAGAGATCAAGCTTGGCTGGATGATGCTTGGAGGCATCACCATGCATGACTGAGTGATGCCTTGAGTTATTATTATTCATGGAATACTTGTTTTATGAAACAATTTAGTTTATGATAGATCAAGAAAGGTGAAATTTCCTTAGAATGAAGGTATGATATATTTTGGAATTTTAGACAAAAAGAAACATAATATCAAGGATCATGTATTACATGACACTTTGAAATGTGTTACATGACATTTCTGCAATTGGCCTTTAAGAACTTGCCCCAGTGGGCATTTATACTGACACTGCTACCTGTCCTGATGCTGCAGGTACCTGGCAGGAAAGGCATAAGCAAGGTGCCAAATAAAGAATATATAGTCTGTATATTCTTGAAATGACAGTCATCAACAGAACTAGAGGGTAACATATCCATAAAAGGTTGAGTGGGGCATGTCTAGGATCAGAGTTGACCATGGCAAATCAGAATGTCAGAATGGGTGATGCATAACCTAACAAAGGAGAAAAAAGGCACCACATGGTGTTATGTTACCCTCTATATGGTGTCATCTGGCACCATACACTTTCTGGTGTATGCCCACCAGAACCCCCAGGGGAGGGGAATTGCTTCACGTTTACGATGCCTTTGCAGATCATAGAATAGTGATCCAAGGGCGTAAATGTTGCTCCAGAAAATTAGTGGTTTGAGTTGGAATTGCATCACCACCTAAAATATGCCTTTCAGCGATACTTTTTATGCAGACCCTCACATCAGGGCAGATGTCTGCATATTGCATTACTTTGGTTAGAAATGGCCTTGTCTGATATTCTCAATAATGATCCATGGTGGCACTACCACCCCCATTGTTCATCTACCTATAGGAGATAGCGATCAACATAACCAGGTGTCAGATCAGTTTTAACTATTGTACCATCTGTATTAAACCCTATTTCACTGGGTACTCACCATAGTAGTACAGGTACTAGTGCCAGTGTATACCGCTAGAGGCCGGACATATAAGGCCACTAAAAAAAAACAACTTGTTTCTCATCACCGCGCACATGAGAAAAAACGATTTTAGAAGATTTTTTTTTTTTTTTTTTTTTAAATAGATGAACCTTGATAGAAATTATGAAAGGTATGTGTATTTAGTATCAAATTAAAGCTCCTGATGTCAGGGATGCATTAAATGTAGAGCCAGTAAAAATCTGGAAACCCCGCGTAAGTAGACACCCCGCATAAGCAGCCACTTTGGCTGGGATCAGAGGGTGTTCGCTTATGCGTGGTTTTACTGTATGTCTGCCCTCTTTGATATAGCAAAAAAAAAAAAAAAAAAAAAAAAAAGCGCCCTCGTCATATTTTTCATGGCTTGGTGATGAGAAACAAGTTGGTTTTTTTGAGTGGCCTAACCCTAATTGTGATACTTTTATCTGAACATCACATGGCATCTCATATGATACTAAATGCTATGCTTTATTTCACCTCAAAATATCAAATATGATGTTATACATACATACTGTGAACATTTCAGGTTGATTGAGCAAATATTTCCAATTTTATTCACAAAAACGAATATTTTGTAAATGATGCCTCAAGGTATCACCCGGCCATCCCTGGATGTATCTTCCCCTGTCTCATTCAATATGTACCCCTGAATTGTTGTATAGCTATCGCATCATACAAATTAGCAATACTGCATGAATATAGGGATATGATACAATATCATGGGACCAACGATTTTTAGTCAGATCGTTAAAGTTATCGTAAAAAAAAATAGTGATATAATTATAGCTAGCGATACCACAAAAAGTGGAGCAATGGGGCCCTGAGGCACTGCCACCATGTCACTGCTTTTGTCCTCAGTGCTTCCCCCCACAGCACTTCAAAGTCCTCTTATTAACCCTTTATTGATGGGAATCTATGGCAGAGCCACTCTCTCATTAATGGCTATTAGTGTCAATGTACACAGCTAGGGGCAGGATGTGTCAAGATCATTCTGTAACTCAATCACATGGTATAGCATGCCATCCTTAATGTTATTATTCATTTTGATCAACTTATGCATTTCCACCTGACGACTAAATGATCACCAATTATGTATTCATTAAAAATCAGTCATTGGGTGGTGTCACTTGAGATTTAATTATAATTATCAACAAAAACAAACTCTTTCCACCTGACAGATGGTTTTCCTACCTTTGTATTGAAAGTAACTGAGAAAATACTGATGCTTATACATGTTTACTAGCCTGATGATTAACACTCCTGACATTGCAGCTGAATGTGTGCTTCCAATGGATACACTGTGCAGAGATGGTTAATGTAAAAAGCTTGCCACAAACCAATGATATGTACATAACTGCTCTCAATTTATCGGGGAGGCAAATAATTGTCAGCTGGTGCCATATTGCATAATGTGGAGATAAAGATTGTTGATCTGTAACATGTTATCCCCATTTCCACCTGACAATTATGTACCCTAAAAAATGGCAAATAGTCAGCAGTGGTGCCAAAAGACAGAATTGCGGGCCGGAAGTGGCAGGTGGAAACACTGTATTACTTTAATTTCTATACGCATACTTATAAATGTCCTTACTTATTTGATGATATCCTGACTAGACAGAGAAGCCAGAAGGTTCCTGCTGATTCCACCTTTTGTAGTCTAATTGTCTAAACCACTGACATCGCCACTATTCCAGCACCCTCCATTCTGTTCTGGCCTCTGCTGTTCCTTGGTTATTCTCATGCATAGAAGAATAGGATGCCCAATACAGTCTGACCATCAGGGCATATGCTAGCAATATAAGTCACTGAAACCAACTCTCCCCTCCATTATGACCTCTCCCAATCTTCATCTAGTGTTTTGCTAATTTCTGGGGCCAGTCCTGGACTGTTTTCTACCAATGCTAGCCACCATTATCAAGCCAGAGAGTTACCTCCCATTTTCTCCTGTATTGGGCACAGGGAGATATGGAGCTACTAACAGGAGAGGCAATAATGATAAGGCCCCTCCTTTCAGAGTTATGAGGGGAACATAGCTTTCTCAGGACAGACATAATAGTGTCTTAAAGGCTCAAAGACAGAATATTCCTTTCTTGGAGAGGCATCGAGAAGTGGATTAAACAGAGGCAGCATTGCAGCAAAACATTCAGGTATCCCCTGTGTTTTCTTTCTAATATTATCTCTAATATATTTCCTCTATGGCCCTCTGAGGCAGGATGAGTGATGCAAGGCCCCTTTGGTTGACTTTTCTACTCAGAAGGGCACTTTAGGGTCTCTCCCTCCCATGTCTCCTCCCCTTCTTGCTCCTCTAGTTCAGAGGTGGTCTCCTTATCCTGCCCTTCAGGCTTCCTCTCCTCTGGCTACCTCTCCTCCTCCTTGCTGGCCTGCCTTACTTCCTGAGGAGTATCAGGTGCAACACTAAAACTGTGACATCCTGGGAAAGGTATCAGGGCTCAAGGACACTATGGGCACCAACAACAAGGCCATATAACCTTCACAATATGGGAGAGAAAACCAGCAAGAGTGAGCCAGGAATTGAAACGAAGTGGTCTCACATTTTTCCTCCATGGCATGCCCCACAATGGTCTGAGATTCTGACATGCAATGGTCAGCTCTGATCCATACCTTAACCTTCTAAACCTTTTTATATGTTAGCTATGGTTAATAGTAACAGGTAGAGCATGACACAAGTATGTGACAGATACATACAAGCAGGAGGCATAAATACTGTATGGAACAGGGTTCCATATGGCAAAATATGCATCAACTAAAACTAGGTTTTGCTGGTAACAATAGCTAGGATAAGTGTCCAGCTTGCCCCAAGAACTTATAGCAATTTGTTTATATGAGAATCAAAGGGGGTAACTGCACTGATTATTTTCTACCTGCATTGGTTGCCATGGTAACAAGATTCTAAAGACATAGAAACAAGAGTTACCCATTACATCTGAAATGTTAACATATAAAAACTATTAATGAGTTTGAAACCCTATGAGTTTTCTTGTTTTTCTGGGACTTGGTGGTTTCTAGGTAGATTATTATGCATTTAGGTTGTTATGGAAATGGAAGTGATGCTACATTCTTTTGGTCAAAATAGTGGCAGAATCAAATTCCCCATGTAATGATTGACCAACATGGCACATTTTATGCAGTAGACTCTCAAAGTACTAGGATAAATACTTATATTAAGTCTCTATCATCAATGGCTAAAAAAGCTAGTAATTTGCTTTGATGACAATCAGAGCTGGCTTCTGCAGTGCCTGTTTTGTGCTAAACTGGTTGCCATGGCAATCAAATGCTAAGGGAACGAATAGAACAACTCCACATTATGTCCCAAGTGCATACATCATAAAAATGAAATCTCATGAGTAGGTGTTTAGCTCCTATTCTTACACCTATTATTCATATTTGCAGGAAATTGTCGTTTCTTAGTAGATTATTATGCATTAAGGTTGTCATGGAAACGAAAGTGATGCTACATTCTTTTGGTCAAAATAATGGCAGAATCATATTCCCCATGTTATGATTGACCAACATGGCACATTTCATGCAGTAGACTCTCAAAGTACTAGGATAAATACTTACATTAAGTCTCTATCATCAATGGCTAAAAAGCTAGTAATTTGCTTTGACAACAATCAGACCTGGCTACTGCAGTGCCTGTTTTGTGCTAAACTGGTTGCCATGGCAATTAAATTCTAAGGGAATGAAGAGAACAACTCCACATTATGTCCCAAATGTATGCATCATGAAAATGAAATCTCATTAGTAGGTGTTTAGCTCCTATTTCTTACATCTATTATTCATATTTGCAGGAAATTGGTGGTTTCTAAGTAGATTATTATGCATTAAGGTTGTCATGGAAACAAAAGTGATGCTACATTCTTTTGGTCAAAAGAGTGGCAGAATCAGATTCCCCATGTAATGATTGACCAACATGGCACATTTCATGCAGTAAGACTCTCTAATGGCCTTTTTGAGACTATACTCTTCTACTAGTTGCCATGTCATGCAGATTTGCCATACAAATGTCCAGTTAGTGTATCATTATCTGGCTGCTTTGGTCATTGAAAAAACCTTGTTATGGTTGCCATGGGAACAATTGAATGGCTTCAAAAAATGGTGGTACCTATCAATGCTGTGTGTTATTGCTAAATTTATCAATTTGTATGTGTCATTCATAAAATTATTCTTTTTATCCAACTTTAATAACCATGAGAAAACCCAAAATGGGGGTTCCCCCACAAATTGGAATGTTACCATGGCAACAGTTCTTCCAAGAAAACAGAAAAAGGCATATTTCCATACTGTACACTTTTGGCCAAAGAATGATAAATTTTACCGACTGAAAAAATGCATTTATTCACCTTTTCTTATAAAAGTATGTGTTATGTGTCAGTATGTATTAAATTTTGTTTTCCTTCTATTACCATGGAAACGAGTATGATGCTACACTTTTTGGAACAAATGAGTATCAGATTCAGATTCCTGAGGTCATAATTGACTAATATGGCAAGTTTCAGCCAGTAGACTTTCGGGGGTCAATTTTACCCATTTTTAGGCCATTTGCTCCTCTACTACTAGGCCTAATGTCACGAAACTACTGAAACAAGTCCCAGGTGCAAGTTTTTTTATACGAATAACACTTTATACTATTAGAAGTGTGAGGAATACCCTGCATTGTCAGTGACAGACTGCACCTTGTGCACCAGTAAATTGTCACCAGAAGGGCTGTGAAATCTTCACGCAGTCAAGTTTCACTCTTAATACTCAATAATGAGGGACTCTACCTTGATTACTGCTAATAACATTTGCCAGTGTTTGTTAGGCCCGGCGTCCACCTACTACGATATGGCTCCGATATGGTCTACGATGCACCTCCCGATACAAAATGCAAATCGCGTCAGAAGGTCACCTAATATCGGGGCAGTTGACTACGTTTCTGCGATTAGGCACCGATAAAAACCCTATACAATGCGTGGTGGATTGGCATGTCTAGACATATGTCTACGATTTTGCACCTTCCCGATATGTCTCCGATATTTGCTTTTTGTATCGGTGCCACATCGGTAGGTCTGAATTTCTATCGTAGTAGGTGGACGCCAGGCCTTAAGGTGCCTCTGAGTGGGCTGTTACCGATATTCAGTAGGCCTCTCATATAGTGCTGCTCTAGGTTCCTCTATACCCAAATATTTTATATCGATTTGTAGGGGAGGCAGAGGTGATTATAGATCTGAAAACCGTTTTCTGATATCATAAATAGAACAGAAGTTATTAAAGTTTGCATTATGTGTACATCGTCTTTCCAACATGGGTTCGCTCCCTTGATCTCAATGGGGTCGTTTTACACGGTTATAAAGGGGAAAGCGAGATCGGGAACAGTCTACATGTCGATGTCTTATAGGTATAAGACATCGACATTTTATTCTCGACTTAAACCGAAGCGATGGTCGGGATGAATCGAGAACAAATGTTGATGTCTTATAGGCTTTAGTCTGTTTCTGTGTAGGGTAGTATGGGGAAACATATCGGGAAGGTGCAAAATCGTAAATATATGTCTAGACATGCCAATCCACCACGCATCGTAAGGCTTATTTTCAGTGCCTCATCGCAGAAACGTGGTCAACTGCCCCGATTTTAGGTGACCTTCCGACGCGATTTTGATTTTTTTATCGGGAGGTTATCGTAGACCATCTCGGAGCCATATCGTAGTAGGTGGACGCCAAGCCTTGCACCCACCAACGCCGATTCTGGTCCCGATATGCCTTACGATGACTTCCCGATTGGAATCCAAAATTTGATCCATTGGCCATATTATTGGGTGTTTCTAATCGCAGTGTATCGGGAGGTATGTTATAGTGCATCGGCATTGGTGGGTGTAGGGCCTTAAGGCGGGCGTCCACCAACCAAGACAAGGTTACGACAAGCCATGACAAGAAAGTTCCAATCGGCGCCTTGTTTTAGCCTTGTCGTGAGAATGGGCGTCCGTTCTCTCTGTCGTCTGCCATTGTCGTAGTGTGTCAGAGAGTGCATGCTCCACCAAATTATCCTATCGTAGACAAACGTCCAGTCGTGGCAAAAATCGAACATGTTCGATTTTGTCGTAACCTTGTCGGAAGGCCCCCGACTGGCCCCCAACAAGCTTCAGGTTGCACCCTGCCCTAGCCTTGTGGTAGACTCTTGTCGGGAACTAGGGTCTACCAACCACAACAAGGTTACAACAAGCCTTCCAATCGTAGGCCTGTCATGGACCTTGTCGGAGAGCCATTGTCATAGCCTTGTCTTGGTTGATGGACGCCCCCCTTAAAGCCCAATGCCCATCTACCGATATCGGAATATTCATGTACCTTTGTCGGCAACAAACGGACGGTAATTTGTCTCACCGAAGGCATCCTAACGGAGTCGGCAACAAGGCTACGACATAGTCGGTAGATGTAGGACAGCTAGGCAAGGGTCTGCCAACGATTAGTAGACCGATTTGCTTAGGACTAATATCCACCACCCCATCTCCTCTATGTCCGCCGGTCGAGAGAAGGGTTACATAATTTGCCTGCGACAAGTTCACCAACTCCTATACGATTTGGGAACTAATCGCTCAACCTGGAATCGGTAGATGGGCATCAGGCTTTATGGTGCATCAGCGTCGGTGGGTGTAGGGTTTAGGTGGAGCACAGTCTGAGATTATTAAACGCCCCCCTGATTTAAGTATCCGTTACGTGGAGTGAGGTAACGGTCCGCACTGGTTGACACACACTCACACAGACATGTGTACCAACACGAGGAGGCTGTAGCTTGTTAGTACCACTCAGATCAGGGAATACTCCATTAACGGACGACCCAGCCGTCTGATGAGGACTTTAACCTGGTTAATGATGAGAGGCTGCAGACCTCAAAGAAAATCTCCAGCATTAAAGGACTCACTCAGTTAAAGGCATAGCGGACAATTTGGCATGAAAACTAAAACACATGTCATTTTTCTGAAAATTGAATACAATGATCTTTAAGTATTGTAGGGTACATAGCTGACTGAAAACTTGGAGATTTTGATTTAGAAATCAATATTATGATCATTTTATATTAGAATATATAGTGATTCTAAAAAGTTATTTTTCATAAAGTAAAACCCATATCATTCTCCTCAAACTTTAACAGAATATAGTATATGTAGAGTTTTACTTATTTATGTTTTAAAATTCATAGGTCACCGTCCTTGTTTTTGAAAGAATTGAAGAAAACCATATTTTTCAGTTCATTTCCTATATAGATCAAGCACATGTAAAAGGGTCTATTTTACCTAATGGATTAGGTCTAACTTGACAAAACTTTGATTTTGCTCTTTTGAGTTTTGAATATGCCACAAATTACCAATTTCAATGGATAAATGGGAATATTTGAAAATCACCAGGTGGCGCCACCGTAAATTGTAGGATATGCCTTTAATATCACCAGGGATCTACATGCGTCCTTTTAGGTATACCGACATAAAGTACATGCATGGCTTAGATATGGCTCATTAAAGGTTTCTATATGTTGGGATAAGGATTTATGCATCTAGAAAGAATTTATTACCTACCAATTACGAAGTCGCCATTGGAAATGAATAGAGTATAGAGGAAACCTATGAAAGTTTAGGGTCAGGGTTCGGATTACATCGAGTTTGAATTGCATTGTAATTCATAGGACAAAGCCGCGTTAATTACGTAGCAATTCAAGCGAGTACTTTTAAGACACTAAGACACTGGTCCTCTGCTCCTTTTCCATTGTTACAGAGTTAGCATGGAGATGGTGGAAGGTTGTATTTTTGCAGCAAGCAAAGTCTATGTGACCACTTTAACCTTTAGGCAGCTTATATGATTCCCAGATGTCTCGGACCCATCGGCACCTCAGACCACCGCTTTCACAGCTTTCACACCTTCATGCGCGAAAACGTTGAATGTCTTCCGATGTAACTACTTACCATAAATACGGATTCTCAGCTATGCTGTATTATATTATTTGTGTATTATCCACAATAAAGAATCTTACAAAACAAAAGCATATCTTACAAAACATGTGTGATAAATCTATCCCAAACCTTAACCCTAACCCCAACCCTAACCCTAACCATATCCCAAACCTTAACCCTAACCCCAACTGTAACCCTAGCCCTAACCCTATCCTTAACCCTATCCCTAACCCAATCCCTAACCCTAACCCTATCCCAAACCTTAACGCTAACCCTAACCCTATCCCTATCCCTATCCCTAACCCTTTCCCTAACATTAACTCTATCCTTAACCCGCGAAAGCGGAAGTGCGAAACGCGGCCGCGAGGGGGCCGAGATGACCGCACAAAAAGAGGTCCGAGATGTCGATGGGGCCGAGATGACCATGTACCGCTTATATGAGCGTGTGGCCCAGGCTCAATAATCAACTAGGAGCAAATAGAATATTCATCATTGATGAATGAGCGTGCAATTCTAAATAGATTACTAAAAGGTTTTGGGTTACATTCAGTCTATGGATCGTTTTCTGTAACCCACTTGTACCCAGTCAACTTGCCATTTTTCTAACTCCCCGAGACTAGGATCAACACATATCAAGCAGCAGTGGGTCAATGAGGTATTTCGGTCTTGGAGTAATTGGTCATGGTCAGCTGGGCACGCCTCTAAGACCCTCAGACACTGGCACCCTGCTCTGTTCCCAATATCACAGTGAATAGCACACAGATAGTGAAGGGATAATAATCATGCAGTACCCTGAAAGTCTATATGGACCCCTCTAACCTCTAGATGATGTATTAAGCACGTGCAAGCACGCTCTAATAAACCAAAATATACAGGAAATTAGATCAAACACCTAACTGATACATACACAGTATTAACTGGTTTCAGATAAAAATGGTTGTATGCTCCGAAGGATGGACGCGTAGTAATTTACGAATGTTAGTTAGGAAGGGTCAACTCCAGGAGCAAAAAAAACCACTTTAATCTGAAACTAATCTATATGTTTTTTATCATTCAGCATTGCAAATTTAAGTTATCAAAGAAAAGACAAAATGAACGCCGATCTTCTTATGGACTACTTGCATGAAAGGTACTTTTTTTTCAACTTCCGGATGTCTCGGCCCCTTTGGCACCTCGGACCCCCTACGGAACCTCGGCCCCATCGGCACCTCGGCCGCCCGCTTTCACAGCTTTCACGCCTTCATGCGCGAAAACGGTGAATGCCTTCCGATGTGATTACTTACCCAAAATATGGATTCTTAGCTTTGCTCTATTATATTATTTGTCTATAATCCACAATAAAGAATCTTACAAATCAAAAGCATATCTTACAAAACATGTGTGATAACCCTATCCCAAATCTTAACCCTAATCCTAACCCTATCCCTAACCTTAACCCTATCCCTCTCCCTAACCCAGCCCTATCCCTATATCTAACCCTAACCCTAACCCTATCCCTAACCCTAACCCTAACCCTATCCCTAACCCTAACCCTATCCCTACCCCTATCCATAACCCTATCCCTAACCCTATCCCAAACCTTAACCCTATCCCTAACCCTAACCCTATCCCTAACCCTATCCCTAACCCTATCCCTAACCCTAACCCTATCCCTAACCCTTTCCCTAACATTAACCCTATCCCTAACCCGCAAAAGTGGGAGTGCGAAACGCGGCCGCGAGGGGGCCGAGATGACCACACAAAAAGGGGTCCGAGATGGCGAAGGGGCCGAGATGACCGTGTACCCTTTTTTTTAATTCCCGGATGTCTCGGCCCCTTTGGCACCTCGGCCCCATCGGCACTTCGGCCCCCGCTTCATACTTTCATGAGCGAAAAGTCTTCCAATATGATAACTTTAAAGAAAACAAACAGAAAAACATTCCCCTAACCCTAACCCTTTCACTTTCCCTAACCCAGCCCTTACCCTAACCCTAACCTTAACTCCAAGCCTATCCTTAACCCTAACCCTAACCCTATCCTTATCCCTATCCCTTTCTCTAACCTTAACCCTATCCTTAACCCTATTGCTAACTAGTCAGGCCTTTCCTTCTATATAAAAATATCATCTCCATAAAATTATCTGAAGCGGGTCGAGTTTTCCAAACGATTTCTCCCAAACGGGTCGAGTTCTCCCGACAACTACGGGTCCAGTTCGTTTCGGGTCCAGTTCTCTAGTAACCCTGCTAATGGAGCGCGAAACGCATTACCTTTTTTCCGTAATCCGCATGCCCTTTTTTCCGTAATCTCTGCTCAGCCCAACCACCCGTAGTTTTACACTCCGCCGGTTGAGGTACACACTCCATATAGGAATAGTATGGAGACTTCGTATTAGGTGGATAACAAAGTAAATTATGAATTTAATGAAATTTAATCACTGGAACAGGGAAATGATCAGAGGAATTGAGGAAATATGCCCAGGGAACTGTTGGATTAGTTTCTATCTGTGTCTAAGGCTATAAACGTTTCAAGACAGAACTAAATGATCAATAAATGCTCGGTGCCTGAAGCAGATATTACTATGTCTCATTGGTGATGTCTTCCATATCCTGCTCATGACGTCTTATGAAGTATATATAAAATTATAAATTTATGATATACGATATCATACCTACATGGCATGTTAAAATTCACCGTCCAAACCTGACTACATCCCCGTTGAATTTAAATATTCCATATCCCAGTGGCATTTATCAGCGAATGAACTTTCCTTTCAGTATTTGAAGTAGTAACTGGCATTCAGTTGTGGATCGATTCCTGCTTAGAGCTTGCCAATATTCACAGTCAATAGGAGCTCAGTGGACGTGAAAACAGGCTGAATGGACTCAGAGCAGCTCACAATGTCCTAACATGGATTCCCAGACGAGGAGCCAAAGGGCTAACCAACCACCGCTACTGACGCATCACCAAAGAGATTAGTGTAGAGATAAGACTAGGAGGCGGGACAGTGCTGGCAGGTGCGTTATCTCAACCCCTGGTACAAGTTTAGCCATAGCCATAGGAATAACATTTAAATAACAACTCAACAATCATGGTGAAGTATTGTCACTTTACATGGGTGATCGTTGAGTATGTTTTTTTTTTAGATTTTTAGATTCCGGATTGATGTGAGATGATGTTATATGCATTTAGCCATAGTAATAACATTTAGAATAACAACTCAACGATCACCCCCGTAAAGTGCCAATACTACATGATGGTCATGGTGCCTGGTGTTGTCACTTTACATGGGTGATCGTTGAGTATGTTTTTTTAGATTTTTAGATTCCGGATTGATGTGAGATGGTGTTATATGCGATTGACAAATCAGCAGCTAGGATTTGAGAGAGCTGACAAAATATCAACATGAATTTTAAATGTTCTGAATTGGATATCGTGATGCTATTCTAATGTCAATGAAAGGGGTGAGATAAATCAAGAACCACACTGGAATTGTAAAATAAACAATATTTCACTCCATTGGATGCACCATAATTGTCACTCCGCTTTGCCTCAATGATGATTACAGAATGGAGTATTGTTTATTTATATGATTCTTGATCCAACACGGAGTATTGTTTATTTTTACAAATCTTGATAAGAACTCCATGTTGTAGAGCTGAATGGACCCAGAGCAGCTCATAATGTCCTAACATGGATTCCCAGACGAGGAGCCAAAGGGCTAACCAACCATCGCCATCGATGCATCACCAAAGAGATTAGTGTAGAGATAAGACTAGGAGGCGGGACAGTGCTGGCAGGTGCGTTATCTCAACCCCTGGTACAAGTTTAGCCATAGCCATAGGAATAACATTTAAATAACAACTCAACAATCATGGTGAAGTATTGTCACTTTACATGGGTGATCATTGAGTATGTTTTTTTATAATTTTTAGATTCTGGATTGATGTGAGATGATGTTATATGCATTTAGCCATAGGAATACCATTTAGAATAACAACTCAACGATCACCCCCGTAAAGTGCCAATACTACATGATGGTCATGGCATAGTATTGTCACTTTACGTGGGTGATTGTTAGGTATGTTTTTAAAGATGTTATTCCGGATTGATGCGAGATGATGTTATTTGTGATTGACCAATCAGCGGCTAGGATTTCATAGAGCAGCCAATACATCAACATGGAAATTTAGACGTTCTTAGCTGGATGTGTGAAATAATTTGAATTATTCTGATATTGTGATGCTATTCCAATATCTGTGAAAGGATAAATCAAAGATTATATTTCAAGAACCCCACTGGAATCGTAAACTTAACAATATTCCACTCGTTTGGATGTGCCGTAATTGTCACTCTGCTTTGCCTCGATGATGAGTATGGCATGGAGTATTGTTTATTTATATGATTCTCAATCCAGTTCTGTATAAAAACTCCATGTCATAGAGAACCAGTGAGGCACATGTCAGTCTGACAACTATGTTACATGCCTGTTAAAAGCATATCACACAATTAGTTTTGAGAATTATAACCCATGTTCACCAACAAATATCATGTACGTTTATTGTCCAATGTGTTGTACAAAGTGTTGTCGCTACTACTGGGTCTCTCTAGTTTATCTTAAGTAATGAGATTGGTTTTGATGCTCGACGTCACCTATAAGGTCACGAATTACTTGCTATAACTGGAACATTTTGTACGTTTAGGAGGACCCTTATTACTATAACCCTATTTCTACCATGTACCATATATACCTGTACTCCTAGTATAGGGAAGGGATTCTGTTCTCTGTACTCCGACCACTGTTTACTTTTATCTTTTCCGACATTTATGTACATCCTACTTTTGCCAACAAACCACAACTTATGTATGGTGACTGAAATGGTTTTGCTATTGTATCACAATTCATTATTCATTCATCTCCGTTGTTGGTGCATTATCACTACTTGTGTGTCCTACCTAAATGTACACTTCTGAAGCATGGCATTAAGCCTTATTGCCTCAGTTAATACTGTGACCTTCTGTTACGATATGGGACCAGACGGAAGAACGGCCCAGCCGAGTCTGGATGCTATGTGCACCTTTTGACCCAATAAAAGTATTTAAAAAAATAAAATTAAAAAAAATAAAGGAACTCAATTTCCACAAAAAATTGCAAGCAGCACTTATCTTATTGGACTGTACCTTTTGAGGCCTCTAAAGCTGGTCTACGTCTGCTGTGTTTACTGTTTAGTTTTCACTATCTAAATAAGATCATGTACTTCGTTGAAGATTTGTATAGGAACAATCCTTGTATTTGGTTTATTGTTATTCATGGAAATGAAAGCTGCTTTTATAAAAAAAATATTATAACCCATGTTATTTTCCTGAGATATTATCATCCCAAGGTGTTGTAGCACACATATCTAACTCTAAACTGATATTATAAAAGCATATATTAACATTCTTAAAACCTTCACAGAATGTAGTAGATGTATAATCTTACACATTTATGTTTTTTAAACCATAGGCTTTTGTATTTTTGAAGAAAACCATATTTCTTTTTAGCAGTTCCCTGCATAAATCAAGCAAATGTAAAGAGGTCTTAGCCTTTTTTATATATCAGATCATGGCATACTGGATACAATATGATAGTTCATCCATTAGATAAAGTATAATATTTCATCCATTTGGTATTAGAGTATGCCATAAGGGACCAGTCTGAATTTTAAAGTGTTGATATTTGAAATCACCAGGTGGTGCCACTGTGAAATGTAGGATATGTTTGTGATATTATTATTTATCTCAGCCTCGGTATTTTTCCCCTTAGACTCGTCATTTGGAATTCGTACTCTATGTTCATGGGGTATTGTAAATGAATACTTAATGAGCGATGACCACACAAACGATAGCCAATCAGGGAGTGAGATGAAATATGAGCCACACTGGATCCATATCCACTGGAAAGACGCCATTCCTTCTGGTTTGCTACATAATCTAAAGTGAGATTCACACGGTGACACAAATGGACCTGAGACTGGTGTACTTCACACCTTTGCACCAGTTGGCTACTATTTCCAGCTGGGTACAAAGTTTCACAGATTGGGATGTTCTACAGTCTCAGGTAAACATGGCGGATTCACTTCACATGGGGAGACTTACCAGGTGCATAGTCTCACCCCTACTCCCCTACACAGGGTACACAGGGTGCACAGGGTACACATTCCCTGACACTTCCCCATGTAAATAGGTGTAATTTGGGACAAGTGCGACTCACAGGCTTGGGGAGAACGTGTGAAGTACATTTGTCTTACCAAAATGCCACTCTAAATTTCAAAGTCAAAATCTTATGAGATTCTGTTCCTTGTTAGAGGTGATTGTCACCAACAATTGCAAGAGAAAAAAGCTGTCTCAGCAAAATGAAAGCCTGTCATTCACACGAGGAGATTGTGTTCCAGTACCGAATCTCAACAGGATTTGTCTCAGACAAATGGCCTGTATGGTACGTGAATCCCACCGTGTGAATCCCACTTTAGAAGTGATTGGTGCTGACAATTGGGAGGAAGAAAGATTATCTCAGTAAAATGAACCCCTGTCATTCAGAAGAGGAGATTGTGTTCCAGTACCGAATCTCAACAGGATTAGTCTCAGACAAACCCTGTGTGAGGTACATGAATCCCACCAAGTGAATCCCACTTCACTCGGCTTTGCCTCATGAGATTACTCTGCAAACAAAACCCATGGCATATTTTCAGGGTCTGCGGATCTGGTGTCAGTTGCTTCTTGAAACCTGAGCTCAGTTGTCTGACATTCCTGGGTCAGCTGTACGGATTCATCTCGTCTCTCACTGACGAGCTATCAATAATTTCTCCTTCAGTATCGAGTGACTCATTGAAAAGATAAAACAGTGAGTTGTAAAATGGCATTTTTAATGGTTTGTCCTTCAATTCACCACAAGGGTGTTCTTCAATGTATGATATTTTGGGTTCAGTTTTAGGGTTAGGGTATGTTATGTTTTCTTATGAACTCTTAAGAATTTTCCTAAAATTGCAAACTGTTCCTAAAATTGAAGTACATTCATAATGTTCGGAATGGATATAACTCAAAATTTACTTCCATATAAATGCGGAATCCCAACTCAGAAGTTCTGTTAAAACATGCATCTATGATTTGATGTAATTCTGTTTAAAGATCTTCCTAGTGATATCCTACCCACCTCCCCTAACCCTAAGTACATGTGGTGACCAGGAGAGGGTGGTCACCACCCACTGAGCGTGACTAACCGATAATAAGCCGGTGACATCCGCCCCCAACAGGGCCTCTAGAGCTGTGCCTCTCTTCAATTACACTTGACTTGCAAGTCAAATGTATTGTATATAGAGGACCAGTGAAATGGAATGGTCTGGATACAAACTTGTAATATTGTTACATTGTCTGCCTTTTAAAGAAAAATGAAAAGTCAGGCACTCGCAAAATTCTAGGTTTGTTATATTATTGTCGTGTTTCTATCGCATAGTGTTGGCGGATGGGTGCCTCTTAGCACTTCTATAATAGTGTTATAGAAAGTAAAGGGGCCATCCATAAAGTACGGACGCAGAATTTCTTAATTTTTTTACCCCCACCCCCTCCCGATCTTGTACGCAATAGAACAAAGAGGAAGCATACGCAAAATTTCCAAAGAAAATTACCGCGCCCCTCACCCCCCCCCCCCCCCCTCAGTGCGTACGTACTTTATGGATGGCCCCCAACTAGAAAAACATGTAGAACTGAGTATAATCATCCACCTATCTAAAGTACGAAAAACTAATGAATTCTTCTTGAACAAATGGATTCATGATGGACTCTTACTTCAAATTGGTGTCAACACTGAGAGCCAACAAAATATACTGCAAGGACACACATACCTGCCAATTGGCCGACATCATTACAGTGAAAATAAGAATATAAAAAAAGAAGAAAAGTCAATGTCAATAGTCCCACTTTGCTACAGAACCAGCGACAATGTTCACTCTTTCTATACTACTTACCCTGTTACCAGCTTCTGCTGATAGAGGGCCAAAGTGAACCCACTGAAACAGCAGATACCCAGAGGAGGTGTGAAGCGCAGTGCCCCCTATAGGTACCCAACTCATATATGCGATCGCGGCAGGGTTCAAGGCGCCACTTTCAAACATGCCAGCATGAGTGAAGGAGCTCTGAGAGGAACCCCACCAAAACATGAAAAATGCAAATAGCTCTTGTGTCATGAATAATAGGCCGATTTTGATAAACAAAACATTGTTAGAAACCTAAGACATGGGCCTATTTAGTGATACACATGTCATATACCTGTGCTATGGCTAAGGTTTCCTGTCGTAGGTTGAACATTGGAATTTGTGAAAAATAAGTTTGTATTCCACAACACAAAACAGGCACAAAACGTGGAGCTCTATTGAGCTCTATTATGGTTTAGAGTACATTAGATATCACTCTATCAATATCTGAAAAGATTTTTGATAGAGCTCTAACAGTTTGTATGTAGTAGCTATTACTAGTTAGCCTATTTTAGTATAGGAATCCGCATTCAGCTGTCATTTGAGACCATGCCAAAACAATAGGCGGCGCTACGCTTCACACCTCCTCTGGCAGATACCCATGCTAAAATCACCATTTCCGGATAGTGGCACTCAATACTGAGTGTATATGGTACATGATTAAATGTCTCATTCCCCAGTTTTTTAATTGCATATTTTGTATGAGCTACACAACTGTCATTGCAGCCAATGGACCCTCCAGACGTTACTAAACTCCCTATTATCGCCCCGGGTAAGTAAAGGTTCCGCTCGCGACTGGCTGGCCACACCGATTTTTAATTGGAGAAACTGAATATAAATTTCGGATTTACATGTAGAAGTCGCTGAAATTTCCATTTCTAGCATTGGATTTCCAATTTGAAGATTTATGAAAACCGTTAAACTTCAATAATTGTGGGTTATGGGTCTATCACCATACAACTTCGGCAACCAGCGAACACCGGATCCAGAAAGCAGACTGAATTATGGGATACCTCAATTGGGTTTATGAGGCCCGTTTCCATTGGCCGATAAAAACGGTGTACAGTAAAACTACGCTTCTGGGACAAGCGAAATTCCCCATGAACTGCTGCAAACTGTCGCGCCATCTGGTGCACCTTGCCTGCATTATGGTGCCATGCGAGTTTCCCCGTTAAAGTGGGATTCACACGATGGGACAAATGTACCTGAGACTGGTATACTTCACACCTTTGCCCCAGTCGGCTACAATTTCCAGATGGGTAAAAAGTTTCACAGATTGGGGTGTCCTGCAGTCTCAGGGTAACATGGCGGATTCAATTCACATGGGAAGACTTAACAGTTACATGATCTCACCCCTACACCCCTACAGAGGGAACACTGGGTACACAGTCGCCGACTCAGGGTACTTCCCCGTGTGAATAGGTGTTATTTGAGACCGCTGAGACTCACAGATTGGGGGAGAACATGTGAAGTACATTTGTCTCACCAAAATGTCCCTCTAAATTTTAAACCTGTTTAAAGTCAAAATCTCATGAGATTCTGTTCCTTGTTAGGGGCGATTGTCGCCGACAATTGCAAGAGAAAAAAGTTGTCTCAGCAAAATTAAAGCCTGTTATTCACACGAGGAGATTGTGTTCCAGTACCGAATCTCAACAGGATTTGTCTGAGACAAACGGCCTGTGAGGTGCGTGAATCCCACCGTGTGAATCCCATTTAAGTCACTAAGGTGTGCTTCGAGCGGCGCAGTGTCCACCATCTCGGGATTTATACTGAATGGTGATTGACAGCACATCTTTGTCCACTGAATACTACGGTTAACCGAACAATGAAGGTTAATGAATATTCCCCATGAACTGCTGCTAAAATTTTTTCCGAACTTTCGCGGAGGCACCGGATTTAATATTTCAAATGATATCGCAACGGGTGACGGTCTAAAATCGTTGATGACTAGAGTTTGTTTAGGACACATAGCCATCTAGCTATGGAAGCGGCCATCTTTCCCCCTGGGGCCAATTATCAAAGGATTTTATAATAAATATTGTTTGGGGCTTGCGATGGAGGAATTTTAGCCTCGTTTCATCAATATTATCAATAAATTATAACAACTGATAACATCGGTTGCCCCCCGACTACAGTGGGGATATCTTACAATTTCCTGGCAGATGATGGCAGAACTAGCAATGACTCTGTGCTCTATAATGTAAACGCCGCAATATATATAATGCGTGACGATATAGTCGGCACGTCACATGACACAATATGGCATCACCTGGCGATTCTGGCAACGATTTTATAAATACTAACATATATATACACAATAATGACTGGTTTTGTGTATGAGTGGCCGTAATCTTTTAGTAGTTGACGCGTAGTAATATCCGAGCGATTAGAGAGGATGTTACGTCGTCAACTACGAGGAAATTATGTTCATTCGTATACAAGACCAGTCGTTTTTGTATTTATTACCCACCTACAATATTAATAAGAAATCTATTGCAATAATAATGTTCCTACAAGACATTTAGTCCTAGGTATCATAGCAAAGTCAAGTGTGGTTGTAATTCGGTGTAGTCTTACACCAATAATATAGTTCGCCATTAACCTGTGATTTAAGCATGCAACGTGTGTTTTTACAATGATTTCTGATGGTAAATGACATTGTTATGATTGATTAGAATAATTAGTATTGAATGAACATTCAAGAAACTTATTTCGAAGTACATGATAATTTAACTTCATTATGGACAGGACTATTTTCCCGGAATCTCCTGCAGGAGATTCTGACATACCAGAATCTCAGGTTAGCTGTTTCCAGGTGCGCTATACATTTCCTATGGAGACTCCGTAATCGGTGGGTAATAAATAAAAAGAGCATGAATCAACTGTTGAGAAATACCACAATACTATAAAAACACAGTGGTCTACCACTTCGTCTTCTGGTCAGAAACAGGCATTCTGAATCACAGTAATCCCTCTTTACCTGCGATTTTCTAATGGACATTTACACATACATTTAGCTGTTACATTAAGGGCACATAGCTATTGTGTTACGAAGGTGGTCATCCTGCTCCCCAACGCTAAACAAACCACCAGGTGGCGGTTCCCGTTATCAATGGATTTTATGGACTACAATGGAAGAACGCCTACTTTGGTCTTTATACTGAATAAAAAAAAAATTAAAAAAAATAAACGATTTTTGTGTTTGCCATTGAAGGGTCTTAGCCTCGTCTCAATTATCTATAGATTATGACAGGAGAAAGTAGTGGTTGTGTTCCTCACTACAGTGGTGCTATTTTACAATTTCCTGGAGGATGATGGTGGAACTAACAACCACTCAGTGCCCTATAGGCAGGGTCAATGATACACTGGCCACCAGAGCAGACGTTTGCTACGCACGTTAGCTCTGGCACAGTCCGATCGACGGTAGCCTTGACACGTCGTTGTAACGGGTATCTTACGTCATTGTAACTGGTCTAGAACGAATATCAGAAATCACAATTTTTTCATTGAAAACAGTTTTGATTTACATCCATATTGTAAATAACAATATATGTGTAAGATAAAAATCGAACTTAAAAAACCTCAAAGGAAATTATGGAAATACCCTCAAAGGAACATACAATTTTCTGGTAGATTATAGCAGAACTAGCAATCACTCTGTGCTCTATACTTACACAACATTACCATGATTTTCGAGTGGCCGTATTCTCCTCGTAGTTGACGCGAAGTAAAACTCCGAGCGAAAGCGAGGAGTATTACTTTGCGTCAACTGTTGCATTTATTACTCACCTTTCTAGTAATTATTAGGAAAGAAATCTTGTTAATATGATGCAAGCGCCGTGTATTGTTTATATAAATTAGTCCCTATAATGGCCGTTAGGTCGCCGAAAAAGCCGTATTCTCCTAGGAGATTCCGGAGTTCCGTATTCTACTCAGTAGCGATCTGTAAGCTCCATAAGCTTAGCATGGAGACTCCGTACTAGGTGGGTGATAAATGAGGCACCACCGAGGTGAACAACTAATGTTTATGCCACGATGGGAAGGTCGCGTATTACTACAAGAGGCATAGCCGAGTGTAGAGAGGAGCAGACCTGACCAGAGAGGCATAAACATTGACAAGTCTAACTCGAGTTCGGTTTCGTATTTATCCTACCTCGTCTATGCTTTTGTATTACTAAAAGATAAATATTGAGTCAATGACCAACAGACCTTTTTTTCATAGTAGCTGACATCCTGCTCTCTGATTGGTCAATATTGTTATTACTCTAGTGGCATAAAAAACACTTTATGTCACGGCCTGCCGCATATAATTTGCTTATGTTAAGTCTATGGCGATTTTTTATTAGGGGTAGAATAATGAATAAAGAGGACTCATTTGGAGGGCTATAAGTTGTCTGATTTAGACGTTTGAAGCTTCTCTTGTGTCGACGATTCTCCGCGACTTTTTTTTCCTGGAGGGCACCAATACTGGCGACAATTGGATAGACGATTTCTAGTCGCCTTATTTCCAGTCGTCTAGAGTATCTTTCAGGCTGAAATTATGAAATAATCAAAGAGGCAACTCCAGCATTACGAATTTATGTTTACTGTGGCACGTTGAATACTTTCAAGTAACATGAACTTTGGGTGTAAATAATCTGCCACTTTCAACCACTCCTGGCAATAAGCACCTGTGGCTGCCATAGATACGAACATCAGAATATATATATATATATATATATATATATATATATATATATATATATATATATATATATATATATATATATATACATATGTGACCCGTTCTCATAAATCGGGAGGAGGGGTATTTTCAGGGATATTTAAGTAATATATCTGGTATTCTTTCATCATATAGATTTCAGTGGAGCTCTTATTTATTCAGCAAAATCTGTTCTGCCCGCGGCAGATCTTCCACTGCAGTACTATTCAGACCTATAAATTCCATAACAGTTCATTATGTTAGCCTGGAATTAATGTACATAGGCTTAACATTGGGAACTCGTTCTCAATAGGCTGCGAATATGGCAATTCATACTCAATGGGTGATAAACAGATAAATAATCAAGGCTAAGATGAATTCAGAAATATATTCGTGTTTGGTCTGAGTCCCTGTTCACCAACTCGCTTGGAGCGCTTCGGAATATTCACTCATCTATTGCCTCGTTCATATTACTTCGCACTCCAAACTCGATAGCGAACGGGGACTCAAATACTCATCAATTCTTTCGTATTATTAGATACACATGATAGTAGAAAAAACAGGTTAAATACAATTATAATACCATATTGGTGAAAAGATGATGAATGATGACATTGCATTGTAGTACTGCTATTTCCAATGAAGCTTAAAGAACCTATAAATCACTGTTTTATATTCTTTGGTCGTTGATGCTACAGCTACAACGCCATATGTAGTCTTACCATGGTCAATGATATTAAGGTGCCGATTAATAGTAATATCCGAGACTAAGCGGGGATATTGAATGTCATCTATGAGTAGGATACACCCACTAGTATCAGAGACAGGTTAATACTGTATGCATTATTCAGCTTTATACATTTAAGTTATCAAAGCAGAGACAAAATGGCCGCTGATATTTTCACGCACTACTTTGCACGCGAGATGATGTTTGAGGGACTTATTTTATATATCCTCCTAGAAGGAGAATACGGGTTTTTGTATTCTCCTGCAGTAGCGATAATGCGAGCCTATACAAGTTCTATGTACAGTTTCTGTAGGTGGATAGTAAATAATAAGATACATTGTGATCATGAAGTGGGATTTACAGGCTAATGTACCTGAGACAGGTGTACTTCACACCTTTCCCCTAGTCTCAGACAATACTCCTTTGGTACAAAATTCTCATGGGGATGTGTTTGTACCTGTCTCGAGGAAAAATAGTGAGTTTTGCCCAGGAAGAACACACCCGGATCAGTGAACACTCACCCTGGGACGTGTTTTATGTGATACAAAAGACCTCGATTGATTTATGGGTTGAGTGACAAAGATTTTTCCAAATACATATATATGTCATTTCGAACATGATATCGTCTTTGTACTTAGTTTCTGAGAGCAAGAAATAAAAAATGAATCCTCAATAATGTACATTAGGTAGCAATCTTTGTGTATCACTCAAAATGTCATGAGAGAGGGCCAGTCCGAATAGCTCAAATTCTTCATGAAAGCTACGGTTACCGAGGGTATCAGAGCTCAAATGAAAGCCACAAGTTTGTACAAGCTCAAATTTCTCTTGAAAGTGTTCCAAGCTCCTAAGTTGACAGACATAGATAACTTGACCGTCAGAGCTCAAATTTCTAGGGTTGGCATTGATGTAAGAGCTCAAACTACTTGATAAAAGCCATGGTTACCAGGAGGTTCAAGGGGCAAACTCCTTAGGAAAGCCACAGTGATTCAAGGGTGTCAAACCTCAAACTACCTCATGAAACCCATGGTAACCTGGGGCCCGTTTCATAACCCAGGATCGTACATGTAAACCCTTTTCTTTACGCCATAGAGACCCAGGGACAATGCGGGTCAATTTCATTCAACATTTATGGACGACCTTATGGACGGCCAATATTGTCTTAGCCAACAGACTTAAATATTATTAGACGATAACCCTTGTACGAGGTACAGAAAAGGTTCTTCATGTACGATCCTAGATTATGAAACAACCCCCTGGTTGTCTGAGCTCAAACTCTTTATGAAAGCCATAGTTTCTTGGGCCTCTGAGTTCAAACTCCTTAGGAAAGCCATGGTTACCCAGGGGTATCAAAGCTCAAACTGCACCATAAAGGTGGCATCCACCAACCACGACAAGGCTGCGACACCCGCCGACAAGAAAGTTCCTATCGGCGCCTTGTCGCAGCCTTGTCGTGAGGAGGGGAACTGTCGTGAGCCCTTGTCGCAGCCTGTCGGGAAGTGCACGCTCCACCTGAATATTCTATGTAGACCTCTGCGACAACCACCCAACACACCACGACATGCCATGACAAGGCTCCAAAATCGAACATGTTCAATTTTGTCGTAACCTTGTCGGAAGGCCCCCGACAGGCCCCCGACAAGCTTCATATCGCAGCCTGTCGTGGCCTTGTCGTAGCCTCTTGTCGGGAACTAGGGTCCACCAACCACGACGAGGCTACTACAAGGCTTCCAATCGTAGAGCTGTTGTTGACCTTGTCAGTAACCCATTGTCGTAGCCTTGTCGTGGTTGGTGGACGCCCCCCTTTAAGGTATGGTCACCTGGTCGTCACAGCTGAAATATGAAACATGAAAGCCAAAATTACCTAGTTGTATCTTACTTTGTAGTTGATATGGCTTGTAGTTGATTTGACTATTGGTCAACTTTGTAGTTGATATGGTCGTCCAAGCACAAACCCATCATGAAAACCATGTTTTCTTAGTCCTCCAAGCTCAATTATTTATGAAAGCCATGGTTCCTTGGTTGTCCATGTTCAAACACCTTATGAATGCCACGGTTTCTTGGTCCTCAGAGCACAAACTCCTCGGAAACCCATTGTTCCCAAGGGGTGTCAAAGCTCAAACTAAATCATGAAAAGGTATGATTATCACAAGTGTAAGAGCTTAAACTTCTTCATGAAAGCCATGGTTACTTGGTCGTCCGAGTTGGCCTCATGAAGGCCACGGTTTCTTGGTTCTTCGAGTTCAAACTCCTTATGAAAGCTATGGTTTCATGGGCCTCAGAGCTCAAATTCCGACATGAAAGCCACGGTTATCTTGTCTTCTGAGTTCAAACTCATTATAAAATCCACGGTTTCTACGTCCGCTGAGCTTAAGCTCTTTATTAAAGCCATGGTTTCTTGGTCCTCCGAATTCAAACTCCTTATGAAAAACACAGTTGCTTGGGTTTCAGAGCTCATAGATAAACACCACAGTTACCTTGTCATCAGAGCTCATACTCCTTATAAAAGCCATCGGTTCTTTGGGCTTTGAGTTAAAATTCCTTATGAAACCCATGGTTTCTACATCCAACCAAGCTCAAGGTCCTCATCAAAAACCATGGTTTCTTGATTTTCCGAGTTTAAACTCCTTATGAAAACCATGGTTTCTACGTCGTCCAAGCTGAAACTCCTAATGAAAACCATGGTTTCCTCGTCCTCCGAGCTCAAGCACCTTAGGAAAGACACAGTTCTTGGTCCTTTGGGTTCACACTCCTAATGAAAACCATGGTTTCTACATCGTCTGAGCTTTCCTCATGAAGGCCATGGTTTCTTGGTTACCTGAGCTCAAACACTTCATGAAAACCATGGTTTCTTGGTCGTTTGGGTTCACACTCCTAATGAAAACCATGGTTTCTATGTTTTCCGAGTTCAAACTCCTGATGAAAGCCATGGTTTCCTCGTCCTCCGAGCTCAAACATCTTAGGAAAGACGCAGTTATCCAAAAGTGTCAAAGCTCAAACTAGACCATGAAAGGTATGGTTGTCACGAGTGCCCTAGGCCCATAGGAACATCAATTCCCCATCAGTACTAGGTAATTACCTCGGGTAATTATCTATTGTCCGAGCTCAAACTCCTTATGGAAGCCTTGAGTTCCTAGCCTCTGAATTCCAACGCCTTATGAAAACCATGGTTTCCATGTACGTCGAGCTCAATCTCCTTCTGAAAACCATGGTTTCTATGTCTGCCGAGCTCAAACCGTTTATGAAAGCCACAGCTCAAACTCCTTCTGAAAGCCATGGTTTCTTGGTCCAGCAAGCTCAAGGTCCATATGAAAACCATGGCTACTTGGGTGTCGGAGTTCAAACTCTTTGATAAAAGCCACAGTTACTTCATCCTTAGAGCTCAAGCTCAAAGATGAAAGCCACAATTATCTGGTTGTCAGGGCTCATACTCCTTATGGAAGTTATGGTCACATGGTCACATGGTCCTCTGATCTAAAAACTTTTTACGCGAACGGGAATAGACGTCTTCACGCACTAACCCACCGTAGAAAATTTGATCAAATATGGTCCTCTGATCTAACACTGAAAATCACAATTCCCTGGTCCTAAAATCAGTTTACGAAAGCCGCTTAGCTCCTTAGGTCCTCTTAGCTCCAACTTCTTTAAGAAACCGATGGTTATCCAAGTTGTCAGAGCACAAACTCACTGATAAAAACAATGTCTGACTGGGATCTTTGAGCTCAGATTCGTTAATAAAATCCATGGTTACCCTGGGGTTGGCAGAACTTAAACTCCTTAATGGAAATCATAGTAACCTTGTCCTCTGAGCTCCAATAACTTAATGAAAGTGACAGTTATCAGAGCTCAATGATAAGAGCCATGGCTAACTGGAGTATTTGAGCTCAAATCCAATTCGTCTCGAGGAGCAGGAGCGGGTGAGGCCGAGCACTTGGCATGAGGCATGACATAGGGGCTGTCACATGACCCAGAGGCTGGGCAGTCCAAGCCACATAATGCCGGAGACACACCAAGCGAGTCAAGGCGGTGATCTCTGGAATCGCCAATACAAAATAGCATGTATGTGAGATATTACTTCATAGACATATCTCCCACCGATGATTTAACATCTCAGAAGCAATAATCATGTGAAATATGAAATATTGGCTCACATACACGCCATTTTGTGTTGGCGATTCCGGAAATCGCTACGTTTCTCGCTTGGTGTGTCTCCGGCTTGAGGCAGAGAGCGTCCATAACAACGGCCCAGCCTACACTCACGCCGCATTAGTCCTAACCGGTCCGGTTAGTCAAAATGAAAGGCAGGTTCCTCTTAGTTCCAGCTTCTTTAGGAAAGTGATGGTTATCGAAGAGCACAAACTCACTGATAAAAGCCATGTCTGACTGGGGTCTTTGAGCTCAGACTGTTGATAAAAGCTTTGGTTACCTTGGGGCTGGCAGAGATTAAACTCCTTTATGGAAATCATAGTTACCTTGTCTTCTGAGCTCCAATTCCTGAATGAAAGTGACAGTTATTAGACCTCAATGATAAGAACCACAGCTAATTGGAGTATTTGAGCTCAAATTCCTTAATGAAAGCCACAGTTTCCAAGTCCTCAGCAGTTGCACTCTTTGATAAAATCAATAGTTACCTTTGGAGTCAGAGCCTTGATTCTTTAATCAAAGCCACAGTTACCTTTGGAGTCAAAGCTCAAACTTGTATATAAAAGCCATGGTAATCCAGGGTACCAGAGCTCATACTAGTTGATAAAAGCTGCGATTTCCCAGTCCTCAGAACTGAAACTCCTTATGAAAGCCACCAGTTTGGAGGGTGTCAGAGCTGAAACTCCTAATGAAAGCAACCAGTTTGGAGGGTGTCAGAGCTGAAACTCCTAATGAAAGCCAGCAGTTTGGAGGTTGTCAGAGCTCAAACTCCTAATGAAAGCCAGCAGTTTGGAGGGTGTCAGAGCTCAAACTCCTTATGAAAGCCACCAGTTTGGAGGGTGTCAGAGCTCAAACTCCTTGATAAAAGACACGGTTACCCGGGGTGTGAGAGCAAAGAAGAGCCACCGGTGAGGCCAGGTGAGAAGTACCATGGTGAAGATCCAGAACCAGAACTCGCTGAGCCAGCAGGGCGAGTGACCAGCACGCATCGGGGCCAGAAGGTTATCGTGGTAACCCGGCAGCTCCATATCCTGTAATACGAGGGGGAAACTTTAAGAGGAGTACACTTTAAGAGATACCGTAGAAGTGGTAGCAGGGAGGTAATAGATACCAACAGGGCGAGTGGCCAGCACGCATCGGGGCCAGCAGGTTATGGTGGTAAGCAGGCAGCTCCATATCCTGTAAGACGAGGGGGAACCTTTAAGAGATGTAAGAAACATTACTCACAGGGAGGTAATAGAGGTACAGTTTAAGAGGTGTCGGTGACATCAGTAATAGGGAGGTAATAGATACCAACTGGGGGAGTGACCAACTCGCATCGGGACCAGCAGGTTATCGTGGTAACCCGGCAGCTCCATATCCTGTAAGATGAGGGGGGAATTTTAATAGAGGTACACTTTAAGAGATACCGTAGAGGTGGTAGCAGGGAGGTAATAGATACCAACTGGGGGAGTGACCAGCTCGCAATGGGGCTATCGTGGTAACCAGGCAGCTCCATATCCTGTAAGATGAGGGGGGCATTTTAATAGAGGTACACTTTAAGAGATACTGTAGAAGTGGTAACAGGGATGTAATAGATACGCGAGTGACCAGCACGCATCGGGGCCAGAAGATTATCGTGGTAACCCGGCAGCTCCATATCCTGTAATACGAGGGGGAAACTTTAAGAGATGTAAGAAACATTAGTAACAGGAAGGTAATAGAGGTACACTTTAATAGGTGTAGGTGGCATCAGTAACAGGGAGTTAATATATACTAACAGGGCGAGTGGCCAGTAGGCATGGAGGCCAGCCGATTATCGTGGTAACCTGGCAGCTCCATATCCTGTAAGACGAGGGGTACACTTTAATAGGTGTAGGTGACATCATTAACAGGGATATGAATAGAGGTACACTTTAATAGGTAACAGAGAGGTGGTAACAGAGAGGTAATAGATACCAGCAGGCCGAGTGGCCAGCACGCATCGGGGTCAGAAGGTTATTGTGGTAACCCGGCAGCTCCATATCCTGTAAGACGAGGGGGAAACTTTAAGAGATGTAAGAAACATTAGTAACAGGAAGGTAATAGAGGTACACTTTAATAGGTGTCGGTGACATCAGTAACAGGGAGTTATTAGATACTAACAGGGCGAGTAGCCAGCACGCATCGGGGCCAACAGATTATCGCGGTAACCTGGCAGCTCCATATCCTGTAATACGAGGGGTACACTTTAATAGGTGTAGGTGACATCATTAACAGGGATATGAATAGAGGTACACTTTAGGAGGTAATGTTAGGGTGGTAACAGGGAGGTAATCGATACCAGCAGGGCGAGTGGCCAGCACGCATCGGGGCCAGCAGGTTATCGTGGTAACCTGGCAGCTCCATATCCTGTAAGACGAGGGGCACACTTTAATAAGTGTAGGTGACATCATTAACAGGGATATGAATAGAGGTACACTTTAATAGGTAACGTGGAGGTGGTAACAGGGACGTGATAGATACCAGCAGGGCGAGTAGCCAGCAGGCATGGGGGACAACAGATTATCGTGGTAACCTGGCAGCTCCATATCCTGTAAGAAGAGGGGTACACTTTAATAGGTGTAGGTGACATCATTAACAGGGATATGAATAGAGGTACACTTTAATAGGTAACGTGGAGGTGGTAACAGGGACGTGATAGATACCAGCAGGGCGAGTAGCCAGCAGGCATGGGGGACAACAGATTATCGTGGTAACCTGGCAGCTCCATATCCTGTAAGAAGAGGGGTACACTTTAATAGGTGTAGGTGACATCATTAACAGGGATATGAATAGAGGTACACTTTAAGAGGTAATATTAAGGTGGTAACAGGGACGTGATAGATACCAGCAGGGCGAGTAGCCAGCAGGCATGGGGGACAACAGATTATCGTGGTAACCTGGCAGCTCCATATCCTGTAAGAAGAGGGGTACACTTTAATAGGTGTAGGTGACATCATTAACAGGGATATGAATAGAGGTACACTTTAAGAGGTAATATTAAGGTGGTAACAGGGAGGTAATCGATACCAGCAGGCCGAGTGGCCAGCACGCATCGGGGCCAGAAGATTATCGTGGTAACCAGGCAGCTCCATATCCTGTAAGACGAGGGGGAAACTTTAAGACATGTCAGTGACATTAGTAACAGGGATATAAATAGAGGTACACTTTAAGAGGTGCAGGTGACATTAGTAAGAGGGATATGTATAGAAGTACACTTTAAGAGGTAATGAGTAGGTGGTAACAGGGGGATGAATAGGGGTATGATGGGTTACCCATGGCCTATGGTCAGGGGTGGTCATTGCCCCCCCCCCCTGGTGAAGTACCTCAACACTACCGCACCCCTGCGACACCTACCTTCTATGCACCGCACTAATCATCCACGAGCGTCCGCTCAACAGTCTCCACTGTCTCACACTTCAGTCAGGTCTCATACCCTACGCACGTACTTTTTCTGAGATTTGATCGAGCTCTGACCGTTAATAAGCCCCAATTGAGATTTATTTTTCCAAATACTCAACATATGTTCGCAGAAGTTAGAAGCTGAGACCTCATACAATAATGACTGGTTTTGTGTACGAGTTACCGTTATCTCCGAGTAGTTGACGCGTAGTAATATCCGAGCGACAGCGACGTCGTCAACTAATTATATTTACGTTATTTCGTCAACTAATTGTATTTAATACCCACCCACCAGATCAAAAACAAGAATGGACCATGCATGCATCAACATATAGGATAACTACACATTCTATAAGGCCATAGCTCTATCAAGCATGGTGGTAGTTCGGTGTAGACTTACACCAGTGATATGCATATAGTTCGCTGTTTTTCCGTGTTTTTAGCATGCAAAATGATTTAAGACAGTGATTTCCGATGGTATATGAGAATATTACAACTGATTATGAATAATTAGTATTGAATGAACTTTCAATGAACTTATTTAAAGTTCGTGATAATTTGACCTCATTATGGAAGGGGTTGTGTTTCTGGAATCTCCTCCCAGAGATTCTGAAATGCCAAAATCTCCGGGCAGCGAATTCCAGGTGTTCTATACATTTCCTATGTGGACTTTTTAATAGGTGGGGAATAAGGGGCATTATCTCCCCCCTGGTACAAGTTTACCCATAGGAATAACATAAGAAAAAAAATACTCAACGATCACCCCCGTAAGGTGACAATACTACGCCACGGCCGTGGCGTAGTGAATTTGAGATGACGTCACATGAATTTGCTAAGTATATTCTAATTATTCTGAGATTCTGACGATAATTAATGTCATTGTGATATGCCATTTTTTTTTGCATTTTCTATTTACTGATATATGGAACTTATATTATCCAGAGTTATCTGCAAAACTCAATGGAATTTAGAAGTCACCCAACTACCCGCATTTGTCTTTAATCCTCACTCGGCTTCGCATTGATGACGATTGGGGCCTATCAAAACTCTTGTTGGTGTCTTGTTTATATATACGATTCTCTCCATGCAGCTCTATACATTATCTCACCCCTGGCACAATTGTAGGAATAACATTAGAAAAAAATACTCAACGATCACTCTGGTAAAGTGACAATACTACTCCATGGTCGTGGCGTAGTGAATACAACATGACGTCATAGGCGATTGACCAATCAGCGGCCAGGATTTCAGAGAGATGACAAGACAAGACAAGAAATTTCAACTCCCCTAACCTTGAAAGGGGTGAGATAAATCCAGAACCGCACTCGAATCGTAAAATAAACAATACTCTACTCGTTAGAAAGTGACGTAATCGTCACTGGGCTTCGCCTCGATGACGATTGGGGCCCATCGAAACTCGTGGAGTATTGTTTATTTATACGATTCTCGATGCAGTTCTATACATACCTCGATATGATCGGAGAACTTGTCTTTGCCCTTGGTTCGTTTGCAGAAAGCGGCATAACGTTTGTGGTAGAGATTTCGACTGGCCTCATTCTTGAAGGTGAATCCTTTTGAACACTGAACCTGAAGGATAAAAGTAATATATAGATGCACGCAGATGTGCTTTTACCTGTGTGTAGGATGCTGTAGCAGTTGGGGCCCGTTTAATAATCTAGGCTCGTACATGAAGACCCTTTTCTGTGCACCAAGGAGACCAAGATAATCATTAACTCCATCGCATATTTTTTATGCACAAATAGAATAGATCAGTTTTCGTATTATGGCCACTGAAACGTAAGATTATTCCGCAACCTATATTGTTTGGGGCTTGCCATAGAGGATTTTAGCCTCGTCTCAGTATTATTATCTATAGATTATAACAACTGATAATAGTGGTTACCCCCCCCCCCCCCCCCCGACTATACTATATCTTACAATATCCTGGTGGATGATGGCGGAACTAGCAATTACTCTGTGACCTATACATGGACTGTTGTAGTACGTTAAGAATACAGAGTGGAATTGATAATTGTCAGATATCCTGATGCCAAAAGCATAGAGATATCTCTGATAGAGAATTATACTAAGTATATTCTACTTCTGACGACAATCTATCTGTGTTCTATGTCCTTTTATTGTGTATGTTGCTAAAGAACCATGAAGTTAGATCAATTATCTGAGCTGAGTTTTGTAGTGAGCATTCATAGTTTGCACAGTTATTTTTACCCCGGTTAAGGGGAACCCCGCTTAACAGGACGCCCCGCTTATGGGGAACTTTGCGCCACCCCTCTAATAAGATCTCACACTCTAAGTGGTATTCTGTACAAGGTTCTCACTACGCACCCCTCTAATAAGATCTCACACTCTCTAAGTGGTATTCTGTACAAGGTTCTCACTACGCACCCCTCTCATAGATCTCACACTCTCTAAGTGGCATTCTGTACAAGGTTCTCACTACGCACCCCTCTCATAAGATCTCACACTCTCTAAGTGGTATTCTGTACAAGGTTCTCACTGCGGACCCCTCTCATAAGATCTCATACTCTCTAAGTGGAATTCTGTACAAGGTTCTAACTACGCACCCCTCTCATAGATCTCACACTCTCTAAGTGGTAATCTGTACAAGGTTCTCACTGCGCTCTATGGGAGAAGAATTCTTAACGAAGTAGGCTTAGAGTACGTCTTTAGCACGGGAGGCAGGCGAATGGACTCAATGGATAGGGCGGAGGATGTCTGCTTGAGCGGTGTTTTACTCTATATCCACATTATTTGAAATCGTACTTTGCTGAGATATTTGTATCGATCCTTTGGTCTAGGAAGCGATCGCACCTCACAAACCTCTAATAGTCAGAGATATTGAAGGCAGAGGTGACGGTCGATGTAGTGAGAGAGGTACTACAGTGGCGTCACCTGGTGTGTTAGGCATGAACAGAAGTGTTCCCCTATTCCTGTTACACTGGCCACCAGAGCGACACTACGTTAGCTCCGATGGGGTTAAATCCGCGGCCATCTTGGCTCACTATAACTGTAAGCATCTGCAGCCTGGAAGCCTGGCCAATGTGCACTCACATATTAGGCCAGGTAACGCCCGCCATTTTTCTAGGGCATTGCGGGATTGCATTCATCTGGTACCTGAAGGATACTTGTTATTTTAAGCTGGTTCGTCTACAGAACCGCACCCAGCATCGCGATACATTTACGAGCATGAATGCCCTGGCCCTGGCGACAACGGGACGTACTACAATATAGATAGACTCTATTACATTCTGTTATCGCCAGGGCTAGGGCGCACAGGCTCAAAATTTCATTTCCCTGAGACAAGTATTTTCCCCTGCAATTGTGGGCGACAATTACTCCTAACAAGCTACAGAATCCCATGAGATTTTGATTTTAAACACGTTTCATGTACATCACAGGGTGTTTGTCTGAGACAAATCCTGGTGAGATTCTGTAGTAAAACACAATCTCTTCTTCTAAATTGTAGTGTTCCACTACCCTGAGACATGTTTTTCCCCTTAAATTGTTGGTGACATTTACACCTAGAAAGGAACAGAATCTCATGAGATTTTGAACCCTGTGAATCCCACTGTGTGAATTCCACTTAACAAGGTACAGAATACCAAGAGATTTCGATTTCGATTTTAAACACCAAGCGAGTCAAGGTGGTAATCTCTGGAATCGTCAAGGGTATATATATATTCCAATCTGTAAGTCCCAGCGGTCCCAAATAACACCTATTCACAAGGGAAAGTACCCTGAGTCGGCGACTATGTACCCTGTGTACCCTGTGTACCCTGTGTAGGGGTGTAGGGGTGAGGCTATAGGCCTATACCTGTTAAGTCTTCCCATGTGAATTTAATCTTCCATGTTACCCTGAGAACACCCCCAATCTGTGAAACTCTGTACCCAGCCGGAAATAGTAGCCGACTGGTGCAAAGAGCAGACGAGAACTACGCCACGCTAGACCTAGAATCAACGCACAATACGCGGTGAATTACTTAAACGGGTCTCAGTATTTAAACTGTTTATTGTTTGGCTCCGTGTCAAGTAGAATGTCGTAAACTATACCTCTGATTTACCAACATCCGGCAGGCGGGTGACCTTCACCTTCAGGTAAACCACCCGGCGGAGTATTTAATAGCCTTGAAGCCTGACCAATGTGCACTCACATATTAGGCCAGGGGCCCGTTTCAATAGAATGGGTCACTAAACCACTTAGTGACATGTTTAGTGACTCAAATAGTGATAGGAATAGTGACAAAATTTAATTTCAAAAGGCATGTCACTATTGGGGTGGTGTGTCAGTTCACTGTTGGTGAGATAGTGACATTGCTGCCTGTGCCTTACAATGGATGGTGTTAGTGCTCTCGGGAACAAGTGGTGTCAAGGTAAAAGTCGCTGCAGAAATTAGTGACAGGCTTGAGAAATCCTACACTGGCTATCAGAGCAGCATTTTCTATGACAAAATTCAAATGTGAATATCATTAGATTGCATGGACCGATATCCTTCATATTTGGCATGTTTATAAGTTGTCCCTAACTGGGGTTAAAGTTGCATAGCTTTATTCCCATGGTAAGTAAAGTTATGTGTTTGTGACATCAAAAACGAGAGGGTATACCCTCTCGCTATTTAAGACACTACAGTGACCCTTTTAGTGACTGGACACCCTCTTCTGAAATGGTACAATCCACTATTTGCGCCTGTCTGCTACCCAATGTCCCACAAACGGTTGTCCCTTAACTACTGCAACGCGAAGTACCGCTATTGTGTCACTAAACCCAATAACGGACGTCCTACAGACTATTGAAACGGGTCCCAGGTGACTACTACCATTTTTCTGATGCATAGCGGGATTCTTTCCCACTGCGAATCAGTTGTTCATTGGGGTAGGGAACCAGTTTGATATTAGGCCATTTAACTACCATCATTTTTCTAGTGCATTGTGAGATATATAGTCCGTTTACAGACCGCGCTGCCTTAGGCTTACGGTCCGTAAGGGTCTAACAGGGCACGGTTCCCATTTGCCTGTTCCCTCTGCCTGATGGGAGAAAGGAATTTCGTGATTGGCTGTTCTAGTCTTAGGACCTATACTTGAAGAGTAATATTCTAGTTACTGGCAAATCACTAAGGGTAGCTGAGTACCAGTGGAGGCAGGAATTCCTGACTCAAAATGGCAGCGCATAACAGTCTTTGTTATGTGAGACGTAGAATTAAACTGGTTTCCTTCAAAATACAAAGATGTCTATTACGCTGGTTCCTACGCTGGTTGCCCGGCGGGATAGGGCCCAGCGAAATCTAGCTGGTTCCCCCGTCTGATCGGAATGACCAAGGAACCAGCGTTCAAGGTCGTTTCAAAACGTGCGTTACCTGTCCCATTGTTTATTTGGCCAGGGAACAAGTCTAGGTTTTTAACAGAGAGCGAACAAAGAAGTCTTTATGGTGTTCTCAGTATATAAAATGTCTTTATGGAAGCTGATAAATAATCAAGGATTGCACATGAAGACCCTGTTCTGTAACTCGTACAAGGGATATCGTTTGATAATATTTAAGTCTCTTCTCTAAGACAGTGTTATCTGTGTCTACATGTACGATCGAGTCTGTACCCACATTTCTCCTTCACCCCCAGCAGTGGTAGATGTACTGCTATATTAAAGGCCATTCCTTCTCATACCATGTCTATGTGGTGTGGTGTGGAGCCACCATTCTCCTTCATCCCCAGCAGTGGTCAATTAACTGCTATATCAAAGGCCAGTCCTTCTCATACCATGTCTATGTGGTGTGGTGTACAGTCACCTTTCTCCTTCATCCCCAACAGTGGTAGAATTATTGCTATATCAAAGGCCAGTCCTCTTCATACCATGTCTATGTGGTGTGGTGAACAGCCATCTTTTTCCATCATCCCAAGCATTGGTAGATTCACTGCTATATCAAAGGCCGATCCTTATCATACCATGTCTATGTGGTGTGAGAAGAAAAAGAACCCTCACCTCAGTAAATGTGTAGGGCTCAGATTTCTATCTACATTCATCTCATACATTCGGCCAAATTCACACCTAAAAAGGGACAGGATCTCATCAGATTTTGAACCCTTTGAGGTACATGAAGCCCCCCATGTGAATCCCACCTAACAAGGAACAGAATGTCATGAGATATTGAACCCTGTGAGGTACATAAATCCCACCGTGTGAATCCCACCTAACAAGGAACAGAATCTCATGAGATATTGAACCCTGTGAGGTACATGAATCCCACTGTGTGAATTCCACCTAACAAGGAACAGAATCTCATGAGATTTTGAACCCTTTGAGGTACATGAATCACACCATGTGAATTCCACTTAAAAAGGAACAGAATCTCAAAAGATATTGAACCCTGTGAGGTACATGATTTCCGTCATGTGAATCCATTTAACAGGGAACAGAATCTCATGAGATTTTGAACCCTGTGAGGTACATGAATCCCATCGTGTGAATTCCACTTAACAAGGAACAGAATCTCATGAGATTTTGAACACTGTGTGGTACATTAATCCCACCGTGTGAATTCCACTTAACAGGAACAGAATCTCATGAGATTTTGAACCCTGTGCACACGCCACCAAAATTTCCTATTATAGACCTCTGCGACACGCTCCCAACATGCCATGACTCTCCATCACAAAGGTCCAGTCCAGGGAAAAATCGAAAAATCGAACATTGTCATAGCCTTGTCGGAAGGCTCCCGACAAGCTTCCAATTGTGGCCTTTTCGTGGCCATATCGTACACTCTTGTCAGGAACTGGGGTCCACCAACCATGACAAGGCCTCCAATTGTAGGCCAATCCTGGACCTTGTCATGAAGCCATTGTCGTAGCCTTGTCGTGGTTGGTGGACGCCCTCCTTCATGATCCCCCTCTCGCTTTGTCGTACGTCATCACCAAGTGGTCTCCGTCTTTTTAAGTTGATGTAAACACCCCCCTCATCACGTTAAGCGCTGTTAATGAGGTAATCACACCAGCTGTTAATTAGTGCGGGGAAAGAGGTGGGAGTAGTCTAATTACCCTGTCATTACTCCACTTCCCGACCTCTCATACACGTCACTTACAAACTTTTCTCAGTGATTTATCTCCTCACTGAGAACCACCCTACACCCAGTCTCTCACAAAGTGATGTATTAACGATAAATACATCCCCCTCAGTATGACTGCACCCACTACGGTGGTTCCCCTCATACAGTGCTTAAAATAGTTTGTACAAGTGGCGATAAATATGTCCTAAATGGGGCTGGTGTGAATCACAGGTAGAGATATCTTTAGATGGAGTGTTGTACTGTGAGGTGTGCTGTGTTGTACTATCAAACTTGTTGTACAACTGTTAGGCTTACTGTACTATTAGGTGTATTTTATTGTTAGGTTTGTTGTACTATCAAACTTGTTGTACAACTGTTAGGCTTGCTGTATTATTAGGTGTCTTGTATTGTTAGGCTTGTCGTACTATCGAACTTGTTGTACAATTGTTAGGCTTACTGTACTATTAGGTGTATTGTATTGTTAGGTCTGTTGTACTATCAAACTTGTTGTACAACTGTTAGGCTTGCTGTACTATTAGGTGTGTTGTATTATTAGGCTTTTTGTACTATTGAACTTGTTGTACAACTGTTAGGCTTATTGTACTATTAGGTGTCTTGTATTGTTAGGCTTGTCGTACTTTCAGATTTGTTGTACTATAGTTGTACTTTAATGTGTGTTGTACTGTTAGGCTTGATATACTATTAGGTGTGTTGTCGTTTTGTAATGTTAGGCTTGCTGTACTACTATTAGGCCTTTTGTAATATTAGGTGGCTGTACTGTTAGGCTTGTACTTTTAGGTATGTTGTACTATTTGGTGAGTGATAAAGCTAGCCATGTTGTAATGTCAGGTGTGGTGCACTGTTAAGACCAACGTACACTTAGCAACTTTTGCTTATCACAACCGAAAAGTTGCCGTAAAAGTCTCTTTGCGACAAGCAGATCAGGCGGTTCAGTCCCAGTATCCCGGCGTTTACACTAGACGATTATAGGCGGCGATTCTTGAACCTGACGACTTTTAGCCGTAAAAGTCAAGAAATAGTCTAATATAAACGCCAAGAGTGTGGCAACTGCAGATCGTCTGGTTACATCTGATTACGCACCAAAGCACCACCTCACGACTATTGGATACGCTCTGACCCCGGCGTCTATTTCAAGCTGGTTTGAATTAGTCGTCAACATTAGCAGCAATTCTATGAAAACCCATAGTCGTCAATGTAAACGCTCGGGTAAATTCTGAATTCCACGACTTTTGTGGTAGACATTGCCATCGCCTGATGCCTATTGGCTGATGATCTACAGTCGCTACGTATTCAATCGTCTAATGTGAACGCCGGGTGATTCATTTCGAATGGTAAATTATTTTTCAAAAATGAACAGATTTCCAACCAAAATACCTCTTAACAGTACACTAACCATGTCTCCATATATTATTCCCCATTCCTCTCTCTCCCCATTTCTAATGTGTTACATTTTCCCCTATATTTTTCTGTGTTTAAAGACAAAAAATAGATAAATTCATAACTGCATGGTCTCCAACTTACCCTGATGACACTGGCCGATGGGAGTCGGCTGATCGGTCGTGTGACGTCACGAAAACTGCGGAAGCGGATGACGTCATTGTCACGTGACGTCACCATCTTCTCGACGCGACGCGGCGCCTGTCGCACTGTAGCCTCGCCTTTACTGCTCTGGCGTCGTTTCGGTTGCTGCATCCTCATCTCAAAATGGTAGTTGTTCGTCTGCCATGACAGACGCGGCGTCTCTGTGTACATCCGGTCGAGGTACTCCGGGACTGCGATATCCGAGCGGAATGTCCGGAGGAGGCGATAGGTGGCACTGTCCGCAGCCTCCACCATCATGAGGATGTAGAAGAGGCCCGCTAGGGAGGATGCGATGAGGTAGAAGCGGTAAACACGCTGCGACTGTTCCTTGTCTTCGTGTAGCTCTGCACTGCGTGACCATACCACCACGGCCACACATGTCATGAAACCGGCGTGGGCCAAGATGGAGATAAACACTTTCACGATGGACCATGCCAGTTCCCGACGAGATGGTGGCAGGATGTTCAGTTGATGAATGTCTTCGGCTTTCGGTGGCTAGAGGAATGAGAAATGTCAAGTATTAGATAGTCAATATGAATGTTTTCGGGTGACTGAAGAAATGAGAAACATCGTCCCACATTTGATATCCAATATGAATATGAAAATGCAATCAGGTAGAAGCAGTAAACAGGCTACGGCTGATCCTTGTTCTCATTTAGCACTGCACTGCGTCACCACACCACCACACCTACACATGTCATGATACCGGCGTGGGCCAAGATGGAGATAAACACCTTCACGGTGGACCATGCCAGGTCCCGACGAGATGGTGGCAGGATGTTCAGTTGATGAATGTCTTCGGCTTTCGGTGGCTAGAGGAATGAGAAATGTCAAGTATTAGATAGTCAATATGAATGTTTTCGGGTGACTGGAGAAATGAGAATCATCGTCCAACATTTGATATCCAATATGAATATGAAAATGCAATCAGGTAGAAGCAGTAAACAGGCTACGGCTGATCTTTGTCCTCATTTAGCGCTGCACTGCGTGACCACACCACCACACCCACACATGTCATGAAACCGGCGTGGGCCAAGATGGAGATAAACACTTTCATGATGGACCATGCCAGGTCCCGACGAGATGGCGGCAGGATGTTCAGTTGATGAATGTCTTCGGCTTTCGGTGGCTAGAGGAATGAGAAATGTCAAGTATTAGATAGTCAATATGAATGTTTTCGGGTGACTGGAGAAATAAGAAACATCGTTAAACATTTGATATCCAATATGAATATGAAAATGCAATCAGGTAGAAGCAGTAAACAGGCTACGGCTGATCCTTGTTCTCATTCAGCACTGCACTGCGTGACCACATCCACACATGTCATGAAACCGGCATGGGCCAAGATAGAGATAAACACCTTCACGATGGACCATGCCACGACTCAATGAAATGGCGGCAGGATGTTCAGTTGATGAATGTCTTCGGCTTTTGGAGGCTAGAGGAATGAGAAATGTCAAGCTGTAGATATTCAATATGAATGTTGTACAGTGATTGGAGATGTGAGAAACATCGTCAAACATTTGATAATGAATATGAATATGAAGATGCAATCAGGTAGCAGCGGTAAACACCCTGTGACTCATGCTTGTCTTCGGTTAGTGCCGCACCTGGTGACCACACCACCACACCAACACATGTCATGAAACCAGCGTGGGCCAAGATGGCGATAAACACTTTCACGATGGACCATGCCAGGACTCAACGAGATGGCGGCAAGATGTTCAGTTGATGAATGTCTTAAGCTTTGAGTGGAAAGAGGAATGGGATGTCAGGTATAGGATATTCAATATGAATGTTGTCCAACATGAATGTTGTCCAGTGACTTTACGACAATGAGAAATGTTGTAAAGTGTGAGATATTGAATATGTACATACGTCCAATGAAAACATTAGATATAAATGCTGTCCAGTGACTGGAGAAATGAGAAAAGACATCAAACAATATGAATGTTGTCCAGTGACTGAGAAAAACTGTCAAACATTAGATATTCAATGTGAAAAGAAACAGTGAACACGCTGTGATTCAGCCTCGATTTCAGTCAGCGCTGCATCACTTGACCACACCACTGTGCTCAAACTAGTCCGTCCACGCACCGCGCCGCCTTCGGGTTCTGGTACTTGAAGGTCTAACAGAGCATGGCCACTATTGGCCAGTCCCCTACGCGCAAAAGGGATATCGTGATTTGTTGTTCTATTTATAGCATCAGTTTGACAAAGGGGAACTACGACGGTCTGGTTTGTTTACATGTTATGCGCATGTGCGAGAAACTGATTCCTGGCATGTCAGTATTCGAAGCTGGGACCGCCATTATCAAGTTGAATGCTGGGAATCGGGCAGGAATCCCTGCCTTAAGATGGCAGCGCACAACAGTCCCAGTATGCAAGCCTGAGCGCCCTGGCCCTGGCGGAAACGGGCTGTACTAGAGTCTATGCTCAAACATGTCATGAAACTAGCATGGGCCAAAATGTAGATAAACACCTTCATGACGGACCATTTAAAAGCAGTTATCCCTGGATTCCAAATCCGTACCTGATAACATAGAAGCAGTGGGTAATGGTTTTCTGTGTATCTGTAAAATTTCATTGATAGCAATAGTCCTTGGTCCATTTATATGGTCGCCAGGTATTTGGGACCACAGTAGAACCCTGCGACACCGGACACCCTACGTTCGAGCCAAAGTGACCCCTTACGTAGAGTGTTTACACGGGGTTGAAATAAACATTTGATAGAGGGATCTATTCCAAGCAAAGGTGTTCGTTGAAAGTGTGCACTTACATGGGGTGTCCGTAAGGCGGGGTTCTGCTGTACCTCCGAATAGCCTCATTCTCAAAATTATAGCTACAAGTTACAATATTTTTGTCACTAACATTCTCTTCGTGGGAGCATATCGTCATTGAGAAAGCCACAGGGCATATACATATAGAGAAGCAAGAAGAAATGCGTGTTCATCATTTATGAATGAGCGTGGACTTCAAAAATGGATGAAAACCACTAATGTTATGACAAACCTATCTGAGATTCTAGACTATCAATTTTTCACTCCTTCATTATTTTCTCTTCTTTCATCAGGTTCTTCATTGCATCATTTTTTTAGTTACACTGTATTATATGTATGAATGACCCCCAATACGTCATAGATACAGGTACCTGTATCTGATAAACTAATAATTTATTGTAAATGAAAAACAAAGAAGGGGAAAATAATTGCTATTTCTGGCATACCTGAGGCAGACAAGTGAAACCCGGACTGTGTTTTGAGACTGTGCATCTCTTCTTGCTCCCTTTAACGATGAGCTTGTGACTGCAACCATGTCAAATCTTTACATCCCTCAGCCTCTGAGTATTGAACACAGTCCTTTCTTCTATATGAAGCCTGTACTTAATTTCATTAACCACCTAATACGGAGTCTCCATAGGAATAGCATTGGGTTTGAGTATTTAGCTACCAGGAGATTACTGAGGCCCGTAACCTCCTGCAGGAGATTACTGGAAATAGTTCCCTAAACATCATTGGGCCCCTAGCGAGCGAAACGCGAACTACTACACGCAATGACAACAGCAGACAATCACACAACGTCAAAATCAATGTGAATTACAGAATAGTTCAAGTTTGGTGAATTTATCTGCGGCATTGTCTCCTAAACTCCATAATCTGTCACATTACAGTTTTCAACGAGTTCTTACCTTGTCTTATTTCCGTATTTTAGTGTAAAATCCATCCTCTGGTGACCGTATAAAACCAACATGGCGAACTGATTCAAACTAACTGCCACCTCGCGGGTAATTTAAAAACTATAGCTGTATATTTTCACCAACTGTAGGAGGCGCATCGGTCAAGTTTCAGATGAGCATCATAATTATTAGCAAGAAACGGTGGTTAATAAATACAATATAAACTGGTTTCAGATAAAACCGGCCGTAATCTCCTCGGACTAGACTCTACGTAATCACCTCACTATCGTTCGGAGATTACTACGCGTCTTGTCCTCGGAGATTACTGTCGCTTGTATCTGAAACCAGTTTATATTGTGTATATCCTATATTTATTATGAAGTCAATTCTTGATACTTGTACCCTTATCGTACAACACACGCTTTGCATTTAAAATCTTGCTGTTGAATCCAGGGGCCTGTTTAATAAACTAGTATCCTGCATGTAGACCCTTTTCTGTATGCCATAGAGACCGAGGGACGATGTGGGTCAACTTTAATCAACACTTATGGGTGACTGTCTTGGCGAACAGACTTCAATATTATCAAACGATAACCCTTGTACAAGGTACAGAAAAGGGTCTTCGTTTACGATCCATAATTATCAAACGGGTCACAGGCCTGTCCCCAAATGACTTTTAGGCTAACCATGACTACTGTAGTAATTCTAGGATTCTGACAATCTTAGACCCTTTTCCACATAATCTTAAGACACCCATCTTCACCTAATCCATCTCATGTATTATTAAATACCTATGACTGAACGACTATGAAATACTACCCGCTACTAGGGGTGTAGTATAAATAATGTTCGGGCGCACTGCGCCCGTAGTGAATATTCGGGCGCACTGTGCCCTGAGTGAATGTCTCAGGTCAAAATCTACATAAATAAGTATATAAAATTATGTTTTTCTTGATATTTAGGTATGTAATAATTGGGACGTATTTATGGCATCAAAAGACCTCGAATGGCCATCCCTTCGGGCTCAGTAACCACGTTTTCTCTTATTACGTGATGTTAGTTCACCAGCCATATTTTTCGGTGAATCGAATTGAAACTCTTACTCAAGAGGGACCACACAGACGAACTGCGCCCTTTTAATAATCTAGGATCGTATATTTTCTGTATGCCATAAGAGACCCAGGGATTATGTGGCTCAACTTCATTCAGCACTTATGGACGACTTTATGGACTGCTAATACTGTTTTAACGAACGGAAATGAATATCATTAGACGATCATCGCCGTCCGAGTTACGGAAAAATGTCCTCATGTACGATCCTAGATTATAAAACCGGCCCCTGGAAACCATGTACAATTGTATTAACCCTGAATAAATGAGCTTAAAAACACTAAAAATAACACTAACCGTGGTGGAGAACACAGATCCTTCTTCCTGTCGCGAATGGCCGCCAGAAATGGTTAAGATGGTCGTCTCCTCAGCCTCGGTCGCCATGGCTGCCTTTCCTGCCGGTGCAAAGTTTTTATGTCAGGGTGCAAAGTCTTCCTGGCAGGACGGAAAGTGTGCTTCTTTTGTCAAGGTGCAAAGTCTGCCTCTCAGGATGTAAAGTTTGCCTCTCAATCAGCATGTACAGTCTGCCCTATCAGGGTGCAAAGTTTGCCACTAAAATCAGCATGCACAGTATACCCTGTCAGGGTGCAAAGTTTGCCTCTTGATCAGCATGCAAAGTCTGCCCTGGCAGGGTGTGAAGTTTGCATCTCAATCAGCATGCAAAATCTGCCCTGTGCAGGTGCAAAGTGTGTCCCTCCTGCCAGGTGCCAAGTTGCCAGTCAGTGTGCAAAATTTGCCCCTCCTGTGTTAGTGTATACTGTTTTCTATTTCTGCCAGGGTGCAAAGTCTGAATCTCTGTCAGGGTGCAAAGTCTGCCTCCCCTGTTAGTGTGCAAAGTTTGCCACTCCTGCCAGGTTGCAAAGTCTTGATCTCTGTCAGGGTGCAGAGTCTGCCTCCCCTGTTAGTGTGCAAAGTTTGCCACTCCTGCCAGGGTGCAAAGTCTGGATCTTTGTCAGGGTGCAAAGTCTGCCTCTTCACGGTGCATCGGGGCCTTGTTGGCTGACATCCCTCGGTTTGGCCATAGTCACCAGGCAAGAGTCAGCTATTATGACTATTAATAGCCTGTAGACCTGTAACAGTGAAATGAAACATTTTGAGTAAAATCACTGTTTGGCAGGTTTCCCTGTTCTTCAAAAAGAAAGAATTCAATATCATTAGATACTATATATACCTATGCACAGACTCCCTACGAATACGGACTGCTGCTATGGGCATAATATAGAAAAACATGGTTAGTGTGGCCGAATGGAATCTGTTCAGAGATATTTTGGTCGGAAATACTCACCTCAGTTTACGACTTCGGTGAGTATTTCTGACCAAAATATCTCTGAACAGATTCCATTCGGCCACACTAACCATGTCTTTCTATTACTATATGCCGAAATTTGATTAAAATGCCATTTATGTACTTAAGTTATCAACCTATTTCAACCTCTGAAATAAGCAAGGCAGGTATGTCAACAGATCACTTGGTACAGTGTGGCGTAAAAATATTTTACGCCATGGTGCGGCCGAACGGTATCTTTTCTCCCATTCGTGCACCGGTATATAGTAATATTCTTATCATATGACCAAGGTACTCCATAATTTCTTGTACAGCTCGCCTTTGGCGAGGCCATACGGAGTGCTTTCAACGTGAAATAACGCAATCTGATTGGACGAGAGTTTGACAGAGAAGGGACAGCGGCAAATTTAAAAATGGCGGCCGGATGACATCGCTTCGATTACGGCAATATTTAGTGGTCAGTTATTGTGAACTACGGCATGTAGGACAGTGAAATACAGAATCCAAACATGAATTATGGAATTACTCCGAAATACAAAAGGAATCATCATAAAAAGCATTATAACCGATCTTGGCCCATGATACGGCCACAGGCACGGCAGAGGACACATAAACAAAGCAACAAAATGTAAACAAACAGCGAAGGACACATTGTTTACACATACAACTAATATAATTCAGCATATATCTTAAATTTGTTTCTATATTATGTACTGAATCTCTCTACACTAGAGCATCGCCTTTTTATTCAAAAAGATAAACATGAAAAGGTTTGCCTATGATCGGGGTGCGTACCCCGGACCCCTGGGTTTAAAAACCACTACACCACCAACTCCACCCTTAACCTAGCAACAGCAACTGCACTTATTCATCGCTGACATTCACTCTTCAAGCACATTTTCCCATCAGCTTAGCATTGTTAAAGATATGCTGGGAGATTGACACTTTCCAATCGCCAAGCAGAGGCGCACCGCTAGGGTTAGTTCTACAAGACATTCACAGGTAGAGAATGTGCTAGGCGAGTGTGGGTTAGAAATAAACATCCGGTTCATAATTTCTTGTACAGGGTGCCTTTCGTAGTTAACTGAACAGAGTGGCAGTGCGATAAACGCGTAATTATGATATATTTAGAATATATACAGACACTTTGAGGTATATAATTATAGGAGAACAACGTGATTATACCTGTATTCCATGATTACCTCTTTTAGATGGGTGTAAATACACACCTCCGTCTCCGACGTCGGTGTGTATTTACACCAATCTAAAAGTCGGTAATCATTCCATACAGGTATGATCACATAGTTCTCCCATAATACCTTTATGCGAATTTTCCCACACTTACTGGTCGGCTGTAGGGATTCATATACCTCACAGGGTGAATCTCATGAGATTCTGAACCCTGTGAGGTACATGAAATCAACTGTGTGAATTCAACTTAAAAGGAACAGAATCTCATGTGATTTCGAACCCTGTGAGGTACATGAATCCCACCGTGTGAATTCCACTTAACAGGAACAGAATCTCATGAAATTTTGAACCCCGTGAGGTACATGAATCCCACTGTGTGAATTACAGTTAAAAAGAGACAGAATATTCTCATGAGATTCTGAACCCTGTGAGGTACATGAATCCAACTGTGTGAATTCCACTTAAAAGGAACAGAATCTTAGGAGATTTTTTAACCCTGTGAAGTACATGAATCCCACCATGTGAATTCCACTTAACAGGAACAGAATCTCATGAGATTCTGAACCCTGTGAAGTACATGAGTCCAACTGTGTGAATTCAACTTAAAAGGAACAGAATCTCATGAGATTTTGAACCCTGTGAGGTACATGAATCCCACCGTGTGAATTCCACTTAACAGGAACAGAATCTCATGAGATTTTGAACCCCGTGAGGTACATGAATCCCACCTTGTGAATTCCACTTGAATTGGGATTCACACGATAGGATTCATGCACCCCACAGGGTATTTCTCTGAGACAAATCCTACTGAGATTCTGTACTTTAACACAAGTGTAGGGTTCCCTTTCCCTGAGACATGCTTTCCCCCTGTAATTTTTGGCGACATTTACCCATGAAAAGCAACAGAATCTCATGTGATTTTGAACCATGTGAGATACATAGCTCCCACTGTGTGAATTCCACTTAACAAGGAACAAAATCTCATGAGATTTTGAACTCTGTGAGGTACATAAATCCCACCATGTGTATTCCACTTGACAATGAACAGAATCTCATGAGATTTTGAACCCAGTGAAGTACATGAATCCCTACCGTGTGAATTCCACTTTAGGAAAGTTTAAGTGGAATTCTCACGATGGGATTCATGTACCTCACAGGGCTAAAAATCTCATGCGATTTTGTTCCTTTTTAGGTGGAAATGTCTTCAACAATTACAGGGAGGAAAACATATCTCAGGGAAATAAATTCCTATAATATAGACGACGAAATTATGTTCGAGTACAGAATCTCAGCAGCATTTGTCTCAGAAAAACACCCTGTGAGGTAGATGAATCCCACCGTGTGAATTCCACTTAACAAGGAACAGAATCTCATGTGATTCTGAACTCCATGAGGTACATTAATCCCACCGTGTGAATTCCACTTAACAAGGAACAGAATCTCATGAGATTTTGAAGCCTGTGAGGTAAATGAATCCCACCATGTGAATTCCACTTAACAGGAACAGAATCTCATGAGATTTTGAACTCCATGAGGTACATGAATCCCACCGTGTGTATTCCACTTGAAAAGAAACAGAAAATCATGAGATTTTGAACCCCGTGAGGTACATGAATCATACCGTATGAATCCCACTTAACAAGGAACAGAATCTCATGAGATTCTGAACCCTGTGAGGTTCATGAATCCTTACTGTGTGAATTCCACTTTAGGAAAGTTTAGACCATAAAAACACCACACTATCTCTGCTGGCTGTGCCTGACTGATGCCCACCTTTAAGTGATTCTGACAATTCCAGACCAATTTCACCTGTTAAACTACCAGGTGTGTGAGTTCTGTCCGACATCCCTGTGTTTAACTCCTTTATCACCGCAATCACCGAACAAACCTTTATTATCCATCGTACACAAAGTACCCATTGAATTGTCAGCTACCATGACCATTGTATATGGATTTCAAATTACTTGTATACGGAATTTAAAACGATTGGATATGGTGAATAAAATCTTAAGTAAGACACCTAGTTTAGATCTATTCGCAATTATATATATGTCATAGATATGTATACATACACATATATATGTAAATATATATATATACATATATATAAAGTATATATAAATGATATCAAGAAACGTCACAAAATTTTATATAATTTTATGCCTGAATATATTTATGTAACCATAGAAACCAATATATAAACCTTCAATAATATTTTTAATATTCTAATGATTAGACATTATGATGTTACTAATTAGTGAAACGGACGATGTAATTTGAATTTAGCAATAATTTAACTATGAACAACTCTTTATTACACAATAGTTTCTCCATCAATTTAAGGAACCAATCAGCCACGTTGGCAACTGGTTAGTATGATCTAGACATGCTCATTTATACACTTAAAGGCATATCCTACAATTCACAGTGGCGCCACTTGGTGATTTTCAAATAATGTTGATTATTTGTCAAAACTGGTTTATAGGGATTCGTTCTAATTCTAAATGAGTAAATTCAACGTTTTTTCCAGTTTATCCAATCTTAATCAGATAAAATAGGCCAATTTACATTTGCTTGATTTACATAGGAAATGTACTGAAAAATATGGTTTTCTTCTGTTCTTTCAAAAACAAGGACGATGACCTATGGTTTTTAAAACATCGAGAAGTAGTACTATATATGTACTATATTCTGTGAAAATTTGAGGAAAATGACATGGGTTTTACTATGTGAAAAGGTACTTTTTAGAATTTCTATATATTCTTATATAAAATTATCATAATATTGATCTATAAATCAAAAATTAGCATGGTGAACCCCGACTTTTTAGTTGGATATGTGTCTGACAACACTTGGAGATCATCATATTAAATTTTCAGGAAAATGACATGGGTTTTAATTTTCCGATATGCCTTTAAGGCGGGCATCCACCAACCACGAATGCTGACAAGAAAGTTCCAATCGGCACTTGTCGCAGCCTTGACATAAGAAGGGGGCTTTATGACAGCATTGTCAGGGCATGTCAGGAAGTGCACGCTACACCAAAAATTCATATCATAGACGTCTGCAACACGCTCCCGACACGCCATGACACTCCATGACATGGGTCCAGTCCTGAGAAAAATCAAACATGCTCGATGTTGTTGTAGCCTTTTCGGAAGACTCCCGACAAGCTTCCAATCGTGGCTTTGTCGTGGCCTTGTCATAGAACTGGGGTCCAACAACCACAATAAGGCCTCCAATCATAGGCCAATCATGGACCTTGTCGGCAAGCCATTGTCGTAGCCTTGTCGTGGATGGTGGACGCCCCTTATTAAGAAAACGGATAACAGACATCAATACTAGAAAAAGGCAACTAACAGCCGGAACGTTGTAAATATTGTTCTAATAAAGCCAAACTATCAAAACCAATTGGACAGCAGTCGATTTGAGCTTGTCTAAAACCACTTGTATATTTCATATAATTGCTCAATAGAATTAGTCTTCTTGGCAGAAAGATGTCACGAAGCAGCAATTATACAATTATATTGCATATAAATATTTTATGGCATAACCTTAGCTTACAGTCACACCCTTTAAAGTCTATGGAGATTTATATGAGGAATAGGATAAAATATATTATGCCTATGGGTTTGAGAGCAGAAAAGTTGTTCCAGGTGTGCTATAACCCTATTCCTGAGAAAGATTCCTAATAAATACCACAATTGACGGTTTTGTAGACAGACGGCTCTGTAAACCACCCCTCTCGTAAGATCTCACACTCTCTAAGTAGTATTCTGTATAAGGTTCTCACTGCGCTCTATGGGAGAAAAATTCTTAACGAACAAGGCTTAGAGCCTTGAGAATCAACTGGCACACCGTATTCCCGCTAGGTGGCATCATTGAGAATCTTTGGGTTGCATTGATTTGCGTCTTTAGCACGGTTGGCAGGCCAACGGATTCTCAAGGCTCTAAGCCTGGTTCGTTAAGAAGGTTTCTCTCTAGAGAGTGTAGTGGGAGTACAGAATACGACTTAGAGAGTGTGAGATCTTATGAGAGGGGTGCACCTAACTACTTAAGGCTGACTTCATAATACATTTGCTAACACATGCATGTGTAAACCTGTCGTGGTTTACAGCTGCCAGACCAGAACACCATCGATTATTGTATATATATAAGCCATTTTCCACTGGCTAAAGAAACCGGCACCGATTATTAGTTGAGTTCTTCTAGTAGTCGTTCGGTGGTGGCCAACGACTGCAAGTCTGTGTCTAAAAGTTGGTTGAGTGGGATTCACACGAAGGGACAAATGTACCTGAGACTGGTGTACTTCACACCTTTTCATCAGTCGCCGACAATTCCCTGCTGGGTACAATGTTTCACAGATTGGGGTGTTCTACAGTCTTAGGGAACTATGGCGGATTCAATTCACATGGGAAGACTAACCAGGTACATAGTCTCACCCCTACAGCCCTATACCCCTACACAGGGTACACAGGGTACACAGGGTACACAGTCACAGACTCAGGTTACTTCCCCATGTAAATAGGTGTAATTTAGGACCAATGAGACTCACAGACTGGGGGAGAACGTGTGAAGTACATTTGTTTCACGAAAATGCCCCACTAAATTTTAAACCAGTATAAAGTCAAAATCTCATGAGATTCTGTTCCTTGTTAGAGGTGATTGTCGCCAACAATTCCAAGGAAAAAAACTTGTCTCAGCAAAACGGAACCAAACAATTCAGACGATGAGATTGTGTTCCAGTACCGATTCTCAACAGGATTTGTCTCAGACAAACACTTTTTGCGGTACATGAATCCCACGTGTGAATCCCACTTTAGGGTGCAGTGTATGCCTTGTTTCTGCTGCATTTGACAGGTCCATACCGACAGAAGTGGTTTGGTGGTGGCCTCATTGTATATTCTATGCACAATTACAGCACTGCTCTCTATAGGCCTGTTTCCATGGGCCGACAAACATGGTGTAGATTCTTTGTGTTCTCCTAATTGCCTATTTCAATTGTCCATCACCGATATACAGTCACGAACCACCGATGGCACTGCTGACATGAAATGGAAATAGGCTAGTAGGAGAACACAGAAAATCTGCACCATGTTTGTCAGCCAATGGAAAAAGGCCTTATGCCTCTTTCAATCCACCGATCTGGCATCGGTGGTTCCCGACTGCAGATTGGTGGTGAATAATCGGCCAGTGAAAAATGTCTTTAAAGGCCCATTTCCATTTGCCGCTTTTCCGTCACCCATCTTCAGTCAGGAACCACCAACGGACTTTTGGCACTGCTGACCCAAAATCGGTCAATGGAAACGACCCAGCTCGTGAAATGGCCCACAACATTTTCTGCTTAGATTTAGTAGAAACCGAACGAGAGTTAGACTGGACAATATTTATGCCACGACGGGAAGGTCGCGAATTACTACACAAGGCGTAGCCGAGTGTAGTGAGTAGCAGACCTGACCAGAGTGGCATAGACATTGGCCTAGTTCGTTAAGAATTCTTCTCCATAGAACATAGTGAGACTACAAAATACCACTTAGAGAGTGTGAGATCTTATGAAAGGGGTGCTTCGTCGGCCAATGGAAACAGGCCTTATACGTTATCTTATACCTGAGAAACATCGGGAGGTCCGCACACGGTGTTCAACAACAGGTTTCGTTGATTGCTTCACTTAGTGGTGGTTATAAGTGTATTTACGGTATTTGAGTGGTACACTAAGTGGTGGTTATATGTGTATTTACGGTATTTGAGTGGTACACTAAGTGGTGGTTATAAGTGTATTTACGGTTTTTGAGAGGTTCACTAAGTGGTGGTTATATGTGTATTTACGGTATTTGAGTGGTACACTAAGTGGCGGTTATACGTGTATTTACGGTATTCATGGCGGAGTATTGTGCTCTGTGAGGTATAATTACCTACCAGCAGACTCCTCCGGGTCCCCGGGTCAACACAGAGAAGAGGTCTTCTGTTCAGATGTTGAGGATCACGGGAGAGATCAAAGGTGATTTTTTTTAGTACTTTTGTTCCGGGACATTATATTTACTATAATTCCCTGGCTCGGCTGGGCCGTTCTTCCGCCAGGACCCGTTTGTGGTCAGCGGTATTACATAGCTGTACGGTATAATGCGGTCTGGGAGCGGTTTCAAAAGTCGAGTGAGGTCTCGACAGTGGCACGTCGCATTTCAAAGCGAGCGGCCGGCAACAGCGAGTGGCACTTTGAATGAAAGCGGCACCAAAACCAGTACCAACCGTTTCAATACAAAGCGAGCTCTCACTGTAAGTGGCACGTCACTTTCGCGGTACACGAGAGGGTGTACCCTCTCGCTTGGCTGGGTTCAACTTGTGTACTGAGTACCGAGCCCCCTAGCGGATGACCGGGGAACCAGCTTACCCTCTCGCATGCGGTCAGATACATAGACTGTAGTTTGACCCGTTGTCGCCAGGGCCAGGGCGCTCAGGCTCTGAAACTGGTACATGATACGTGAGGTGCCGCTGTACCGCAAGTGTCGCGCTGCTTTCCTAATAAGGGAGCGGCACCTACACCTCGACAGCGACGCTAGTTCTGAAAGGAGACTTTGGACGGTCTCTCCAAGTGCAGTTGTTAGCTCTCGCTTTGCCGTTGAGTACTCTCGCTTAGCACCCTCCCGACTTTTGAAACAGCTCCCTGGTATACATCCATAGGGCTGTAGACTGAGTTGATAGTAACGATAGTTTGATAAGGTACTTACCAATAATAGTGAGAATGATATGATGGTTTACAGGTTATGGATCGCTCATAAATGATTTTCATGGTCGTTTCCATGCTGACATTTTTCGGTAGTGGTTTTTTTGGTAATGTAGCAAAACCCCTGGTCGCTGAGAATGTATTTTACCACTCACCGAGATCGGCAGTCGACCAAGGGTCCGAGACTATAGTCGCCACCCCGTACTTACCACGCCAGTACGGGTGGGTTCGGACTGACCCACTGGAAAGGGCAGGGAGATGCTACCGGTGGACACAAAACCAGACTCCGGAATATTTCTATATACAAGCTTTTATTCAGTATATAGCAGATACAATCTGTTTGTACTACAGGGCACCAACTAGCGCAGGAAGAGATTCTGGTCTCTTCGTCGTTGAAAGGTTCCAAACCAACCTTACCAACTGGTGAGGCTCCAGGCGTTCACTCTACAGGGAGGCACCGCGAGGAGTCCTGTCAACCTGCTGCGAACTCAGTCTTATATACTGACTGAGTTACGTAATGCGGGCGACCCCATAATATTTGCATACACAGGTCCGCCGGCTTTACTGCACAGTAGGGATCGGCACTCGCGCCATCTAGTGTAAAGTGAAACAACGCTGCTCGACTACCCTGACCCCTACAGGTTCATTTGTACCCCTACACTAATAAATAGCTACTTTTATAATATCTTGTATATATATATATATATATGTTCACGATAGGTACCAGACAGTTTTCTTGTCAGTTATTGTTTTTCTTGGGTGGGATAACTTAGTTACGACATAAAATATAGATAATGTTGGTGTACTAATAGAGGTAACACTATTCCCCTTAGACGAGGGATAAAAGCAATAATCGATGTCCCCAGTATTAATCACAATCTGGGGTAAAAGAGGTTACCTCAGGTGTAGTATATGTGAATTTGAATACTGTCTTTAACACAATCTGAGAAAATAGAGAGAAAAAAGTAACCATGATGTGAAAATTAAATCGGTATGTTCCTAGTAGAATCCAGTAGAACCAATACCTCTGTTGCACTACGAAACGTTGAGACTTATAAATAATTTAAATCAATCACAAAAATGAATATAGAGAGACATAGTTAGTGTACCTGAATGGAATCTCTTCAGAAATATTTCGGTCGGATATAATCCCCGAATTCGAAGATACCCTTATTGGGGATGTATCTACGATGCTCACTATTTGTTTGGTCATTCTACGTCGATTTCTCGTGGGTGTGTAGTGCAGGGCGAACTTACTCTGCAGGAAGTCACGTGGTACAAGTTTTGATTTTCCTGTACGGACCAGGGACCTGTTTCACTAGTCTTGTGACATGTCTGTGACACCATATAGACATTGGAGTTGTCTAGTTTCGTGACAACACAAATAGCTGCCCTTAGGTAAAGACAGACCCCAAACATGAGAATTAGACAAATGTACACGTCATGGACCTGTTTCATTAGTTTTTTGTGACAAAAGTGTTAGATAGACATGAAAAGCGGCACCAACAGTGCAAGCAAGAACAGACAAAACAAAGTCTAATGTCTAGTTCTAATGAAACCGGACACACCATCTAGACGCCATCTAGACATGTCACGAAACTAGTGAAACAGGTCCCTGTGGTGATTGTGAACACAAATATTCCCTAATAATAATTGCCCCAAAAAAAGAAAAAGTTCCTAATGTTAAGCCTATGGAGAAAAATACCAGGATGAGATTATTTCCATTATTTCTGCTCCGCTCATTCGGATTTATCTTGAGTGGGTTAAAATTTGCACTTGATGACCTCAGGCCCCGTGCTCCGCTGGTCATCTGAGGAGATCTGACTAAACAGTACCACCGGACGCCGGGTGACAGCGAGCAAACAGCACACTCTCCACTCTCACCCCGTTACAACGCCAACCTCACCGGCAACCAGCGCCAACACGTTTACACACTCTCCCAGCAGAGATCCTGCGCTTTACTTCCTGTGGCTGCTTGTATCTCTGCCACAACCTGGCTGTTTGGACCAAAATCCGGCCTATATGCCAGTTTTTAAAATATCCTAAATTCTTAGCGCTTTGGGGAGTATTATTCTTTTACTCACTCTCCCAGCAGAGAACCTGCGCGCTACTTCCTGCGGCCGCTTGTATCTCTGCCATAACCTGCCTGTTTGGGGCAAAATCTGGCCCATACGCCAGTTTTTAAATCATCCTAAATTCTTAGCACTTTGGGGAGTATTTTGTGGTTTACTTGAAAATAGAGATGCATGCATTTATATGGTGAATGATATACATTCATTTCTGTAATCTATTATGTCAAATCAGGCACCGTTTCCATTGGCCGACAAACACTTTGTAGATTTTCTGCGTTCTCCTAATAGCCTATTTCCATTGGCCATCACTGAAATACTAAAGAGGAAACCCATGAAAGTTTAGGGTCTGAGCTAGTATCCCATCGAGTTTGAATCACGTAGTAATTCACAAGCCGAAGCCATGTGAATTGCTATGTGATTCAAATGAGATGGGATCGAGCTCTGACCCTAAACCTGAATGGGTTTCTTATCTCACCCTTAATATTGACTAATGGGCTAACAATTGTGACATTATCCCCCATTGGATATTTTTCCTAAATATCTAATGGGTATTAGATACGAGTTTCCAATGATAAGTCTATGGAGAAAAAATATCTGGGGTGAGATTAAGTCAAGAAACCACTGACGGACCTAGGCACTGCTGACAAGAAATGGAAATAGGCTATTAGGAGAACACAGAAAATCTATACCATGTTTGTTGGCCAATGGAAAAAGGCCTATAGGGATTACTTTCTTCTGTGGAAAGCACATAATGCATGTTATTTGTCAGCATATCATATGTGCTCACCTGAAGGGGAAGTCTAATCAAATTCGCATTATAAAGTGGTTAACGCTGATAAAGAAACAGTTGGATTGTCTCTGAAGCTCATTTAACAAGTCCCATACTTCCCAACTTATAATATATGTGTTGTTTGAGTTTCATAACTTTGGCAGATGCCTTGTTTTGAATCTGAAATGTTGGCTGGTTCCCTCTGTCGTCAGAGGATACCCGGGTACCAGTGTATGACGTCATTGAGTTGAGGCAGAGATTAGCGCTAGTGCCGCGAAAGATCTGCTTGGAGAGTGACTTTTACTGCCACACTCCAGGTCTGCCCCGCTCTGCCCCGCTCTGCACCACTCTGCCCTACTCTGCCATGGACCTTAACGACCGAGAACCGACCTTTTACTGCCACACTCCATGACAAGCTAGAGTCACCTCAAAACCTCCACTCGACATAAAGTCACATCTACTATTATGGTGCCCTCTCATCATATATAGACTCTACCATTATGGTACTCTAAAACCCTGTGAGGTATTAGAGGGAAACTGGTGTTCTGGTGAGAGAAAGTCAAAGTTACTCGGTAAGGTTTGGAAAAACTTCTGCCCACGGCCAAGGCCTTGGGTAGGAATTTTTTACTGGCCTTATCTTTCTCTGAAAACTTGGTTTCCCTGTTCCGCCATCAAATGCAAAGCTATATCCAACCTTATCGAGTAACTTGACACTCTATGTTTCCTCCCCACTGCGCTTTTCATCTGAATTCTGTAAGAGACGATCTGATTGGTCTAAACGTCAACCTTGGGTAGTAAACGTCAGCCTTGGGTAGCGAACATAAGTTATCCCCCCCCCTACCACAGTGTAACCATTGAGTGTTCGGCCATAGGTATATAAGAATATCAATAAAATAATGTATGCCATGTAAACAACTATATGAAATTGAGTGACATTTAGATTTTATCCTACCCTGACATCTGTTTTAACTTCAATTGTTACCCATGGTATATGAATATTTTATGGCATAACCATGGCATACAGTCACACCATGTTAAGTCTATGGAGATTTTTATGAGGGGTAGGATAAAGACTGTACCATTATGGTACTCAATTTCAATCCTGTGAGATATAGACTCGACAATTGTGGTGCCCCCTCATCAGCCTCCTGTTCACAAAACCATCGTTTGTAATATCTATTATCCATCTTCTTGAGTAAATTAATCCCAGGAATTGCCATATTATAAGGCTTAACAATATGGACTATTTCTTTGCTCTATAGCACAGAGGGACTATTTTTCCTTATTATCCATCGTATAGAAAGCCCCCATTGAAAATGTATGGGGATTCAGTAAACCACTACCCATGGTATAAAACCTGTCAGATACAATAACTGTGGTATAAGGATTTAAATCTGTGGTATGCGGCCTCAAAGCCATGGTATACGGGATAATTAGTCCCTTTTGCTATAGAGCTATAGAGACTCGTTAACATGGCAATTACTGGGTTAAATGTATTCAAAAAGATGGTTAATAAATGCAACAAACGATGATTTTGTGGACATGCAGCTCTGTAAACCACTTGCGGTTGCTAGCGCTCGTGTATTACTCCACGTCAACCTCTCGTGGTTTACAGCCGCCTGTCCACAAAACCATCGATTATTGTCTATGTATACTATTGCTTTAAGGCCGTATACTACAGATTCACATCTGTATATGCCACAGTTATGGTATCTGATTTATGGTTTTATATAATAGGTCGTGGTTTACATACATTTTCAATGGGGTATTTGTACAACATTGATATTAAAGGCTCTACCATTAGGTGCTTTTGAATCCGGTGAAATATAGACACAACTATTATGTTGTTTTCAATAGTTGCACTGATCCTCAATATGATGTGTATACAAAACTTAACTCTATGAAGTTTTATAATATTCTCGTTTCGTAAACAACCGTCAAAGCCCAACTCCTTCTGCAGCAGGTACAACACGTTGTTCTTTATAAGTAAAACACTTACAGGAGTTTAGACTACTGCCTTATTACTCTAGAACAATCCGTTTTTGTTAGGATGATAATCTAGTTGCCTACCTGGCCCTATAATGGGTCAATGTGGAAACAGTCGCGCAAGGCATGGTTTCTCAGTACGCATCATTCACTGGTTTTGTTCACTAATGCCGGATGTCCATCTACCGATTTCGGTATGAACGATTAGTTCCCAAATCGTATACGAGTCGGTCACCTTGTCGCAGGCAAATTATGTAACCCCTTGCTCGACCCGCACACTGATAAAATCGGTGTATGGTCCACTTATCGCTAGGGGAGGGCAAAAACCAAAGAAACCGAGTGTGGCACCCCCTACAAGCCTCACCAAGCTATTACTGTATTTACTGCATTGGTCAACCTATCAACCCTCCGTTCCCAAAGTTCCGTTGTCGCCGACTACATTTATCAACATGTTGATAAACTGATCCCCACCGATTTTGGAACATTGAAACCACAACTTGTCGGCAACAAAATGAAGTCTGAAGGCAGTGGTTCACTAATCGGTGGGAAGCCTTGCCTAGCTATGCTACATCTACCGACTCCGTTAGGATGGGTTGCCTGAGACAAATTACCGCCCGTTTGTCGCCGACAAACGTACATAAATGTTCCAAAATCGGTAGATGGGCATTGGCTTTAACCCGGCGTTTACACTAGACGTCTAAATACAAGGAGACTGTAGATCGTCAGCCAATAGTCGCCTGGCAGTGGTAATGTCCACCGCGAAGTTGCCGTCAGAATTTACCCGAGCGTTCACACTGACGACTATGATTTTTCACAGAATCGCCGCGCTTGTAGATGACTTATTCAAGACGGTTTGAAATAGTTGCCGGCATTAGAGCGTGTCCAACAGTTGTGAAGCTCCTAATGACTTTTACGGCTGAAAGTCATTAGGTTCAGGAATCGCCGCTTATAATCATCTAGTGTAAATGCCAGGTATGGCCCGGCGCCCTACCACGATGTGGCTCAGATATGGTCTTCGATGCACCTCCCGATAAAAAATCAGAATCGGGTTGGAAGGTCACCTAATATTGGGGCAGTTGACCACGTTTCTGCGATTAGGCACACAAAAAACAACCCTACGATGCATGTTGGATTGGCAAATCTAGATATATGTCTACGATTTTGCACCTTCTCCATATTTCTCCGATATTTGCTTTTTGTATCGGTGCCTTATCGGTCTAAATTTCTATCGTAGTAGGTGGACGCCGGGCCTCAATCAAAGTCCGTCAGGTTGTTGCTTGGCTAAAGAAGCTCTTGTATGCAAAATAACTTAGCTCTCTTTATTTATCAAATGAAATATTCTGTGCTTGGTTTAACACAACATAGTCTGCCCTTGTTCTTGTATCTAGTCAATGTAGTGTTTCATTCTTTATAAATAGTAATTCTTGCAGGCTCAGTAAGTACATAAAGACCATTGCGTCTGATTGTATTATCTAAAGTCATTGGGTCAGACAGAGTTTCAAAGTTTATGCACTTTATAGTAAAAGATTGGGGAATGAGACATATAATCTTAAATCTATATCTAGTCGAAATAGTGAGTGTCACTTTGCCGAAATAGTGCTTCGAACACTGATATCTGTCGTTACAATGGGCTCATTTTGGCTCCCTATAGCAATGAATAATGTTATTAAAAGATTGGAGACATATGATTTTGAACCTATATAGTCAAAATACTGAGTGTTACTATCTGGAAATGGTGTTTTGATCACGGGTATCTAGCATTTCGGTAGACTCACTTTGGCTCCTTATACCAATGAATGATGTTATTAAAATATTGGAGAATGAGACATATAATCTCGAAACTATATAGTCAAAATACTCAGTTTTACTATCCGGAAATGGTGTTTTGAGCTCCCTATACCGATGAATCATGTTATTAAAAGATTGGAAATGAGACATATAATTCCAAACCTATGTAGTCGACATACTGAGTATCACTATCTGGAAATGGTTCTTCGAGCACTGGTATCTGCCTTTAAAGTGGTCCTACTTTGGCCCCCTATACCAATGAATAATGCTATCTTCTTAAAATCAGAATAATTTCATGCTATTCTATAAATCAAGTTACATTCATTAGCATAAGAAGTTAAACCTATAAATATCCCAGGTGTCTACAGACAAGCTTTAATTTCCCTTACCTTAACGTGAAGTAGGGCAACACGATGTGGCTATGATGGAATATAAACCATCACTAGTCCAAATCACAGTGTCTTGATTTGTCACTTACAAATGACAGAATAATTAGTTGTACTTGGAAAAACTACAAATGATGTCCTATTTGATCCTTGTTCCATAACCGTCTTAGATTATCCTAATAATACCGCCCATCTGATCATTCCAGAGAGGTCTGTGCACACTATAAAAGGGGGCGTCCACCAACCACGACAAGGCTACGACAAGAGCCGACAAGAAAATTCCTATCGGCACCTTGTCGCAGCCTTGTCGTGAGAAGGGGGGCTTTACGACAGCGGTGTCAAGGCATGTCATAGACGTTGCTGGTTCCCGTAAAAAAGGCGTCCATGGTCCTGACACACTGCGACAGTGATATCGAGGAAACCACAACACTCCACGACAAGGGTCCAGTCGTGGCAAAAATCGAACATGTTCGATATTGTCGTAACCTTTTTGGAAGCCACCCGACAGGCTCCCGACAAGCTTCATGTCACAGCCTGTCGTGGCCTTGTCATAGCCTCTTGTAGGGAACTAGGGTCCACCAACCATGACAAGGCTACGACAGGCCTTCCAGTCGTAGGCCTGTCATGGACCTTGTTGGGAACCCATTGTCGTAGCCTTGGTGGACGCCGCATTTAAGCCCAATGCCCATCTACCGATTTCGGAACATTTATGTACCTTTGTCGGCGACAAACGGACAGTAACTTGTCTCAGCCAAGGCATCGTAACGGAGTCGACCGTAGTCGGTAGATGTAGGGATGTAGGACAGCTAGGCAAGGGTGAACCATCGATTAGTGAACCACCTCCTTCAAACATCCTTTTGTCGCCAACAAGTTGTGGTTTCTATGTTCCAAAATCGGTGGCTAAAGGTTTACCAAACATGTGGATAAATCTAGTCACCAACAACGGAATGGTGGAAAATGGTGTAGACTCAAAGACCAATGACTAGGGACTGTTCCTAAATCCTAACTCAGTTGGTCGGGGGGATATAATCGTATATCTGTTGGTAAGTGTAGACTGATTTGCTTAGGACAAACACCCACCACCTCTTGAAGGGCCGTTGGCCGAGCGAGGGGTTATGTAATTTGACTGCGAAAAGTTCACCGATTCCTATACGGTTTTGGAACTAATCGTTCATCCCTGAATCGGTAGATGGGTATTGAGCTTAAAGCTTGTTTCCATTGGCCGACAAAAACGGCGGAGATTTATTGAGTTACCATAAAATTCTGTTTGTGGTGGCACTGACTGTAAGACGTATCAAAGAATCGTTTCTACTGTATTAACAAGGTATAGATGAATTATCTGTTAAAAAATCAGTTGGTGGTGGCTTTGTTACATAATCTTTACCAAATTAATTGGTGAGCATTCTCTCCAATGCTCCCAGAAAAGCTATCGGTGGCTCCCGAATGCAGATCGGTGCAGAATAATCGGCAAATGGAAATCACATCATAGGTTCCACCTGCCAAGTCAAGGATCTACGATTTTAGGAAACACTTGCTCTAATGTGATAATTGAGGCCATTTTCCATTAGCCGACGAAATTTGTATCGGATATTTATGTTCGCCTAAAAGGCTGTCGGTGGTGTCATGGAACGTAATCCTATTTTACTTGACTCAAATTTTCCGATAAGCCGTTTTGAATGGATCGGTGACAATTTTTTCAGGAAGCTGTACCAGAAGATGCTCATAGATTGAAAGAAGATAGATTGATCACTGTCTTTTCAACTTCCATTTGCCGATTTCTGACAAAATTGATAAAATATCAATCACTAGGGGTCAAAGGTCTGCAGGTGGGAATACCCTATAGGCCTGTTTTAATTGGCCGATGAAAACGGTGTAGATTTTAAGACTCATGGCTAAGTATTAGTTCTATATCTGACTCATGTCTGAGTATTAGTTCTATATCTGACTCATGTCTGAGTATTAGTTCTATATCCAACTTATGGATAAGCATTAGTTCTATATCTGACTCATGTCTACAAATTAGTTCTATATCTGACTCATGGCTAAATATCAGTTCTATATCTGACTCATAGCTATTTAATAGTTCTATACTTGACTCATAGCTATGTATTAGTTCCATATCTGACTCATAGCTATGTATTAGTTCTATATCTGACTCAAGGATAAGTATTAGTCTTATTTCTGACTCATGGCTAAGTAATAGTTCTATATCTGACTCATGGCTAAGTATTAGTTCTATATCTGACTCATATATAAGTATTAGTTCTATATCTTACTCATAGCTATGTATTAGTTCTACATCTGACTCATGGCTAAGTAATAGTTCTATATCTGACTCATGGCTTAGTATTAGTTCTATATCTGACTCATATATAAGTATTAGTTCTATATATTACTCATAGCTATGTATTAGTTCTACATCTGACTCATGGCTAAGTAATAGTTCTATATCTGACTCATGGCTAAGTATTAGTTCTATATCAGACTTATGTCTATGAATAAGTTCTATATCTGACTCATGGCTTAGTTTTAGTTCTATATCTGACTCATGGCTAAGTATTAGTTCTATATCTGACTCATAGCTATGTATTAGTTCTATATCTGACTCATGGCTAAGTATTAGTTCTAAATCAGACTTATGTCTATGAATTAGTTCTATATCTGACTCATGGCTAAGTTTTAGTTCTATATCTAAGTCATGGCTAAGTATTAGTTCTATATCTGACTCATGGCTAAGTTTTAGTTCTATATCTGACTCATGGATAAGTTTTAGTTCTATATCTGACTCATGGCTAAGTTTTAGTTCTATATCTGACTCATGGCTAAGTATTAGTTCTATATCTGACTCATAGCTAAGTATAAGTTCTACATCTGACTAATATCTGAGTAATTATTCTACGTGCGATGTGGCCTCATTTACATGCTTCTCTTATTTGTTTACCAACCAGTGGTGTCTCCGAATTTATCCAGCAATAATTAGTGGGCAACTCCAATGAAACTGTCCATGATGTCAGGCTTCTGATAAAAATTCCGCAGAATTATTCTGTTGACGGTCTGATAGTTGTTTTAATATTGTACAAATAGTTTCCTGTGATGCCTGGGGGCTTTCTGGTCTTTGGTGATTTAAGCCGGAGACACACCAAGCGAGAAAGGCGACGATTTCAGGAATCGCCACCACAAAATGGCGTGTGTGTGAGCTATTATTTCATATTTCACTTGATTATTGCTTCAGAGACCCTAAATTATTGGTGGGAGATATGACTATAAAATGATATCACACACACACGTAAATTTCTGTTCACTAGCTCAGTGTGTCCCCGGTATGAGAAACGTCTTTCTAAAGGGGTGAATCCACCAGGCCGATTTCTCACCCAATCAATTGTTCCTTGGCCCTTAAGAGGAAGCTCACGTATTGTAATTCATTTAATTCTGATAATAATAGTTTAATAAATGACCATTTTCAAAGATTTGAGAAATTCTAGGGCATCCGATAATAATCGGCGATTGTCTGGCTACGGAATCGGCTACCGTCGGTCCAGTGGAAGACCCTCTTAAAGCCGGAGACACACTAAGCCAGAGAGGCAGCGATATCTGGAACCGCCAACACAAAATGGTGTGTGTGTGTGAGCTATTATTTCATATTTCACTTGATTGTTGCTTCTGATACGCTTTATCATCGGTGGGAGATATGAAAAATATCTCAGATATATGCTATTTTGTAGTGGCGATTCCAGAGATCGCCACCTTGACTCGCTTGGTGTGTCTCCGGCTTTATGCTGGGGACACACCAAGCGAGTAACGCGGCGATTTCCGGAATCGTCAACACAAAATGGCCTGTATGCGAGCTATTATTTCATATTTCACCAGATTGTTGGTTCTGAGATGCTACATTAACAGTGGGAGACATTAGTATAAAATAATATCGCACATTCTCGCCAATTTGTGTTGCGATTCTGGATTCCGGCTTTACCCAGCGTTTACATACTCTGGCCGGCGATTCCGGCATTTTGCACCTCCTGACAACTTTCAGCAGTAAAATGATAGAAATCGTCTCATGTAAACGCCAAGCGTGTGGCGACTGCAGATCGTCTGATTATGTCAGATTAATCAATTCGGCACTACCTGAGGACAATTAGTCATGCTCTGACGCCGCGACTATTTCAAGCGGGCTTGAATTAGTTGTCTAGATAGGCGGCAATTCTGTGAAAACTTATAGTCGTCAGTGTAAACGCTCGGGTACATTCTGAGGTCGACGATTTTAGCTGGGACATTGCCACCAACTGGTTATTAGCTTGACGATCTACAGTTTTCACGTCTTTAGTCATCTAATCTAGACGCCAGGTTACCATTCTGAGGTATGAAGCTTGTCCCAATAAAACGGCCAGACACCTTCACACCTTTCTTAGGGTTAATAAGGCCCGTCGATAAGGCCCCACGCCTTCAGAACTCTCTGAGGTATAAATCTCACTTCGTTATTACGGCCCCACACTTTCACACCTTACTGAGGTATAAATCTCACCTCGTCAGTATGGCCCCACACTTTCACACCTCTCTGAGGTATAAATCTCACCTCGTAAATATGGCCCCACATCTTCACAACTTACTGAGGTATAAATCTCACCTCGTCAATATGGCCCCACACTTTCACACCCCTCGGAGGTATAAATCTCACCTCGTCAATATGGCCCCACACTTTTACACCTCTCTGGGATATAAATCTCACCTCGTCAATATGGCCACACACTTTCACACCTTACAGAGGTATAAATCTCACCTCGTCAATATGGCCCCACACTTTTACACCTCTCTGGGATATAAATCTCACCTCGTCAATGTGGCCCCACACTTTCACACCTCTCTGAGGTATAAATCTCACTTCGTCAATATGGCCACACACCTTCACACCTTACTGAGGTATAAATCTCACCTCGTCAATATGGCCCCACACCTTCACACCTTTCTAAGGTATAAATCTCACCTCGTCAATATGGCCATACACCTTCACACCTTACTGAGGTATAAATCTAACCTAGTCAATATGGTCCCACACTTTCACACCTCTCGGAGGTATAAATCTCACCTCGTCATTATGGCCACACACCTTCACACCTTACTGAGGTATAAATCTTACCTCGTCAATATGGCCACACACTTTCACACCTCTCTGAGGTATAAATCTCACCTCGTCAATATTGCCACACACTTTCACACCTCTTTGAGGTATAAATCTCACCTCGTCAATATGGCCACACACCTTTACACCTTACTGAGGTATAAATCTTACCTCGTCAATATGGCCACACACTTTCACACCTCTCTGAGGTATAAATCTCACCTCGTCAATATGGCCCCACACTCTCACACCTCTTTGAGGTATAAATCTCACCTCGTCAATATGGCCCCACACTTTCACACCTCTTTGAGGTATAAATCTCACCTCGTCAATATGGCCCCACACTTTCACACCTCTCTGAGGTATAAATCTCACCTCGTCAATATTGCCACACACTTTCACACCTCTTTGAGGTATAAATCTCACCTCGTCAATATGGCCACACACCTTTACACCTTACTGAGGTATAAATCTTACCTCGTCAATATGGCCCCACACTTTCACACCTCTCTGAGGTATAAATCTCACCTCGTCAATATTGCCACACACTTTCACACCTCTCTGAGGTATAAATCTCACCTCGTCATTATGGCCCCACACCTTCAGATCTCTCTGAGGTATGAGGCCCGGCGTCCACCTACTACGATATGGCACCGATATGGTCTACGATGCACCTCCCGATAAAAAAATCAAAATCGCGTCGGAATGTTACCTGACATCGGGGCAGTTGATCACGTCTCTGCGATTAGACACCGATAAAAAACCCATACAACGCATGGTGGATTGGAATGTTTAGACATATGTCTACGATTTTGCACCTTCCCGATATGGCACCGATTTTGACATTTTGTATCGGTGCCATATCGGGAGGTCTACGGTTCTATCGTAGTAGGTGGACGCTGGGCCTTAATCTCACCTTGTCAAAAAGGCCCCACATCTTCACACCTCTCTGAGGTATAAATCTCACCTCGTCAATATGGTCCCACACTTAAAGAGGTATGAATCTCACCTCGTCAATATGGCCCCACACTTTCACACCTCTCTGGGATATAAATCACACCTCATTAATATGGCCCCACACTTTCACACCTTTCTGAGCTTACCCTGACGATAAGGCCCCACACGACCATGACCAATCACTCAAGACCAAAATACTTCATGTTGCTTGACATCTTTTGATCCTTGACTCAGGCAGTTAGAGAAATAGCAAATTGACTGGGTGCGAATTGGTTACAGGAAACCATAGACTGAATGAAACCAAAACCTTTTAGTTGGTATTCATTTAAAATTGCACGCTAATTCATCAATGATGAACATACCATTTTCTCTTAGTTTTTTCTGTCCCTTGTTGTGCCTTGACTTAATAGAACTGTGTGTGTGTGTTTTATTCTATATAAGAGTCTGACCTTCTTCACAAATCATAAAATTGGACGGAATTTACTGGTGGACAATCAAAAAATAAACAATCAAATATCCGTATTCGGCTGCATATGTGCGTCATCCATTGGAGAACAATGAGAAAGTTGATTCAAGAAAATGTTTGTTACTATTGATAGAGTAAATGAAAAATTACTGTCTATCCAACCAACTATTATCCGGATAACCATGTATATCTATCTTCTTGATACCAGTATTAATTATTTAGTTCCGAAGGGACTTGGCGGCAGAACAGCCTTGAGAAGGGAGGCTGTTATTATTAAATAACTTACACAATAAACGTGCTAAAAAAAAATTGAAAAAACATACATTGTTACACATGAAGTTACAACATAAGAAAGGGTGGGGGGCAATGGAATGATGAATTTACCAACGAAATGTTGGTATATTCATAACAGACATACGCCCTCCAGAGGTTACTAAACTCCCTGTTATCGCCCCGGGTAAAGCAAAGTTCCGCTCCCGATAGACTTGGCACACTACGACAACATGAACCACAGTTTTCTGATTTATAACTGGAGAAACTGAATATAATTTCGGATTCCCATGTAGAAATAGCTGAAATTTCCATTTCTGATATCAGAATTTCAATTTGAGGATGTCTGAAAACCGTTAAACTGCGTTAATTGTGGGTTACGGATAAAGGGTATATCACCATACAACGTCAGTAATCAGCGAAAACCGGAACTTGCAAACAGACTGGATTACGGGATACCTCAATAGGGTCTATTATATTGTGTCATTATCCGCGTCTGATACGTTTGGGTACAGACATCAACAGCGGCACCAACAGTGCAAGCAACAGTGGAAAAAGTCTAGCAAATATCAGCGGATCGGAGCGGCCAATCTTATTCATATTTGGAACGATTATAGGTTATATGTACCCCCTAATCTTGTTAAAGTGTCATTGCTTAATTCCGATGGGAAGGGAGTGAAATTCCGCGTGTCATCGATTGCAGTCTTGTGATTTGTCCGTATGGTGTCACAGACGCCATCTAGACATGTCAGAAAACTACTGAAACAGGTCCCTGGTCTTTGTGATGTGTGATGGTTGGTCTACGGTGAATTCGGTACCATGCAAACTCGATACCGGTGAATTCACTACCGCTACGAGTTCGGTACCCGTGAATTCGATACCGCTACGAGTTCGGTACCGGTGAATTCGCTACCGCTACGAGTTCGGTACCGGTGAATTCGATACCGCAACGAGTTCGGTACCGGTGAATTCGCTACCGCTACGAGTTCGGTACCGGTGAATTCGATACCGCTACGAGTTCGGTACCGGCGAATTCGATACTCGTCTACCGACGGACCTTAAGCACTGCTGACGCAAAATGGAAATTGGCTTTTAGGAGAACACAGAAAATCTACACCGTTTTCTCTAGGGATAGGATTAGGGTTAGGGATAGGGATTTAATTAGGGTTAGGGTTAGGGATAGGCTTAGGGTTAGGGACAGGGTTAGGGCTAGGGTTAGGGTTAGGGATAGGTTAGGGTTAGGGGTAGGGATAAGTTAGGTTTAGAGTTAGGGATAGAGATAGGTTAGGTTTAGGGATAAGTTAGGGTTAGGGTTAGGGACAGGAATCGGAATGGGGATAGGTTTAGGGTCTGGTCTAGGGTTAGGGTAGGGTGGGGTTAGGGTTAGAGTTAGGGTTAGGGATAGGGTCGGGCAGGGTTGTGGTAAAGGCTAGGGGTAAGTCAGGGTTTGCCATACTTTGTGGCCAGCTGGGACTTTGGGTGGACTGAAGTGGTTACGGTACCGAATCTACTGGTATCCTGATGGTTAACAGTGCCTCTCATCTCACCTATCTTGTCACAGTTATCGTATCTTATCTCACACCTGGCATTCTTTCCCTGGGAATTTGTATCCAACGCCCATTGAGTATTTAGAAAAAAAACTTTATGGGGGATTATGTCACAAAGGTGAACCCATTGTATATATATATATATATATATATATATATATATATATATAAATATATATATATATATATATATATATATATATATATATATGTTTTTTGACACAGCCGATTAGGGTGAGATCACAAGGTGGATTAACCGTTAGCGCAATAGAATAACACGTCACGCATCCAACGACCCCACGGTTGCTTAGATACGTGACGAAGACAAGATGCGTGACGTAGATTAACATAGATACCGTAACTTGGTGAGTAGCGTAGAGTTGCCTTGAGTCCTCACATATATTAATATATTGAAATATATAGACATATATATAGTCAATGTGAAGGGTGAGATTTATTCAGATAAGGCCCCCATGCCAGAATCTCCCGGTATCTGTTTCCAGGTGCCCTGTACATTTCCTATGGAGACTCCGTATTAGGTGGGTAATAAATTAACATATATCCTGTTTGCCTCGAAATTTCATTTTCTAAAGGGCACTCAAAGTCAAGATGATATCTACAACATCAACATCACACCTTGCTCCTTGTTGGTCCCAGAAGTGGAGTTGTTAATGGGCTGGCAGGCCAGTAGCGCCTATTTCCGTCATCAAATTAACGCTTCCCCACTTTAGATATCATTTCCAAATACAAATCGGATACGGGTTTAAGACATTACAGGTATATATTTGCATCTAGATACCTAGACGATAATTGGTGGTTTCAAGAACATGTAGCCGTAAACCATTAGTGACTGATGCGTAGTATACGGAAACTGGCTTACTGTCTTCGTACGTCAAAAATACGCGGTGAAACTGTTGATCATATACATCCCGATGCCGTAGGATGACAGATCCTCAGCTAAGCCCTGGCGTCCACCTACTACGATAGAAATTAAGATCTACCGATATGACACCGAAACAAAAAGTCAATATCGGAGACATATCGGGAAGGTGCCAAATCGTTGACAAATGTCTAGACATGCCAAACCACCACTCATCGTAAGGTGGGTTTTTTTCGGTGCCTAATCTCAGAAACTTGGTCAACTGCTCCTATATTAGGTCACCTTCCGACCCGATTTTGACTTCTTTTTTTTGGGGGGGGGGGGGGGTGGGGGTGAATTAGACCATATCAGAGCCATATCTAATTGGTGGACACCAGACCTCATGTCACCAACAACTCAGGTGTCATGTCAGGGCACCCAGCCCTCATGTGGGATAACCAAGCACGGTGGCTAAGTGGTAAGGGTGTTCGCCTCAAGCATGGGAGGTTGTGGGTTCAAACCCCGATCGGGTCATACCAATGACTTACACACAAATCGTACCCACTGCTCATTCGGTTTAACACCTGCCATTAGAATTAGGAGTAGGGATAAGGGCCCGAATGAATGGCTCAATAGCCAAATTTGGTGATTGTACACACAATATTCCCTAATAAAAGATACAAAAAAAACCAACAAAAAAAGGGAACTAGTGTGAGTGATAATGAGGGTAAACATCCCATTCAGTGCATGGCTGCCATTCGGTCAACATAAAGATAGGGACGAGCTGCTATAATTCATATTATGTGTTGTCAGAAGTTCTAAATCTGTATTGATAAATGTGGTTTATTTCACCCCTGGTACAAGTTTAGCTATAGGAATAACGTTAGAAAAAAATACTCAACGATCACTCCAGTAAAGTGACAATTCTACCCCATGGTCGAGGTGTAGTGAATACGAGATGACGTCACAGGCGAGTGACCAATCAGCGGCCAGGATCAGTGGAAGGGGAAAGATAAATCCAGAACCGCACTCGAATCGTAAAATAAACAATACTCCACTCAGTTGAGTGTGCCGTAATCGTCACACGGCTTCACCTCGATCACGACTGCGGCCCATCCCAACTCGTGGAGTATTCTGTATTTATACGATTCTCGATGCAGTTCTATATAAGTGTCGTCTCTGGTTGTTTACCTTAAATGGATCCGAAGTTATCACACATTGAATATACACACCATTGGCTCGTGGCTCCCCCCGGCTCGGCTCCCGGCGACTCTCTTTGATCTCACTCGGGTCGCTGTACAAGGTCATAAAATGGAAAGGTGTGATCGGCAAGCCCATTTTCATTGGCTGACGAGAACTGTGTAGATTTTTTAAGTTCTCCTAAAAGCCGATCTACGGTCAGGAACCACCGCCGGACCTTCTGCACTGCTGAAACGGGATTCACACGGTGGGATTCATGTACCTCACAGGCCGTTTGTCTGAGACAAATCCTGTTGAGATTCGGTACTGGAACACAATCTCCTGTGTGAATGACAGGCTTTCATTTTGCTGAGACAACTTTTTTCTCTTGCAATTGTCGGCGACAATCGCCCCTAACAAGGAACAGAATCTCATGAGATTTTGACTTTAAACAGGTTTAAAATTTAGAGGGACATTTTGGTGAGACAAATGTATTTCACAGTTCTCCCCCAATCTGTGAGTCTCAGCGGTCTCAAATTACACCTATTCACACGGGGAAGTAGCCTGAGTCGGCGACTGTGTACCCTGTGTACCCTGTGTACCCTGTGTACCCTGTGTAGGGGTGTAGGGTTGAGACTATGTACCTGGTAAATCTTCTCATGTGAATTGAATCCGCCATGTTCCCCTGAGACTGTAGAACATCCCAATCTGTGAAACTTTGTTCCCAGTTGGAAATAGTAGCCGACTGGTGCAAAGGTGTGAAGTACACCAGTCTCAGGTCCATTTGTCCCACCGTGTGAATCCCATTTAAGGCACAATGGAAATAGGCTTATAGGAGAACTAAAAAAATCTACGGAAACAGGTATGAGGGTATGAGCCATCAAAATTCTTGTTCCTGGTTCTCATCGTCCATCGGATCGGTGAGAATCGGTGGTAGATGTTGCTTTATCTCACCCCTGGTATTTTTGTCCCATAGGCTCAACATTGATAACCTGTTCTCCATGCCCCTACGAGTATTGTAGTCTGTTCTCCATGGTTTATATCCTGTGTGTTGTCCATTATTATAGGGTGAACAGGGGTGAGATAAATACAGAAAGCAACTCGTTTTAGTAAAAGAAGCCGTTCTCTTTTGAATGCTATGTGATATTCACTTGGCTGTTGTCTCGTTCAGAACCGCACTCGAATCATAAAATAAACAATACTACGCTCGTTTGAAAGATTTCTGCCCTTCCAAACTCGTGAAGTATTGTGAATTTATACGATTCTCTATGCAGTTCTATATAAGTCATATAGAGCTGACTTAATGAGTGTTCTGTGATGAGAATTAAAATCATACAAACCCCATCTGTCGTCTTGAAGCACCGCCCTAGGTATCCACCCGTGATCGGCGACATAAACGCCTCGTTTCGTGGTCCCTGTGTCTGTCTGTCTCTCCCCACGTATCTCCGCCTTCCTCTCCTCTGGTACCCTGCCACCCTACATCGCCATGTGTGTCATATTCCTGCTCTACCCGTCTCTCTGTCTATGTGTCTCTCTGTCTCTCTCTCTCCTCTCTCTCCCTCTGTCTTTCTCTCCTCTCTATCTCTGTCTCTGTATCTCTGCCTCTCTCTCCTCTCTGTCTGTCTCTCTCTCTCTGTTTCCCTGTTCTCGGTCTCTCTGTATCTCTATCTCTCTCTTCTTTCTCTCTCTCCTCTCTCTCCCTCTGTATTTCTCTCCTCTCTATCTCTGTCTCTGTATCTCTGCCTCTCTCTCCTCTCTCTCTGTCTCTCTCCTCTCTCTCGCTCTGTCTTTCTCTCCTCTCTATCCCCTCTCTCTCCTCTCTCCCTCCTCTCTGTCTCTCTGTTTCTCTCTCTGTCTGTCTCTCTCCCTCTCTCTGTCTATCTCTCTTTCTCTTCTCTCCTCTCTGTCTTTCTCCTCTATCCTCTCTGTCCCTCTCTCCTGTCTCTCCCTCTGTGTCTCTGTCTCTCTGTCAGTCCCTCTCTCTGGCTCTCTCCTCTCTCTCTCCTCTCTCTCTCCTCTCTCTCTCTGTTTCTCTGTCTGTCTGTCTCACTCCCTCTCTCTGTCTATCTGTCTTTCTCTTCTCTCCTCTCTGTCTCTCCCCTATGTTCCTCTTTCCCTCTGTCTCTCTCCTCTCTTCTCTCTCTGTCTCTCTCCTGTCTCTCCCTCTGTGTCTCTGTTTATCTGTCTCTCTGTCCCTCTCTCCCTCTGTCTCTCTCCTGTCCCTCTCTCCTGTCTCTCCCTCTGTGTCTCTGTGTATCTCTCTCTCTCTGTCAGTCCCTCTCTCTGTCTATCTCTCTTTCTCTTCTCTCCTCACTGTCTTTCTCTTCTCTCTCCTGTCCCTCTCCCGTCTCTCCCTCTGTGTCTCTGTGTATCTGTCTCTCTGTCACTCCCCCTCTCTGTCTCTCCACCCACCTGTGGCGCTCGGTGCTGGCGGTATCCGTCCGCTGGTGGTAGTGGCGGGGCTGGGCGCGTGGTACCCACCTGTCTGGTGTCACTGCAGTTGTCTCTGTGTTAACTCTCACCTGTAGACTCCACCACAAATACAGGTGGTGCTGATGAGTGGGGCGGAGGGGGTGTTACATCCGTCTGGAGGCTGCCTCCTGTGTGTCTGTGTCTTCTCCACGGTCCACGGCCCTGGTAGAGCGCCACGCGGCAGCGGCAGGTGTGAACGGGACCGCTCTTCTGAGACTTCACCGTCTGCTGTTCTGGTACTTTACCGTTAGCCACTTGGTGTAAACGGTGCGGGACCGCTCTTCTGATACTTCACCGATTGCTGTTCTGAGATTTTACCGTTAGCCACTTGATGTAAACAGTACGGGACTGCTGTTCTGATACTTTACCGGTTGCTGTACTGAGATTTTACTGTCAGCGGCAGGTGTAAACGGTGTGGGACCGCTGTTCTGAGACTTCACCGTCTGCTGTTCTGGTACTTTACCGTTAGCCACATGGTGTAAACGGTGCGGGACGCTCTTCTGAGACTTCACCGTCTGCTGTTCTGATGATTGACTGTCAACCCCAGGTGTGAACGGTCCAGGACCGCTGTTATGATAGTTTACCGTCAGCTGTTCTGATACTTTACCGTTAGCCACATGGTGTAAACAGTGCGGGACCGCTCTTCTGAGACTTCACCATCTGCTGTTCTGATACTTTACTTTTAGCCACATGGTGTAAACAGTACAGGACCGCTGTTCTGATAGTTCACCGTCTGCTGTTCTGAGACTTTACCATTAGCCACTTGATGTAAACAGAACGGGACCGCTGTTTTGAGACTTCACCGATTGCTGTTCTGAGATTTTACTGTCAGCCACATGGTGTGAACAGTACAGGACCACTGTTCTAATACTTCATCGATTGCTGTTCTGAGACTTTACCGTTAGCTACATGGTGTAAACGGTGCGGGACCGCTCTTCTGAGACTTCACCGTCTGCTGTTCTGATACTTTACCATTAGCCACATGGTGTAAACAGTACAGGACCGCTGTTCTGATAGTTCACCGTCTGCTGTTCTGAGACTTTACCATTAGCCACTTGATGTAAACAGAACGGGACCGCTGTTTTGAGACTTCACCGATTGCTGTTCTGAGATTTTACTGTCAGCCACATGGTGTGAACAGTACAGGACCACTGTTCTGATACTTCACCGATTGCTGTACTGAGATTCTACTGTTAGCCACATGGTGTAAACAGTACGGGACCGCTGTTTTGAGACTTCACCGATTGCTGTTCTGGTACTTTACCGTTAGCCACATGGTGTAAGCGGTGCGGGACCGCTGTTCTGAGACTTCACCGATTGCTGTTCTGAGACTTTACCGTTAGCCACTTGATGTAAACAGTGCGGGACCGCTGTCCTGATAGTTTACCTTCTGCTGTTCTGATACTTTACCGTTAGCCACTTGGTGTGAACAGTACAGGACCGCTGTTCTGATAGTTTACCGTCTGCTGTTCTGAGATTTTATTGTCAGCCGCAGGTGTAAACGGTGTGGGACCGCTGTTCTGAGACTTCACTGTCTGCTGTTCTGGTACTTTACCGTTAGCCACATGGTGTAAACGGTGCGGGACCGCTCTTCTGATAGTTTACCATTAGCCACATGGTGTGAACGGGACTGCTGTTCTGGTACTTTACTTTCAGCTACTATAGAGGAAACATATGAAAGTCTAGGGTCAGAACTCATATCCCATCGAGTTTGAACTATCTAGTAATTCACCGGGCAAAGCCACGTGAATTACGTAGCTATTCAAATGAGACGGGATCGAGCTCTGACCCTAAACTTTCATAGGTTTCGCAATTTATCTCACCCTTCACATTGACTAATGGGCTACCATTTGTGACATAATCCCCCATTGGATATTTTTCCTAAATATCTTAAGGGCATTGAATACGAGTTCCAAATGTTAATTCTACGGAGAAAAAATACCAGGGGGAGATAAATGTTGTAAACGGCCAAGGCCCGCTGTTCCGATACTTCGCTGGCAGCCAATTGGTGTAATTATATAGAATGTCCTGACCATGCTGTACAAGTCACAGAATGAGATGGTAATTTGCGATTTGTACGGAACGAGGCATTTATATTGAGTTCCGTTCAAACCGTAAATTATCATCGAGTTCTGTGACTTGTACAAGCATGGTTGGACGTTATATTTTTACTATGTACCCAAAATTTTTTTTTAAATCATTAATCTAATTTTTAACAACCGATATGTTAATAAACGTGTTTGGCAAGGTTGTCCGTATTTTAGTGTACAGACCAGTGGTCCGTACAGTATTTTTATGTTATATGTCAAAACGGTACGTATTTACAGTAAATACGGCATGGGTATATAGAAAAGGACAGATTGTGAAGTAGTGTAACTATGTTCAGGTTTTACTCCTGACCAGAATCCTGACCTATGGTAACAGAGGTGTATGCTAACCTGCTACTGCAGATGTCACCTTGCTTATGGCGCAAATAAAAAAATAAAAAAATCGATCCCTTGAAACAGTATAGCATTAGGAGTGATTTATTAATGAGGAAACGATGATCATTTCCTTAACTATCATTTTATAGTGTGGTGCCACCTGTCGTATAGATCTGCTAGCATTATTTTTCCTAGTTTGGCAACCAACCCCTTCTACGATATCCACACGGGATCAGTCGGGGTACGCCTCGATCCAGGTAGTTTTGTTCTGTGTAGGCTCTTAAGGCAGAAATACTTAATAGGTAAAATTCGTAGCATAACTAATTGATAATCAAATTTAGCTTTATGGTGGTTCTATTCTAAAAATACACACAAAAGGATATAACAAAGTGTTGTTTTTTTTTAAAGGTTTTTATTTATACTGGAGGAAAACAGCTTGGCAATGTAATGCCTATCCTCCGCTGGCTCCAGTCTGAAGTGATCTTGTATGGCCTATGTCCAGATTATGGACTTGCATGGCCTCCAACAGAACTTCATCAAAATTAATCAGTTAGAAATTTGAGTTTATACAACAGTGTAAATACATGCGTGTACTAGTACCAACCATTTTGGTGAGTTATTGTACAACTTGACTTCTTAATCATTATATAATCAACACCACTATACAGACCGTTAAGATGTGTTTAGTATTCATATAATCATATTCAATGACAAACATTAATTATGCTTACAATGTTTGGGAAGAAAACATGATTCCATAGATAAAGTTTCCTTAAATTTAAGGGATCACCAGGTAAGCAGATCAATCGAGCAAAGATCAAGATCCGCAAAGCTGCCCGGGAACTGCTGACCCTGGACGAAAAAGAGAGAGCAAGTTGTAAATTGGCTTCGAGGCTATGACTGAACACACTCTCCAAGCAGTACGAAAAATCATACAAATGACAGAAAACCTATAAAATACGATCTGCTGTGTTCTGGAATGGCCGCCCTAACTGTGTGACAAAACTCATGCTCCCTTCATTAAATGCACGATTCTGCTCTTGAGCTATATTTCCCCCACTATAAGTCTACAGAGTAAACCTAATAATGTTTAGGGTCAGAGCTCGTATCCCATCTCGTTTGAATCGCTACGTAATTTACCATGCGAAACTTTCTAAATTTATCTCACCCTTCACATTTCTTATTATATACCTGTATCCGAATGTCTATGAAATACTGCCCACTGGTAGGGGTGCAGTAATAATAATGTTCGTGCCCGCTGTGAAAGTGACTTAATAAGTCATTAAAATGGTGTTTTTTCATCCATTTAAGGTATACAATAATAAGCAAATGGAGATTTATATATGTGGGGTAGGATAAAGAACGTTATGAACATGATGTATGATCTTTTTCACGAAGGATAAGACAGCCAACCCATTAATTCCAGTAAGAGAACGGTGATGCTGTCGTATTCTATGGTATCCCAGCTCAGCTTTGGTGTTTCATATAATTTTAACGGCAGGGGAACCAGTCAAGTGTGACAGTTGGCTGTCTACTGACTAGTGGCGCCCCCAGTGTCTCATTTCTATCAAATACACGGGGCCTTGTCTTTTTTACAGAAACAACAGTCGTTGGTAACGATTTTCTAAGATCGCCCAATGAATGTGCGACAGTTTGGACGACAAAAGATGGCAGGTGTCCTATAGACCCAGTCATGGCATGCCACAGGGGATCGGCGCTAAAACGGTCGGTCGGAACGATTGTCTTCGAAAAACCATAGTAGTAGACATTGTGTTTTGTAATCGTGACTAGCGACTTCGTCGATTCATATTTGGCTAACAATTCCTAACTGCCGTTGTACCCTATAGCGGGTGAACGGGAAACCATCATTATTTTGTGGTAATCATTTCGTAGGACACAGGTGTTTGAGCTGATCATCAGCGATCAGAACTATTTGGATTGACACCAGCGAAAAGCTGTGGTCTCATTGCTTTCTCTCAAGGAAATGAGATCAGAGAACTACAATTCTAAATTTTGTTTTCAGTTCAACTAGAAACGAATCCCAAGGATAGAAGTATATCTGTGTAGACAAACACAAAAAGAGAGTAGGAGGATTCACTTAGGTACTGCACGAGAATCTCACTCTCGTGGGTTCTCAGTCTCCTAACGTTTTATATGTGGTAGGTAACAATCGTTATAAGCGATTCTTACAGATTTATGGAGCATTGCAGTAGGTTTTGCAAATGCAGCCGAGTGGTGCAGTGCCCACAGTTGTCAACTAAAACATGATCGAAATACCCAAAGGATATTTATGAATTTTGTTAAATAGGAGTGCCGTACGTGTAGAATCCATTCTTGAAAATAATGTTTAGCATCTGAAAAAGAAAAAGTTACAACAACCAACTATACCTGGACGACATGTCCAACCATGTCATAGGTTGCGACCATTTAGGCTACAATTTCACCTACGATACCCTACAATTATCACTACTATAACAGACCTCAAACTCCCCAACATGTCCCAGCCAATTGGCTGATCCTCTACGATCGTGGGTCTATAGGACACTGACGCCTCGAAACGGTCGCTATTAACGATTGTCTTTACTGAAACACCCCCCTGGTCTGCTATTATTAGACCCCTCAGAAACGCTTATTTTCTGATTCCAACTGAATAGATATGTTTCAATTCGTTTATTAACTAAGTCTTACATGCATTACACATCATTCATTAATTCATCTATTTGGTGGTGGGTATTCTCCTTTTTCCGATACTCACCCGTACCCACGCAATTCATCACCAGATCGTACTTAGTAGAAACCAAACGAGAGTTAGCCTTGTCAATGTTCATGCCACGATGGGCAGGTTGTGTATTACTACACAAGACTTCAGCCGAGTGTAGCGCGTAGCAGACCTGACCAGGGTGGTATAAACATTGACAGGGCTTATCGAGTTCAGTTTCGTATTTATCCTACCCCATCTCACCGATATAAAGAGACAATTTTGTAATTATCCATGTTGACATGTTGACACTCATCGAAGGATGGCCACATTTATCAATGCTGCCAGATCTACTTTCGTTATCTGGTCTCTGATTTTTTTATTCACCTCAGTGCATAAATAACACTTTATTCAACATTCTGTCAAATATTTTGAGTCAATGTCAAACCTATGGCTTGCACGCGCTAAATTTTTTTTTTACATTTTTATTGGGTTCGATTCGTTGGTACAAGACCCCGATCTGCCATCGCTACTCTGTGACAGTGTTTCTTCAATAACTTTAGATCAACATGTTACCGCTTTGTCACTTGTATGTATATTGAAAGTATAACTAGGCAACAGGTAAACAGATGACAATTAGATTAACTATAAGTGGTCAAAAATGACAACAATTATACAACATTTATGATGCGGGTGAGAAATGATGACAGGTCATAGTCGTTTAGCATTGTCCTCTTCTATGTAATACTGAGATTGTTTCCCTTATACATGTATACAAAGTTCCCAAATGGTTCACATTCATTATGCCTTGCTATATATAAACTTCTCATATCTTGTTTACATAGTTCATATAAAGCAACACCCACAGGGAATCCTGTCTTGATTCCTCGTCAGGTTAATGCTCAGTCTGTAGAAGGTACTACCAGATTAGGATTGGAATATATTGGAATATATTGGAATATAAAGAGCATAAAGGGTATAAAGGTATAAAAGTATCGGGAGGTCAGGCGGTATCAGGCATACACAATTTTATACAGTAACAAGCACTGTGGTCCATTACCATTAGATGACTAGGTTAGTAGCTCTACATAATCTTAATTTCTCCTTTTGATTTCTCTTTTGAATGATTGTTTCTGCTCTATAGCTCTCACATATTCAGGTATGTCATTCCAAAGTTCCAAATATATCATCTAGAGGTTAGAGGCAGGGTTAGAGTGGTCACATCGAACTTTCAGTGTGCTTCCAGAAAGCTATCCCTTTACTACCTGTGTGCTATTCACTGTGCTATTGAGAAGAGAGCAGGGTGCCAGTGTCTCAGGGTCTTAGAGGTGTGCCCATCTGACCCTGACCAATCACTCAAGACCGAAATACCTCATGACCCACTGTTGCTTGATCTGTTTGGATCATAGATATAGGCAGTTGAAGAAATGGCAAGTTGACTGGGTGCAAGTGTGTTATAGGGAAGGATCTGTATACTTAATCTAACCCAAAACTTTCAATTGTTATTCATTTATAATTACATGCTCATTCATCAATGATGAATATACTATTAGCTCCTAGTACTGTTATTAGGGGTAGGATAATGTATTGTTCTTGCCACTGTCTTACCGTTACCGTGTGTGATACTCTATCATCCCTCTACTCCTTTGATTGGCAAAATTATTTCTCTTTTTTCCTCAATCGGACCTCGATCGGCTCTGGTTCGGAGGTCTGGTTCCATCAGAGTTGCATTAAAGCCATAGCCTACAAGGTGGCGCCACCTGGTGATTTTTTAAATATTGTCAATTATCAATAAAAAATGTTTATTTGTAACTCATCCTAATTCTAAATGAGTAAATCCAATGTTTTGTCCGGTTTATCCAATTATGATAGGTATAAAAGGCTAATTTACATTTGCTTGATTTCCATAGGAAATGTACTAAAAAAACCCAGTTTTTTTCAATTCCTTCAGAAACAAGCACGATGATCTATCTATTTGTTAAAACTTAGATGTGTAGTACTATAAATACTCTATATTCTGTGAAAGTATGAGGAAAATAATATGGGTTTTACTATCTGAAAAACATTTTAGAACTTCTATATATTTTGTTATAAAATTGTCATAATATTGATCTCTAAACCAAAAACTAGCACGGTGACCCCCCAATCTTTAAGTAAGCTGTGCGTACTACAACACTTGCAGATCGCCATATTCAAATTTCGGGAATTTAACATGGGTTTTAATTTTCCGATATGCCTTTAACGGTGAGGTTATATGTCTGTCATGTAGTCTAGTGGACGTTTGCCGCATTAAAGTGTTAGTTCTCTGTTTAATGAAGAGGGGACCTATTGAACACGGATTATTTGCATTGTTTACCTGCTTATTTGCATTGTTTACCTGTTTATTTGCTTTTGTTTTCGAGCACTACCATTACTATCCTGGAAGCCTGGACTGTGTGCTCACTCACATATAAGGCCACGTAATACCCGCCATTTTCTGGTGCATTATGGGTACCAGCCACCATTTTTATGCTGGTTTAACTAGTATACGGCATATAGCCTATGATCCATGGGCGCCGCCATGACGCCCCCCGAGTAGGTGTTCTTCACTAATGGAGGTGAAAAAGTAGGTGTTCTTCACTAAAGGAGGTGAAAAAGAAGTGAGTGATAATTGGGAATTGTCACAACTTTAGCCTTGCTCACATATTTATATTAAGTGTTCCATATGGAAAATATCATGTCTTGGGTTTATTCATTATGTCATCCTGCTTTGGGATGGGTGTAGAGAGTCAAGGGAACCATGGTATTGCATTGAAAGGCAGTTGAATTTCGTAAGAACAAAGAGCCAGAATACAGGTTTGTCCCCCGACCACCTAGTGACTGCTTCGGGAACTAACAATCGCTCTGTCCCCTATACCTAGAGGGCGTGGCAAAATATGTTATATCTTTTAAAGAAACATTCTGATAAGTATTCTTCTATTTTAGAAATGTTGCCATTCCATTATCATATATTCCCTTGCATTTCAAATGAGGGTAGATCATTTATTTAATAAATCTCATGATGGAGAGAGGTTGTACTGTTGCTCCTTGCCACTGCAAATCAGTGGGGAACCAGCGAAAGTTCAAGGTCGGTCACACGTTGCTCCCTGTGGGCGTTACCTGTCCCATATTTTATTGGGGCAGGGAACCAGTCTATGCCATTACCTGTTGGAGTGGTGCAATGTCCGCCATCTTGGATTTTTAGGGAACCGTGATCAACAGCTTATTAACTTTGGTTGAATATTGCAGTTAATCAAATATTGCAGGTGAATAAAGCACACTTAGTTGATGAAATACTTTCAAAAATTATGTTATGTTGAGGGGGCACTGATATAGCATCACAAGTAATTCTTCCTCGCAACATGAGCGGCAAAGCCCAGTTCAGAACACAGAAGTTGCCTCCGAATGGGACCAATGTTACCAATGTACATTGAAATAAATAATCAAGAATCAAAAAGGATGCTACTGTGATCGGAAACCGAGTATACGCTGATGCTCGGGTACGGTTCGCGGTCATTATCTCACTCCTGGTACAAGTTTAGCCATTGGAATAACATTGGAAAAATATACTCAATGATCACCCTGGTAAAGTGACAATACTGCGCCACGGCCGTGGCGTAGTGAATTTGCTAAGTATATTCTGATTATTCTGAAGTTGTGATGATACTTAATGTCATAGAAAGGGGTAAGATAAATCCAGAACCGCACTCGAATCGTAAAATAGACAATACTCCACGAGTTTGGCTGGGCCGTAATCGTCATCGAGGCGAATCCGTTTAACGATTATGGCCCAGCCAAGCGGGTTTTATACGATTCTCGATGCAGTTCTATATAAATACTCCACTCGAGCTCCACTACCATGAACAGCAGGGGATTCAATAATTGGCCCTGAATCGGCTTTAATGGAGCAGCGCCTTTAAAACCAATGTGGGTAGGTATCACAGTGCCTTGTGTGTCCACACTTAGAACTAAATTTAATACTGGTGCTGCCATCTGGTTTCATGAAAATATAGCAGTTTCCCATAGACAGCAATAGTGAAGCAATTGCCTTCCTCAGATGGCCTTTCCATAGAAGTTAGCACCGTCACACCGTCTTTTTTAGCATTTTTAATTTCTATATGTTCCCAACTATCAGAATCCAGAGTTATTTGAAGATAGCATTAGAAGATTGGTGTCATCTAGCCATTACGTCGAAATATTGCAGTTTCTCATAGACACCAATAGTTAAGCACTTATCTTTTCAGATGGCCTTCCCATAGAAGTTAACACCGTGAAATGCATTTTTTGCATTTTCTATTTGCTGATATATGAAACTTATATAACCCAGAGATATTTGCAAAAATCAATAGAATTTAGAAATCATCCAACTACCAGATAAGGGTTTTTTTAACAACCAAAAAAAACCATAAACAGATAATTTTGATATTGAACCAAGTAAATTAAGGGTGAATTTTACTTTTTCAAACCTTGAAATATGTATTCCACACTATATTAGTTCCTTAAAAATCCACGCACACTTAAACTACTGATATAACTTCCCTGCCCTACACACATGCACATACACACACCACAACTTCCATACCCTCCACACACCCACCCACCCACACACACACCACCACCACTACCACTATGCCCCCACGCACACAAAACACTACTATTATAACCCTACCCTCTACACACACACTAATAAATCCCCCCCCCAAAAAAAAAAAAACACACTAAAAAAACACCAAAAAAAACAACACACAAACAAACCAATAAATAAATTTATTTTTTTTAAACTATAAAAAAGAAATTCAATTTTCATTGAATGCAAATTATTGATTTACTTTTCCTGAGCATTTCTATTTAACATTCGAGATATTCGAGACACACACACACCATTTATTTCCCCTACCTTACATAACTTCCCTTTGTCCTACCTCTCATATAAATCTCCATAGACTTGATGTGAGGGTATGCCACGATAAAATGTCTATGTCATGGGTCACATATATGATATAAAAACGTGTGACCGGGTAAGATAAAATCTAATCGTCACTCAATTTCATATGATTGTCTACTTGTTTGTTTTCTGCTACGGGTATCCCTCAGCTCTGCTTCGTGATATCATTCCATGAAGACAACTCACGCCATGTAAACAACCATATGGAATTTCATAACGTTTCTTGATATTATCAACGTTTGTTGATCTACAACGTGTGATTTACTGCATCACCGTAAACAGTTTCTGAAGGTAACCTACAACGCTTCATGTGTGTCTCCCTCGCTGGCGTGGTGTTCGTCCTGCCCGGGGCTGGAGGATAGAAGGTGACAGAGGCAGACATGGCGGTATTCTAATTGGTATACTGGTTTATTTCACAGAGAAACTGAAGGAGAATCTTGACTCACAAAATCCATCATACATGCAACTCGTTGTGGTGGATTCTCCCGAGGGAGCGTGTTGGAGAGACTGAGGTGGTCAGATAGGTCAGAGTCTTACGCTATCGTTAGAAGGCAACCGCGTGGGCAAACTGGGAGTTCTCTATCACGATGTGTGGATGTGTTACAAGGAGGTGAGAACGGAATCTGGTTTTTTTTTTACAGGAAAATTTTAAATGAGAGCGTGTCACACGCAATCTATACCCGTTTTAACGTGCAGAAAGGCTGCTGGACTGTCTCTACTCTGGTGAACGGTACCGCTCACTCGGAGCTGCTCGGAGCTGCTCGGAGCTGCTCGGAGCTGCTCGGAGCTGCTCGGAGCTGCTCGGAGCTGCTCGGAGCTGCTCGGAGCTGCTCGGAGCTGCTCGGAGCTGCTCGGAGCTGCTCGGAGCTGCTCGGAGCTACTCGTAGCTACTCGAAGCTGCTCGGAAATGCTCGGAACTACTCGGAGATGATCGGAGATGATCGGAGTTATTCGGAGCTACTCGGAGCTGCTCGGAACAGTTCGGAGCTGCTCGGTGATTTTCGGAGGCACTCGGAGCTGCTCTAGGATGCTCGGAGCTGTTCGGAGGTTCCCGGAGCAGCTCGGAGCTACTCAGTACTACTCAGAGCTGCTTCGAGCTTCCTAGAGCTGTTCGGAGCTGCTCGGAGTCCATCCCTCCCTCTTAGACAGGTGCGGCTGGAGCCTCGGCGTTGGCAGAGCTGGCCTGACCGTCAGCTTTGGCCTGCTTCTTGAGCTTGGCGCTGTGGATGGCCCTCTTGAGGCGTTGCAGCTGCTGTGGCTGGAGGCTCTCCAGGAAACCGTGCACCTCACGGCGCGTGCGCGAACGCAGCTCCTCGTCCGTGTTCTGAATGGCGTCCTTGGATTCTCTGGCCACCAGGCGGCGTGTCAGGATGTTCGCCAGCGACCTCTTCATGATGCTAGCCTGGAAACGCGGGCAAAGATGACTGTCAGTAAATTACATTATTTTATATCGTCTCATTTTTAGGTCTATTACCTCCTCATGATGTTAGCCTGGAAACGTAGGCAAAGATGACTGTCAGAAATATCAAGAGACGTCACAAGATTGAGTTGTCTCCGCAATGTCACTCGTCTTCAACTCGTGAAATTATGGAGCCAACAAAATGTGTGGCATAAATAAGCTCAAACTCAAATGAGTGGCGTCTAGATTTTATCCTACCCGTTTCCATTTTTTTTCAGTATCAGAAAGTAGTGGCATAAACAACATTTTATGTCACACCAGTGACATAAAGAAATCCCATGTTAACCCTATGGCGTTTTTTATTAAGGTTAAGATAAATTATGTTATCTTAAATAGTTTTATTTGAGGTCTATTACCTCTTCATGATGTTAGCCTGGAAACACGGGCAAAGTTGACCGTCAGTAAATTACATTATTTTGTATTGCGTTATAGTGAGGTCTATGACCTTTTCATTACATTAGCCTGGAAACACGAGCAAAGATGACTGTCAGTAAACTACATTATTTTATATTGTCTTATTTTTAGGTCTTTGACCTCGTCATTGTCTTAGCCTGGAAACACGAGCAAAGATGACCGTCAGTAAATTACATAATTTTATATCGTCTTATTGTGAGGTAAATGACCTCTTGGTGATGTTAGCCTGGAAATGTGGGCAGAGATGATTGTCAGTAAATTATTTTGAGGTCTATGACCTTTTCATTACATTAGACTGGAAATGCGGGTAAAGATGACTGTCGTTAAATTACATTATTTCATATTGCGTTATAGTGAGGTCTTGTTATTAGAGGTAAGAAAAATTATGTTATTTTAAATAGTTTTATTTGAGGTCTATGACCTCTTCATGATGTTAGCCTGGAAACGCGGGCAAAGATGAGTGTCAGTAAATTACGTTATTTTATATCGGCTTATTTTTAGGTCTATTACTTTTTCATGACGTTAGCCTGGAAATGCAGGCAAAGATTACCGTCAGTAAATTACATTATTTTGTATTGCATTATAGTGAGGTCTATGACCTTTTCATTACATTAGCCTGGAAACACGAGCAAAGATGACAGTCAGTAAATTACATTATTTTATATTGTCTTATTATTTTATATTGTTTTATTTTGAGGTCTGACCTCTTCATGTTGTTATCCTGGAAACGAGGGCAAAGACGACTGTCAGTGAATTACATTATTTTATATCGCCATATTATGAGATCTTCAACCACTTCATGATGTTAGCCTGCAGGGACGCAAGTTTTCCAACAAATGACGGAATTCCAACATTTCGTATATTGTAGAACATATTACATATACATTGGATCATAACCATTCTGTTCCAAAATTATATTATAGATAACTCTTTACTATAAGTGATATAATTTCTGATTCTTTCCTCAGTGTCAACTTTCATACCCTGAACCTGGAAACGCGGGCAAAGATGAAAAAAAAGGTGAGACCTGGGTTTTTATTCCTTCCCCTTCTTTGTGAAAAAAAAAGAAATTTTTGGCCATTACAGTACACCATATATCCTCATATTACTATTGATTCTTTCAAACTCTCAGTCCCTAACCTTTAAAGAAGTTGCCACCCTATTGTCTCTTTCCATCTAATATTCCTTGGTATAATATTCTCTCAGTAACCATGGTACCATTGCATAATAAGCATTCATTGTTCCAATCTTTTCTGGGTGATGGAATTAGGTATAGTTAGGCCAGAACATGACCGAGGAAATAAGTACAATATTACATAATAATGTGACAAGACAAGACATTAGATAAAAAGAAAAAAGACAGGAACTTTGGCCGTACTATAAATCAGCTATGCATTCAAGAAATTTAAATCTATTCTCCTGCCTCAGACCCTCACATGTGACTCTCTCAACCAAAATCCTTTGTTTCAGTTCTGAGAGGAAAAGCGTTACATCTAGCATATTTTAATAGAACAGTCTCTGTCTGTGTATAAACATTTTGGCATAAAGGATTACGAAGTTTAGGAGCTTACTTTTATTACTATAAACTTTCTCCAGTACAACTTACTTTATCTTTGGTCCCATCTACCTTAGCAGCCACCTCCTCCTTCACCTCCTCACAGTCACCAGCTGGCACATAGAGCAGCACTAGCGCCACCAACAGCAGCGGCCAAACCCGGAACTCCATGGTAATCTGAATAACAAGAACCAGAGGGTTATGAAGTGGTTTAAAATTGACACGAGGCAAAGCTCTACAGAACAGAATATATAGTATTGAGTTCCAAAGAGGGATTTCTGCTGGTTTCTGAATTAGAGATCAATATTATGATAGGCCTACTATTATCATGGCATATATTTATCTATATATATATATATATATATATATATATATATATATATATATTATATATATATATATTCTAAAAGGTCGATTTCACGTGACAGGGGGTTTATTTTGTAAAAAGCAACTTTTCAAAATGTCTATACATTCTATTATAAAATGATCATAATATTGATCTCCAAATCAAAAGCTAACATAGTGAACCCCCTATGTTTAAGTAAAATATGTGTTCTACAATATCATATCCAATTTTCAGGAAAATGAAATGGGTTTTAAATTTTCAAGCCAAATTGTTTGCTATGCCATTGACACCTTCTAAGTGTATAGGGTGCCAAAGTGAACCCGCTGAAACCACAGATACTCGTTCACAAAACACCATTTCCGGATATAGGCGCTCAGTACTATGTAGGTTCGAGATCCATTTTTTTGATAAACTTAACAACTGTCATCATAGCTTCGAGACAGAGTTATTCAGAGACCAGAGTAGTAAACTACACTTCAAAAGTAACAAACGAGACCAAAAACAAAATTCTAGCCTCAAACCCCCATAGGTTTAGCACTAAGCCTCGTTCTTACTGGCCACCGGAAATGGTGTTTTGAACACGGGTATCTGCTGTTTCAGTGGGTTCACTTTGGCTCCCTATGTCACACAATCAATACAGCCACATTGCAGCCTTCGACCTAGAACAACGCAGTGGCGTTAGAATAGGGGGGGGGGGGGGGGCAGCTCCCCCCCCCCCCCCCCCCACACACACACACTTTTTTTGCCTGCCCCAAAAAGTCAGCACCTTCAAATTTAACTCAATCAAGTGTAAAAATCTGGTTTAATTTGCTAATAACGAAAAATTTCTAAATCTAACTTTTTTGCAAGCAACTATGACTACTCCTTGACTTTTTACTGTGGAAAAGTGTCAAAGTCTGACTCTATAGCCTTGACTTTCCAACACAGAAAAATGTCAAAGTCTGACTTTTTAGCATGCAATGATGGCTAAGTCCTTATTTTCACTGCGAAAAAAATGTCAAAGTCTGACTTTTTAGCATGCAATGATGGCTAAGCCCTGCTTTTCACCATGAAAAATGTCAAAGTCTGACTTTTTAGCATGCAATGATGGCTAAGCCCTGCTTTTCACCATGAAAAATGTCAAAGTCTGACTTTTTAGCATGCAATGATGGCTAAGTCCTGACTTTTCACTGCGAAAAAATGTCAAAGTCTGACGTTTTAGCATGCAATGATGGCTAAGCCCTGACGTTTCATTATGAAAAATGTAAATAATTGACTTTTTAGCATGCAATGATGGCTAAGTCCTGACTTTTCACTGCGAAAAAATGTCAAAGTCTGACTTTTTACCCTGCAATGATGGCTAAGCCTGACTTCATACCAAGAAAAAAGTCAGCAGTTTTTCAGTTTGCCCCACCCCCACTTTAAAAATGTTCTGACGCCCCTGCAACTTCTACAACTAGGATTCGATGAAGTGAGACATGTCTAGGTATCCAGCCAACCGTGACACTAGATTCCGAGTACTAGAATCAGAAACATGCAGCCCATGTTCTCAACTGCGCTTTCCGCAGCGATGATGGCGCCACCTTCTGTCATCTCAGTGCGAATTCATAAAGTGTAGTACAACCCGTTGTCGCCAGGGCCAAGGCTGACAGGGGTCCCGCGGCCTACATCAAGCCGGGCCTATGTGCTCTGTGCTCACCCACATCCATAGCCTGGAAGCCTGGCCTAGTCACATCCACGGAAACAGAGTTTCATTTTAGGGAGAGTAAACAACCTGATTATGGAATTATATCTGTGCAAAAATGTACACAAAGGCTGCACTACATCTAATGTCTTATCACAGCCTGCAGCATCTGTAACTCATCAAATGTGATGCAAATTCTGAGCTCATGGACTTGGATATGCAAGTCCGTACTGCTCTGCATAAAACGTTATGGGATGGCTACAAAGTGGGTTTGCGAATTTTTAAACAAATATACTTTCAAAGTTTGTTTACGTTCCGTTTTCAAGTGCCAAACCACATTGCATATGACCCTATATATTATGGTGCACTACGTTATTATGGCATTGGTATTATCTTGCACTCTCCTAGTAGAGATCCTATACTCTATTTCCGCAAAATATCTGCTGGGAGAGTACCACAAAGGCAGACCGAGACTGTAGAGCCTAGACTTGCCTCAGTCCCTGTATCCTTTTTTTAATTTCATTTATTTTATCTGGACTCAAATTAGCTCTGGTCGGTTTAAATCCGCAGCAACCTTGAACTAGAAGTTGTAAGTGTCTGTTACTCTCCACCCAGATTGTCTGAAGAGAGTGGAGCCAGAGGTGGCGGCCAATCTAAGTGATCCTTGGTTTCAATTACACTGGCCACCAGAGCAAACACTTGCTACACCTGCCAGGGACCTGGGACCTGTTTCACTAGTTTTGTGACATGTCTAGATGGCGTCTAGATGGTGTGTCTGGTTTCATAAGAATTAGATTTTGAACTTTGTTTTGTCCGTTTGGATTTTGCCCGATCGTCACTCGACTTGGTGCTTTTTTTAGGTATCTTAATGGGTTATTTTTATGGTTTTTGCCCACTCGGCCCCCTACATTGTAGACTTAAGTTGACTTAAGTTGAGTTCATTTTAACTTAAGTGGACGTGATCTTTGCCGTAGGCAAGGAGACAGTACGAGTATGCTACAGCCAGGACAACGTATGACCACTTACGTTAAGAGCCTGGCAGATTACGGAAGTTTGCCGTCGACATGAGTTGCGGCAATCCACATACGACTCTTAAGCCGGGCCCCCACCTACCACGATTCAGGGCCCTGTTTTTTAGTCACGACATCGCAAGTCTACGATCGCCTGAGATCGGGGCCCTGTTTTTTGGTCACGACATCGCAAGTCTACGATCGGCTGAGATCAGATCAAGATTTTACGCATGTTTTCAAGACACAAGATGGCGGGTGTGCTATAGACACGGTCGTAAGTTGAATCGAACTATCTTGGCGAGATGTATCGGAAGTTAAGACAAGTATAGAACTGTCTTAGGTTCTATAATACGTCACTGTGTATTTTCTGTGCTTCCCCTACGGATTAAGCAATGAAATTTTAACACGAGTAAAGGATACATATAACCTATAATCGTACTAAATATGAAGAAAATCGGCCACGCCCTTATGAAGATATCGGGGTTTGAATTTTGTCATATCAAATACTGCACTTCCCGCCGGTCTCCGGGGGGAGACAAAAAGAATAGCCGAAACCCCGCCGCACTACAGAGGGAGTGCAAAAGAATAGCGATAAAAGCAATCGCACAGACGGAGTAAAAAGTTCAAACGCCGATAACTTCGGAACGGCGTGGCCGATTTTCTTCATATTTGGTACGATTATAGGTTATATGTATACCTTACTCGTGTTAAAATTGCATTGCTTAATTCTTACGGGAAGTTAAGTTCCGCGTTTGTTACGACATATCCAGAGTGGTCTTAGACATACGACACTTCTGGCCACTATTTTCGCTCCATTGGCCACCGAGTGTCGTGACTATAACACACCTTTTACCTCCCTAAGTCTCGTATTCCCACTAAGTGTCGTAGCCCCTCTAAGATCTTATCTCTATAGTACACTGACAGCAAATACGTGTCGTAAGTTACGAATGTCGTGACTAAAAAACAGGGCCCAGGGCACGACACGCATCTACTGTCAGTGTGCTAGAGAGCTACGATCATAGAGTGGTTACGACACTAAGTGAAGATAAGATTTCCGCTCCATTGGCCACCGAGTGTCGTGACTATAGCACACCTTTAACCTCCCTACGTGTCGTATCTTCACAAACTGTCGCAACCACTCTACCATCGTATCTCTATAGCACACTGACAGCAAATGCGTGTCGCAAGATACGAATGTCGTGACTAAAAAACAGGGCCCGGATCAAGATTGTACGACATTGTCTACGACACAAGATGGCGGGTGTGCTATAGGCAGTGTCGTAGGTTGAATCAAACTATCTTGGCGGAAGTTAAGACAAGTATAGAACTGTCTTAGGTTCTATAAAACGTCACTGTAGATTTCCTGTACTTCCCATACGAATTAAGCAATGAAATTTTAACACGAGTAAGGGATATATATAAACTATAATCATCTCAAATATGAAGGAGATCGGACGTGGCGTTCCGAAGATATCTGTAGAATCGTACATTCTTGATCCGATCTTAGGTGATCGTAGACTTGCGATATCGTGACTAAAAAACAGGGCCCTGTTCCTGAATGGCCTTACGAAGGCCTTCCCGACACCATTCCGATTCTATCGTGAGGTCAGCCAGAATCGTGGTAGGTGGAACAGGGCCCTGTTGATAATACAAAATGGCCGCTGTGCTATAGACGGTGTCGTAGCCTGCAGCCTACGATCTGAGCTCAAATTGTCGGCCCTGACGACAAGTATAGAACTGTCTTAGGCTCTATAACACATCACTGTGCGTATATAGAGGATTTTTCAACTTCCCGATGAAATTTTAACATGAGTAAGGGATACATATGACCTATAATCGTACCAGATATGAAGAAGATTGGACGCATCGTTTTGAAGATATCGGCGATTGGATTTCGTCATAGCAATCCTCTGCTCTGGTGGCCAGTGTAGCTCTACCCTCACGTGATCTAATTTATGCGGCGACCTTGACATTCACTGCGTACGGGAGGTGGGAGGGTGCTGTGGCCACCAGATATTTGGTACGATTATAGGTCATGTATCCCTTACTCGTGTTAAAATTTCATCACTTAATTCCATCGGGAAGTGAAGTTGTGCATTCGGTACGACATGTCCAAAATTGTCTTAGGCCTACGACACATGTGGCGTCATTTTCGGTTGGGTGCGCACCGATTGTCGTGACTATAATACACATTTGAGCTCCCTACATGTCGGAGACGGACGCCATTTGTCGCAGGTTCTAAGATCGTGGCTCTATAGCACACTCCCGCCTGGCCGATGTCGCCAATAACGATTGTCTTGACTAAAAAACAGGGCCCAAGACACATTTTGGTGATACAAAATGGCCGCTGTCCTATAGACAGTGTCGTAGCATGCGGCCTAAGATCAGAGCTCAAAGTGTCGGCGCTAACGACAAGTATAGAACTGTCTTAGGTTCTGAAACACATCACTGTGCGTATATAGAGGATTTTTCCACTTCCCGATGGAATTAAGTGATGAAATTTTCACACGAGTAAGGGATACATGTGACCTATAATCGTACCAAATATGAAGAAGAACGGCCGTATAGTTATGAAGTTATCGGTGTTTGAATATGAAACATTGAGCTATCGATCGGATATCGTACACGCACTCTCCTTGCAGATCTTCCGCGGTGTAGCACGCGGAATCTCTGCTGGGAGAGTGAATTAAGCGCAGTCGATGTCAAGGTCGCCGCATAAATTAGATCACGTGATAGTAGTGGTACACTGGCCACCAGAGCAACATTTGGTATGACGAATTTCACGCGCCGATAACTTCATAACGGTGTGGCCGATTTTCTTCATATTTGGGACGATTATAGGTCATATGTGTACCTTACTCGTGTTAAAATTTCATTGCTTAATTCCTACGGGAAGTGAAGTTGCGCATTCGGTACATGTCCAAAATGGTCTTAGACCTACGACATAGTTCGCGACACTTTCCGCTTGGCTAGGCACCGACTGTCGTGACTAAAAAATACATTTGAGCTCTCTAGGTGTCGTAGGCCCACGTCATTTGTCGTTGGTTCTACGATCATGGCTCTCTAGCACACTGCCGCCTGGAAGATATCGCCGATAACGATTGTCGTGACTAAAAAACAGGGCCCAGGTTTCTGTGATTCCTTCTACGACAGTTCACAATAGGCTGCGATTGAAAACACCAATCGTAGAGGTCCCGATAAAATCCAACATGTTGGAATTTTTGTAGTCTGTCGTAGGGTATTGTATGAGGAAAATATCTCTAGCGGGTGAAATACTTAGCGGAAAACTATCAAATTCTGGAATTAGGTAGAGCGTATGAGGATGTATGATTGATGATTGCTGTAAATATGGTATTAATTGGTTAGGTCTAAGGGTCTGAAAATAATAGTTTCATAACAGAATGATGATTCTACCAGGGAATATGGCTAACTCATGGAGATCAGCTGGTATTGTATCCCTACATGATATTATAAGTAATGGTAGACTCATGTCTGAGATAGAAATTAGGCAAAAATATAAAGTCCCATGCACGTTTCTACACCTTTTACATTTACGGAGAAGTATCCCATGGTTGTCAAGATTATCCTTTCAAAAGGTGAAGACTGAGGTGAATCCGTTATTTATCAACGATTCAGTTCGTGTGGCTATCAATATCAGAAATAGTAATAACAGAAAGATCTACTATGTTCTTAATTCTTTTAGAACCAAACCTCCTGCAAGTCAAAAATACTGGTGTACAGAGTATGGGCTACCTCTAACAGATGGTCATTTATGGACCAATATCTTTACCCACATTTATAAAACGACTAGGGAAACGAAATTACAATCATTCCAATATAGAATTATAAACAGATTGATACCTACGAATTCATATCTATACAAAAGAAAGATCGTCCCTTCAGATATATGTTCTTTCTGTCAAGAAAAAGACACTTTAGAACACTTCTTCCTTGACTGTCCCAAAGTCAGGGACTTTTGGTCTCAATCTATTCGATGGTTGAAGGAGGTTGCAGATATAAATGGTGACTGGACGAGAACTAACATATTGCTGGGTTTTTCAGGCTCTGGTATTCTGTCCCACAGGCTAAACTATATTAGTTCCTTAATCAAGTTCTATATTTATAGACAAAAACTTTTCTATGACAGTAAGTTCTGTCTTTATGCATGGTCATTGGAATTCAGAGAAAAACTACGTATGGAGAAATATATATGTTATATAGAAAACTCTCCTCACAAGTTCAAAAAGTGGGAGACTATAATGCAAAATATTCAGTGAAACACACTGGGCTTCGATTCTCTCCAAGGATGTTCAGAAGCCTTCATACGTGTTAACTTTACTCCACCAGGTCAGGGGTAACTCCAGTGACTCATACCAAAATAATGTATCTTGTCCGGTCTCGTCCTCTTGGGTTTTGTTACCATTATATGTCTCGCTTTTCATGTTTACTACTTAGAAGGATACGGTTAGTGTCCCAACAAAGGGTAAATTGTCTATAATAACTAGGTTTAAGGCAGCACATTATATGACTTTTTTATTGGATGTTTGAATACTGTTACAATACACTATGGTTGAACTTTTATCTAGAACTATGTACAGACATCGAAATGTACTTGAAACATTCATAAAAAGCATAATTTCCACTTGTTAAACGGTATGTTATTGAATTTGTACTGATGATTGGTAAAAAAAAAAATTTAAAAAAAAAAAAAAGAGTAAGCTACAATTGAGATTACATCGTAAAATGGTATTGATGAAATATGAATGTGATGTAAACACAAATGCTATTGATGAAATATGAATGTGATGTAAACACAAATGCTATATCTAATACAATAGGTGAACTAAACGCGATATTGCTGTTAGAAAATAAGACACTTTTGGAAAGAAAACGGATTGTTAAGAAATAAGATCTAATGCGAAATAAAGCTTACTCTATAAAAAAAAAAAAAGAATGATGATTCTACCATAGTCATTTTTCTCCAATTTGATTGTTTTAGTGTCTGAAAACTAATATTGTAACATGTTGTAAATACCTCTAAGAGATTATTCAGATTCATTAATTATTTCTAAAATTATAGTATATTTCAATATTAAAACTCTGCCTATGATCTAAATTGATACACTGATTGAATTGTGAGGCAATCGTGATCATGGTTCATGTTTTTGGTCCTCCAAAGGCGTTTCTACGCTCTACGATTTCAAACCATGTCCACAATTTGAAACTATCGTGGACTTCCGATAGGTCACGATTTGGCCAATTCAAATCGTAGCTATCGGGAAGTATGTCGTAGACCATCGTGGTAGGTGGGGGCCCGGCTTTATGGGTTTTTTATTGTTTTTTCTCGGCTCGGCCCCAAATATTCCCTCGACTTAAGGTGTACTGCGCTGAGTTAAGATTGCAGGGCCTGACGACTAAGGCCCGGGTCCACCTACTACGATTTGGCTCCGATATGGTCTACGATGCACATCCCAATACAAAATCAAAATCGCGTCGGAAGGTCACCTAATATCAGGGCAGTTGACCACGCTTCTGCAATTAGACACCGATAAAAACCCCATACAATGCATGGTGGATTGGCATGTCTAGACATATGTCTACGATTTTGCACCTTCCCGATATGTTTCCGATATTTACTTTTGTATCGGCGCCATATCGGTAGGTCTAAATTTCTATCGTAGTAGGTGGACGCCGGGCCTTAGGGCAGATTACGGCAGTTTCCCGTCGACATAAGTTACCGGTATTTTTTTCCATAGGCTTAACATTAGGAACTCATACTCCCCGGCTGTGAACTTTGTGTACCCAATACTGAATGGCTAATTGGGTGATTCATTTTATCAATAAATAATGTTAAACGGAGTGAGATAAAATCAGAAACCCACTCGATGAAAATAACTTGGTCCGCACTCCGCCTCATTTGACTGCAGAATAATTCACTCAGCTTCGTTTTGTGAATTACTCTGCAGTCAAACTCGGTGGAGTACGGACCAAGGTATTTTCATCTCATGGGTTTCCTTCTAACTGTCAGTCGTCTATCATAGAGGAAACCTATGAAAGTTTAGAGTCAGAGCTCATATCCGATCGAGTTTGAATGACATAGTAATTCACGAGGTGAAGCCGCATGAATTTTGCAGTGATTCAAAAGAGATGGGATATAAGCTCTTGCCCTAAACTTGCATAGGTTTCCAAATTTATCTCACCCCTGACTTCGACTAATGGGCTAACCTTTGCGACCTAATCCCCGATTGTTTTAGTTTTTTTCTAAATACTCAATGGGTGTTGGATACGAGTTCCCAATGTTAAGTATATGAGGAAAATACCAGGGGTAGAATAATACTATAACTACTTAATGGCCTTTTCAAAAATTAGTACAGTTTCGTCATGCCTACCTAATTTATAATAAAGAGAAACAGGTGGAAAAACCATATACTTATCTGACTACTTCAGACTTACCAGTTGGGATTGAGCTGGAGACAGAAGCGTGTGTGTTCAGTGAGCTGCTCGGCTGGACTGACTGCGAGCCGCAGAGCAGCTCTTCTTCAGAAACAAAACCCACTGGAGTGTGACTGACCCCCGCCACACTTCATTAAATCTCGCCATGCCTACCAGAAAAACATCCACCAGTGCAATCAATACCCACACACCGGTCAATAGCCCCTACCCACAACTACCCACACTCTCCCCCCAGATCTTTCGCGGCTCTAGGGCTTGCTTAATCTCTGCCTCAACCCAACGCTGGTTTTCCTGGGTATCCACTTAGGACAGGCACTGCACGAAAACCACCATTTTACATATATATATATATATATATATATATATATATATATATATATATATACGCCCGGCGTATATAGGTATCATTTTGCGTATACAAGGTTGACCTTTTTTCCGTCGTTTACGCCTTATCTATTGGCGTATATACGTGTCCATGTTGCAGTCATATATATGTCATATATACGCCTGATTCTGTTGTATTTACGCCACTATCCAATAATTCCGATCTCTGCCACTTGGGGACACCACTGTAGTAAATCTCATTTTCTTATTAAGTCCTTGGTATAGGGAAAATCCAATGTTATATTGTCAATTTTGATTATAAAATCGTTCTAAAACCCTATTTACTATCTTTTCATTAATTACATATAACAAACCCGCCATTCATTTTTAAATTTTACGGTGGTGGCGCCCAGGGAGACGGGGAAGTGGAGATGGTGGGGCGTCAGCGAGTCACGATTCTTTTTCTTTTTTTATCAATATACATTTACGCCAAACATATATAACATGTATACGACTGGTGTACATACATCTTACACAGAGGATATTTTCTCTCATATACGCCTGGCGTGAAATACAGCCAAGACGCGTCCGTATACAAGAGGAAACAGTCTTGTAAACGCCTCATACGCTGGTGTGAAATGTGGACGTATACATATGAAAACAAGTCACTATACAGCCGATTTATGCACTTCCGCGATGGCATATATACAGGGAGCCAAAGTGAACCCGCTGAAACCACAGATACCTGTTTACGAATCACCAATTCCGGTGGCCAGTAAGAACGAGGCTTAGTGCTTAACCTATGGGGGTTTGAGGCTAGACTTTCGTTTTTGGTCTCTTTTGTTACTTTTGAAGTGTAGTTTACTACTATCGTCTCTGAATAACTCGAAACTACGATGACAGTTGTTAAGTTTATTAAAAATTTGGATCTAAAAGATTGGAGAATGACACATATAATCTCGAACCTACATAGTCAAAGTACTGAGCGCCTATATCCGGAAATGGTATTTTGTAACCGGCTATCTGTGGTTGCAACGGGTTCACTTTGGCTCCCTATACAAATAAACTGATGGTTTTCGCGCAGTGAGGGAGAACCATCTAAAATTTCAGATTCAAAACAAGGGAACTGTCAAAAGTTACGAAACTCCAACAACTCATATGTTATGAGGTGTGAAATGTAGGAATGATTAGATGAGTTTACAGACAATGCAGCTGTTTATTTTCCAGCTTTAAACCACTTCAAGATGTGAATCCACTGTGGCTTAGACTGCCCCTTTGAGTGAGCACATGTGTCATGCTGACAAACAAAACCCTGCAACACATGAGGTGCTTCTCACTGAAGAAAGTAATCCCTCAGACTATGTCTGGTTTGACATAACAAATAAAAGAAATGAATGTATAATATTTACCTTATAATCTGTGCATCTCTATTTACAAGTAAACCACAAAATAATCCCCAGAGTGCTAAGAATTTAGGATATTTCAAAAACTGGCGTATGGGCCAGATTTGTGCCGAAACAGGCAGGTTGGGGCTGAATAATAAGCAGCACTACACGAAAACCACCATTTTATTCATATATACGCCGTCGTGGAAGTGCATGTATTGGCTAACTATTGATTTGTTTTCATATATATACGGCCAGGGTTTATATATACGGACGTGTCTTGGCTGTATTTCACACCCGGCGTATATGAGAGGAAATATCCTCTCCCCCCGCTGCCTCCCACCCGTTTGTGTTGGTAGAAGTATAGGTGTCCCCCCGCCCCCCCCCCCCCCCCCCCCCACCCACCACCTCCTGCCCGCTCTCAGTGAAGCCCTCTTCACTGGACGCTTATATCCGCCTGCGTATATACACGGGGAATAGGACGATCTAACATATGCAAAAGTCATACTTATATAGGGGACAGAGCCATTGTTAGTTCACGAAGCAGTCACTAGGTGGTCGGGAGACAAACCTGTATTCTCGCTCTTTGTTCTTACGAAATTCAACTGCCTTTCAATATTCTAAAATGGTTCCCTTGACTCTCTACACCCATCCCAAAGCAGGATGACTTAATGATTAAACCCAAGACATGATATTTTCCACATGGAACACTTTATATAAATATGTGAGCATGGCTAAAATTGTGACATATCCAAATTATCACTCACTTCTTTTCCACCTCCTTTAGTGAAGAACACCTACTTTTTCACCTCCATTAGTGAAGAACACCTACTCGGGGGTGTCATGGCGGCGCCCATGGATCATAGGCTATATACCCGTATACGCCGGGCGCATTCATATGTAAAATGGTGGTTTACGTGCGGTGCAGCCACAGGATGTAGAGCGCAGAATCTCTGCTAGGAGAGTGAACCACCGAGTATTTCTAAGTGATCTCTGTATGTTTATACTTGATCTACCCTCCATCACCTACCAGCACGGTACAACCATGGCTTGGGACGTAATTATCATTGATTTCCAGGCTCTTAGAGTTGGTGTTGGTGATCTTCCTCTGTCAGGACTAGGAGGTCTTCTGGGGTCATTTAGTACGTTGTATTTAGCGGAGGTTTCCGTCTAACTGGGTTCCTGGCCACCTCCGCAGGTTGGTATTGAGCAGATACCTCATGAATATTCATGAGGAAGCAATCAGGAAGCCAATAACAACTCCTCTGTAGGCACGGGTCGCCATGGCAGCAAAGGTCGTGCTTATGACCTGTATATAATCCAGAGAGGACTTAGGCCTGGCGTCCACCTACTACGATAGAAATTTAGACCTACCGATACAAAAAGCAAATATCAGAGACATATCAGGAAGGTGCAAAATCGTAAAAATATGTCTAGACACGCCAATCCACCAAGAATCGTAAGGTTGTTGTTTTTTTCGGTGCCTAATAGCAGAAATGCGGTCAACTGTCCCGATATTAGGTGATCTTCCGACGCGATTTTGATTTTGTACCGGGAGGTGCGTCGTAGACTGTATCGGTGCCATATTGTAGTAGGCCAAAACAAGCGGCGACAAGAAAGTTCCAATCGACGCCTGTCACGGCCTTGTCTTAAGAAGGGGGGCTTTACGACAGCATTGTCGGACGGTCTTGGGAAGTACATGCTCCACTAAAATTTACTATCGTAGACCTCTGCGACACGCTCCCCACACGCTATGACACTCCATGACAAAGGTCCAGTCATAGGAAAAATCGAACATGTTGTCGTGGCCTTGTCGGAAAGATCCCGACAAGCTTCCAATCATGGCCTTGTCGTGGCCTTGTCATAGACTCTTGTCAAGAACTGGGGTCACCAACCACGACAAGGCCTCCAATCGTAGGCCAATCGTGGGCCTTGTCAGGAAGCCATAGTCGTAGCCTTGTCGTGGTTTATAGTCCGCTGCTACTTTACTTCATATTGAAACACTTAAAGACAGCTGCTGGTACTTGGGAGATTTCTAAATTCTATTAATTTTTGCAAATAACTCAGGATGATATAAGATTTATATATCAGCAAATAGAAAATGCAAAAAAAGGCATGTCACCATGTGAACTTCTATGGGAAGGCCATCTGAAAAGCTAAGTGCTTAATTATTGGTGTCTATGGGAAACTGCAATATTTTGATGTAGTGGCTAGATGACACTAATCTTCTATTGCTATCTTCAAAAGATTCTGGATTCTACTAGTTGGGAACACATACAAATTGAGAAATGCTGAAATAATACTATGTCACCCTGTTAATCTTTATGGGAAGGCCTTTTTTAAAACAATTTTTATTAGGGATAATAGTTACAAACAATACCGAATTCGGCAGCATTGGCGTTCTTGCATCCGGGCCCTGGAACAAGTTGGGATTCATGGTAGTACATTTATAATTCACAATGTTAAACAATTATCGGTTAAGTTTCAGATGTCAGTCTTGCTCTGCTGAAGATGAAAACGATAATGAGAATGTGATGTTGTGGATGATTAGATTTCTTCAATCGGATTGAATATAAACACCACAGCGGAGGCTCAGTGCTTAAGTATTGGTGTCTATGGGAAACAGCACATATTAAATAATCAATGCACTTGGAACATATGATCGGTCATCGGGTGGAAACAGAGTGAGTGCTTTGGGGTTGATGTTTGTTAGGAGAGACAAATCCTGAGGGAGAAACATTGCTCATCTTTTGTACAGGGTGCGGATAATAGGTTGGATTTTCATCTGCAGGTTGTCCCACCGTCATTATGGTAGCCGGTAAGGGTGACATAAAACCCGAGTTTAAGAAGGCAAGACACATCCAGTCCCATTCACCTCCAAAGACCAAAAGCCTCCTCTTTATTCCCGCATATATTCAAGTCCCTGTAGGAATGGGCCAATGCGCATGAGCAGTTAATGTTTACATGTCATCAGATAAGACTGCAGCAGGGGAATGAGATATCACCTCTCATTGTTTTAGACTTCGCCAGAGGTATTCATAGCATGCAGTACTATCGTAAAACCGGATGAGTTTTAATCTTGGCTCCCCGTATGCCACGACTGGAGTTTGGCGTAGTGATATCACGAGGTGGAGCCGAGTGGTATCCGGAACCAAACTCCAGGAGTGGCATGTGGTGGCCAAGATTAAAACGAATCAGGTTTTGATTTTATCCTACCCCTCTCTACAATATTTTAATATCAAAATCATGAATGAAAATCATCAAAATTCTGTATGCCCCTAGTAGCATACAAACGTCCGTATGCCAGTCAGCGTGGCATACGGAATCTCAATGTTAAGCCTATGGGATTTTATATTAGGGGTAGGATAAATGTTGATATTAAGCATTTTCAGTGTCCTTAATATTTTGTCTGCTATAAGAAACGCTCCCACAGTGATTGGGATATCAAGGATAGACTTGCTAATACCTTCACAATGGTACAAGGTGGAAAAGCCACATTAGACTAGTGGTGATTCCACCAGACTAGAAGCTTTATCGGAAAGTTTCTGAAGTCCTTGGAATGTATCAAAGAATATCTTATATGGTGAATTTTTTCGCACAATAAATTGTATACGCTTCCGAAATTACCAGAAAAAAATGTGTGCTTCCACGTCCAGCTATGCGAAACTTTCCGATTTTCATTTCGGCAAGTTTCGGGTGCTCGGTGGAATCACCGCTGCCTATAGAGCCTATAAGGCAGCCTTACGCCGATTCTTCTCAATCACTTTTTTTGGTAGGGTTTTATTGACGGTAAGTTCATACATAAAATATATAATTTTCAACCTGGCCGTCCAGAAAAAACATTTACATACACAGAGGTAATGACATACAGCAAAGAAGGAGAGGAGTGGAGCCTCAAATTGAGACTAATAATTGATTCATTAGTTTAGTGCGGTTGTATCGGCATCGTCAAGACACAGCTTATGTAAGCTATTGTAGTTTTGTGGGCGTATTTGACCTCGCTCTCCAGTGGGGTCGCCCATTATGTCCAGTGTTCTTTTAGTGTTACATGGGTAGTTTTGACACCGATAGTGGGCTAGCCTTGGGCTATAAGCCTCAAGGGGTAGAGTAGCCACTTATAACCTTTTTGTTGACATCCGATTTCCCATCGGTGAGAGTAACAGATAGAGTTGGTTACACAAACACAGGTACAGATATTCACAGTAGAGAAGATAACAAAATGTACATGCAACATGTGGGGTTCAGCCATTATGATCTCTTGATCTAAAGCAGTTATGATGGGGAGTTAAGACTAGTTTGGAGATAGAGAGCGAGCGATGGTCCCACTGACAAAATATGGAACTTGTCCACCATTTCAGCCATCATAATTACATGGACATGTCCAGCATAGTTTTTTCATAGGATTAGCTAGTCTCCGTTATTAGGTTAATAGATCACCACATATTAGGTCGAGATTCAGACCCTTTACTGTACTCTTGAAGTTCAGTCTGTTTGTCGAATTTTGTAATGATTGCAGTAAACAGTCCCACAGGCGGGTACCATGGTACGCGGTGAAATTATTGATCAGATACATCCGGATGCCGAAGGCAGACGGATGTATCTGATTAATAATTTTACCAAGTATTTTGACGTACTAAGACAGTCAGCCCGTTTTCGTATTATTATTTACCTAAAAATCGCAAAATGTTAACTAGTCACGTGATCACATACCCCGTACGTCACAGTGTGACGTACGGCTATACATACGTCATGGGTAGCAGTGGGCAGTATGTGCGGGTCATACAGGTATATGATAGTAAGTTGTACGACTGACAAAAACAGTCTTACTCACATAGATATATGCATGCCCAAATGATTCTATAAATAAGTAAGGCAATACTGATTCTAAGGTGAAGCCTTTCATGGCTTTTCCCTGGATAATGACTCTACATCTATTTCCATCTCATCTCATTGAACACTGATAAAATCAGAGTACTCACCTTACTGATCATCTAATTCTGGGCGGTAAGCCTGACAACTACTTATTCTTTTGGAAAATATTGTACTAAATCTCACATGTTGACTACCCTCGCTCACACCCCTGAGTAAAAGCGACTATCATTGTACTGGCTGTAAGGAAGACAGGCCTGCGAGCCTATAGCAAGACCAGATAAAAATAAACGAATTTTTAAAAAAAACAAAAAAAAACGACTCTCCTTGCCCTTAACTGATTGTTACTGTACGCATTTCACCGACTGTTCCCGATTCTGAGTAGGCTGTTTGAATAGACATTCCCCCGTATCCCCCCGTTCGATATACAAGGATCATATACCGATTTGTTGGGGAGACTGAGGAGGTTATAGGCTAAAAAGCTGTTCTCGGATATTTTGCTCGCTCTGCAATTAGTCCGGGATCATGATTTATCACGTCGTGATCCTGCCCCATTATCATATGTTTTATCACCCACATAGCTCACTATTCATCTACCTCTAGATGCAGCGAACCCACGCCTCATCTCACGCCGCCGCAGCTCGTGGACGGCGGCGGCCTCTGTAGGGCGATGGGTTATACCCAATGGCATTCTTTCACTCTTCACACATTCCGGAGAATGGGAGCGCAACAAGCGGCTGCCTCAAGAGTTGGGGTCGGATTTTTGAAACCTGCTAAATTGCCAAAATAAGTTCTTTCAAGGTTCATGTTGTATAGACGTATCCCATCAATGTAAAAATGAAATTATTTGGTGCATCTTTTGATAATCTTTCTTTCCAACTTAGGGTTTTGTAGAGCTCTGAGGAATTTTTTCCTTCGAAAATCAACAAAAACTGTGATTTTCTAGTGATTTTCACTTTGTTCAAAATCTGGGAGACACAATTTTGAGCCAATTGTATTTATTAACATGTTTAAAGCATATGTCATGAGAAGTGTAGACAGTATAATTTTGAAAATTGGTAAAAGATTGAAAAAATATTAAAATGGTAAAAACTATCCAGGACCTTCAAATTTTCCAACATAGAGACCCATAGAGCATGTTGTTCAACACCCCGACTTTCAGAGGACAATACAAATGAAATATAAAGTGGAATATAAATTTTCCTTTATTGTACAATGTTGACCAGAATCCTGGCTGTAATACCTGAAAGTTTCAACACAATCGGATTATTCATTCTGATATCAGAACATTATGATTCCATGATGATATTTTTCCAAAAAATGGGTTGTTGGACAACACACCTCTAAAGGATGTATAAAAGAGATGATAATCTTAATAGAATAACAAATATCCCAGGTTATGTTAAGTACCCCTACCACTCATGAATACCCAATTTGTCTTATTTTCTAAATAAAAAAATATACTATTTATTGTTCAAAAACTGAAAACGTGTTGTCCGACACCCCGGGGTGTCGGACAACATGCTGTGTTACAAGTTATGATTTTGGGGTTGTTTTTTATCAGTAATTGAGTGGTTTGCTTTGTAAAATATAGCTTTTTATCATTTCATTAAAAATATAAAGGATTATAGCCTCAAATATTATTTTTCTCATTGTTCTGAGTAATTCTATTAACGTGTTGTCCGACACCCCACGTGTTGTCCGACACCCCTGTGTTGCCCAACACCCCAAATATGGTTCAGAGCTTTTCTTTTAAATCTAATATATGAAAAAGGTATTCTGGGTAAAGTTTAATGTGTGTCACCATATAATATTAGTCTTTCTTAAGTTATAAGCATTTATAAAATTTCTTGAAATTTCAAATATTTAGGGGGTTGGACAACATGCAGTATTATACACAACTTCAAAAGGCTCTCAAATCTAAACCGTTCATCTGATTTTGTTGGAATAATGTTTTTCTGGAAAGTACTTAGTAGGTGACTAATATAAAAAATAAAAAGATGTATTATTCTAAAAAAGAATTTTGGGTGTCTGATGCCAGGATCAAAGCGGAATTTAGCAGGTTTAAAAAATCCGACCCGTTGACGAAGATTTAGTAGAAACCTAACGAGAGTTAGACTTGACAATCTTTATGCCACGACGGGAAGGTCGCGTATTACTACACGAGGCGTAGCCGAGTGTAGTGAGGAGCAGACCTGACCAGAGTGGCATAGACATTGACAAGTCTAACTCGAGTTCGGTTTCGTATTTATCCTACCTCGTCTATGCTTTTGTATTACTAAAAGATAAATATTGAGTCAATGACCAACGGAACTTTTTTTCATAGTAACTGACATCCTGCTCTCTGATTGGTCAATATTCTTATTACTCTAGTGGCATAAAAAAACACTTTATGTCACGGCCTGCCACATAAAATTTCCCTATGTTAAGTCTATGGCGGTTTTTTATTAGGGGTAGGATAAAAAATAATGGCCCTCGGTCAGGGGTTTCCGGGCTTGCGTACCGAAGCCGGTTCCCCCTCACACTTCTACTGCCCTAGCCTCCTCTTTGGCTCACAATGTGTAATTTGATACTTTTTAACGCTCTTAAAAATGTATTTATATCATTGCTTAACATATCAACGTCTTAATAACTGATGTGCAATAAATACATTTTACCTGCAGCACGGCTTTTAGTTAATTGTGCAGCAATTGTAAATTACATATAATTTACTGCCATGCTGCATTTTCTTACTCAGTCAAATAATCGAAGATCACTCAGTTGTTTAATCGAACACTTTTAATATATGCAACTGGTCATGTGATCACTTACATACACTCATTCTGTTTCTAGCACCCAACCCACCCACACCTTTTTTCTTATTTGAATCTATCATTATCTTTTTATTATTACCCTACTAGGGCTCACAATGTGTAATTTGATACTTTTTATCGTTCTTAAAAATGTATTCATATCGTTGCTTAACATATCAACGTCTTAATAGTTATTAACAAAGCTGGACTGCCCAATGAAATTTTTATTAATTATAAAACCATATGACAAGGAAGTTTTATAAAACAATGAGTAAAATATCAATACGATATGACACGAATACAGGCATAATACGTGTGTACAGTCTGAGCGTCAGCGAGGAAGAAGGAAGAAGTCACATGACCGGAATTGACGTCAGAGTAATGAGTGAGTAATAAGTTAGGGGGCGCCAGCGTGAGAATTAAGTGCAATTTTCAATTACTCACAATTGATGTGCAATAAATACATTTTATCTGCAGCACGGCTTTTAGTTAATTATTATAGTTCTATCCGACAAACTTTTCCACATGCATATACCTCTGACATACGGTGAGCGTTCGTATTTGCTGGTCTTGGCTCTTCTCTTCTTGAATTTTATCTTAAGGCCTTTCTCCACTGTGCGATTGGAGGGCCTTGCGAACCTATACCTCCGGAGGTACAGGATCGCAATCGCGACGTTCCATACAACTTGCTATCCTGGGTACCGCATGTACCTCAGATCGCAAGGTACAATCAATTCTGTGTGTAGACTGCCCCGCTTGCGACTGGAGCGCTTGCGATCCGAGGTATATAGGTACGCCCAGTCTGGGACTGGGGGTACCAAATATCAAACAGGTTTGATATTTGAAAACACTTGCGATCCGGGGTAAATGTGTATGTGGTACATCCAGTCTGAGACAGGGTGTACCAGTACGCCAGTCTCAGACTGGAGAGAAACTTGCAGTCTCCACTGTGCAGTTTGCGCGTTGTGATCCTGGGACTTGTTTCACTAGTTTTGTGACATGTCTGTGACACCATACAGACATTGGGGTTGTCTAGTTTTGTGACAACACAAGTAGCTGCCCTTAGGAAAAGGCAGACCCAAAATATAAGAATTAGTCAAATCTACGCATCATGGACCTGTTTCACTATTTTTGTGACAAAAGTGTTAGACGGACATGAAAAGGGGCACCAACAGTGCAAGCAAGAACAGACAAAACGAAGTCTAATGTCTAGTTCTTATGTCTAGTCGGTGGCAAACTGTAGTATAAAAAACTATCGTGGAGGTGGACAAGCATTGGACGAGAGGATAAAATGAACGATCGTGAGTGGTGTTGAATAAAAAATCGTTCATTTTGAAAATATTGTTTATTTATTGTTCAAGTCTCCTCGCAGACGACCACGTTTATGGGGTCGTAGCCAATGTCAAACTCGTTTTTCATGCACTAAATCCTTTCCAAATTAAAAGATATTTTCAACAGAGACTTCTATTCATATGTGATACATGTATATACCAAATTTCATCATTTGTTAACGATTGAATTGTTTTTTGAAAAATGTTTGACCTTTCACACAGATATACAGGCACTGCACCACTTGCCCTGTTTATTATTAGCAAATGATTAAATTTGGTACACATGTATCACATACGTAGGTTTCTCAGTTGAAATATATCTTAATTTGAATGAGATTAAGTGCACTGGAAGTCGCCACTAAGTATTTTAAAAAATAAAATTACTGAAAAATAAAGTTTGTCCCAGATTGGGTTAGAACTCTCAACCTTCAGGCTGAGAGACCAACGCCTAACCTGTGTTAGGTGCTATGCGTGTCTACATATGGAAACTGTCTCGTAGACGCCCGAGTCGTAGATGCGTATAAGAGGTGTATACAAGTATAAACAAGCCACGATACAGCCGATACGTGCGTTATCGCGATGGCGTTTATATATGTAAAATGGTGGTTTTCGTGCAGTGCACATGGACGAGCAGTTTTATGCTACACTGAAAATAAATTGTCGTTTATTTCTCGTCCATACTTCAATATATCTTATCGTCCAGCCTCACGGATGATAGTTTTTTATTCAACGGGGCCCAAGTCCCAGAAGTCTGAGTCTGAGACTGGGCGTACTTGTATACCTTGGATCGCACAGTGGAGACAGAGCTTTAGAGTCAACATGGGGCTGTTTAATTTAATACCCCGACGATACTTGTGGGTCCGAGGAGAGGTCGTAGGAGGGTTTGGGTTTAATAATTTGATTTATCGTGGGGAAGGACAGCTGTGACTGACGATCCACGAGGTCTCGTCAAAGTTGCGTTTAATAATTTATCATGGGGGAATGATACCTCGTGGAAAGTGTCCTGGAACTCTCCTGACTGGTGACACCTCCTTGGGTATCATGGGAGAATCAGAATAAGAAGAACAGTGTAATATATCTATTCAAACCTACACATATGTTTTTTAATGAAATAAAAGCAAACTGGAAGAGATAACTGGAGAATATTTGTATTATTTACCTAGATTCATTTAGAATTATACACGAAGGAATTACTTATCAAAAAGACCACTATAGGGCGCCACCTGCAGTATTTGCAAACTCTCCCTCAAGTCTCCCCAAGACTGTCTTGGAGGTGTATTTTGTCCTGAGTCACGATCGCGGTCACTCACACGAGACTATGAATAAGGATTTAACTCCCCATGGACGACAGGGATAATTAACCCATTCACGGCGGGTGATGCCATATGGCATCAACTGTCCTGGGGCGGGTGGTGCCATATGGCAACAACCGTGCTGGGCCGGGTGATGCCATATGTTTCATTTTCTTAAATTTGCAAAATTTCGTTTTCATGGAATAAAATTGGAAATATTGGATTTATAGACATGAAATTTTCACAGACTAAAGATGGAATACCCAGCTATTGATTCTATGTGAAATGAATGATAATATTCAATATTACATATTCTATCACATCCTAGACTATAGAACTATCACAATAGGCCTGAGACCTCCCGCCCTCTGGCGGTAAACATTAGCATTAGTACCCGCCCTTTACCACATGCCATTGCCACAGGTACCCGCCCTTAAAGGGTTAAACGCGTTTGACGAGCTCTCCCCTAAATTATCGTGGGTGAGGGTATCCGTCGTCAACACTCTCCTTCTCCAAGACACTTCAAAATTAAACGACCCCATGTGTCCTGCGTAACCTAGTATCGATGAGGTCCGGTTTTTCACTCAGTTTGTACATAACAGAGAGGATCTGCATATGATATTTTCCTTCTGCGGTCTATGAAATCAACCTTCATTTCCTTCATGTAGCTCTTACCCGGCGTTTACATTGGATGACTAAATATGTGGCGACTGTAGATCATCAGCCAATAGTCGCCAGGTGGTGGCAATGTCCACCGCAAAAGTCATCTACGTCAGAATTTACCCGAGCGTTCACACTGACGACTATGTGTTTTCACAGAATCGCCGCCCCTGTAGATGACTAATTCAAGCCGGCTAAAATAGTCGCCGAGGTCAGAGCGTGTCTAATAGTCGTGAGGTGGTGCCGTATTGCGTAACCAGACGTAACCAGACGATCTGCAGTCGCCATGCACTTGGCGTTTACATTAGACGACTTCTAGCCTTTTACTGCTGAAAGTCGTCAGGCTCCACTAAAATGAAGAATCGCCGCCTATAATCATCTAATGTAAACGCTGGGTTAGGGTACACTGCACGAGAACCACCATTTTACATATATGGGTCAGATTTTCTCAGAATGTACAATCCCATGAATTTAGGTCATTTTGTACATAATCATCCGTGAAAGCTTTAATAATTAATATATTTAAAAACGGTTTTCTGGATGTTATGTAGAACATTCCCAGCTTTAAATTGATATAAAGTTTGACTTTGTATGAGAACTCCTTCATTATGCAATAAATTATGAAAATCTGAAAATGGGTTAAAATGGTCAAAAAGACCAAAAAACAACAATACCATAAGCGTCATAATATTAAATATTACATTTTCAGCATATGGAAAGCATCTTTTCCTGTGAGCTGTATCTGTTTTCTATGCCATACAAAATATTGGTGGGTATCTGGGTATTTTTTCCTGGATTTTTCACAGGTCTGACAAAAAATGGGTTTGTCACTTTTTCGCGCGGAACGTCCGAAACGCCATTTTCGTACTTATAAAATGGTATCTAATTTCACGCCTATTACACAACTAACACTTTCTATATACTCCCTAAGATGTTGTTCAATTATAAGTAAAGTTAAAGCCTTATCCATCCAGTATTAAGTGAGTGAGCACAGATTGAAAACCACTTACCTGTTTTTATACTGAACCACCTTTCGCCCGTGATGTTTTTGTCAATATTTCTGGAATGCGCTAATATTCACTTCTGTGGTTTTCTACACTTGAAGTATATGTTATTGTGCATATGTTGCCTAAAAATCATAAAGATTCAGTCTCTTGGGGACTTGTGAGGAACGACCGAAACTTTTTTGGGGGAAACCATTCCTTCCGCCATAACTTTCGAATTGGCGCGTAAAACCGTTACACCAGCCTCTTGCATCATCCAGCGCCACATGAGGTAAGGCAGACATTTTTTTCTCTCCAAAATATTGACTATTTTTTGCTTTATCTGTGTGTTTTATGTTCTGAAATTCGTCCGAAACTTGGTGTATGTACCCTAGAAAGTGGTGAAGTATGTATTTAGTGAATGTTTCCTTGCTTTTTTTGGTATTTCGGCATTTTTCAACTTGTGCCCATTCCTCGCACGTGGTGGTTGGGCGACAAACAGGAGTTTTTCTTTGTCTTTGGGTCGATAGCTTTGAACCTTACCCAAGAAATGGAACGGGCGAAACAATGTCAATGGTTTTATCAAATGTGCTTTTCTTCCTTCCCTGTGCACGGTGTGAAACATGCAGAGGTTTAATAGTGTAAAAAACATGTTGCTTTTCACATTTAGATAGCTATTTGGTCGTTTGCGGAGATAGGGTTCTGGCCACACGGGTTTGACAAGGTTTCGCCCGTTCCTTTATTTCAAATTTGACTTTTCAACTGAGCCTTTCACAAATATTTGTCTCTGCATTTCTCAAACTTTGCAACCCACATGTACTTCTTAACATGTTCTATGCGGGAAATAGTTAGATTATAAGTATTAAAAGGTTTAGAGTGTATTTAACTCTGATATGTGTTAGACTTACGCCCGTTCCGGCGAAACATTTCGGACGTTCCAGCCAAATTCATATTGCCTGCTACAACCTTGCATTTTAACCTATTCTCTCATGCTTAGTATCATTTTGTAGGTAAAACAATGTAGAATATTTGTAGTGTACTTATGTTTGTGAATTTATTGATTTTTTGCACGTTTTGAGTTGTTTTGTAAAGTTTTGGACGTTCCCTTTTTGTACAATATGTTCAATATAGCACTGTAACTATGGCATTACGAAGACCAAAATAAGTGTGTAGGTGCGCATTATTATGCTACACAATAATATAGCACAGTTTTTAAATTAAAAAAAAAAAAATTTCTCACTTTTTTTAGGCATGTTCTATTTCACATTATTTCTCATTTTTTCATGCTCAGACTTAGTTTTTCCATTTCTTTTTTTTTCAGATTCAGCACTATACATCCCCTCCCTCCAAACCTCTACTCAAGACCCCCCCCACCTGACCCCAGCAGGATGAGGCCCCTCAAACCCAACAAGGAGTCTGTGCGACAGTGGAGGCAGCGTAAGCGTTTAGACCCTGCTTGGCTTCAGAAAGAGGAAGAGGGAATGCCGGGCTCGACTGAAAGCCTCCCAAGATGTGGCTGCGCAGGAGCTGCAGCGGGTTAAGGCCAACGAGCGTAAAGAGAGGTACCGCTCCTGCAGGTGGGAGCAGGCTGCTGCCGCTGCAGCTGCTGCGACAGCCACATCCACGGAGGACCCAGTCGACCCCGTTGAGCAGCCTGCTGTTAATCCCCCCGAGTCCCACTCGGAAGAGAGTGTAAGGAATGTTGGCCTCTACAAAACTCTTACGAGTGGGATTCGGAGACGGTTACAGCAGGCTCCTCAAATCCCCTCTTCCTCCTCCGCCAACCCTGCCTCCACTCTCCCACAGGCTCCTCTCCAACCCACCCCCTTCACCTCCACCACACCCACACCCAGAAGAAGACGCCCCCCAAAGTTCGATCCCCATCCCCCCCTACCCCCACCTGCTCTGCCATGATCATACCCCCTCCCACAACCCAAAGAAGACATACCTCCTCACTCCCTTCCACCTCTCCCACACCCCCACCCACAACCCAAAGAAGACATACCTCCTCACTCCCTTCCACCTCTCCCACACCCACACCCACATCCAGAAGACGTTCCTCCCCACTCCCTTCCACCTCTTCCAGACCCACACCCACATCCAAAAGAAGACATTCCTCCCCACTCCCTTCCACCTCTCCCACACCTACACCAACAAGAAAAAAAACAAAAAAAACAAAAAAAAGTTTTTCCCCCCCATCCCCTTCAACCCCCTTGACCCCCCCTGCCCCTGCTACCACCACCCCAGAACCCACCACCCCTTCCACCGACACACCCCTCCCCTCGGCCTCATCCTGCACCACCAAACCCTTCACCTTTTACAGGAAAGCCCCTGCCCCTGCCCCTCCTCCTGCCAAGTCCCCTCCCCCTCGGACCACAGCCGTCAACTCAACACCACCTTCTGCCGGTAGGACAACCCAAATTGAGGAGTTGGCGTAAGTATTCTATGTTAATGTAGTTTGTAGTCACTTTTTACTATGTACACACATTTAGAATTGTAGATTTATTACACTGTACTGCAGCTGCTACATGATAGGTAGAAATGAATTGGTGTTGGGAGAGTGCATCATATTGTTAAGCTGTGTCTACACGTACATGTACATGTATGTATGGATGTGCAATTATAATATTATTATTTATCTCTTCACTCCATGTGAACAGATAACAGTGTAAACTTTTTCCAGTGTGCATATTGTTCAAGATTGCAGGTGTTGGGAGCATGTTACTTTTAAGATGTATCTTGATGTAGATTTTCTTTTGATTTCCAGGGCTGTGGTCCGACGGTGCTGCGAGAATAAGGCGCCCCAGTAAAAAAGTCACCTCAGCATAGCCGTGAGTTTTTAATTCTGACATTTAAGCATTCTATGCACGATTTGCATGACATGTATTTGTTAAGCTTAAGCATTAATCTATAAATTATATAGATTAAACTTTTAATTAATCATGTATGAGTGAACCAAGTGAAAGTAATATTATTTTCAATTAGAGATTATTTCTGGAATGGAAAAACAACAACTTTAAACAATATTTCTGGAAATGAGATAAATAATTATTTACAATTTGTTTAGATGTCAATTGGAATGTAACCTCTTTTATGATCCCCCTCCACCCCCCGCAGGCCTATAGAGGCCAGTGGCCCGAGAACTCCACGTAAGTCCGCTCTGTACTACAAGCTGCGGAAGGCGAAGGCTGCTCGGCTGAGCGTGGAGAGGGAGAATGTTATGCTGAGGGCCAAGCTTCATGGCCTGCAGAAGGGTGTCAGCCAACGACACAGTGCTGTTCCTGTGCCCGAGGGAGCGACAGGGCAGGATGTTGCCTCTGACGTGCTGCCTGACCGGGACCCTGTGTGCACAACACCACCAGTGCGCACACCACCAGTGCGCACCCCCACCACACCGACTTCCCAACTGACGCCACCTCTTCCACTCTCAGGTGAGGTGCACAAAGCCAGAATATACGATGTCATCACCGCTGCCATCAAGCGTCTGCCCAGAACGCAGCGTCGTAGAGTCCTGGCCAAAATTGTGTCGCCGGTGGAGTTAAGCTCGGTACGTGGGGCATCTCGACTATCACTGGATGTGGGCCTGGACCGAAGAACTCTCTCTTCACCATGGAAGGACAAGTCGGGTATAGCTGCCTTCCACACAACATCTTTGGCTATAGTTGACTTCCTCAAGAGGCCTGAACACTCTATTACTCTTCCAGGGAAGAAAGACACTGTCACTTTGAGGAAGGTTAAGTTCCAGAAAGTCCAGCTGACAGAGTTCCTCCATGTTCTTCATGTTAAGTTCCGAGAAGAATTCCCTCATCTCCGAGCTTCCCTGAGTTTCTTCCGCAGTGTTCGTCGGAAGCACCGCTACATCCTTCCGGTGCACTGCCACAACACTAGTATTTGTCTGTGTGTTAAGCATCAGAACTTTGCTTTGCGGATGAAACCTCTCCACGGACTCGGCCTTCCTCTTCTACCCGACAGCTTTCTGCAGGTTCCGTGGGTGGCTGTGGATGCGAAGCTGGACCGGTTGCCAGCTGTCGTTTCCGTGGACATGTGGAAGCGATTGGATGTTGTGTATGGCGATGAAGGCAAGACAACGAAGAAGCTTTGCATCGTCACACAGACAGAGCCACGCGACACCTTCAGGTGAGAACTGAAGTCTGACTTTTCCCTGATGGAGAGCCACGTCAGGAGAGTATACGCCCAGTACCAGGCCCTCCGTCGACTTCGCGAGAACCTCACTCCGGGGGAGTGTACGATGCAGATGGACTTTGCTCAGAACTGGGTTGTCAGCTACCCTGGCGAACCGCAGTCTGTCTACTTCGCAAAGGAGCCGGTAACCGATCATCCTGTGGTTCTCCACTTCAGGGAAGAGGGAGGTGTCCTTTTACACAAGTCTTTGGCCATCGTTTCTGATGAGCGGAGACATGACTCTGCAGCTGTTTTTTCCTTTATGAAAGTGATCAACAAAGTCCTTTCCGAAGAGGTTCCTGGTATTTCTTGTGTTCACTATGTGACTGATGGCCCCATGTCACAGTACCGTAACAGTGCGTGTTTCAGTATCATTGCCAAACACCAGCAGCTCTTCAACTGTGCGGCGACTTGGTTATACTTTGAAGCAGGCCATGGGAAGGGAGCCTGTGACGGGATTGGTGCTGCAGCTAAATGCATGGCCGACTCGACTGTGAAACGCCGCATCTTCATCCACAATGCTGCTGACTTTGCCTGTGCTGGTAACCGTGTCCCCAGTCTTGTCCGGTATTTTCATGTTCCTGTGGAGGACATTCGTCAGGCCCAAGAAGAACTATCTCTCCTCATCACTGCCCGGCCGGTACCTGGTACAATGAAGGCCCATTCTGTGATGTGCTGTGTTCCTGGACACTCCATTGCTCTTCGGGAGACTTCTTGCTATCTTCCATGTTGTTACTCTTCTGCTGCCTTCCTGGGTGGCTGTGAAGGGTGGACTCGTCACATCCTCTTTCAACTTGATCAGCCCGCTTCACCAACAGAGAGCTTGCCAGCCAGCAGTGTCGTCTCACCAGCTACAGGGTCATGGCTTGCTGCTGTCTATGATGGCAAGTGGTACATCGGGGAAGTCCTCAACAGTGATGCCGACAGCGCTGAAGTCTCTTTCCTTCAGCCTGGTTGTGACGAAAGATGTCGGAACAATTTCAAGTGGCCTGCGACACCAGACATTCTTGATGTGCCCCTTGCAGACATCTTGTGTAGAGTACCCAAGCCGGTCTATACTGGGAAAGGACAGAGGGCCCATTTTGAACTCTCACCAGCACAAATAAGTCACATCCAAAGTTTTACCTAATTTCTTGTACTTGTGGAATGTGGTTTTTGCAATTTCTCTCCTGCTTTGTAAGTAAAGAGTGGAAAAAAGTGTGCTGGAACGGCCGAAATTGTGCAGGCCGGAACGTCCGAAACATGCTTAACCTTGTGGAGACTGGGCCAATAGAGTTATTAAATTGTTTATGAAGGTGGTAGAAAATTCTAATTAATTCATAATACATATTTCCACATGTTCTGGTACATTTTTCAATTTATCCTTTGCAATTTTCACTTGTTTCTTACTGTGGAAAGTATTGATTTGTGATTTTCAAATTGATTATTCTAAAGATGCCACCTTTTTTCCATTAAATGTTATATTTCTTAGAACTAGGAACCTATGTACAGAGGTACATGTGGATATTTCCTTGTTGAGTAACAAGTTCTTTGCCTCTCCAGGCCACTCTGCCTTTCACAGGCACTGGGTAATGTGTAGAGGAAAGTTTTGGAGGAACGTCCGAAACTTATGTAAGGTTTCAGGTTCTCACCCGGGTGGTGTAGGAAATAGGTTCTTAGCTATCTAAAACCATTTGTTTCATATAGTAGAGACGTTGGGGAGTGTGTTGGTGGGTTTCGCTGGTGGTTCTGAGCAATTTAACCTAGTCCTTTGCTCTTTTGAAATTTCAACTTGTCTTATTTTTACGTGGTATTTCCGCCTACCACCACCCAACAGGCTCCCTGATTTTAAAATAAGTATCTCTTGAAGGTTGAATACACTTCTGAAGTGTACGTGTACATGTTTGCTACAAACGTAGCAGTTTTGGTGCCTCTGAATGTAATATTTACTGTGATACATGTGGTTCTGTGTGGACATAGGAAACTGGTCACGGGCGCAAGTTTTGGAGGAACGTCCGAAACAAATGTAAGGTCTCAGGTTCTCACCCGGGTGGTGTAGGAAATAGGTTCTTAGCTATCTAAAACCATTTGTTTCATATAGTAGAGACGTTGGGGAGTGTGTTGGTGGGTTTCGCTGGTGGTTCTGAGCAATTTAACCTAGTCCTTTGCTCTTTTGAAATTTCAACTTGTCTTTTTTTACGTGGTATTTCCGCCTAACACCACCCAGCAGGCTCCCTGATTTTAAAATAAGTATCTCTTGAAGGTTGATTACACTTCTGAAGTGTACGTGTACATGTTTGCTACAAACGTAGCAGTTTTGGTGCCTCTGAATGTAATATTTACTGTGATACATGTGGTTCTGTGTGGACATAGGAAACTGGTCACGGGCGCAAGTTTTGGAGGAACGTCCGAAACAAATGTAAGGTCTCAGGTTCTCACCCGGGTGGTGTAGGAAATAGGTTCTTAGCTATCTAAAACCATTTGTTTCATATAGTAGAGACGTTGGGGAGTGTGTTGGTGGGTTTCGCTGGTGGTTCTGAGCAATTTAACCTAGTCCTTTGCTCTTTTGAAATTTCAACTTGTCTTTTTTTACGTGGTATTTCCGCCTAACACCACCCAGCAGGCTCCCTGATTTTAAAATAAGTATCTCTTGAAGGTTGATTACACTTCTGAAGTGTACGTGTACATGTTTGCTACAAACGTAGCAGTTTTGGTGCCTCTGAATGTAATATTTACTGTGATACATGTGGTTCTGTGTGGACATAGGAAACTGGTCACGGGCGCAAGTTTTGGAGGAACGTCCGAAACAAATGTAAGGTCTCAGGTTCTCACCCGGGTGGTGTAGGAAATAGGTTCTTAGCTATCTAAAACCATTGGTTTCATATAGTAGAGACGTTGGGGAGTGTGTTGGTGGGTTTCGCTGGTGGTTCTGAGCAATTTAACCTAGTCCTTTGCTCTTTTGAAATTTCAACTTGTCTTTTTTTACGTGGTATTTCCGCCTACCACCACCCAGCAGGCTCCCTGATTTTAAAATAAGTATCTCTTGAAGGTTGAATACACTTCTGAAGTGTACGTGTACATTTTTGCTACAAACGTAGCAGTTTTGGTGCCTCTGAATGTAATATTTACTGTGATACATGTGGTTCTGTGTGGACATAGGAAACTGGTCACTGGCGAAAGTTTTCGAGGAACGTCCGAAACTTAAATGGGTTTATTTAACGGTACAGCATGGTATAATATTTATACTGGTTACTTATGATATTTGCATGCCTGTACAGTAGGGATGTATAGCTTTGTGTAGAAGTATTTATATTCCAAATTGGATCTCTTATGGCTAGTGTACACTAATTTAAAAAAATTTAATTAATTTTTTATGCTTAATTTCAACTTTTCCAAAATGTGAGCAAAAGTTTTTCATATGATAGACATGATAATATTCATAGGAGCCTAGTGAAATTTGGTATAGCACAAGTTCAGTATATAATCCATTAATTGTGTGAATCTTGTCTTTTTACTCCTAATAGAAATCACTAGACAGTATTTCAACTCATAGCATGTTGAAAATATTTCGTACGTTCCATAAGAAAAATCAACTTTTACTGTAACAAGTGTAAAAACTGAACCGCTTGGAGAAAGTCAGTATAATTGGTATCCACAAACAGCTGAGATGTTGCTCTAAAAGAAATAAAGGTTTTTTAATTGATTACTTGAAATTTTTTAATTTTTGTTTGTGTTGCCCCAAAAGTCTGAATTATACATTTTGGGAAAATCTGACCCATATATGCACCTGGCGTATATAGGTATGCTTTTGCGTATATAAGGTCGTCCTATTACCCGTATTTATTAACCACCTTATACGGAGTCTCCATAAGAATAGCATTGGTTTGATTATTTTGCTACCAGGAGATTACTGAGGCCCGTAACCTCCTGCGGGAGATTACTGGAAATAGTTCCCAAAGTCATCCTAGCGAGTTTGACACAAGATGACAACAGCAGACGATATTGCGATCACAAGATCGCAATTGACAGTGTCCATATTCCAGGTTTGATGAATTCATCTGTGGCATTGTGTCCTACACTCTATAATCGGTCTATAATCTGTCCGATTATAGTTGTCAACAAGTACTTACCTTGTACTTGTACTTGTCCTGTATTTTAGTGTTAAGTCCATCCTCCGATGACACCATGAAACCAACATGGTGAAGTGATACATAACTGCCACCTCACGGGCATTTTATGAACAATATTTTCATTAACGATAGAGGGTGCATCGGTCAAGTTTCAGAAGAGCATCGTAATTATTAGCAAGGAACGGTGGTTAATAAATACAATATAAACTGGTTTTAGATAAAAGCAGCAGTAATCTCCTCGGCTAGACTCTGTGTATTCACCTCGCTATCGCTCGGAGATTACTACGCGTCTTGTCCTCGGAGATTATTGCCGCTTGTATCTGAAACCAGTTGATATTGTGTATATATGCGCCCGGCGTATATATATCGTGCAGGGAAAACAAATCATATACTCCTATGATCTACAGCCGATACATGCATTTACACGATGGCGTATATAGGAACTAGGAGAAAATAGAGTGTTCATCATTGATGAATGAGCGTGCAATTATACATGAATAACAATTAAAAGGTTTAGGATATATTCAGTCTATGGATAGTTTTCTGTAACCCAATGGAACTCAGTCAACCTGCTATGTCTACAACCACCTGAGCCTAGGATCCAACAATATCAAGGTCAAGCACCAGTGGGTCAATGAGGTATTTCGGTCTCTAGTGATTGGTCATGGTCAGCTGTAAGTCCATGAGACACTGGTACCCTGCTCCTTTCACACTATCACAGTGGATAGCACGCAGATAGTGAAGGTATAGTTTTCTGGCAGCACACTGAAAGTATATGTATGTGACCACTCTAACCTCTAGGTATCTAGATGATGTATACAGCGCGTGAAAGCACACTCTAATAAAGTAGTTAGTTTCGTGCAGTGGGCACACCTCTAAGACCCTGAGACACTGGCTCCCTGTTCTGTTTTAAATATCACAGTGAATAGCACACAGTTAGTGAAGGGGTAGTTTGCATGCAACTTCCGACCTCCCGATCCGCAGTCTATCTCAAGGTCGCTGCATAAATTAGCGGAGGCGTCAGGAAAATACACTGGCCACCAGAGCAGACGATTGCTATGACGAAATTCAAACGCCTATAACTTCGGAACGTTGCAGCCGATTTTCTTCATATTTGGGACGATTATAGGTGTTATATATACCTTACTCGTGTTAAAATTTCATTGCTTGGGAGTAAACACCTTGTCCCACTTATAAAAAATTCCACTGACCCCTTTGTGATAAAGGGAATTTCAGGCTCAATTACGGTCGATGAGGCATGGCGGAGAAAGGAGGAGGAGGTCATGAAAGAGTTAGTTGAAGCGAAGTTTCAACAAAATGACCACCTTAGACAGAAGTTGCTTGATACGAGTCCTAAGACAATATACGAGGCTACAAAAGATAAGAAGTGGGGTGCTGGTATTTCACTCAGGGAAGCCAGGAAAGGTGCCAAAGTCATAGGACAGAACAGACTTGGCCTGATATTAATGCAGGTAAGGACGGAACTGATGCCTGACAATGCCTGAATGATAAGCTCTACACAGTGCCACTCATGGCTTGTGGGTAACAAGCGGGGTCAATCAAATCAAAGGTACCAGCTCGATTACTATACATCTAGCAAGAGCAGACAGGAACAGTTGGTTATATGCGTTTCCTATTTGAACATTTTACCAGCAGTACGGCCAGGAGACAAACAAAACAAACATAAATGGGATAAATGATGTCACAGCTAAGATGGAGATCAGCGACAAGCAGAAGGTAGAATGGAAGAAGATTGTTTCACACAGAGCAGGAGGGTAACACATGGGATAAGAAAGAAGGGACCTTTCACCATTTTTTTTTTTTTTTTTTTCTCTTTTCTTTCTTTCTCTTTTCTTTCTTTCTTTATTTATTTATTTATTTTTATTTATTTTATATTTATTTATCTATTTATCTTCCACCGATCATTATACACATGTTCTCACAACAGACAGAACTCATTTAAGATCACAGAGTAGTACAGAAAAGAACAAATAAGTGTTATGAATATAAAGGATGAGATGAGATTACCGATACAATACCCATCATCAACAATCAGTGAACTTAGTCAAGACACTCATCTCCAATCATACACCGATAAAATCTTTGTAACCTCTTTTTTAAAGTCTTTAGTATTTATCAATCTTTGGGTTGTGGGCGACAGTTTATCCCAAAGGGCATTTCCTCGGTATATTGGGGGTTTAAAATGGGAACTTCTAATAATTCTTTCTTTGCTGAACCTGATATTATGCTGACTGCGTGTTGTCCTAGCTCTAGTATCTAGGTTAGTTAGGTTTTTTGATTGTTTAAACATTATATTAAGAAACTGCATATTTCTACGAGCATCTAAAAAATCATTGCATTCTGCTGCGTCATCTCACTCTCGAGGGGAAGACTCAGTACCTAATAGAAACTATCAACTAAATTAAGGAACAGTCGGCAGTCATTTGTGGTAACACTGACTTGGCCTTCGGCCCTATAGTTGGTCTGGACAATGTAAGCTGTACCAGGAAGCGCTGAGACGAAACATGCACAGAACAAGACATAATTGCCAAAGCAATTATATTGCTGAATCAGCGGATCATGAGAGTTAACATGGACAGCTCCTTGCTGACTCTGTGGTGAGCCAGAACGGTCCAGAGAAGGAAGAACAACAGAGTCAAGAACTTTTACACTCCAATAACAGAATGCTCCAGTGCTGGGGTACTGTGATAGAGGAGTTCTATGAAAAACTATCCATCTAGATCAGGTAACATAGTTGGTTGGCTAGATGGTTGGTTGGTCAGCATTGGTATGTAGGCTAGGATGATTGCCACGCTTGTAAGCCTCACGGTTGAGGGTTTGTCTTAGCAAGTCGGATTGCTTGAGGTTATGTATATGGAAGTTGTGTAAGTGGTCATGCTCCCATTGGTTAACCCTTTCACGCCGGGCACCTATGACAAAGCAATGTCTGTAAGGCCGGGTAGGGTGTTAGTATATACCGCCAGGGGACGGGGTCTTTTCAGGCCAATTATGATAATTCCACTTTTGATCACGTGATAAAACATGTGGTCTTCAATATTATTTTATGAGTATTTCGAAATCGTAAGGCTAATGTTATACCAACATCCTGTGAAAATTTCACCATTATTGATCAATCATTTACAAAGTTATCATACATAAACTATGATTTTGTAAGTCTTAGAAAATGATGCCTTAAGGCATCATCCGGCCACACACGGTGATGCCTTAAGGCATCATCCGGCCACGGGCGGCGATGCCTTAAGGCATCACCCGGCGCCAAAGGGTTAAAGGAATGAACATGTAAAAATTGGAAGATGAATAGGGGTCACACATTGTGTACTTGCAAGATAGGTTCTCATGCCCAGCTGGGACTTTTTGGGGGGCGAGTTTTGCTTCTGGTTTTGTAGAGAAATTATCTCATGTTGAGGTTGCTGTTAATGTATTGGAAATAGTGTGTTGGATTACGTAGTTACATACAGAAAATGTGCGTTTTTAAGCCCTAGATAGGTTTATACTTAGCACCATGTCTGCAGATATATGTGTATGCTTACTTGGACAGCATAGATTAAGAAGTTAAGTTGTAGGTTAAGAGGTTAAGGTCTGTCCAACAAAACTGACAGTTAACAGTGTGCAAATTATGTGCAGCAAGGGAGATAGGATTTTTTTTTAATTTGGACTCCCCCCTTGAGTCTTGATTGGTTGTTTAACTTACCATGTAGAGTGTGAACCTTACCCTCCAAGGTTATTTAACTGCGATGGGGCCGGTCGATGCCCTCTCACTATACTGAAGGAATCTGTTTGGAATGTTTTGGGAAGGAAATAGTGTTCCTTTCATGGATGTGTTTTTCTGTGGGTTTCTTAATCAAGGGTCACGGATTGGTCTGATTAGAGTTACGTAAGGAGTTATATGTTTGTATATCAGGAGTATACATGTTAAAGTCAGATACTGGGTTGCAGAGTCAGAGACCTGCAAGGATTATGTGTAATACATGTTTATGTGTTCTGTGTTTTTTGGGGGATTTTATGTATACCACTTCCAATTCCACTGATATTTCCAAACAGACTTGTCTTTATGCCAAACTGTTGTTGGTATCTGGGGTGATCACAAACTGGACTAGTTCATATGTTATGGAGATTTGCGGCTAGGGTCCTGCAATGCAAACGGGTTGGGTGACAGAGTCAAGAGGAAGGCATTGTATTCCAGGTGGAGGGAGCTATATGACATTACTCTAGTACAAGAAACCCATAGCGGTCCTTCTAGTGCCCACATATGGAGAAGTGAATGGGGAGGACACATCATTTTCTCCCATGGAACCACTAACTCCAGAAGGGTGGCCATTTACTTTAGAGAGAATTTAGACTATACAATCAGTGAAACAGTTATGGATCCAGAAGGCAGGTTCATTATTGTTAGATTGACAATAGAATCAGATGAGTTGCTCTTGGTGAATGTGTATGCTCCAACACAGAATTATGAGAATGATCAGATTGAAAATCTATCCAGGATTTTCGGCAGGCTGATAATGTTTGCAGACTTTCCAATATTGATAGGTGGAGACCTTAACCTCCCACTAGACCCGAAATTAGACAGGAGGAATACCAACACACCATTCAGAAGTACAGATATCAGTCTAAACTCTTCTCTGTAATTGAGGCTCTGGAGCTGACAGACATCTGGAGAGAGCGTAACCAGAAAAGCCGTAGGTTTACATTCCACAGGAAGGATCAGGGTTCTAGAATTGATTACTGGTTGGTCTCTAATACGATTAAGAATAGAATTAGAAAGTGTGAGATAGAGTTGGCCTTCCTCTCAGACCACTGCTCTATATCTATCACCTTAAAAAAACAGCAAATGAAAAGAGGGCCTGGGTTGTGGAAACATAATAGTGATCTTCTTAATGATGCCGTTTATGTAAAAGAAGTCAGGAAGCTCATCAAAAACACATTGAATTGTACTGGCTCTGAGGATTTTACCCCAAATACCAGGTGGGAATTCTTAAAATTCAAGCTGAGGGAGTTCTCTGTTTCCTTTTCAAGGGAAAAGAAAACTCGAGAATGTAAGGAAAAGGTTGATCTGGAAAAGAGACTTGAGAAATTGGTCACAGAGCAGGATGGGAACACAGCTTTAGGGAGCTCTGAGGAAGGGGTAGAAGAGATTCAAGTAATTAAGAAGGAGTTAGAGTTCTTAGCCAGGAAGAAGGCAATTGCCACTATTTTTAGATCTAGGGCAAAATGGCTAGGCCTAGGTGAACAGCCAACCAGCTATTTCCTAAACCTTGAAAAAAAGAATTATAATAACAAGCTATTGACACAGGTCTTAAATAGAGAAGGTGTTATGGTAGCAAAACCTGAGAAGGTTAGGGAAGTTTTGTTTACATTCTACAAGGACTTGTACTCTATAAAGGAGACAGAAATTGGGATGGAAGATTCTGAAAAGGAATTTGCCAGGGTTTTGGAAACTCATGTCAAACAAAACCTACCTTCACTAGATGTCTTTGAAAGGGAGCTTATTGATAAATCTATAACCAAAGCAGAGCTATTGCAATCACTAAATGAACTCAATCTGAAAAAAGCGCCAGGCTCAGATGGCCTGACCGTGGAGTTTTATCGGTGTTTCTGGGAAAGTCTCTCTGACCCTCTATATAACTCAATATTGTACTCACTCCATACTGGTTAACTGTCTACTGAACAGAAAAGGGGAGCAATCACACTAATCCCAAAAGATAAGGGAGCTAAAGAAGACTTGAATAATTGGCGACCAATCACCCTTCTCAATACGGATTATAAGATACTGACATAGCTTATGGCTATTAGGTTAAGACCAATGTTGTATAAAATAATTAACAACGACCAGACTGCCTATGTGCGGAATAGGTACATCGGCACTAACTTGAGAAAAATAGAGGATGTCTTAACACTGGAAAACTTGGATATGGACGAGGGAGGTATAGCCTCACTTGACTTTAGGAAGGCTTTTGACTCTGTCACCTGGCCCGCGATAACTAAATCTCTGCAGCTTTTCGGGTTTGGTGAAGAATTCATTGGATGGGTCAAAACCATATATAATATGCAGGAATGCTGTGTACTGAATAATGGGTATACTACAAGGTATTTTCACCCCCAGAGAGGGGCAAGGCAGGGTTGCTGTGTCTCACCATATCTGTTCATTATAACCACAGAGATTTTGGCGACCATAATAAGAAGTGAAAAGGAAATAGAAGGGGTGGTGACTGAGTGGGGTGGTATTAAGTTGTGTATGTTTGCAGATGATATTACTGTCTTTCTCAAAAACCAAAGGTCAATGGACAAGTTCCTCTCTGTTATTCAAATGTTTACCAGCTTTTCAGGGTTGTCTTTGAATGTAGACAAATCAAAGGTTTTAACATTCAACCCACAGCATAAGGGCAGAATTAAGTGTAAATTCAAAGAGGTTGATAAGATTAGGATACTGGGTGTGGTGTTTGCGAGGAATATGATGGAGGAACAGTCTGTGGCATGGAATTTCATGGAGAGACTGGAAAGGTGTAGGACTATTGTGGGGGCTTGGATCAATAGATCCTTGTCCTTAAAAAGGAAAATCTGTATTGTCAATTCCTTGCTTATTCCTATTCTTCTGTTTCCTTGTTCAAGCATCCACACTCCACCTAAAGTTCCGAAAATGTTTAAGGACATAGTTACATCGTTCATATGGAATGGTAGAACATCGAAGATTGCATATAATACATTGATATTAGATATCCAAGATGGTGGTTTAAAACTTCTAGACTTAAGTTTGATGATAGAAGTGGCAATGACACAATGGGTTAAACGATTGATCAATCAAGAAGGTCGCAATTGGACGTTCCTGCTCAAAAGGGAGCTTAAGCTAGATACATCCTTCTTCAGTTTTTTTCTACAGAAGAATAAAAAAGCTAAACTGGAAATGAAAAATAGGTTTCACAAGCAACTGCTTATGAGTTGGGACTGTCAATACAATATACAACCCAGAGAAGACTCACAATTTGTAAATGAATCCATATGGAATAACATGTTTATACCCATTAGACTGTCCAAACCTGTCAAAGCTCATATGCAGAAGGCGGGGATATGGCAAGTGCGACATTTTTTTAAAAAGGGAGAAATGTTGACATATGTAGAGATGAATGAAAAATATGGTACTCAGTTGACTTTTCTTGATGTTCTGGGTCTCAGGGCATCCATACCCTGGCTGAGGTTGTTAGAACCAGAGGAAAAAGATCTGGAAGGTGGGAAAAAATTGATCTATCAAATTCCGGGAAAAGAACCTGTGGATATTATGAGGTTAACCAGTAGAAGAATTTATATGATTCTAAGGGACAGGATAGCTAGAATCCCGAGCTGTATGGGTAGGTGGAAAAAGGTTTTTCAAGATCTCGAAATCAACTCCAAGGAGTGGGAGACTATATATCGAATACCATTTTCCTCTTCTAGGGACACAAGATTGCAATCATTACAGTACCGGGTTTTAAATGGTACTATTACATGCAATAAATATTTAGCCCAGAGAAAGGTTGTTGATTCCCCAGAATGTAACTATTGTACAAAAAGGGATGACTTAATGCACTTCTTGGTAGAATGTCCAGAGACAAAGTTTTTCTGGGAAGCCATAACAAGATGGCTGAAAAATGTCCTTAGTGACAACTTCTTAAAGATTACTAAAAAAGAGGTTATATTTGGAAGATATGGTGTTGCCTCCTCAACCAGGATGGTCAATTATGTAATTTTACAAGCTAAATCCTTTGTGCATCGGCAGAAATTATTTTATGCAAATGACTTGGATATTATGGCTTTCATGGTGGAACTGAAGAGGAAATTAGAGATACAGAAATATGTATATATGAAGGAAGGTCGCATGCATAAATTTAAGTATTTAGCTCAACTGTGGGAGACAATCCAATAGGGGGGAGTGTGGACCTTTGGGGGGTAGGCAGAACTAACTGCAAATACTGTTTTGATGTGTCTGTCATATTGTCTTGTTATGTTTTGTCCTGTATGAAAATAAAAAAATTGAAAAAAAATGGGGAGAAGAAATAATATTCCATGGGTGAGATGTGACACATGTATTTCAAAAATCTGTAGAAACAGGGTAGATTATTTACCAGTGCATGACAACCCTATATCATTTAGAAATGTATCTGTTTCTTTATGGCTGCTAAAATACTTGTCTGTATATATCCTGTACAAGTTGAAAATAAAATATTCTCCACAATAAAAAAAAAAAATTTCATGGCTTAATTCCCACGGAAAGTGAAGTTGCGCATTCTCTACGACATGTCCATAGGTGTCATGAACGGACGACACTTTGGGCGACATTTTCGATCATGTGACCCCACGATTGTCGTGACTGGAAAACACGTTTGGCTGCCCTACGCCTCATAGGCTCACGACATATCGCCTATTCACTAAAGTGTCGTGTCTATCGAACACTGACGGCAAAAACACGTCGCCCATAACGATTGTCGTGACTGAAAAACAGGGCCCAGGTTCAAGATTGTCACTCCACAAGATTTTCACTCTCATAGGTCTTCAATCTTCAAGCCTAAGTCTGGCTCACTCTGTCCCTATGTGGGGGAGCAACTCCAAGTGAATTGTACCAGAATCATAGTTTTTTAGATATAGTAGGTAATAATCACAGTCAAACTATCCTAGCTGATCTATATCACCATAGAGAAAAGGTATAGTATGCTGAGCTCCAGTGAGTAAAGGTTGTTTGTTTCTGGTGCTGATGCTGGACGATGCGATAAACCCAAGGATAAAAGATATCATGGAAAATGTTATTCATTCAGTGCTTTATCTTACCCCAGATATTTTTTCTCCATAGACTTAACATTGGGAACTCGTATCTAACACCCATTAGATATTTAGGAAAAATATCCAATGGGGGATAATGTCACAAATTTTAGCCCATTAGTCCATATTAAGGGTGAGATAAAATCAGAAACCCATTCAAGTTTAGGGTCAGAGCTTGATCCCATCTCATTTGAATCACATAGCAATCTACACGGCTTCGGCTTGTGAATTACTACGTGATTCAAACTCGATGGAATACAAGCTCAGACCCTAAACTTTCATGGGTTTCCTCTATAGTATGACAAAATAGAAGATATCTTAAGTGAACGTCCTTATTATATACAACACCCGATATGACCATTAGGTTACTCTTATACGTCAATTATATTATGCTTAAAACACACTATTTCACACAGCACTATGGCTCCAAAGACAATTCTAAGATCCTTTTTTGTTGTTCGTAGTTTATTCAAAGGGCCCCAGAATAGCTGGACTGGGCAGGACCCGCTGTATTTATAGCCGATTCGTGACGTCACGGCGTCCACCGGCAGTGTTCCTGTCCCACCCACCGGAGGTGGACCTGTCCCCACCACTGCGTGAAAACCACCAGTTTTTTTTGGTTTTTTTTGAGGTTATATTTATTCTGGAGTGATATACTAGGGTGAAAACACCCTATTTTGCAGTGGGCTCCAGGGCCATCAATGGGTTGTAGTTCCTCTTACATGCTTATGTACTATAGGTAATGGTATATACAGTGTTATGAAAAATATACAGGTGGGAAAAATGAGATGATATGTACAATGTTTTGTTTCAGTGATATATACATTTACATGTTTGGTAGGTAGCATGGAGAGCTATATTGGCATACTCTCGTCGTTCGCTTTATACTAATAACAAAAAAAACATTTTAAATCTAAATACATCATCTAGAGGTTAGAGGGGTCCATATAGACTTTCAGGGTACTGCATGAAAATTACCCCGTCGCTATCTGTGTGCTATTCACTGTGATATTGAGAACAGAGCAGGGTGCCAGTGTCTGAGGGTCTTAGGGCTGTGTCCAGCTGACCATGACCAATTACTCCAAGACCAAAATACCTCATTGACCCACTGCTGCTTGATATGTTTTGATCCTAGTCTCAGGCAGTTAGAGAAATGGCAAGTTGACTGGGTGCAAGTGGGTTACAGAAAACGAACCATAGACTGAATGTAACCCAGAACCTTTTAGTAATCTATTTAAAATTGCACGCTCATTCATCAATGATGAATATTCTATTTGCTCCTAGTTGAATTTTGAGCCTAGGCTACGCGCTCATATAAGCGGTACACGGTCATCTCGGCCCCATCGACATCTCGGACCTCTTTTTGTGTGGTCATCTCGGCCCCCTCGCGGCCGCGTTTCACACTCCCGCTTTCGCGGGTTAAGGATAGAGTTAATGTTAGGGAAAGGGTTAGGGATAGGGATAGGGTTAGGGTTAGCGTTAAGGTTTGGGATAGGGTTAGGGTTAGCGTTAAGGTTTGGGATAGGGTTAGGGTTAGCGTTAAGGTTTGGGATAGGGTTAGGGTTAGCGTTAAGGTTTGGGAAAGGGTTAGGGTTAGGGATTGGGTTAGGGATAGGGTTAGGGTTAGCGTTAAGGTTTGGGATAGGGTTAGGGTTAGCGTTAAGGTTTGGGATAGGGTTAGGGTTAGGGATTGGGCTAGGGATAGGGTTAGGGATAGGGTGAGGTTTGGAATAGGGTTAGGGATAGGGATTGGGCTAGGGATAGGGTTAGGGATAGGGTGAGGTTTGGAATAGGGTTAGGGATAGGGTTAGGGTCATGAAAATTATCCCGTCGCTATCTGTGTGCTATTCATTGTGATATTGAGAACAGAGCAGGGTGCCAGTGTCTGAACAGGGACCCGGGGCCCGCTTCAATAGTCTGTAGGACGTCCGCTATTGGGTGTAGTGACACGATAGCGACAGTTTTTTTTTTGGTTTTTTTATTGCAATTAATTCGCCTCAGGCGGGCGGTCTTCCATTAATGCGTCGACAGTCTGGACAGTTTACAAGTCAACATTTACACCAGTCCGGTTATATGAGTTAATTTACATAAACCATTGGTTTATGTAAGTCTGGAATACAACCTCTCAGCTTGACGCCACTGGAGGCCTGCACTTACAGGCCCTGGTTGAGTCCCTCCAGCAGTCACACGCAACTACATTTCTGGGGCTCACTCGTGGCTCCGGGACAACTCCGGCCATGTCGACTCTTTCTCCATGCCTTATCTCATCGCAGTGCTTTGCGGAGCTGCCCGCCTACATCCAAACGTTGCTCGTCGCTCTCCACCACTACTTCCTCACCACATCAAGATCATCTGCGACTCTGTTGGGATTCTTTTCTTATCTTCGAGCGTCAAACCTCTTGTCTGCGATGGCTCGGTCATGGACAGAGCCGCACACCCTTCAAAGAGCCGACATCCTCCACATGTCCGGCGGGCTCCTTCTTCACGTCTCGTCCTCTAAAACCATCAGAGACCCCACAGGAGCCATGTCTCTACTAGTCCTGTCTATCCCCGGCTCCCGGTATTGTCCCGTTTTGGCCTGGGACGCCTACTCTTCAGCCGTTCCGGCTCCTCTCGACGTGCCAGCTCTCCTGGACGCCTCAGGCCTCGCCCTCACTCCTCCAACATTGGTCGGGCATGTCCGCCCCGCCCTCGCAACGGCGGGCTTCACAGACGCCAGCGCCTTCACGATGCACTTGTTCCGTAGTGGCGGTGTCCATACAGCCTCACATCCTGCTGGACAGATCTGCGCTCACGGCACGTGGACCTCGCCGGCCTCGCCGGCTCCGTATCTCCCGTCTCCTGCATTTACATTCATCCCAGACGCCCTCTCCTCGGCATTTGAATAAATTCCGGACTCATGTATACCAGTTCTTATCCTACAGGTTTTAGTATATCTTATTATACTCCATGTTCAAAGTATACCTTGTTGTACTACCTGTTTACCTAAACCCACGTAATAAATCGTCTTATTTAGGACGAGTACACGAGGATAAGTCAGTGAGAGGCTGGCGGCAAATCCGGATAACATGGGTGGCGCCCTCTCTCGGCATGATGGGATACTACTACCGATGACGTATCCCTATGACATCACGCCGTCACGCACGCCCCAGGATTTAAAAGAAGAACTTTGACCTGCCCACCCACACCAAAAACTTTTCTTGTTGGTCCTTCGACCAGGATAAATTCCAGACTCATGTATACCAGTTTCTTATCCTACAGGTTTTAGTATATCTTATTATACTCCATGTTCAAAGTATACCTTGTTGTACTACCTGTTTACCTAAACCCACCTGATAAATTTCCTAACTGCCGTCGCGCCTCTCGTCTTATTTAGAAGTGAGAGGGTATACCCTCTCGCTATTTAGGACACAATAGTGACGACATCAGTGTCCGGACATCGGTCTTATGAAATGGTCAGGCCACCGGAGTCACAGAACCGGTTGTCACTAAACTACTGCAACGCAACCTGTCGCTGTCGTGTCACTACACCCAATAACGGACGTCCTACAGACTATTGAAACGGGCCCCGGACCAGGGTGCCAGTGTCTCGTGGTCTTAGAGGTGTGCCCAGCTGACCATGACCAATCACTCAAGACCAAAATACTTTATTCACCCATTGCTGTTTGATATGTTTTGATCCTAGTCTCAGGCAGTTATGGTAACAGAAAACGATCAATAGTCTGAATGTCACCCAAAACCTTTTAGTAATCTATTTAAAATTGCATGCTCATTCATCACTGATGAATATTCTATTTGCTCCTAGTTCATATATACCCGTCGCATAAGTGCATGTATCGGTTGTATATTGACACGTTTCCTCTTCTATACATCAGCGTAATGGCTGTATTTGTAGCAAAGCGTATATGAAGAGAAATACCATGTGCGGGACATGTATACATGGGTCGTATACATTTTAGACGTCTATAGAAGAGGCATAAACACAAAGGAAAATAGGACCACCTTGTATATGCAAAATCATACCTATATACGCCAGGTGTATACATATATAAACTGGTGGTTTTCACGCAGTGCACCCACCGGGGATGGACTTGGCATTCCCCTGCTACACTATATAAATGCCGATATCGGTGATACACTATCGAGCGATGCGGTAATATCTGAAACCATAGTTATGGTGACAATACGAGGTAGATTTATGAGTTGTTTCGGAGAAACAATGAGTAATTCTACCCCGTATTGGCACCATCACTATGGTTTCATATTATTATATCCCTTAATTCAGTCTTAATTCGCTAAAACTGACTGTAATTTGACGTCAAAGTCACTCTTTGCAACTGGCAAAGACGATGTGTACATTAGCAGACATGCCGGAAGTGGACAACCGAAAGTGATGACCGCGCAGGCGCGAATTCATTATAACCACCGCATAAATTAGCAAACAATCACCCTGCTACGCTTGATCATCCTGTCAGACAGCTGTACTCGAGCGGTGCAGTGTCTGACAGGGGTTCCGCCATTTGTTGACATCTATGAGTTACCTGCTCAGTTCATGAACGTATCGAAATCTATCTGTCTTGCAGATCTAAGCTATCTAAAGTGTATCATGTGAATCGTACTCATTTCCAACCTTGATGTTTGATATATTTTCACATTAACTCGCTCCATAGTTTCTCTACAACGTTACAGAACTTGTGAAGTGAAGGGATCCGCTATTTTTTAATCTTGTGCCTAGAATTTTGTTGTCAGCCTCTCGACCGATCGGAGCATGCAATCTGTCACCCAAAGAGTGGAGGTAAGGCTCAAAGGATGCAGTCTGTCACCCAAAGCATGCAGTTTGTCACTATCCAAGGTAACCAGTACAACGTTTCACGGAGTACAGTCCATTCTGTGTATAATAACTATACCCCCAGGAGCAGTATGTATCTATGCATAGCACGGACCTATACTCTATGGATAGGAAACCTAGCTTATCTCTGTGTTTGTTCTGTAATGTGTCCGACTCGGCTGCATTCAACATCTTCTAGTGGCCTTTATTGGAACTACCAGACTTTTAGTGGCGCCCCTAGTGTCAATTAGGCACAACTTTTGGTTCCCTAGTGGCAAATTTATGAACTAGCATTCTTGACACATACTGTCGCTCAACACTACTGTCCCTCAACCATACTGCCCCTCCACCATACTGTCCCTCAACCATACTGCCCCTCCACTATACTTACCCTCCACCATACTGTCCCTCCACCATACTGTCCCTCCACCACACTGTCTCTCCACCATACTAACCCTCTACCATACAACCCCTCCACCATACTGCCCCTCCACCATACTGTCCCCTCTACTATACTGCCCCTCTACTACACTGCCCCTCCACCATACTGCCCCTCCTCCATGCTACCTCTCCACCATACTGCCCCTCTACTACACTGCCCCTCCACCATACTGCCCCTCCACCATGCTACCTCTCCACCATACTGCCCCTCTACCATGCTGCCCTTCCACCATGCTGCCCCTCCATCATACTGCCCCTCCACTATACTACCCTACATCCTACATCCCTACATCCTACATCCCCACATCCATACATCCCTACAGCCTACATCCCCACATCCCGACATCCTACATCCCCACATCTCCACATCCATTTATCCTACATCCCTACATCCTACTTTCCCACATCCCTACATCCCCACATCCCTACATCCTACATCCCCACATCCCTACATCCCTACATCCTACATCCTACATCCCAACATCCCTAAATCACTACATCCATACATCCCCACATCCTACATCCCTACATCCTACATCTCCACATCCATATATCCATACATCCCCACATCCTACTTCCCCACATCCCTACATCCCTACATCATAACATCCATACATCCCCACATCCTACTTCCCAACATCCCACATCCCACATCTCCACATCTCCACATCTATACATCCCCACATCTCCACATCCGTACATCCCCACATTATGTGGGATACTATCGTAAAACTGGATGAGTTTTCATCTGGGCCCCCGTATGCGACGACTGGAGTTTGGCGTAGTGATATCCGGAGCCAGAACTCCAGGAGTCGCATACGGGAGCCCAGATTAAAACGAATTAGGTTTTGATTTTATCCTACCCCCTGTGAACGATATTTGTATGTGAGGATAATAACAAAAAACATGATAAAAACCTTCTGAAGTCCTCCATATAGTTCTCATTGCTGCTCTGAAGGCGCTTGGAACTACTTTCAGCTGCTGATCTCTGATTGGTCCATTTTTTGTACGCTCCTAGGAGCGAATTTTTATCCGTATGCGACATACGGGCGCATACGGAAAGTCAATGTTAAGCCTATGGGATGTAGAGATGTTCGGATGTAGGGAAGTAGGATGTGGAGATGTATGGATATATGGATGTGGAGATGTAGGATGTAGGGATATAGGATGTATGGATGTGGAGATCTAGATGTGGAGATGGTGGGATGTAGGGATGTGGGGATGTGGGAAGTAGGATGTGGGGATGTATGGATGTAATGATGTAGGGATATTGGGGTGTAGTGATTTAGGGATGTGGGGATGTTGGATGTAGGGATGTAGGATGTGGGGATGTATGGATGAGGTGATTTAGGGATGTGGGGATGTATGGATGTGGGAAAGTAGGATGTAGGGATGTGTGGATGTGGAGATGTGGGGATGTAGGATGTGGGTGAGTTTGGGTGACTTTAGATGATGGCGCCACTGAGAAATGACTGATTTTGGGGGTTCACCTGTGAAAAGTCAAAGTTTCTAAAATGTTCCCTGTCAACCTGGCCTTGCTTAAGTATTTAGCTGTCTTCCCCAATGTGAAACCTACTCAGAACAGTTCAAATTATATTCCTAGCCCTTCTGGGAGTTTCCAAACAATTGGCAGAGTTTGGGTGACTTTAGATGATGGCGCCACTGAGAAATGACTGATTTTGGGGGGTTCACCTGTGAAAAGTCAGAGTTTCAAAAATGTTCCCTGTCAACCTGGCCTTGCTTAAGTATTTAGCTGTCTTCCCCAATGTGCAACCTACTCAGAACAGTTCAAATTATATTCCTAGCCCTTCTGGGAGTTTCCAAATAATTGGCAGAGTTTGGGTGACTTTAGATGATGGTACCCCTCAGAAATCACCCATTTTCTAAAAGTCACCCTTGAAAACTCAAAAATTTGAAAATATTCCCAATCTAACAGGCCTAATCAAGCCATTTAGCTGTGTTCCCAATTAGAAAACTACTCAGAATAGTTGGAATTACAGTTCTATGCCTTCTGATGGTTAAAACTACCTGCTGCTACTGTGGTGCCGCCCTGGTGGCAAAAACGGGAACTCGAGAACATTAGCGAGTCATAGAGAGATAAGCCAGCAGGCCTGGGTTGCCAATCCAGGTCAGCCAAGTCCGTGTGCATAGGTATATAATAATATGTCTGAAGCAAGCAGGCCGAGTCCCTGTAAATCAGTGCGAATGGTCAAACATTTTTTCAAAAAAAACTTATTCGTTAACAAATACTAAAATTTGGCATACATGTGTAGCGAAACCCTTAGTCGCCGAAGGCGCAGAACCACTCTCCGCGTTCGGCAGTTCCCCAAGGGTTCGAGACTATAGTCGCTACCCCATACTTACCACACCAGTCAGGTGGGTTTGGATTGACCCACTGGAAAGGGTAGGGAGATGCTGGATCTACAACCTATCGCTACCTGTGAACACAAAACCAGTCTCCGGACTATTTCAATATACCAGCTTTTAATAGGCCTTTTTCCACAAGCCGGTGACGTACCTTATCTGCCCGTTTACGCAATGCCTGCGGCCAAGCCTACACCTAGTAACGTACCCTTTAGCATTGGAAGACTGAGTGTATAGGCGTTAAACATTTGTAGAATACTTTTATATTAACTTTAGGGACAATACATCGATTGCATCATATTCTTTGGTATTCCAGTTATAATTTGGTGGTTTTAATATATATATTGTCTCAATAATAATTAAGTTATTGTCTAGATATGCTCCTTTATAGAAGAAATACCATCAATCTTGCATATGAAAATCTACCAATATATACCTCTGATAACATTGGGAATGTCATATATGTAATGTACATGTATGTTTATACATGAATGTACAATACCTATGTATATGTAATGTGTGTATTTATGTATATGTGTATATATATATATATACCCACATATATATATACACATATATATCTATATGAATATATGTATTCATTAGGAAAAATGGCTCTGTACTTTGCTTCAAATTAAAATGATCAGAAATATATGTAATATATATATAAGAGCTTTGAAGGTTGCTTGACAGGGCAGTACGCGACTAGTGAGTAAGTGACCGATTCGAACGCGGATTTCAGCCGTGTTCCCGCAAAATATCGTCGGACTTCTTCAGATCTTGACCGTGGTTGGTTGGTGGTGGTCAGATGACCTGGTTCTAGCGTTTTCTCTGGCTGTTTACACAGACAAAGGCACTTGAACCTTTATGTTAACCAATCCTTGCAGTTGTTATTCCAGGCTTTTGTTGACACTTGCGGTGGCGCCACCACTCTGTGATAGAGCGGTGCGGCCATCTAGTGTGTAAAAAGTGAACTGACTTTCCCTGCTGATCCTGCCCTCTGTGGTGGGAGGAAGGAGTTCTTCTGAAGTATATAGAATCTACAGAGAGCATCTTTTTGGGTGTTCTCCATTCTTACTCGTTAGTTTCGACAGAATATGTCTCGTCAGGCGTGTTTACAGCGTCCGTTGGCGGCCAAATGGGTATGGGGCTTCCACTATGTGGCAGTTTGCTCCATTCACAAACTTAATTGTGGATTCTTTTAGGCTGTGCCGTGTTCTTGGTTCTATTATCGGTCACTGGTAGTCGTCTATGGATATATGTGAACTAGAAGTGGTAATTATCGTGTAAAATTTCCTCTTCTGAGTTGGGTTTTCTCCCGTCAACCCTCTGCGGGTCTATTGGGGAGACGTCAATTCAGTGAAAAATTTTTGACATGGCATTGTTAGTTTTTATCCATATTTGCTATCCATTGTGTTGAGCCCCCTGGGTGCTTGGCACTTCAGACGGTGAATCCAGTTGTACTCAATCTTGTCTCTTAGGGTGCTTGCACGTTTGCTCTCTGGATGTTCGTATATGTAGTCTACCACATATATTTGTACATCCTCCACTCCATCATGTCCTGTCATGTTAAAGTGTTTGGGGACATCATTCGTCCCCGCCTTTTTTCGTATGGACCTGAGGTGTTCCGCAAGTCTGTCTTTGAGCTTGCGTTTTGTTTGGCCCACATATTGTGCTCCACATTTTTTGCACTCAATGCGATAGATGAGGTTCGAGCTTTTGCACGTTGCCTCATCTTTGCATCGGTGTTTGGTGCCTTTGGTTTTCGACTCTAGGGTCTTGCTCCTGTTGACGTATGGGCAATATTTGCAGTCTTTCTTGGTGCATTTATTGTCCCATACCTCTTTTGTTTTTTCGGGTTTGTCCGGATGGTATACCGTTCTTGCCCGTACTAGGTGATCCCTCAAGTTTTTTGGTCTCCTGAAGCCTTTGATCAATCTGGATCCGTATAGATTCTTGGTGGAACTCGATTTTCGGAGTATCTCCCAATTTTTCTGTACGATCGATGGTAGGGTTTTGTATCCCTGGCGGAATGTGCTTATGAGGAAGACTTTTTCGTCCCCATGTGATTCCTCCTTTTTGCTATTTTTCAGAGCATTCGCTCTCGTTATGTTGTCTACTCTCTCTTTGCACTCTTTCAGGAGTTTCGGAGGGTAACCTCTTTCGGTGAAATCCTGAATTTTCTGTTTTGCATTTAGCTCGTAATCCCCCGCTTCTGTACAGATTCTTTTTACTCTCAGAATTTGCGAGTATGGGATGTTGTCTTTTTGTGACGGGGGATGTGCCGAGTCATATCTCAGATATGTGTTCTCGTCTGTCGGCTTTATGTAGAGGTCAGTGTATAGGTGTCCCTGTCTGTTCACCTTTACCGTAGTATCTAGGAAGTTCCTCGGAGACTTTTTTGTAAACTTGATACTGTGATGTGCTTGGTTGAGGTATTCTATCCAGTTTGATAGCTCCTCCTGCCCGTGCTCCCAGATGAAGAAGATATCGTCTATGTATCTCCACCATACCTTTGGTTTGAGATGGTGTCCTTCAATCAGGTCTTCTTCTAGTGCTTCCATAAACAGATTTGCATAGGACGGGGCCAGTCTTGTCCCCATCGCGGTGCCACTAATCTGGATATAGTTCGTACCATTGAACTGGATGTTATTATTTTCCAGTACCAAACTCAGTAAGTCTATTAGACTCCCTGTGCTTGGTTGTTCTCTGTTCTTTCTCTCTTTTGATAGTTTTCTCCTAACCACCTCTATACCTTCTCCATTTGGTATGTTGGTGTATAGGGCACTTACATCTAGAGTGCCCAGTAAGTCTCCTTTCTCTACATTTCTTACCTCCTGGATTTTTTCCAGGAAGTGTGTGGTGTCCTTGATATAGGACTTGATTTTCGGGACCTCGGGTTTCAGGAAGTGGTCCACGAATTTGGAGATTTTTTCAGTTGCGCAACCATTTGCGGAAACTACTGGCCTCCCTGGTGGAGGTAGTACCCCTTTGTGTATTTTCGGTAGAAAATATACCTGGGGTGCTCTAGCTTCCTTAGTTTTGAGGGACTCTCCCATTTTTTCGGTTAGTTCCCCATTGGTTACCATTTGGTTCAATCTCTCATTGATTTTGGAATTTAACCTTTTCGTCGGGTCATCGTTTATTTCCCGATATACCTTTACATCTTGTAGTTGCCTTTTGGCCTCTTTTACATAGTCTGACGTATTCATGACTACTGTGGCTCCCCCTTTGTCCGCCGGTTTGATGGTGATGTCCCTGTTTTTTTATAGAGATTTTAGGGACATACGTTCCGGCTGTCTGACATTTTGTCTCATGCGGATCTTGTGGGTATTTGCTAGAGAGAGGCTCAACTCATTCACTGCAATGAAACCTTCGAGGTTTGAGGAACCTTGAGGGGCCGAAAAAGATTTGGTTTCTTTCAATTCCTTAATCAACTGAGAGTTACCGAAGGGTGTCTTACCTGTCGGCGTGGCACACTGTGTCTGCGCTGCTGCTGTTGCTGCATCTGGTTGGCTGCTACTTACCGTATCTCCCGCTTGACCGCCGGTCTTGCCATTGGAAGTGGTGTCTCGTCTACCTGTCAGATTGGGTTTTCTTTGAAAGAATTGTTTGAGTCTGAGATTTCGATGGAATTTGTCTAGATCTATTTTCAACTCTCCTTCTTCCACCTTCGTGACTGTAGGGCAGAATTTTAGACCTTTGTCTAGTAGAGAAATTTCGGATTCACTCAAGGTTTTGTCAGATAGATTTACTACTGTACCTATTTTAGAGTAACTCATTGTATTTAGTACTTTCGTCTCCCTAGGATTCGACGGGATCGGAGTACTGTTAGTTTTACTAGAGATATCTTTCGAGAGAATACTATCTTTATGTAACGGAGAACACAACAATGGACACTTTTCAACGATTTTACTGTCAGGAATAGCGTCTTTGTTGGGTACAAGTGGGGGGCATTTGTCCGAGTCAACATCATTTATGTCCATAACACTGCAGGTAACTACAGTCTGGTTGTTTGGGCATATTTTCCCTTGGGTTTGTTTTGTCCTCTCTTCGGTCCTTTCGGGCCTTTCCCGCCTCGGCCCTGGTTGCCTGTCTTGTTTGCCTGAGGGGGGGCCCGTGGAAAATCCATAGGCTCGTTTTCTTTGGCGGAGGCAGAGGGCGCGCTTGGAGGTGGTCCCTTCGGATCTAGAATCGTAGATTCCTTTGGGGCCCGGATGCTGCGTTTCTGGAGTCTATCTTCCAGAATGCTGACTTCTTTGAGATAGTCTCTGCGTGCAGTCAGTTCGGCGTGTGCTTTCACCTCTTGGATGGTGTCGGCCACTTCCTTCTCATCCATTTTGGCTTTGGTTAGAGTAGCTGCCATGATCAGCGATGTCTGCTCACGTATCTCATGTTCGACATCTTCACGGTTCTTCAAAGCTTCTGCGATAAACTTGGTGATTCTCATCGCAGAGTCTTTGCGCTCTTTCAGGATCTGCTCTCGCATTTCCCGGTCGAGGTAGCCTGGGAGTGGGGCCAAGCCCACGGTCCAAGGCTCTATGTGGTTGAGGCGAATCGCGTCGAAAAAGAAAGCCGACCTGGCTTCATTTTTCATCTGCTTTCCGGCTGCGTCTCTCATTTCTTTCCATGTGGGGTGGAGTGAGCGGGGAAGCATAGCGTCGACCACCTGAAATGAAGTGAAAACATTTTTTTCAGAATCAGGTTTCGGCATTTTGTCAGAGTCAGGGGCAGTAACACAATTAATTTTGTTAAACTTTCCTGAATTTGTACGGTTAACTCTATCTGGTTTGTGCGTACTAGTCTGTGTGTAAACTACATTAGAACTCTGTTGGGTGGTATCCCCAACATCATTAACATAGTCAGAGCTGTCACACAGGTCATTCAGGGTGGTAAGGTTCTCTAAGTCCAAAGCTGAACTCGTATTTACAGAAACCGTACGACCCCGAATTGGTTTGAGGCTATGTTCATTCCGCAATACCCGTTCTGGAACGTGTTGGTGCGTTATAGCGACCGAGGTCGGTATTCCGCTTGCAGCGGGACCGAGTTCGGTTGAGCTCCGCACCGGCACCTGCTCCGCGGGCGGTCCGCGGCCGTCTTCCCGGCGCTGCCTCCCCGTGCCGGCCGGCAGCGGCGGAGACGCGGTCGGTCTACCGCCGCCCGCGGGCCGGGTCAGTCAGGGGTTGACGCCGGTAGATTCAGCGGCAGTGCGGCGAACTATATCGCAGAATGTGGGTTTCTCTGCTACCGGTGCCTTACGGCTTTCCTTTGCGAGAAAATAGTCAGTTATCTGTGTTCTTTTGAACTGTGACAGTGACTTCCGAGCACTACTAACGTTGTGTTCGGTTGTCGGTCTCTTAGCTTTAAGAGTCCGACGGCCCATAGGGCCTGGCTGCCTGTTGGCTTTGCCGGGAGTGGACGCGTTGTTCCGTGCACACAAACAAATGAAACTGGCACTGTCACATGAACAATGGTACATAGAATCACGTTGTATGCAAAGGTTTGTACTTACTTCGTCGCCGGTTGACGTCTTTGGGGTGTCTGGCGGTAGCTTTTCGACCTGGAATACGGTGAACGATTTCTCGTCCGTGATCTTGGTGCCCGGCTCGTCGCCTACCCGGCGGCGTTTCAGCGTTGGAACGTTCCCGTCCATACCCGTAGTGTTGTCGGCACTGAGAGCGTCAGTGTCGGGTTACTCGCCGTTCGCAGCGACCCCGTTCCGGTGTTGGGCTGGAATGTATAGCGTGTGTGTATGAAGGTTGCTTGACAGGGCTGTACGCGACTAGCGAGTAAGTGACCGATTCGAACGCGGATTTCAGCCGTGTTCCCGCAAAATATCGTCGGACTTCTTCAGATCTTGACCGTGGTTGGTTGGTGGTGGTCAGATGACCTGGTTCTAGCGTTTTCTTTGGCTGTTTACACAGACAAAGGCACTTGAACCTTTATGTTAACCAATCCTTGCAGTTGTTATTCCAGGCTTTTGTTGACACTTGCGGTGGCGCCACCACTCTGTGATAGAGCGGTGCGGCCATCTAGTGTGTAAAAAGTGAACTGACTTTCCCTGCTGATCCTGCCCTCTGTGGTGGGAGGAAGGAGTTCTTCTGAAGTATATAGAATCTACAGAGAGCATCTTTTTGGGTGTTCTCCGTTCTTACTCGTTAGTTTCGACAGAATATGTCTCGTCAGGCGTGTTTACAGCGTCCGTTGGCGGCCAAATGGGTATGGGGCTTCCACTATGTGGCAGTTTGCTCCATTCACAAACTTAATTGTTGATTCTTTTAGGCTGTGCCGTGTTCTTGGTTCTATTATCGGTCACTGGTAGTCGTCTATGGATATATGTGAACTAGAAGTGGTAATTATCGTGTAAAATTTCCTCTTCTGAGTTGGGTTTCTCCTGTCAACCCTCTGCGGGTCTATTGGGGAGACGTCAATTCAGTGAAAAAAAAATTTCAAAATTTTTTTTTCACTGAATTGACGTCTCCCCAATAGACCCGCAGAGGGTTGACGGGAGAGACCCAACTCAGAAGAGGAAATTTTACACGATATATATAAGAGCAACCAGCAATAAAAGAAATGACTAAAATGTGCATCTGCATCTGTGTACACATATATAATCTTTAGGGAAATCCTTTTTTTCATTTACAATAAGATCCTTATATTATGTATATATATAATATATATGTATATATATATGTATATGTATATACATATACATATATATATATATTCATGCCTATAAAGCAGTGTTTTCAACCCCCCAAACACCTCCTTCAGCCCTAATCCATAGTCAAAAGAGAAGTGTCATAATGTATGATATTGGGTAAGCTATGTAAGCAACTAAACTATGTCTAAATCTGAGACAATAATCAACTCGGAGGTGTGGACAACCTGTCTTTGTTTTGAGAGTGTCCTCACTTGTTCTAACACTCCTATCTGGAAGAAAACAACACCTCTGCTCTCATACCCGCCACTCACACCCTATGTGAGAAAGCCACAGCGCAGTCGGACAGCGCAATGTTTGGCCGAAGAGCCGCGTTGCTATGCAACATGACCGCATGGCGGCGCTGAACGGAAAAACAGCTATTAGTATATGTAGAATACAGTAAGTTGGTACTGCGGGGCACCAACTAGTGCAGGAAGAGATTCTGGTCTCTTCATCGCTGAAAGGTTCCAAACCAACCTTACCAACTGGTGAGGCTCCAGGCGTTCACTCTACAGGAAGGCACCACGAGAAGTCCTGTCAACCCGCTGCAGACTCAGTCTTATATACTGACTGAGTTACGTAATGCGGGCGATCCCGTAGTATTTGCATACACGGGTCCGCCGGCTTCACTGCACAGCAGGGATCGGCACTCACGCCATCTAGCGTAAAAGTGAAACAACAGTGCTCGACTACCCTGACCCCTACACATGTATCACATATAAATAGAATTCTCTGTTGAAAATATTTTTTGATTTGAATGAGATTTATTGAAAAACGACATGTAACTGGCACACACTCTTGACCTCTCACATTCTCTTGAGCTAATTAGGCTTAATCTGGGGAGGGGGTTTCAGTAGTGACGATCTCTAGCTAAGATCTGTGAGTGATCCTGGGCCCTGTTTTTCAGTCACGAAAGGTAAGATGCCTCAGCGATTGTGAGACAATTTGCAAGACAAAAGATGGGCGGTGTGCTATACACAGTATTGTAGTGCGCCATGGGAGATACTCGCTAAAAGTATCTCAAGTATAGAATTGTCTTAGGTTCTATCAAACCTCACTGTGCGTATATAGAGGATTTCCGGTGCGCAGTGACTGTCGAGGTTGCCACATAAATTAGCGGAGGCATGGGGAAAGTACACTGGCCACCAGAGCAGACGTTTGCTATGACGAAAATTCAAACGCCGATATCTTCCTATCGGAGCGGTCAATCCCCTTCAAATTTGGCACAATTATAGGTTATATATACCTTACTCATGTCAAAAGTTCATTGCTTAATTTTTACGGAAAATAAAGTTGGGCATTTGGTACGATATGCCCATAGATGTCTTCGGTCTAAAACAATTTGTAAGACATTTTGAACCGCATGACATCAGACCACCCTAAGTGTCTTAGACCTAAGATTTTAGGCATATCCTCTGAGATATCACGTCTATAGGACACTGACGCCTCAAAGATGTCTTCCATAAAACTTGTTGTGACTGAAAAATAGGGCCCAGAATCAGGCTTATATATGAATCAGGCGCCTACTGAGAATACCTGTACTTCTACCAACACAAACGGGCGGGAGGCGATGGGGGGAGGGGATATTTCCTCTCATATGCGCCGGGTGTTAAATACAGCCAAGACGCGTCCGTATATAAGACCTGGGCGTATATATATACATAAATGAAAACGTAACGGTGTCGTAACGTGACGGTGTCGTAACGTGACGAAAAAATATGTAGGGGCTGATAACTTTTTTTCTATTAAAGATAGAGACTTAATTTTTTCGCCATATTGTAGGTATATATCGACCCTTTAATATACTAATATTAAAGGGAACTTAAGTTATTAATGGATTAGAGGGTGTCGTAACGTGACAGCCTAAACTACACCAAAATGCCACAAATTGAGATCAGTATGAAAAAAGCCATGTAGGCCTATCTTTTTTTATAGTTGGAAGATACATATATATGTGAGTAATTAAAAACTGTGAAAACTATTTGATTCTACATTAATTTAATTTTATGCATGATTTCATGCCGGTGTCGTAACGTGACGCCCTCACGTTTTTGGACATAATTTGTCTAAATATTTTAGTTATGTGGTATTTATGGTTCTAGACTCTGCCTCACTATGCCCTAGATGCATGGAAACCATTTAAACAATTCCCCAAAAAAGGACTTTTTGAAATATTCGAAATATAGCCTAGTTGCTGCAATTTCGTGATTTCCGACCATATATGAAAACAAGTCAGCCAATACATGCACTTCCGTGATAGCGTATATGAATTAAATAGAGGTTTTCGTGCAGTGGGTGGAAGTGACTCTAAATATGCACAGAGGGTGATGGCTTCACACAGTCATGTCATTTAACATGACGTTCAAATTCATCACCATCAAGGCAAACTAATATAGAACTGCATCGAGAATCGTATAAATAGACAATACTCCACGAGTTTGGATGTACCAGAATCGTCATCGAGGTGAAGCCGAGTGACGATTATGGCACATCCAAACGAGTGGAGTATTGTCTATTTTACGATTTGAGTGCGGTTCTGGATTTATCTCACCCCTTTCTATGATATTAGAATATCAGAATCGTTCGAATGTACCTAGCAAATCCATATGACGTCATCTCATATTCACTACGCCACGGTCGTGGCGTAGTAGTATCACTTTACAGGAGTGATAGTTGAGTATATTTTCCTAATGTTATTTCTATTGTACCAGGGGTGAGATAAATACTCAGAACCTTCCCCCTCTATTCCCATATACAAGGTGATATTGCCAGAAAAACATGCAAGCTTCTTCAGCACGAGTATCACCCGCACTTTTAACCCTGACCAACCAACCAGCAACGACCCAATTCTATATCATACATGTACCTAGTCTCATATAGCTTATAATACATAATTCAATATTTCATTCATAGAACTCATATTGGAGATGAAACCCTTATACATATGTAGTGGGGTAGGAATCCAGCAGTGTTCGTTTGTTTCACGGAAGGTGGCGCGATATGCCGATCCTTACTGTGTAGTGATTCCGGACAACGCCGCACACGAGAGTGGAGCGGCGGAGAGGTGGGATCCTGCCTGGAACTAGCGTTCCGGATTGGGGTCATCCAACCTGCTAGACAGGCGGCGACCAGCACACATACAAGATCCTAGATAAATCTACTCTGTAATTTGCGTATTTTTTCATCCTACAAAAATCCATGGAAAGTATCATTTTTTTATTTTTTTTATTTCAGTAATAACAGTAGTACTATCGTAAAACTAGATGAGGTTTAATCTTGTCCACCGTATTCCACGACTGGAGTTTGGCAAAGTGACTTCATAAGGCGAAGCCGAGTGAAGTCCGGAGCCAAAACTTCAGGAGTGGAATGCGGTGGCCAAGATTAAAACGAATCAGGTTTTGATTTTATCCTACCCTATCTCCTCGAATTTGGAATATTATGTGATAACAATGCTGTATGCCACTAGTGGCATATAAAACTCCATATGCCAGTCAGCGTGGCATACGGAAACCCAATGTTAAGCCTATGGGATTTTATATTTGGGGTAGGATAAAGGTCAGTTCTACTCATTGGGAGGTCTTCCACCGAGGCTATTTCGCATACCGCGTGCGAAAACAACGGTGTAAATCGGATATGAAGGAGTAAATGTACATATTTACAGGGATGACAGTGATGACATGTGTACCAAGTGGGAAACCCTTTGAACCACACATTAGCCGATTACCAATCGTATATGGACATTTGTGATTTTGTGGCACACTTAAACTCTTTGACCGTACTCAAACACTGAGTGTGTTCACTCAATCTATCCCATAACTGGATACCTCTGTATAACGGTGATTTTTGGAAGCGACTTGTTCTTGCTCTCTTGCACTTGAGCTTTACTTTTGTAGAGCCTCGTGTGACTCTAGTAGCCAACTTCACATTGTCCGGAGTTTTAGAGCGCTTGAACATAAGTGTTAGTAGTTGGAGCTTCCTCCTTGTGTTTAGATAATCGCATTTAAGTTGTGTATGAATGTCGTCAGTTCGTTGTCTGTGGCGCAGAGGACTCTGTAGGATTGTCCTTAAGAGGGGACTCCCACCTACCACGATAGGCCACGACATGCTTCCCGATCGCTACGATTTGAAATGCCCAAATCGTGGCCTATCGCGAGGTCACCGATAGTTTCAAATCGTGGACATGGTTTGAAATCGTAGAGCATAGAAACGCCTTTGGAGGACCAAAAACATAAACCATGGTCACGATTCAATCTGTGTATCAATGTATATGAGTTTTAATATTGAAATATATTATAATTTTGGAAACATTAAATGAATCTGAATAGTTTTTTAGAGGTATTCACAACATAATTTAAAGTTATTTTTCAGACTATAATACAATCAAATTGAAAAAGAGAACTGTGATAGAATCGTGATTCCGATCTGAAACTATCATTTTCAGACCTTTATCCTTAATCAAATGATATCATATTTTCACCGAATATATATCTGTATACGGCCTACCTAATCCTAGAATTTCATAATTTTCCTTCTAGTATTTCACCCACAAGAGATATTTTCCCATTCAAATACACTACAATACCCTACGACAGGCTACGAAATTTCCAACATGTTGGAAATTATCGGGACCTCTACGATTGGCGTTTTTATCGCAGCCTATCGTGAGCTGTCGTGGACGGAATCGCAGAAACCTGTTCCACCTACCACGATTTTGCCAGACCTCAGGCTACAATCGGAATGGTGTCGAGAAGGCCGTCGTAAGGCCAATCGGGACCAGAATCGTGGTAGGTGGGGGCAGGCTTTTAGAGATTAATAGGCGGTCTACTAGATCAGTTGATAAGGAGAATTTATATTTATTTTGAGTTCTCTGAAGTGTATCAATGTCTTTTTTGTTACCCCCATCAATCAAGTAACTGCAATACTCCAATAGCGGTCTAATTACTACTTTGTATATTCTCAGGGCTACCTCTTGGGTCATGCATTTGCGGATTTTGTACAATTTGTAGATCCTTGAATTGCAGTTCTTGTTTATCATTCGTATGTGCTTAGTGAAGTTTAGGTCTCTATTGATAACTACTCCATCGAAATTAATCAGTCAGTATAAGTAAAATATACTCCAATTTATACTTTATAGATATATACTATTAAATTTGGATTGTGGAAAATAATAAGTTTTAGACGATATAATCCAGCCCTGTGTCTTAGTGCCTCGAGAGGCATAAACATTAGATCTACTAGTATTAGTATATTTGCACATTACGGGAGTCAAAATGTGTACTTTTGGGGACGAGTGGTGGACTAGCTGTCTGTATGCGTGACTTATATGCTACTATTGGGTTTGGTCGACGGTTCATATAATCCATACATTTATTACCCACCATATACGGAGTCTCCATTCTGAAATGTCAGAATCTCTTGCAGGAGATTCATGATAAAAAGTCCCATCCATACTGAGGTCAAATTATCATGTATTTCAAAATAAGTTTCTTGAATGTTCATTCAATATTAATTATTCATAATCAGTCATGATAATCTCATTTACCATCAGAAATCACAGTCATAACATGCTTTGCATGACAAAATCATGGTGAAATGACGAACTACATTTTTAGTGTAAGTCTACACCGGATTACTGCCACGCTTGACAGTGCTGTGGTGTGTGGGACTAAATGTCTTGCAGAAACATCTTTATTTCAATCGATTTGTAGTAATCATGTAGGTGGGTAATAAATACAATAACGACTGGTTTTGCATACGAGTGACCTCGTAGTTGACGACGTAATATCCTCGCTAATCGCTCGGATATTACTACACGTCAACTACTCGAAGATTACGGCCACTCGTACACAAAACCAGTCATTATTGTGTATGTATACGCATTCGAGTAACATTGAGAAAAACATTTGGTGTCCCGGGCGAAAGGTGGTTCAGTATAAAACAGGTAAGTGTTTTTCCATCTGTGCTCACTCACTTAATACTGGATGGATAAGCCTATAACTTGGCCTATAATTGCACAACACCTTAGGGAGTATATAGGAAGTGTCAGTTGTGTAATAGGAAAATAGAAAAATCCAGGAAAAAATACCCAGATACACCCAAAAATTGTATATGGCATAGAAAAAGATACAGCTCACGGGAAAAGTAGCTTTCCATATGCTGAAATTGTAATATTTAATATGATGACACTTATGGTATTGTTGTTTTGGGGGATTTTTTTGACCATTTTTACCCATTTTCAGACTTGCATGATTTATTGCATAATGAAGGAGTTGTCATACAAAGTGAAACTTTATATCAATTTAAAGCTGGGAATGACCTAAATTCATGGGATTGTACATTCTGAGAAAATCTGCCCCATATGCATCCAGCTGGTTACGCTGTGTGAGCATGTAAGGCATAGGTCCCACCCCAATGCCGCTTTAGTATGAATGCACACATTCCTGGCTCACGCTTGCGTTTAGAATTCATACACTTCACCATAAGTTTCTGTTAATGCTGACTTGGATTATGGTGATCATGAACCGGATAGAAAAGCTAAATTCCATTCGTTTTTCAGAGATAAATGCTGAATATTGATGAAGTGATACTTCCAGAACAATCTTGACATCTTGAAACTTTAGAATTTAAAAATTATTTTAAATGTTGTCTTTTACTGAATGTTTCTTCGATGTCTACTATCAGGATAATTATTTATACTGGTGTAATTTGGTAATTAGGTCCTTCAGACATTCCTATAGAGGTTGGAGATCATATATTAACTTTTTCAGGATTATCAAGTAATCTTAAGTTAAGATTTTACGGCCGTAATAACTGCTATGCAGAGGCCCGACAATGTACGCTTCTTTTGTGCAATAAAAAAAAAAAAGATCTTTTTCTCAGATCTAGATACTTCAATCTGAAACCAGCCGACCATAGATATATAACTAAAGAAGAAACCAACAAGTTTTGGTCAAAGTCTTAGTTCTGCATGATTTTGATGGGTAGGGATATGAACAAGGCTACCGCCTCGTGAATATTTCATAGCATTCAAACAATGACTCGAGTTGCTTTCTGTATTTATCTCACCCCTATTCACACTAAAAAAACAGACAATACACTGGATATATGACGTTATATACCATGGAGGACGTACTGTAATACTCGTAGGGGCATGGAGAACGAGTTCCCAAAGTTAAGCCTATTGGATAAAAATACTAGGGGTGAGATTAAACCTCAGTGCTGTATATACCTATGGGTGAACACTCTATAGCTACATAACCCTGCTGGGGGTGTGATAATTTACGTTTTCTCACCAATGTTGACATTGTCTTACTTAGATTGACTTTTTCTTACATACCTTGACATGTGACCAAAACCTTTGATCTGATTGGACAATGCACTATACGGCTCGATATGATCAAAATCGATACACCCTTTCAGATAATCGCAAATAACTGGGTAAGCCTCGGGCAGTAATTTGTTGTGTGTCTTGACTCGTGACCCTGTCTTCCTTGAACCGAAAATAGTTTCCCTTGAGTACCATATCTCACATTCAACATCATAAAGAAGAAACCAACAAGTTTGGTCAAGGTCCACGAGTTTGATGTGGAGTGATACGAGGTGAAGCCAAGTGAATATCATGTTTTATTACCCACCCAATACAGAGTCTCCATCACTGCACGAAAACCACCATTTTACATATATATACGCCATCGCGATAATGCACGTATCGGCTGTATAGTGGCTTGTTTATATTTGTATATGCCTCTTATCCGCGCCTGCGTTTCAGGCGTCTACGAGACGGTTTCCATATGTAGACACGCGCGACTTGGCTATATTTCACACCTGGCGTATCCAAGATAAAACTTGCTCTGTGCGATATATATATGCCAGGCTTAGACATGATACCAAAAGAATGGACAACACACAAAACATAATCCATGGACAACAGACTACAATACTTGTAGGAGCATGGAGAACAAGTTCTCAATGTTAAGCCTATGGGAGAAAAATACCAGGGGTAAGATAAATACAACAATATCACCATGATTTCGATCTGAGTGGCCGTATTCTCTGCGTAGTTGACACAAAGTAAAACTCCGAGCGATAGTAAGGAGTATTGCATAGCGTCAACTACAAGGAGAATACGGCTCTGCAGGCTCCATAGGCTTAGTATGGAGACTCCGTATTAGGTGCGTAATAGGCTCCATAGGCTTAGTATGGAGACTCCCTATTAGGTGGGTAATAGGTTCCATAGGCTTAGTATGGAGACTCCCTATTAGGTGGGTAATAAAAGCGATCTGTAGGCTCCATAGGCTTAGTATGGAGACTCCGTATTAGGTGTGTAATAGGCTCCATAGGCTTAGTATGGAGACTCCGTATTAGGTGGGTAATAATAGCAATCTGTAGGCTCCATAGGCTTAGTATGGAGACTCCGTATTAGGTGGGTAATAATAGCAATCTTTAGGCTCCATAATCTTAATATGGAGACTCCATGTTTGGTGGGTAATAGGCTCCATAAGCTTAGTATGGAGACTCTGTATTTGGTGGGTAATAGGTTCCATAAGCTTAGTTTGGAGGCTCTGTATTAGGTGAGTAATAGGCTCCATAGGCTTAGTATGGAATCTCCATATTAGGTGGGTAATAGGTTCCATGAGCTTAGTTTGGAGACTCTGTATTAGGTGGGTAATAGGCTCCATAGGCTTAGTATGAAGACTCTGTATTAGGTGGGTAATGGGCTCCATAGGCTTAGTATGGAGACTCCGTATCAGGTGGGTAATAGGCTCCATAGGCTTAGTATGGAGACTCCCTATTAGGTGGGTAATAGGTTCCATAGGCTTAGTATGGAGACTCCGTATTAGGTGGGTAATAGGCTCCATAGGCTTAGTATGGAGACTCCGCATTAGGTGGGTAATAGGCTCCATAGGCTTAGTATGGAGACTCCGCATAAGGTGGGTAATAGGCTCCATAGGCTTAGTATGGAGACTCCGTATTAGGTGGGTAATGAGCTCCATAGGCTTAGTATGGAGACTCCGTATTAGGTGGGTAATAGGCTCCATAGGCTTAGTATGGAGACTCTGTATTAGGTGGGTAATAGGTTCCATAGGCTTAGTATGGAGACTCTGTATTAGGTGGGTAATAATAGCAATCTGTAGGCTCCATAATCTTAGTATGGAGACTCCATGTTTGGTGGGTAATAGGCTCCATAAGCTTAGTTTAGAGGCTCTGTATTAGGTGAGTAATAGGTTCCATAAGCTTAGTTTGGAGGCTCTGTATTAGGTGAGTAATAGGCTCCATAGGCTTAGTATGGAGACTCCCTATTAGGTGGGTAATAGGCTTTATAGGCTTAGTATGGAGACTCCGTATAAGGTGGGTAATGGGCTCCATAGGCTTAGTATGGAGACTCCGTATTAGGTGGGTAATAGGCTCCATAGGCTTAGTATGGAGACTCCGCATTAGGTGGGTAATAGGCTCCATAGGCTTAGTATGGAGACTCTGTATTAGGTGGGTAATAGGCTCCATAGGCTTAGTATGGAGACTCCGTATTAGGTGGGTAATAGGTTCCATAGGCCTAGTATGGAGACTCCCTATTAGGTGGGTAATAGGCTTTATAGGCTTAGTATGGAGACTCCGCATTAGGTGGGTAATAGGCTTTATAGGCTTAGTATGGAGACTCCCTATTAGGTGGGTAATAGGCTTTATAGGCTTAGTATGGAGACTCCGTATCAGGTGGGTAAAGCTGGAGACACATCAAGCGAGAAACGTAGCGATTTCCGTAATCGCCAACATAAAATGGCCTATATGTCAGCTATTATTTCGTATTTCACCTGATAATTGCTCCCGAGGCGCTAAATTATCATTAGGAGATATTACTATGCAAAACTATCTCACATACATGCCATTTACTATTGGCGATTCCAGAGATTGCCGCCTTGACTCGCTTGGTGTGTCTCCGGCCGCATAACAATGTTGGGTGTTGCCACTTTCTGTCTGGCTCCCTAAACTGGGGCTACGGGTGTTGCAATTATATGGAGCATGAGGCGTAGCGTGGCCGCATCCGACCAGGGTAAAGAAGTTAGTGCGCTGCCCCCTCTCATAAAGCCCACTCGTGTTTAAACTACATCACCAGCTGTGGGCTTTTCTCAATCTCCTGGTTTCATCAGGAAACACCCCCCAGATTCCTACTGATACGTGCTTGGGCAGTAGGAAAGGTGAGTTTGTGGGTTTTTTGACAATTATTGTTGATATATTTGATATGATTACAGAGGTGTTTAAAGTATTTTCGTCATGATTTCCTGGTAAGGAGAGAGAGGTGTTGGGCGTAGCCAACCCGGTTAACTCTTAGGTTCTTACGACTTTTTAATTTGGTTTAGCTATGGGAAACGAATATTATAGTATCGGAGTATTTGTCAGCTGTCATTTATTCCTCGTGGAAATATTATACATATATACATATATATATTTTTTATATATATATATGTATATAGATATATCCCACACGCCCCACACCCCATATAGATATATACATATATATACATGTATACATAGAGGTAGATTGTATATGATTTTTTTTTACGATTGCCTCATTGTAGGGTAGCATATGTGGTAGATTTCCGAGACGGAATAGAGGGAAACTATGTTCCGGTGAAAGGAAGTCAAAGTTACGAGGTAAGGCTTGGAAAAATTCTTCCAAGCCTTACCGAGTAATTTTGACTTCCTTTCACTGGTACTTGGTTTCCCTATTCCTATATATATACCTTCAAATGTGGTTTAATAACGATAATTAGCGTTATTTGCTCATCCACCATCAAACCTGAAGCCACATCCAACCTTATCAGTAACTTGACACTTTATGTTTACTCCCCACTGCGCTTTTCATATGAATTTTGTAAGAGACAATCTGATTGGTCTAAATGTCAACCTTGGGTAGTATACGGCAACCTTGGGTAGTATACGGCAACCTTGGGTAGTATCCATAAGTTATTCCACCCCCCAGAATGTGGTGTAAGCATAGAGTGTACAGCCATAGGTATATAGGAATACTGTTTTTGGTATACAAAAAAAACTGCAGCTTTGTAAATGAAAATATCATGTAATAGACATCTGATGAAACCCAATGGTGGAAAATCCACAGCTGAGAGGATAGCTCTTTCCGATATACCGAAAAACGAATAACCTATGATTACACAACGCTGCTGGGGTGGGATAACTTTTGTTTACTGCCTAGGTTGACGTTTACTGCCTAGGTTGACGTTTACTGCCCAGGTTGACGTGTACTGCCCAGGTTGACGTTTACTGCCCAGGTTGACGTTTACTGCCCAGGTTGACGTTTACTGCCCAGGTTGACGTTTACTGCCCAGGTTGACGTTTACTGCCCAGGTTGATGTTTACTGCCCAGGTTGAAGTCACTGCCCAGGTTGATGTTTACTGCCCAGGTTGACGTTTACTGCCCAGGTTGAAGTTACTGCCTTGGTTGACGTTTACTGCCCAGGTTGAAGTTACTGCCTTGGTTGACGTTTACTGCCGAGGTTGACGTTTACCGCCCAGGTTGACGTTTACTGCCCAGGTTGAAGTTACTGCCCAGGTTGACGTTTACTGCCCAGGTTGAAGTTACTGCCCAGGTTGACGTTTACTGCCCAGGTTGACGTTTACTACCCAGGTTGACATTCAGAGACATTCGGCTTTTTTCGGTATTAGCCAACAATTGAAGGTATATAGGAATAGGGAAACCACGTACCGATGGGAATAAGTACGCCTTGGTCAGTAATTTGTCCAAGCCTTACCTCGTAATTTGACTTATTCCCACCAGAACATAGTTTCCCTCTGTCTTTAGTGGCATTGACTACTATTGATCATACCAAAGCTTACACGGGAATAGGGGGAAACTATGTTCCCGTGAGTTACGAGGTGAGGACCGGAGAAATTACTGCCCAAGGCGTCATTATTTCTGATATATTTGATATAATAACAGAGCAGTAATTTATCCGGTCCTCACTAAGTAACTTTGACTTTCTCTTGCCGGTACTGGGTTTTCCTATTCCTGTACACTTTCAATTATCGATTAAAAATTGTTATTTCTTTACCTGCAATAGCCCAAGAATAATGGCCACCCTTATCAAGTAACTGCAACAGGTATGTTTCCATCCTGACGCTCTTTTTATCAGCCTGAGATGAAAACGTCAGCCCGGGACAAAAACGTCAGCCTCTCTACATAGGTCATATTTTCTGCACCCCCAGCAGTGGTATGTAACTATAGAGTATTCGGAAATGGGTATATAGGAATTAGTAGAAACCAAACGAGAGTTAGCCTTGTCAATGTTTATGCCACGATGGGCAGGTTGTGTATTACTACACGAGGCGTTAGCCGAGTGTAGTGAGTAGCAGACCTGACCAGAGTGGCATGGACAATGACAAGTCTAACTTGAGTTCGGTTTCGTATTTATCCTACCCCATCTCACCGATATACAGAGAAAATTTTGTAATTATCCTTGTTAGTTTCGTGTTGACACTAATTGGAGGATGGCCACATTTATCAATGCTGCCGGATCTACTTTCGTTATCTCTTCCCTGATTGGTCCGGGGTTTTTTTTTCACCTCGGTGCATAAATTACACTTTATTCAACGCTCTGTCAAATACATTGAGTCAATGTTAAACCTATGGCGTTTTTTATTAGGGGTAGGATAAAGTACCATATTTTGATACCAATAAAAATCTAACAAACACAAAGATACAATTGAATTACATGTACTAAAATCCACATCATAGGTATTTCATTATCATACCTTGTTGTAGTACTAAGATAGAAATTGATGAGTGCTTGGTCTGTGTCCTCGTTTGCCATCGAGTTTGGAGTGTGCAGTAATATGAACGAGGCGATAGCAAATTGAATATTCTGAAGCACTCCAAACGAGATGGCGAATGGGGACACAGACCAAGCATGAACATGTTCCGGATTTTTATCTTAGCCTGGAAATATTGATGTGTTTACCACCTGTTGAGTATGAGTCACCATACTCGCTAGACTGTTGAGTACGAGTTCCTATTGTTAAGCCTATGGACGTTTATACCAGGCTAGATTAAATAATGTCCTCTACTTTCCTAATTTGTAGGAAACTGTAATCTTTATTTCGATGTTCCACTCTTAATAGTCCGTCTGCACCCTGGGGCGTGCGATGATGGGAACTGATTAAGAACCGGTAATTTCGGTTGGGGAGTTTTGGACACCCTCCTACATCATTAGATACCCCCCGTCCAACTACCATGCATTCGTGTTAGAGATGATGATATAATACAGCAATGATTATTAAAACTAAAGATAGGGTGTGGTTCACGATATTCCTAAATACCTATGGCTGTTCACTCTATGCTTACACCACGTTCTGGGGGGTGGAGTAACTTGGGGGGTGGACCCAAGAGGTAGCCCTGAGAATATACAAAGTAGTAATTAGACCACTATTGGAGTATTGCAGTTACTTGATTGATGGGGGTAACAAAAAAGACATTGATACACTTCAGAGAACTCAAAATAGAGCTTTAGGACAATCCTACAGAGTCCTCTGCGCCACAGACAACGAACTGACGACATTCATACAAAACTTAAATGCGATTATCTAGACACAAGGAGGAAGCTCCAACTACTAACACTTATGTTCAAGCGCTCTAAAATTCCGGACAATGTGAAGTCACACGAGGCTCTACAAAAGTAAAGCTCAAGTGCAAGAGAGCAAGAACAAGTCGCTTCCAAAAATCACCGTTATACAGAGGTATCCAGTTATGGGATAGATTGAGTGAACACACTCAGTGTTTGAGTACGGTCAAAGAGTTTAAGTGTGCCACAAAATCACAAATGTCCATATACGATTGGTAATTGGCTAATGTGTGGTTCAAAGGGTTTCCCACTTGGTACACATGTCATCACTGTCATCCCTTTAAATATGTACATTTACTCCTTCATATCCGATTTACACCGTTGTTTTCGCATTTGACGGTATGCGAAACAGCCTCGGTGGAAGACCTCCTAATGAGTAGAACTGACCTGTACTACTGTTATTCCTATATGCCTATGGCCGTAAACTCTGTGCTTACACCACGTTCTAGGGGGTGGAGTAACTATCTGATACTACCCAAGGTTGCCGTATACTACCCAAGGTTGCCGTATACTACCCAAGGTTGACATTTAGACCAATCAGATTGTCTCTTACAAAATTCATATGAAAACGCAGTGGGGAGTAAACATAAAGTGTCAAGTTACTCGATAAGGTTGGATCTGGCTTCAGGTTTGATGGTGGATGAGCAAATGACGCTAATTATCGTTATTAAACCACATTTGAAGGTATATAGGAATAGGGAAACCAAGTACCAGTGAAAGGAGTTTCACCGGAACATAGTTTCCCTCTATTATCCTACCCTAATATAAAATCCCATAGGCTTAACATTGAGTTTCCGTATGCCACGCTGACTGGCATACAGAGTTGTATATGCCACTAGTGGCATACAGAATTTTTATCATGTAATATCCAAAGATCGAGGAGACAGGGTAGGATAAAATCAAAACCTGATTCGTTTTAATCGTGGCCACCGCATTCCACTCCTGGAGTTTTGGCTCCGGACTTCATTTGGCTTCGCCTCATGACGCTATGCCAAACTCCAGTCGTGGCATACGGTAGCCAAGATTAAAACTCATCCAGTTTTACGATGCTACCCACATTCATTTATTTCTGCTTTCCTTTTTTTCTTTTCTTATTGAGCCATATTTCTATATACGTGGTTCTTCTGATGGTTCCAATATAACTATAATCAAGAACGAGTGGGGGCTGTTGAATAAATCACGAATGGCAACCGAATTTTTGAATTGTCTTTGGGGACATAATGTTGTATAAAATAATGTATTGTAAGCATAAGATGTTTAGATAATAAAAGTAACCTGAAGATTTTACAAGGTGTTGTATACAAATACGTTCATATGTTCAATTTCTTCTATCTTGTCATACAAAACTGAATGGAAAAATCGTCCAGGATGTCGTTTATAAAATGTTTTATACAAATATGTTCATTTGCAAATATGTCTTGTCATACAGTTCTGAATAGAAAAAAAATCACCCAAGATGTCGTTTACCGTTGGAGTTATCGTGCCGTTCAGACCAGCACCAGAAACGAACGAACTTTATCCTACCCCTAATAAAAAACTCCATAGGCTTAAAATTGGGTCACTGTATTTGGTCTGGAGTTCAGAAAAATGAAAAATATCGCTCTAGTGGGATACACTTGACAAATGACGTCATTTGTTAATGTAGAAGTAACTTAGACGGGCAGGGTAGGATAAATTCTAAACCAAACTCGAGTTAGTCGTGTCATTGTTTAACTCTTGTTTGGTTTCCCCATATTATTCAACAGTCCCGGCCCTTAGATTGTGAAGAAATACTGTGTCTAACAAAAGTCATCATTTCAAACAGTAGAACAAGGACACAAGCCGAGTGGCAATGTACATTACCCCTTACCCGCAACACAAAGTGGAAGACAGATATGGGCGAATAAAATTTATTTGAATTTTATAAGGTCCATATAAAGTAAGATATTAAATATGATACAATATCTTATGGAAGAGGATATACATATGTAGATATGATATATGAAGAAGACATATTTGTAAATATGATGGATACATATTTTGAAGATATGTATAAGATATACATAAGGCAGATGTGATGCCTGTATAAAAGGTATTACATATGTGGTATGTATTACAGGAGTACATGTGTATAATGTATAATAGTATTATGTAATACGTATATATGGTTATACAATGTGTATAAAACGCCCTACGGGAGTAGGAAGAAAGGTGAGGGTGGGTGGGAGAAAAAAGGTTGTAGGTGTGAGCGGAGTGAAGCGCAGGAACAGAATGAGAGAGAGCGTGGGGGCGTGCTTCGCCACGTGACCTATTAGTTCACGTGACTCGCACGCGGGGGCGCGCAGGGTGCGCTAGTAGGGAGGGAGTGCGCTAGGTGGTGCAATGACCGCTCCTGACCCTACGGGCCATGAGCTACCCATTACCCCTTACCCGCAACACAAAGTGGAAGACAGATATGGGCGAATAAAATTTATTTGAATTTTATAAGGTCCATATAAAGTAAGATATTAAATATGATACAATATCTTATGGAAGAGGATATACATATGTAGATATGATATATGAAGAAGACATATTTGTAAATATGATGGATACATATTTTGAAGATATGTATAAGATATACATAAGGCAGATGTGATGCCTGTATAAAAGGTATTACATATGTGGTATGTATTACAGGAGTACATGTGTATAATGTATAATAGTATTATGTAATACGTATATATGGTTATACAATGTGTATAAAACGCCAAAAATGTCCATGAAGAGTTTGTGGAGAGGAGGGTGGGAGAAAATGATGCTCACTCGTTAATTGACTTGAGGAGGGAATCATTCACCCGATTGGCATCCGAGGTGCGGATGTAGCTTCTGTGGGCGTTGGAGCGCCACCCCCCATACCTCTGTATATCCAGTTCAGGGACTCCGGTCTGGAAGGCCTGCGTCGCCGCGGCCTTTCGCAGGCTGTGCAGGGTATATGTCCTTAATGGTATCCCTGCCAGCGCGATGAGACGGTCCCACTCTTTAGCGAGACATCGAGTCGTGATGGGGGAGCGATCCTCGTTCATGAGGAAGGGCTCGCGGTCGTTGGTCGTAGGAACGGCCGCGATCATCGCTCTCACTGCCCGCAGCGGGCACGACATCCGGTCCGGGGAGGGCTGCAGAGATACGCGTTTCTCTTCTCCAACACACTGGAGGTTCTTTGCAGCCTTGATCCTCACGTCGACGTGAGTAGAAGTGACCCTCACGTCTCCTCGTGTGAGATGCCGGACCGGATCGAAGCTTTTTGACGGTTGGCGGCGCGACTTCGCTCTGCCGCAGGGCCGCGAAGAACATGAGGAGGCACGCCGCTCTGGTTGACCGGTCGAGGGGCGTGGCCGTGAGACCGCCGAGGACGCCTCTGAGGGCCTCCATAGGTATAGAAGGCTTCACGTTTGGCTGGTAGGCCTTGTCCCTCTTCATTGCGTCCAGTGCCCGCTTGACGCGGGCGTCCTCCGTTGCCGCGATGTTCCCTCCCGACAGCCGTAGGTGCGACCGTAGGTGAGACAGATGGTTGGCTACGGTCGCTGGTGAGGGGGCGTGGTCTCGGACGTACTCCAGGTACGCGGTGAGTAGGCTGACGGTCGGCTGCTGGGGGTCCACGCCCATCCTCCGGCAGAACGCCAGGTATGTAGTTACTGCGCTTCGCTGGTTGGCGACCGTGCCGGGGGCACGCGCCGCGGCCTGCCGCGCAGATGCCCTCTGTTGGAGACAGCGTAGCGCCGGATCTGCAGTAAAGCCGGAGGATAGGCACAAATGAGGCGTGGTTACATGGAGCGACAGCTCTGAGGTTAAGAGAGGACATGTAAAAAGCAGCTTTAGAATAGTCACTGGAGGTGAGGTGCGACCGGCTGAGGGCATCCGCGACCGAGTTGAGGATCCCCGGGATGTGCGTGTATACCAGCTCGACCTGGAGCCTCGCTTGTACCATCCAGGCTTGGCGGGCACACTCCGCCAGCACCTTGTTCCGTGCCCGCCCCGATGTTAGTGCCTGGACGGTTCCCATGTTGTCGCAGAAGACCTCAACCCGCGTCCCCCGGTCCCGGTCGGTCAGGAACGTGTTGAGGGCGTATATCGTGTTGAGGGCTTCCAGTTCCGATATGCAATTCACCGGGTCGGCAACCGGGCACACCTGGGCAGAGTAGGCCAGGCGGCCGTCGGTGCCCCCGACCCCGGTGAGGCATGCGTCAACAGTGATGCATTTCGTCGGGGGGCCCCTGGGAATCAAGGCACGCCCGTTCCAACCCTCCGCAAACCTAGAGAACCAGTCGAGGTCCTGCCGCATGTCCGAGGAGATGTTTAGGTAAAACCCGGACATTCCACGCAGTGCCTCCAGTAGCTTGCTTACGAAGGGTCTTGCCGGGCGGATGCACTTCGCCACGTGGAGGATTTTTCCCAGCACCGACTGGAGTTGTCGCTTGGTTAGCGAGCGTTTCCGTGCGACGGCCGCGACGTGCTGGCGGACGTCCTGGAGTTTGTCCTCGGGCACCGACAGAGTCATGTTTCGTGCGTCGATGTTGATGCCCAGCCAACGGACGACCTGCAACGGTTCTTGTGCTTTCTCCCGGGCCTCGGGCAGCCCTAGCTCGCGGAAGAGCTCCCTAGCGGTCGCGAAGTCGGCGGCGGCTTTCTCCTTTGACGGCGATAGCAGGATCAGGTCGTCGAGGTACATGGCCGCCTCCACCCCCTTTCCGGAGAGGATCTCCACTATCGTATCTGCAACACACTGCATGTGATACGAGGACGCGCGGGCACCGAACGGCATCGCCGTATCGCAGTAGTACCCGCCGTCCCACGCGAAACACAAGAGGGGCCAGTCGAGGGGGTCACACCGGAAATTTTTATATGCCCTCGCGATGTCGATGGAGGCCATGTAGCTCGAGGGACCCGATCGCAGGAGACGGGAGACGAAACCGTCGATGGTGGGGAGAGTGTGCTCCCTCTCCTCCCCGTACACCGAGTTCTTCCTCATGTAGGCGTTGACGCTCCGATCCCGGGGGAAGGTCATATCCGTTATCACCCGCCGGGCCTCGGAGTCCCGTTTCTCCCGCGACATCAACGGAGAGACGTGGCACCACGGAGTGAACGGGGCCTCGGCGAACGGCCCGAGCAGATTTGAGAAGGAGAGCTCCTTAGTGATAAACTTGCCTACCTCCGTGGGAAAAGCCGTCGCGCTGGGATGATTTGGGACCCCCTGGGTATCGGTCGCGGGTCCCAGGTATCCGAGGGGGAATCCATAACGTATGAACCCCAGCAGCTCCCGCTTCCCATCCATCGCCGTTAGGTACTTCTCCCACGCCCGTAGCCGTAAGTCCGTGGGTAGAGTTATCTTGCTACACATGGCGTTTGGGAGCCCGGTTGCCCGCACGGCCCGGTATATGTGGTGGAGCGTTGTCGTCCATCTCCGGCCACTGCTTGCGGCGATGTAACATAAAGGCCTCCGGGTCCGTACGAGTCCCGGCGGTCACGATGCCCGTGCGGCAGATCTCCTCCAGTGCCTTGAAGTCCAATGTGCTGGGGTCTGCCGTGCCGCTGGGGCCGGCCACGCTGTCGGAGGGTGGACCCGGGTGGCCGACGCCCACCGGGCCGGCCACGTGGGGTACCGTGTTGTTGTTGTTGTTGTTATTGCCGACCGCCCCCTCCTCACGTGGTGTGGCGGCCGCAGTCGCTATGGCGTCACGTGTCCCCCGCCCCCCGTCCACCCCACGTGTTGCGGGTGCTCCAGAGGGGGGTGTATCCGGGCAGGAGCGACTGACCACCTCGGCCCACGTGGCTGGCGGCCGTTTCCTGTCCGGTGTAGTTACACGGGTTACCGGTCGTGTGATCTCACGTGTGCCGCATCCGGTGTCCGCAGGCGTCCGGGGCTTGCCTACACGTGAGCATCCTGTGTTGGGGTGCGCTCCGATCACTCGCGGGGCGCACCGTGCCCGTTTTTTGCCGCCGGCTGACCGCCGTGTTGGTACAGGGCATCCGGTCCGGGGTCGGCCGCCCTCAACGTGTATCCGGCCTGTGGGGTGTACGCCACCTGGCCCGCCCGCCGTGCTGCTGGGGGTTGGGGGGCTTGCTGACTGTCGTACCCCATGGTGTAACCCAACTTGCGGTTACAGGCATGGAGCGAATGCCCGCACTGCTTTCCCACCGAATCGCAATACGAGCATATGTGCACCCATTTGATGGGCCTGTCCTCGTGCCCGCTCCTGTGGCGACACCCCCGGTCCGAATTGAATTGCCTACACGGCAATTCCCTCGAGCGCGACTTGCTTCCGCTATCCGCTCCCCCGGTCTGAGTCCCGGCCGTCATCGCGAGTCGGACCCGCTCTTCCTGTATGAGCGCGTAGTCCGACCAGCTCATCCTCCCGGTCTCGACCTGATCGAAGATGAATTGACTCCATCGTCTCACGCCGGCCCACGGCCGGGACTGCGCATCGATGGAGACCTGATGAAGATGTTTACTCATGTGGTCCCTGTCCTCGGGCTCTACGGCTCTGTGGTCTCCCAGTAGTCCCAGGAACGCGCTCACGTATTCCATGGGTCCCAGGGACCCCCTCACCTCCAGTTTCTGCGCAAGGGTATAGACCCCCTCACGGTCGATAAACATATACGGCTTGCTGGTAAGCCTTGCGATATTTAAATCAGAATGCAGCTTACCCGCCGTCCTATCGTGTTTTATCGCCTCCCGGTTGAGCTCGCGCTGGATGTACGAGTCCGCCCCGTACCTCTCCCGTAGTTGTCTCGGCGCGGGCAAAACACGTGCCGCCTGGTCCTCGGCCCAGTCCTGTGTCCGTCTCTCAGCGGCAGATTGAGCGGTCGGCGGTCGAGACGCTGCCTCCGGTGCCCTCTGCTCGGCTAGGCGGTTGATGGCGGCCAGGACACCGCTGATCTGGGTCTTCACGTCCTCTTTCATAGCCGCGAGGCCGACCTCCACGGCCACGAGACGGGTGGTTTTCACGCTCCCGACCTCCGAGGCCGATTCCACGTGGTCCTCAGAAGGCCGCATGGTCGAATCCGTAGACTCCTCCTGAGCCTGGGACGTGCTCGGTCCAGCTCGCGTTTTCGGCATTTCACGTGAACCTGTCTTCCTGCTAACCCGTACTTTTAAACTCTTGCCCTTACGGCCTCGGACCGATACCCGTGGAGTATGCGGTGCCGCGAACAGCATAGAGCCAAGGAGAAAAAAGGTTGTAGGTGTGAGCGGAGTGAAGCGCAGGAACAGAATGAGAGAGAGCGTGGGGGCGTGCTTCGCCACGTGACCTATTAGTTCACGTGACTCGCACGCGGGGGCGCGCAGGGTGCGCTAGTAGGGAGGGAGTGCGCTAGGTGGTGCAATGACCGCTCCTGACCCTACGGGCCATGAGCTACCAATTAGAGCGGAATGGGGGGGGGGGGAAACAAGCACAACTTAATTAATTACCATAAAGTGGAATAACCATTAAGTGGAATTCACACGGGAAATGGGACCCAATAATTTAGATAAAGAGATTGCGTTCAACGTTAACTATCCGCACTTATTTAAAGACAAATGCTGGTAGTTGGGTGATTTCTAAATTCCACTGATTTTTTTAAAAATAATTCTTGATGATATAAGTTTCATATATCAGCATGTCACCATGCTAACTTCTATGGGAAGGCCATCTGAAAAGATAGGTGCTTAGGGGCCATCCATAAAGTATGTACGCAGCAAGGGGGGTGGGGGGGGGTAGACCAAATGCGTACAAAAGCGTACAGAGGGGGGAGGGAGGTTGAAGGCTGGATTATCCATACACATGTATACGTAATTTCAATGAAAATGGCTTGCATAAGTGTGTAGATGTGTGTTTAGGGGTGTATGTGTGCTTATATATAAGCACACAAGTCTTGTCTAGTTCACTTAAACGTCGAACGGATGACTCCGGACATTTAGGGCACTCCTTCGAAGAACGTCCATCATATTTGTGTTGGCACACCTGGCAAACCACAAATGCCAGTAACAAAGCCAATAGTGAGCGCATAGTGGTGGCACGTCTGCACGGAAAAAATTTCTCAGGTGAATGGCACCTTGATACGGTGTTGGTGCCGCACCTGTCCGGTTGGCGCCACCTGACCAACTTGGTACTTGGGTATTCCACAGGTGACGCTAGTATATGTTTATAGACACATACATCTGTGTGTTGGTTCTGATCCATATATATATATGCATATATATATTTATACATTTATATATATATATACATATATATATAAACATATATATATACATATATATATATACATATATATATATATATATATATATATATATATATATATATGTATATTACCCCTCACCATACTGCCTCTCACCATATTGGCTCTCATCTTACTGTCCCTCAAAGAAACTGTCCCTCAACCTTACTGCTCATTCACAATACTGCCCCTGAATCAAATTGCATCAAACCATACTGCCCCTGAACCATACTGCCCCTCACACGTACTGTCGTTCAACCATACTGCCCTTAACTATGCCACCTCTCGCCCATACCATCCCTTGACCATGCTGCTCCTCACCATACCACCCCTTGACCATACTGCCCCTCACCACAAATGCTCCTGAATCATATTGCCCCTCCACATCACTGCCCCTCTACCATACTGCCCCTCCACCATACTGCCCCTTAACAATACTGCCCATCACCATACTGTCCCTCAACAATACTGCCCCTTAACCGCACTGCCCCTCAATCATACTTCCCTTAGACCATACTGCCCCTCACCATAGTGCCCCTCCACCATACTGCCCCTCAACCATACTGCCCCTAAATCACGCTGTTGCTAACACGACCACACTAAAGAGAGTTGGGTCTTGTGCATTCGAGTTGTGCGCTTTTGGAGTCTGATACCGTTTCCTTTATTACTATATACCCATGCCGTATATATACTGTAAATATGCACCGTTTCGGCATATGACATAAAAATACTGTACGGACCATTGGTCCGTACACTAGAATACGGACCACCTTGCCATACACGTTTATTAAGAAATTGGTTGTTAAGCCGAATGAAATTGATTTTTTTTTTAATTCCGGGGATTTAGTAAATATGTAACGTTAAACCATGCTTGTACAAGTCACAGAACTCGATGATGATTAACTGTTTGTACGGAACTCAGCATAAATGCCTCGGTCCATCCAAACTGTAAATTACCATCTCGTTCTGTGAATTGTATAGCATGGTCAGGACGTTCAAAATAATTCCCATTGGTCAAATTCATTAATTCATGTTCCGATTGGTTCAACTTGTTGTCGAGTGAACTCGGTGTTATCACTGCACAAAACTAACCACTTTATATATGTATACACCCGGCATATATAGGTATACTTTTGCGTATACAAGGTCGTTATATTCCCTGTGTGTATATGCCTTATCTGTAGGCGCCTGATTCATATATATATGCTTGACTCATATATACGCCTGATTCTGTTGTATTTACACCACTGTGCAATAGTTCCGATGTCTGCCACCTGGGGACACTACTGGTAGAATATTTCATTTGCCATTAACCATCCAAGTCTCTTGCACTCTTGCGCTTGTTCGAAATTGTGTTATCCTGTGTAGTTTTAATAACTAACATCATATGGAGTGAAACACATGAATGTTGGTAGCAGAATGTAAAACAGAGGGAAGCTTCTAGAGCACCCGTCTGTATAAGGGTATGACTGGTCACGTGACCAGCTGATGTAAGCATTGGAGGAGTACACCTTCGCTGCAGCTGCCAGAGGCAGTACTGAGGTGCGAGGAGTAAGAGCTAGCTGAGCAAAAGACTTGCTCCCGCTGGAGTAAGTTAGGCTCCGGAGGTTTCATCCCCTGAGGAGTGAAGTCGCCTACTATAGACATTCAATGTGTGGACTCTCGGTGCTGTGAGTGAACAACTGTAAGAATGATATGCTTAGGAAGACTGAAGGAAACAGAACATTTGTGAACATTGAGCTAAAGGTTTATCATAGGGTTGGTACAACATAGTCAACGAGACTATAACATCGCATTGGATAATACTGCCTGTAATTGTATTACACAGATTGCTCTCAGGAGATTAAAGTGATTAACTTGACTTGCAGTGTTCGCCTTTCCTCCTCTCAGGTCATCAAGATGTGAGGCCACCGTGTCTCGGTGACTCCGCTAAGTAGGTGTTTCTACGCCTAAATTAGTCTACAGATGCAGGATGACAGAAGAAGTTAAGATAATGAACTAGCTATCCAAACAACTACTAAAGGGTCATTAATTATACCCCAACTACGGTGCATTGTATTATATGAAAATTGCAATATTATATTACCAATTTATTTTTTTAAAACCCTTATAAAACCTGATTGAGTATAAATTGATGAATTACCCATAGTAAACCCTGCATCATGTTGGTGTTTTCACTATTTTTCTAATAAATATTATTTTCAAACACCATTTTTATGTGTGGACACTCAGGCCTACTATATAATGATCCTGTTCAGAATTGTAGTTGAATCCGGATATCATTGTTTGAAATCTTTTTCCTCTCAAGAGGATTGACATTTGGGGCTGCAAGGTCCAGTGTGTCCATCAGGGTCCCTGTGGGGTCCCTTTCTTGTTTAGAACGACACACAACACTCAGAGAAGAACAATGGATCTAATTGGCACGGAGGCTTTCCCGCCGCTCTTTGTCTGGATTTTCAGCCACTGAAAAGCCCCGAAATCGATCACATGATCGAACTAACCAATAATGGTCTAACTCTGTGAAGGGATTCAGAAGTAATGAATATTAATTAACCCCGTGGCGCCTAGCTTGAAGCGTCAGGTCAGTCACTTGCTCAATAGTCGCGGTAGCAGCCTCGTCTCACACTGTGAATCCGGATATCATCTTACCCCAGCCTACCTCCTTCCCAAACCCGCTGCCCCCCCCCCCCCCCCACCCCGCTGGGGTTGCGGGGGTCAGCCCAGGGGTACCGGGGGTAGCCGAGCGAATCCTGTACGAGGACTTCTTCCGTGTTGGTTGGGAGAGTGTAGGGAATCGGGTATAGACCTGTGGCTGTATGAACTACATATATTATCTTAGCCTGGTATTAACGTCCATAGGCTTAGCATTATGAACTCGTTCTCAACAGACTTGCGAGAATGGTAACTCGTTCTCAACGGGTGATAAAGAGATGAATATTTCCAGGCTAAGATAAAATCAGAAAGATATTCGTACATGGTCTGAGTCCCTGTTCACCATCTCGTTTGGTGCGCTTCAGAATATTCACTCGGCTATCGCCTCGTTCATCTTACTGAGCACTCCAAACTCGATGGGGAACGAGGATAAAGACCAAACACTCATCAGTTTCCTTCTAACTACCCGCTCCTACCCATGGTGTATTTATACCCGTACGCCACACTGTGACATACGGGGTATGTGATCACGTGACCAGGTAATATTTCTCCTTTTTTTAGGTATATAATAATACGAAAACAGGCTGACTGTCTTTGTACGTCAGAATACTTGGTAAAATTGTTGATCACATACATCCCTCTACCTACGGCATCGGGATGTATATGATCAACAATTTCACCGCGAATTTTTAACGTACGAAGATAGTAAGCCAGTTTCCATATAAATCTACATACCATGCACACCACCAGGGAGCGGAGGGAGGTACCTTTTTTTTATTATCAGTATACATATACGCCAAGCGTATATAAAATGTATACACCCGGCGTATACATGTTGCGCAGAGGATATTTCCTCTCGTATACGCCTGGCGTGAAATACAGCCAAGACGCGTCCGTATTCAAAAGGAAACAGTCTTGTATACGCCTCATCCGCTGGCGCGAAATATAGACATATTTATGTATCTATGAAAATATGTCAATATACGGTCGATACATGCACTTCCGCGATGGTGCATATAGGAACTAGGAGCATACATTATTTCCATTCATAATGGAAGAGCGTGGTATACCAAAATATCATAGAATAAAAGTAAGAGAATATCAATATTTGGTATATTTCTTTTGAGATGTTTGTCATTTTCTGGCTAACGTTTTTGATTTTGACTTGTGCCTGGTCTAGCATACCACAGATCACATTCAACTTTTCTTGGTTGTGACTGAATTTGTCATTTAGGGTCTTGGTCAAATGCCCTACTTCTCTTGCTAATAGGTCAGCTATGCCACTCAGTTTGCTCTTTGATAGCCCCTTAGCGCTTGATGCACTCAAGTTTGTTTTGCTTGAAGGTACTTCATTTGGAGTACTAGTGCCCTTGGTAATCCTCTTACTAACATATTTGTCATCTGTTTTCCTTCTACTTCTAAGAGTTCATTTGACATCTTGAGATAGGGTATCATCTGGAACATTCATATATTGGCACAATTATCTTAGTCCATTGATATCTGATTTCTGTTGATTTGCTACACCACAATGCACACACATTCCCATGGTCACTCAGCCATGAAAGTTCTATTTAAAGGAACTAAGTCAGTAGTGAGGCAGGGATATGGGATACAGGGATACTGGCCACCTGATCCTTTTACCAGGCCTTTATAGTTGGTGCATGGATAGTGAAGTGTTAGATTCTCTGCAGTAAGCTGAAAGTCTGTGTAAGCATTCTATCCTCTAGATGACGTATATAAGCGCGATTTCCCACGCCCAATAAAATCAGGGGGCTGTTTTACTAGTCGAGGGGTCAAAGCGAGAGAGCGAAAGAGGAAATTATACAACAAATGAGTAAGGGATTGGTGGAATGGTAAGGAGCAGAGGTGAGGATTCCATGCTGACTGCTCAACCTATAACACACTGCACGTTTGGAGTTATAAAAGCACATTTTAATGTGTCTCAGGCGAATTTTCTCAGGATGTCGACCAACGCAGCAGGGTTGATGGGGGTGGTGGTCATTAGTGGGAATTAATCGTAAGCAACAGCCAATCTGGGCCCTTAAGACCAAGACACTTTTTGGTGATACAAAATAGGCGCTGTCCTATAGACAGTGTCGTAGCCTGCGGCCTAAGATCAGAGCTCAAAGTGTCGGGTGCTAACGACAAGTATAGAACTGTCTTAGGTTCTGTAACATATCACTGTGCGTATATAGAGGATTTTTCCGCTTCGTAACGGAATTAAGTCATGAAATTTTAATACAGTAAGGGATACATATAACCTATAATCGTTCCAAATATGAAATAGGTCGGCCGTAGCTGTATGAAGATATCGGTGTTTGAATTTTTCACTCCCTCCGTGGTTAGCGTTGGTCGCTGTTCTTTTCACTCCCTCTGTATTGCGGCTGTTCTTTTTGTCTCCCCCCGGTGGCCGGCAGGAAGTGCTCGTAATGGTAGGGGTACACTGGCCACCAGAGCAGTATTTGCTATGACAAAATTCAAACGCGGACATCTTCGGAACGGTGTGACCGATTTTCTTCATATCTGGTACGATTATAGGTTATATCTATACCTTACTTGTGTTAAAATTCCATTGCTTAATTCTCACCAGAAGTGAAGTTGCGCATTCGGTACATGTCCAAAGTTGTCTTAGGCCTATGACACATGTGGCGTCATTTTTCGCTTGGGTGCGCACCGATTGTCGTGACTATAGCACCCATTTGAGCTCTCTACATGTCATAGTCCCACACCATTTGTCATTGGTTCCACGATCATAGCTATCTAGCACACTGCCGCATCGACGATGTCACCAATAACGATTGTTGTGACTAAAAAACAAGGCCCAAGACTGACCAGTTCTGTTCCAGTCTGTCGCACATGCCAAGGAGGGCCGCTCATGTCACTAACAACTCAGGTGTCAGTGTCATGTGGCCAGACTGGGAACAAGAGTGAGCGATAATGAGGGTAGTTATGCCATTCACTACCTGGGTGCCATGCGGTCAACATCAAGACAGGGAGGGAGCTACTACAAAATGGCAACTGTCTTAATGCAGTCCTTTTTGTACTAATTAATACAGACATTTTAGATGACTAATCTCTTTGTATTGAAATCAATATAATTGTTTATGATAGGGATGTAGATGTCAGAACTTTCCACTTGGGTAGTATGCAGGGTCACTTTGGTACTAAAAATTATGAGCAATTTAGATGACTTTATCTCTTCGCATAGGAATCTATATAATTGGTCCCGATAGGGATGTATATACTGGACTTTACAATAAAACATTTCTAAACTTATCAATTTCCTATGTATTTTGCAGGCCCAGCCCAGCAGGGCACAGACCCATTTTTCTCCTGCTCCTGCCTGTGGCTACAGAGAGTGGTGAGTAAAGATAAAGCCCATCCCAATGGTTGATGGAAATGGCAGAGATCTTTTGAATTTTCATTTACGTCTGTCGGTGGAATAAAGAAATTGTTGAGGGTGTATTGCATTGGCCCATTTCCATTGGGGGTGGGGAGTTAGAGCACAGGACTTGTAACCCCAAGGTTGTAAGACTTTGTGGGTTCGAGTCTCACCCCCAGCAGTGGTAGATTTACTGCTATAACAAAGGCCATCCTTCTCATACCATGTCTATGTGGTGTGGGAAGTAAAAGAACTCTCACCTCGGTAAATGTGAAGGGGTGATATTTTTACCTGAATTCCTCACATAGATTCGATCACCACCCTTGGGGTGTAAAAGAACCTTGAGAAAGTCTGGAAAGGACCTATAATGGTTGACTGGAGGTAAAATCAAACCAAACAAACAAACAAACAAAAAACGTTTCCATTGGCCTAAAAAAACGGCGTAGATTTTATGAGTTCACCTAGTAGCCCATTTCCATTTTGCTTCAGCAGTGCTAAAGGTCCGTCGGTGATTCCTGACAACCACGACAAGGCTACGACAAGTTGTATAGGCTAAGTAAGGGTATTGTGCTGTCGCCCATGTGTGTATTTCGATATAAGAATTTCAGCTGGTAGGACAGCCTGGGACATATCTATATCGGAAATAAAGCAGACAAAATATGTCTTTCAAGAACCTAGCCAGTAAGATATATGATAGACTATCATGAGGACGAAGACCTCTAAACTAAGCTGGGTGTAAGGGAAATCCATTTGTATTTTTTATAAAACTGATAACGTGTTTAATATGTAAAATTATGATACTTGACTACAAAACAACTCATGTTATAGGGTGCTAAGAGTTTATTTTGTTCAATAAATATTACTGCCGCACTTGATTGTAAGCCTATGATATAACTCCAGGATAAATAAAAACCTAAAAAAAAAACGGAGGAAAAAAAAAAAAAAAAAAATTCCTATCAGCGCCTTATCGTCGCAGCCTTGTAGTGAGAAGGGGGGCTTTACGACAGCATTGTCGGGATGTGTCAGGAAGTGCACACTCCACCAAAATTAACTATCGTAGACCTCTGCGACATGCTCCCGACATGCAGTGACACTCTACGACAAAGGTCCAGTCGTAAGAAAATTCGAACATGTTCGATTTTGTCGTAACCTTATCGGAAGGTTCCCGACAAGCTTCCCAGTTGCAGCCTGTCCTGGCCTTTCCGTAGACTCTTCCGTCGGGAACTGGGGTCCACCAACCATGTCAAGGCTACAACAAGTCCTCCAATCGTAGGCCTGACGTGGACCTTTTCGGAATGCCATTGTCGTAGCCTTGTCGCGATTGGTGGACGCCCGCCTTTAAGGAGGCCTCGTCGTGGTTGGTGAACCCCAGTTCCCGACAAGAGTCTACGACAAGGCCACGACAAGGCCACGATCGGGCTGTGATTGGAAGCTTGTCGTGAGCCTTTCGTTTTTTTAATACCAAATATACTGTATGGAACTGCGGATAAGGTTTCAGTGACATACCTTCCATGTTTACGATAGTATCTTGTATATTCTAATGAAATTTGTCACAGTGTACTGAACCTATCAGTGATGCAAATAGTCGTTAGGTGGTGCCAAGTTGTGTAATGTAGAGATAAAAAATCATCTACCTGCATTGTGGAGTAATTGAAAATTGCTTATAATTTCTGGCCACTGGCGCCCCCTACTATGTATTCTTTTAACCTCTCACTGGGTCATGTGACTTCACATTCCTACAGTTTCTCAGACCTGCAAGACGTGTTTCAGCCTCCACACCCACCCACCCTTATTCTAATATAACTTTTATTGAGATAAAGCCATGTATTTTTTAGAGCGTGCTTGCACGCGCTATATATACATCATCTAGAGTTTAGAGGGGTCCATATAGACTTTCAGAGTACTTCATACAAATTATCCCTTCACTATCTGTGTGTATTCACTGTGGTATTGAGAACAGAGCAGAGAGCCAGTGTCCCAGTCTCTTAGAGGCGTGCCCAGCTGACCATGACCAATCACTCAATACCAAAATACCTCAAGACCCACTGGTGCTTGATTTGATTCGATCCTAGACTCAGGCAGTTGCAGAAATTGCAAGTTGACTGGGTGCAATTGGGTTACAGAAAACTATCCATAGGCTAAATCTAAAATATACCTTTTAATTGTTATTTATTTATAATAGCACGCTCATTCATCTAGGATGAACATACTATTTGCTCCTAGTATACTTTATACAACCGGTATTCACCGTTCTTATCTTTGTATATTCTATCATCATATTTGTTTTCTTATCCAAGTCTCTTACTAATATGTTCTTACTACCTAAACTTTTATTCCGTCTTACCAATAAAGACAAATGAATACTGTTGTATCGTGTCTCTTAACTGTAAAACATTTTACCTTTATTAATAAACTGTTTTAAGGACAGTCTAGTCTTTCTTCGTAATTATAGTTCTTTAATGCGGAGTGTTCTGTGTTATCGTAAAACTGGATGAGTTTTAATTTTGGCCACTGTATGCCACGACTGGAGTTTGGCATAGTGATTTCACGAGGCAAAGCCAAGTGAAGTCCAAAGCCAAAATTCCAGAAGTGGCATGAGGTGGCCATGATTAAAACGAATCAGGGACCTGTTTCACTAGTCTTGTGACATGTCTGTGACACCATACAGACATTGGGTTTGTCTAGTTTCATGACAACACAAGTAGCTGCCCTAAGGAAAAGACTCCAAACATAAGAATTGGACAAATCTAGACACATCATGGACTTGTTTCACTAGTTTTGTGACAAAAGTGTTAGACAGATATGAAAAGCGGCACCAACAGTGCAAGCAAGAACAGACAAAACAAAGTCTAATGTCTAGTTCTTATGAAACCGGACACACCATCTAGACGTCATCTAGACATGTCACACAACTAGTTAAAGAGGTCCCAGGTTTTGATTTTATCCTACCCTGTCTCCTAAATTTTGTAATATTACGTGATAAAAATTCTGTATGCCAGGCAGCGTGGCATACGGAAACTCAATGTTAAGCCTATGGGAGTTTATATTAGGGGTAGGATAATATTAAAGAAACCGATGAATGCTTGGTCTGTGTCCATATATGCCATCAAGGAAAGATCGCCTCGTTCATATCCCTGAGCACTCCAAACTGAGTTATCGGGGACACAAACCAATCATGAATATGTTTCGAACAACATGGCGTTGGCAGCGACTACTGAGTAAGTGATCTGTCCCATATTTGGTTGTCCTGCCGAGGCGGGGTGGCGTTGACATTGTGTTATAGAACATTGATTCTGGTTGGTTTACATGTATATTTTACCTTTGACCCGTGTGCTAATTGGTTTGACGTCGATCCTGGGTGGCGGGAACGGTTTTGTGGCCAATCCAAGCTGGGGTTTCATGTGTGTAATGAGTGTTTTTGCACTGTCATGTTCAGGTACCAGTGGGATTCGAACTGCCATCTAGTGTGTGAGGCTGGGGACTGGTCCCCTGCCTATGTACACTCCCCAAAGCAGCTTTCTGTCTGCTTTTTCAGGGGCTAGTTCCATAATCAGTCAAGTAGTGTTGAACTCGGCTGACGGCTCTCTCCTGTAGGAACGACTGCACTCAGTAGTTTCGATAGGGATATCTCTTCAGGCTTTTGCCAAAGCTCTTATTTATTACAGTTTTCATGAACATGTTCTGATTTTATCTTAGCCTCGATAAAGTTGTCTGTTTGTAACCCATTGAGTATGAGTTACCGTACTGGCATGCCTGTTGAGAAGGAGTTCCTAATGTTAAGCCTATTGATATTTATATCAGGCTAAGATAATGCTCAGCAAGCTTGCTTGATATTAATGCAAGTACTCCATTGTGACTCTCTCTGTCTCTCTCTTTCTCTCTCTCTCTGTCTCTGTCTCTTTCCCTCCTCTCTCTCTCCCCTCTCTGCCATCTCTCCCCCACTTGTCTTTCCCCCCTCTCTCTCTCCTCTCTCTTTCTCCCCTCTTTCTCTTATCTCTCCCCCACTTGTCTTTTCTCCCCTTCTCTCTCCTCTCTCTCTCCACTCTCTCTCAACTATCCCCCACTTGTCTTTCCCCACTCTCTCTCCTCTCTCTCTCCCCTCCCCTCTCTCCCATCTCTCCCCAAATTGTATTTCCCCTCTCTCACTCCTCTCTCCCCTCTTTTTCTCATTTCTCCCCACTTGCCTTTCCCCTCTCTCTCTCCTCTCTCTCTTCCCTCTCTCTCTCATGTCTCCCCCACTTGCCTTTCCCCTCTCTCTCTCTCCACTCTCTCTCCCCTCTTTCTCTCATGTCTCCCCAACTTGCCTTTCCCCTCTCTCTCTCTCCTCTCTCTCTCCCCTCTTTCTCCCATCTCTCCCCCACTTGTTTTCCCCTCTCTCTCTCCACTCTCTCTCCCCTCTTTCTCTCATCTCTCCACCACTTGCCTTTCCCCTCTCTCTCTCCTCTCTCTCTCCCCTCTTTCTCTCATGTCTCCCCCACTTGCCTTTCCCCTCTCTCTCTCCTCTCTCTCTTCCCTCTTTCTCTCATGTCTCCCCCACTTGCCTTTCCCCTCTCTCTCTCCTCTCTCTCTCCCCTCTTTCTCTCATGTCTCCCCCACTTGCCTTTTCCCTCTCTCTCTCCTCTCTCTTTTTGCAAGTTGACTGGATGCAATTGGGTTACAGAAAACTATCCATAGGCTAAATCTGAAATATACCTTTTAATTGTTATTCATTTATAATAGCACGCTCATTCATCTAGGATGAACATACTATTTGCTCCTAGTATACTTTATACAACTGGTATTCACCGTTCTTATCTTTGTATATTCTATCATCATATTTGTTTTCTTATCCATGTCTCTTACTAATATGTTCTTACTACCTAAACTTTTATTCCGTCTTACCCATAAAGACAAATGAATACTGTTGTATCGTGTCTCTTAACTGTAAAACAATTTACCTGTATTAATAAACTGTTTTAAGAGCAGTCTAGTCTTTCTTCGTAATTATAGTTCTTCAATGCGGAGTGTTCTGTGTTATCGTAAAACTGGATGAGTTTTAATTTTGGCCACTGTATGCCACGACTGGAGTTTGGCATAGTGATTTCACGAGGCAAAGCCAAGTGAAGTCCAAAGCCAGAATTCTAGAAGTGGCATGAGGTGGCCATGATTAAAACGAATCAGGGACCTGTTTCACTAGTCTTGTGACATGTCTGTGACACCATACAGACATTGGGTTTGTCTAGTTTCATGACAACACAAGTAGCTGCCCTTAGGAAAAGACTCCAAACATAAGAATTGGACAAATCTAGACACATCATGGACTTGTTTCACTAGTTTTGTGACAAAAGTGTTAGACAGATATGAAAAGCGGCACCAACAGTGCAAGCAAGAACAGACAAAACAAAGTCTAATGTCTAGTTCTTTTGAAACCGGACACACCATCTAGACGCCATCTAGACATGTCACACAACTAGTTAAAGAGGTCCCAGGTTTTGATTTTATCCTACCCTGTCTCCTAAATTTTGTAATATTACGTGATAAAAATTCTGTATGCCAGGCAGCGTGGCATACGGAAACTCAATGTTAAGCCTATGGGAGTTTATATTAGGGGTAGGATAATATTAAAGAAACCGATGAATGCTTGGTCTGTGTCCATATATGCCATCAAGGAAAGATCGCCTCGTTCATATCCCTGAGCACTCCAAACTGAGTTATCGGGGACACAAACCAATCATGAATATGTTTCGAACAACATGGCGTTGGCAGCGACTACTGAGTAAGTGATCTGTCCCATATTTGGTTGTCCTGCCGAGGCGGGGTGGCGTTGACATTGTGTTATAGAACATTGATTCTGGTTGGTTTACATGTATATTTTACCTTTGACCCGTGTGCTAATTGGTTTGACGTCGATCCTGGGTGGCGGGAACGGTTTTGTGGCCAATCCAAGCTGGGGTTTCATGTGTGTAATGAGTGTTTTTGCACTGTCATGTTCAGGTACCAGTGGGATTCGAACTGCCATCTAGTGTGTGAGGCTGGGGACTGGTCCCCTGCCTATATACACTCCCCAAAGCAGCTTTCTGTCTGCTTTTTCAGGGGCTAGTTCCATAATCAGTCAAGTAGTGTTGAACTCGGCTGACGGCTCTCTCCTGTAGGAACGACTGCACTCAGTAGTTTCGATAGGGATATCTCTTCAGGCTTTTGCCAAAGCTCTTATTTATTACAGTTTTCATGAACATGTTCTGATTTTATCTTAGCCTCGATAAAGTTGTCTGTTTGTAACCCATTGAGTATGAGTTACCGTACTGGCATGCCTGTTGAGAAGGAGTTCCTAATGTTAAGCCTATTGATATTTATATCAGGCTAAGATAATGCTCAGCAAGCTTGCTTGATATTAATGCAAGTACTCCATTGTGACTCTCTCTGTCTCTCTCTTTCTCTCTCTCTCTGTCTCTGTCTCTTTCCCTCCTCTCTCTCTCCCCTCTCTGCCATCTCTCCCCCACTTGTCTTTCCCCCCTCTCTCTCTCCTCTCTCTTTCTCCCCTCTTTCTCTTATCTCTCCCCCACTTGTCTTTTCTCCCCTTCTCTCTCCTCTCTCTCTCCACTCTCTCTCAACTATCCCCCACTTGTCTTTCCCCACTCTCTCTCCTCTCTCTCTCCCCTCCCCTCTCTCCCATCTCTCCCCAAATTGTATTTCCCCTCTCTCACTCCTCTCTCCCCTCTTTTTCTCATTTCTCCCCACTTGCCTTTCCCCTCTCTCTCTCCTCTCTCTCTTCCCTCTCTCTCTCATGTCTCCCCCACTTGCCTTTCCCCTCTCTCTCTCTCCACTCTCTCTCCCCTCTTTCTCTCATGTCTCCCCAACTTGCCTTTCCCCTCTCTCTCTCTCCTCTCTCTCTCCCCTCTTTCTCCCATCTCTCCCCCACTTGTTTTCCCCTCTCTCTCTCCACTCTCTCTCCCCTCTTTCTCTCATCTCTCCACCACTTGCCTTTCCCCTCTCTCTCTCCTCTCTCTCTCCCCTCTTTCTCTCATGTCTCCCCCACTTGCCTTTCCCCTCTCTCTTTCCTCTCTCTCTCCCCTCTTTCTCTCATCTCTCCCCCACTTGCCTTTCCCCTCTCTCTCTCTCCTCTCTCTCTCCCCTCTTTCTCCCATCTCTCCCCCACTTGCCTTTCCCCTCTCTCTCCCCTCTCTCTCTCCCCTCTTTCTCTCATGTCTCCCCCACTTGCCTTTCCCCTCTCTCTTTCCTCTCTCTCTCCCCTCTTTCTCTCATGTCTCCCCCACTTGCCTTTCCCCTCTCTCTCTCCACTCTCTCTCCCCTCTTTCTCCCATCTCTCCCCCACTTGCCTTTCCCCTCTCTCTTTCCTCTCTCTCTCCCCTCTTTCTCTCATGTCTCCCCCACTTGCCTTTCCCCTCTCTCTCTCCTCTCTCTCTCCCCTCTTTCTCTCATGTCTCCCCCACTTGCCTTTTCCCTCTCTCTCTCCTCTCTCTTTTTGCAAGTTGACTGGATGCAATTGGGTTACAGAAAACTATCCATAGGCTAAATCTGAAATATACCTTTTAATTGTTATTCATTTATAATAGCACGCTCATTCATCTAGGATGAACATACTATTTGCTCCTAGTATACTTTATACAACTGGTATTCACCGTTCTTATCTTTGTATATTCTATCATCATATTTGTTTTCTTATCCATGTCTCTTACTAATATGTTCTTACTACCTAAACTTTTATTCCGTCTTACCCATAAAGACAAATGAATACTGTTGTATCGTGTCTCTTAACTGTAAAACAATTTACCTGTATTAATAAACTGTTTTAAGAGCAGTCTAGTCTTTCTTCGTAATTATAGTTCTTCAATGCGGAGTGTTCTGTGTTATCGTAAAACTGGATGAGTTTTAATTTTGGCCACTGTATGCCACGACTGGAGTTTGGCATAGTGATTTCACGAGGCAAAGCCAAGTGAAGTCCAAAGCCAGAATTCTAGAAGTGGCATGAGGTGGCCATGATTAAAACGAATCAGGGACCTGTTTCACTAGTCTTGTGACATGTCTGTGACACCATACAGACATTGGGTTTGTCTAGTTTCATGACAACACAAGTAGCTGCCCTTAGGAAAAGACTCCAAACATAAGAATTGGACAAATCTAGACACATCATGGACTTGTTTCACTAGTTTTGTGACAAAAGTGTTAGACAGATATGAAAAGCGGCACCAACAGTGCAAGCAAGAACAGACAAAACAAAGTCTAATGTCTAGTTCTTTTGAAACCGGACACACCATCTAGACGCCATCTAGACATGTCACACAACTAGTTAAAGAGGTCCCAGGTTTTGATTTTATCCTACCCTGTCTCCTAAATTTTGTAATATTACGTGATAAAAATTCTGTATGCCAGGCAACTTGGAAACTCAATGTTAAGCCTATGGGAGTTTATATTAGGGGTAGGATAATATTAAAGAAACCGATGAATGCTTGGTCTGTGTCCATGTATGCCATCAAGGAAAGATCGCCTCGTTCATATCCCTCAGCACTCCAAACTGAGTTATCGGGGACACAAACCAATCATGAATATGTTTCGAACAACATGGCGTTGGCAGCGACTACTGAGTAAGTGATCTGTCCTGTATTTGGTTGTCCTGCCGAGGCGGGGTGGCGTTGACATTGTGTTATAGAACATTGATTCTGGTTGGTTTACATGTATATTTTACCTTTGACCCGTGTGCTAATTGGTTTGACGTCGATCCTGGGTGGCGGGAACGGTTTTGTGGCAAATCCAAGCTGGGGTTTCATGTGTGTAATGAGTGTTTTTGCACTGTCATGTTCAGGTACCAGTGGGATTCGAACTGCCATCTAGTGTGTGAGGGTGGGGACTGGTCCCCTGCCTATGTACACTCCCCAAAGCAGCTTTCTGTCTGCTTTTTCAGGGGCTAGTTCCATAATCAGTCAAGTAGTGTTGAACTCGGCTGACGGCTCTCTCCTGTAGGAACGACTGCACTCAGTAGTTTCGATAGGGATATCTCTTCAGGCTTTTGCCAAAGCTCTTATTTATTACAATTTTCATGAACATGTCCTGATTTTATCTTAGCCTCGATATAGTTGTCTGTTTGTAACCCATTGAGTATGAGTTACCGTACTGGCATGCCTGTTGAGAAGGAGTTCCTAATGTTAAGCCTATTGATATTTATATCAGGCTAAGATAATGCTCAGCAAGTTTGCTTGATATTAATGCAAGTATTCCATTGTGACTCTCTCTGTCTCTCTCTTTCTCTCTCTCTCTGTCTCTGTCTCTTTCCCTCCTCTCTCTCATCTCTCCCCCACTTGTCTTTCCCCTCTTTCTCTCCTCTCTCTCTCCCCTCTCTGCCATCTCTCCCCCACTTGTCTTTCCCCTCTCTCTCCTCTCTCTTTCTCCCATCTTTCTCTTATCTCTCCCCCACTTGTCTTTTCTCCTCTGCTCTCTCCTCTCTCTCTCCACTCTCTCTCATCTCTCCCCAACTTGTCTTCCCCTCTCTCTCCTCTCTCTTTCTCCCAACTTTCTCTTATCTCTCCCCCACTTGTCTTTTCTCCCCTTCTCTCTCCTCTCTCTCTCCACTCTCTCTCAACTATCCCCCACTTGTCTTTCCCCACTCTCTCTCCTCTCTCTCTCCCCTCCCCTCTCTCCCATCTCTCCCCAAATTGTATTTCCCCTCTCTCACTCCTCTCTCCCCTCTTTTTCTCATTCCTCCCCACTTGTCTATCCCCTCTCTCTCCACTCTCTCTCCCCTCTTTCTCTCATCTCTCCCCCCTACTTGTCTTTCCCCTCTCTCTCTCTCTCCTCTCTCTTCACTCTTCCTCAACTATCCCCCACTTGCCTTTCCCCTCTCTCTCTCCTCTCTCTCTCCCCTCTCTCTCTCATGTCTCCCCACTTGTCTATCCCTTCTCTCTCCACTCTTTCTCCCCTCTTTCTCTCATCTCTCCCCCACTTGTCTTTCCCCCCTCTCTCTCTCCTCTCTCTCTCCCCTCTTTCTCGCATCTCTCCCCGACTTGTCTTTCCCCTCTCTCTCTCCACTCTCTCTCCCCTCTCTCTCTCATCTCTCCCCCACTTGTCTTTCCCCTCCCTCTCTCCTCTCTCTTCACTCTTCCTAAACTATCCCCCACTCTCTCTCCCCTCTTTTTCTCATTTCTCCCCACTTGTCTATCCCCTCTCTCTCCACTCTCTCTCCCCTCTTTCTCTCATGTCTCCCCCACTTGCCTTTCCCCTCTCTCTCTTCTCTCTCTCTCCCCTCTCTGCCATCTCTCCCCCACTTGTCTTTCCCCTCTCTCTCCACTCTCTCTCCCCACTTACTCTCATCTGTCCCCCACTTGCCTTTCCCCTCTCTCTCTCCTCTCTCTCTCCCCTCTTTCTCTCATCTCTCCCCCACCTGTCTTTCCCCTCTCTCTCTCCTCTCTCTCTCTCTCCCCTCTCTCTCTCTCTCATGTCTCCCCTACTTGTCTTTCCCCTCCCTCTCTCCTCTCTCTTCACTCTTCCTCAACTATCCCCCACTTGTTTTTCCCCACTCTCTCTCCTCTCTCTCTCTCCCCGCTCTTTCTCTCATCTCTCCCCCACTTGTCTATCCCTTCTCTCTCCACTCTTTCTCCCCTCTTTCTCTCATCTCTCCCCCACTTGTCTTTCCCCCCTCTCTCTCTCCTCTCTCTCTCCCCTCTTTCTCGCATCTCTCCCCGACTTGTCTTTCCCCTCTCTCTCTCCACTCTCTCTCCCCTCTCTCTCTCATCTCTCCCCCACTTGTCTTTCCCCTCCCTCTCTCCTCTCTCTTCACTCTTCCTAAACTATCCCCCACTCTCTCTCCCCTCTTTTTCTCATTTCTCCCCACTTGTCTATCCCCTCTCTCTCCACTCTCTCTCCCCTCTTTCTCTCATGTCTCCCCCACTTGCCTTTCCCCTCTCTCTCTTCTCTCTCTCTCCCCTCTCTGCCATCTCTCCCCCACTTGTCTTTCCCCTCTCTCTCCACTCTCTCTCCCCACTTACTCTCATCTGTCCCCCACTTGCCTTTCCCCTCTCTCTCTCCTCTCTCTCTCCCCTCTTTCTCTCATCTCTCCCCCACCTGTCTTTCCCCTCTCTCTCTCCTCTCTCTCTCTCTCCCCTCTCTCTCTCTCTCATGTCTCCCCTACTTGTCTTTCCCCTCCCTCTCTCCTCTCTCTTCACTCTTCCTCAACTATCCCCCACTTGTTTTTCCCCACTCTCTCTCCTCTCTCTCTCTCCCCGCTCTTTCTCTCATCTCTCCCCCACTTGCCTTTCCCCTCTCTCTCTCCTCTCTCTCTCCCCTCTTTCTCTCATCTCTCCCCCACTTGTCTTTCCCCTCTCTCTCCACTCTCTCTCCCCTCTTTCTCTCATCTCTCCCCCACTTGCCTTTCCCCTCTCTCTCTCCTCTCTCTCTCCCCTCTTTCTCTCAACTATCCCCCACTTGTCTTTCCCCACTCTCTCTCCTCTCTCTCTCCCCGCCCCTCTCTCCCATCTCTCCCCAAATTGTATTTCCCCTCTCTCACTCCTCTCTCCCCTCTTTTTCTCATTTCTCCCCACTTGTCTTTTCTCCCCTTCTCTCTCTCCTCTCTTTCTCCCCTCTTTCTCTCATCTCTCCCCCACTTGCCTTTCCCCTCTCTCTCTCCTCTCTCCCCTCTTTCTCTCATCTCTCCCCCACTTGTCTTTCCCCTCCCTCTCTCCTCTCTCTTCACTCTTTCTCAACTATCCCCCACTTGTTTTTCCCCACTCTCTCTCCTCTCTCTGTCTCTCTCTTTCTCTCTCTCTCTCTGTCTCTTTCCCTCCCCTCTCTCTCCCCTCTCTATCATCTATCCCCCACTTGTCTTTTCTCCCCTTCTCTCTCCTCTCTTTCTCCCCTCTTTCTCTTATCTCTCCCCCACTTGTCTTTCCCCGCTCTCTCTCCTCTCTCTCCCCTCTCTTTCATCTATCCCCCATTTGTCTCTCCCCTCTCTCTCTCTCTTATCTCTCTCCCACCTGTCTTTCATTTGTCTCTCCGCCTCTCTTCCCTCTCTCTCTCTCTCCTCTAGCTCTCCTCTCTCTCCCCTCTCTGTCATCTCTCCCCCACTTGTCTACCCCCACTCTCTCCTCTCTCTCCCCTCCCCCCACCTCTCTCTCTGTCTCTCTCCTTTTTCTTTTACAATGTATTCACCAATGCTGGTGGTTTTATATATTTTGTTCTATGTAGTCTTGTTTTTTCTTGATAACAATGCTCGAATAGGTTTTTGACAATAATGATAATAATAATGATAATCATATATATATATATATATGATAATAATATATACATGTAAAATATGTATATATATATATAAATATACGTATATATATAAATATATGTAAATATATAAATGCATAATTATATATATATCATACAATTTAGTACATTTTACACTCTTTCCAATATTTTAAGACCATTTTCCCAGTTTAGATAAGCATTCCATTTTGAAGGTTCCAAGATGGCTGGACACAGCACCTTTCTGGTCATCCTGCTTTACATGGCTGCAGGTAAGGGAATTTACAAATGAAAGCAATTTAGATAACTTCATGTAAAGAGTAGTGCATATATGCTGGTTTGTGGTGCATTGCAGCCTCCTCACGGTACGAGTCCAGCCGAATGTTTTTGAAGAATATGACTGTCTAAAGTTTCAAACAAAAATGGTTCACAAGCTATTTTGGTATTTTGTAAGCAATGACCATATGGTTACCTGGGTGCACCCCTCTCTCTCAAAATGTATGTAACAGACCCTGTGCTCACTAAGTGCACTATGTGTAAGTGGGTTACTTAGAAACTGAACGAGAGTTAGTAGTGTTAGTGTTTATCGCACGATGGGCAGGTTGCAAATTACTGCGCGAGGCGTTAGCTGAGCGTAGTGAGAAGCAGACCTGACCAGAGTAACCCTATACTTCCTCATACCCCTACCTCTCCCTTCCTCCAGTATACAGCCAGCATATACATATTGCGCAGAGAATATTTCCTCTCATATACGCTTGGTGTGAAATACAGCCAAAACAGTCTTGTATACGCCTCATACGCTGGCGTGAAATACGGGTGTGTATATATATACATGAAAACAAGTCTATGTTCAGCTGATAATTAGTAGAAACCAAACGAGAGTTAGCCCTGTCAATGTTTATGCCACGATGGGCAGGTTGTGTATTACTACACGAGGCGTTAGCCGAGTTTAGTGAGAAGCAGACCTGACCAGAGTGGTATAAACATTGACAAGGCTAACTTGAGTTCGGTTTTGTATTTATCCTACCCCATCTGACCGATATACAGAGAATATTTGTAATTATCCATGTTAGTAGTTATCAATGCTGCCGGATCTACTTTTGTTATCTCGTCCCTGATTGGTCCGTTTTTTTATTCACCTCGGTGCATAAATAACACTTTATCCAACGCTATGTCAAATACATTGAGTCAATGTTAACCCTATGGGGTTTTTTATTAGGGGTAGGATAAGTGCACTTCTGCGGTGGCGTATATAGGAATAAACTGGTGGTTTTCGCGCAGTATGCTATGTGTTTTATGTATCAATGTTCCACAACAGTCTGTAAGGTTTTCGTTTTGTATATTGTTATTGCTTGCTGTCTGGTCAATTATTATAAACCTATGCAGAAACTCAGTAGATACCTACCTGTGCTGCATATTATTATATACCTGTGGTAGTATATCCTACACATACGGCCCGCTCCTACCCATGTCGTATTTGTATCCGTACGACACCTAGGTGACGTACGGGGTATGTATGTGGCGTACGGGGCATGTACGGCGGGGAAATCCCAAAACTCTCCAAGAGGCAAGGTTTAAAATAGGATATTTTAAGGTATATAATAATAGAAACAGGCTGACTGTCTCCTTACGGATAAAATACTTGGTAAAATCGGCGATCAGATGAACCTCTGCCTTCGGCATCGGTTCATCTGATCGCCGATTTTACCAAGTATTTTATCTGTACAGAGACAGTAAGCCCGTTTCTCTATAGTACACCGTGTAGTCTTGTACATACAGATTGCATGCCTTGAGCCTTATTATAGAGAAACAGGCTGACTGTCTCCGTACGGATAAAATACGCGGTAAAATCGGCGATCAGATGAACCTCTGCCTTCGGCATCGGGTCATCTGATCACCGATTTTATCAAGTATTTTATCCGTACGGAGACAGTCAGCCTGTTTCTCTATTATTATATACCTTAAAATATCGAATTTTTAACTTTGCTACTGCGGGAATATTTGGATTTTGCCGCCGTACATGCCCCGTACGCTACATACATACCCCGTACGTCACCTAGGTGTCGTACGGGTATAAATACGACATAGGTAGGAGCGGGCAGTATGTGTAGGATATACTACCACAGGTATTTTTTTTATTTTTTTTTATTTGTTTATTTGTCACTCTCATAATTACATGAGTTTTTCAGTAACATCAATAATAATATTATATACCTATGCACTAACTCAGTGTAAATACTTACTGTTCTAAGGGGTACAGTAAGCCGTTACATATTGTACGATATGCCATGTAGCTTTGTACTGAAATACATAGTGCACGCTTTGACGTACATATTGCACGCTTTGATTGACATATTGCGCGCTTTAAACGTCATATAGCACGCTTTGAAAAATAACGCAATCTGATTGGCCGAGAGGTCGACAACATGAATCTTGGCAGAAAAATTGCAAATGGCAGATCCCTTCACTTCACGTGTTCCAATGCGTCTTACACGCGCAACGCAACGAGTTATCACGTGTATTGACGAAATATCGAAGCAACTAATGTGTAGCTTTAACCTGACAGGTAATGTAATGCGTAGATATCAAGGTACCTAAAGCCTATAAGACACCGAAATTTGTTCCCGATTCATCCCGACCATCGGCTCGGTGAGAGTCGGGAATAAAATTTCGGTGTCTTATACCTATAAGACACCGATATATAGACTCTTCCCGACGACACCTCCTCCTTTTATAACCACGTAAATTACCCGGGATAAGATCAAAGAGAGCCGCCGGGAGCCGAGCCGGGGTGAGCCACGGGCCGCTGGTGTGCACTCATAGAAATTAATTCAAAGTTTAATAACTTCGGATCCAATTAAAATATCGGGAAACGGTTTTCAGGTTTATAATCGCCTCTGCCTCCCCTACAAATCGGTATAAGAAACTTCTAAATCGGACTAGGGGATAGGTAGCATCGCTATTCAAATGGCCAACTCAGAATCGGTAACAATCGGTGAAAGTGCGTACACCGAAATCTTAAGGTCGGGAACAGTCGGTCATATCTGACATGGTAGTAATGCCCGACGCGTCGGGAAAAGCAATAAAATCGGGTCGGTGAAGTGCGTACACCAACCCCATTGATGCAGATTGTCACAGACCCGACGGATCCGTCGGGGAAAGGTAGAATCGGGCACAGCCGTCGGGTCGGTGTCTTATAGGCTTAACATTGGCTCTTCGCGTGATACAGTTTTTTTTAGTTGTTTTTTAATCAATTTTATTAGGGAAATGCATTTTACATTTTGATGTCACCGGATTCGGCAACCCTGCCATTCTTCCATCCGGGCCCTCTTATGGCATAAATTCACATAATTCGTTATCACATGAATAAAGTATTCAATTTCTTAAATATCTCGTTTGCATTACAACAATTCAAGTTAATGAGATGAGTGAAATGTAATGTTAGGCATTATTACATCGAAGTGGTACAATTGTTGGTTCCCATTTTATAGTAAGTTAAGGTATATCACAGTTTAACTCACATTTGCCACAACAATCGATGACAACAAGTTCACTCGACAGTAGGCACAGCAGATAGCATACAATGTTTCCATGAAAATGAAATTATAACATAAAGGTCTCTTATCAAAGGTAGAATAGTTTCATTGTACTTTTAACTGAATTAAGTTTCAGAAGAATACCTGACAGATACTCAAATTGTTGAAAGTACAACTTATATCAGAAGTAATACAATGAAGTAATTAATACATTTCTTAGATGTAACTTGATGTATTGCATTTTTGGGTATATAAGAAATACTCTTCTTGTTGTCATTGAAGTGAATGATTTAAATAAATACATCTGAAGCATCAGTATACCAGATGAAGACAGAAACCCAGTATAGTTGAAGCTTTCATTCAATTGTATCACAACCCACTTCTCATACCAGGCATATTTCTCCTCATTCAGTGTTTGTAATTAGATATCTAAATAGGAAGTATGCTTATTTTCCAGTTATGGAAACCACAAGCGCAATGACTACGACAAGTAAGCATTTTACAATCTCTCAATGTGTGTCTTTATTTCTCATGGATTGTAGATGAAAACCCATTTAATCATAAAATTGAAATGAATGACCATATAATTGCGTCATCCTTTCACACCTTCAACAAGAGAGCGAACATTGGCGAATTAAAATATGTATTCTCATTCCCCTGTTTTTAAATAACATAAAACGGTTCAAGGTAAAGTAAAAAAAAGAAATTGTCAATGAAAACAAAACAGTCATTAGGTTGGAATACACTTTTTATTACGTTTTATTACGTGTACACCTTATGTGTTTATTATTATCGGGACTGATTGTTCTAATGAACATACCCTTCAAGAACTTTCTGCTAATATTGGCCCTTGTTTCAAAGTGACTGATACTGGTGTTAGGTCGCCAACCTTCAACATCACTATGACTGTCCGTGAAACAAAATTATGTACTCATGCCAACACTGCATGAACATTAAAACCAGCTCTGTAGCTGAAGCTCATGTAGTCTAAATATCGAAATAAAAAAAATAAAAAAAACACCGACAATGGAAACTAGCAAGCTAGTTACAATTTTCAAAATCATATTTTCAGTAATATGTGTAGAGGTTATCCACACGTTCGACGCCATGTTACTGTGTGTAGAATGGGTACATTAAGGGTTCATATGTATTGGTAAATGTATTTGTCTGAAACAGAGTGGGTATAGTAGTGGATTATGCCTAGGAGAATGCTTATGAAGGCTAACATACACTGAGCAAAGTAATTGTATTTTATAGTCTTTTATAGACAGAACTGTGCCTGAATGAACCTATGCATGTAATTGTTTTAAGAAACTCAAAAACAAAAAAGTAGCTGTAGTGAACAATTTTTCGAAGTAGCCCCAAGGAACCTCTTCATATACCTTTTCTAGGAAAAGGAAAAGGAATAATCAGAATTATTAGAGTCAACACTACATGGGTGGCAACCATGTAATTAGTACAGGACACTCATGAGATGAAAGGTTTAGTTTCAGAATAGCTTAAATGATGTTCAGGTAGTTTTGATTTTATATAGTTAACTGGTATAAAAAAAAGGGGAGCAATGGAAATGACCACAAGGTAACAATGAATGTAGGAGAATTGTTTGGCAAAGCTGAAAGTTGTAAGCTGTATGATAATGTCCAGAGATTAATAAGACTTGCTCACAATAAAAAAAAAGAAGAAGAAAGAGCGAAGTAAATAAATGTATTCCTTAAAGACAAACTACATCAACAGTGAACCTGGCAAGTACACAGGATAGTAGAGGATCTTCCTTTAAAGACAAATGCTGGTAGTTGGGTGGTTTCTAAATAATATTGATTTTTTTAATATAAGTTCAATATATCAGGAAATAGAAAATGCAAAAACATGGCATGTCACCATGTTAACTTCTATGGGAAGGCCATCTGCAATGATAAGGGCTTAACTATTGTTGTCTATGAGAAACTGCAATATTCTGACTTTGTTGCTAAATGACACTGATCTTCTATCTTCAAATGATTCTGGATTATGGTAGTTTGGAGCATGTACAAATGAGAAAGGCTAAATAAATATCATGTCACCATGCTAATTTCTTTGCTAAAGCCATCTGAAGAAGGTTCATGGTTATCTATTGGTGTCTATGGAAGATATTTTCATGAAACTAGATGGCAGTACCAGTGTTAATTGAGTAGAAACGGGGCACTGCGATACCAAGCCACATTTGTCTTTAAGGAGAAATCAAGTTCGTAACCTGAATAGTTCTTCTTTTTCTTCAATATTTGGGGATAGATAACAAAAGGAAAAAGACCTAAATCTGCTTTCTTATCCAGGTTCTGTGTCAACTACAGAAATGGCAACTACCATGTCCACTACAGAAGCGGTCACTCCTACGCCTGCTGTGTCCACCACAGAAGCCGTCACTCCTACGCCTGCTGCATCAACTACAGAAGCCGTCACTCCTACGCCTGCTGCATCAACTACAGAAGCCGTCACTCCTACGCCTGCTGCGTCCACTACAGATGCGGTCACTCCTACACCTGCTGCGTCCACTACAGAAGCTGTCACTCCTATGCCTGCTGCGTCAACTACAGAAGCTGTCACTCCTACGCCTGCTGCATCAACTACAGAAGCCGTCACTCCTACGCCTGCTGCGTCCACTACAGAAGCCGTCACTCCTACGCCTGCTGCGTCCAATACAGAAGCGGTCACTCCTATGCCTGCTGCGTCCACTACAGAAGCGGTCACTCCTACGCCTGCTGCGTCCACTACAGAAGCCGTCACTCCTACGCCTGCTGTTTCAACTACAGAAGCGGTCACTCCTACGCCTGCTGCGTCCACTACAGAAGCGGTCACTCCTACGCCTGCTGCGTCAACTACAGAAGCTGTCACTCCTACGCCTGCTGCGTCAACTACAGAAGCCGTCACTCCTATGCCTGCTGCGTCAACAACAGAAGCGGTCACTCCTACGCCTGCTGCGTCAACTACAGAAGCGGTCACTCCTACGCCTGCTGCGTCAACTACAGAAGCGGTCACTCCTACGCCTGCTGCGTCAACTACAGAAGCGGTCACTCCTACGCCTGCTGCGTCAACTACAGAAGCTGTCACTCCTACGCCTGCTGCGTCAACTACAGAAGCCGTCACTCCTACGCCTGCTGCGTCAACTACAGAAGCGGTCACTCCTACGCCTGCTGCGTCAACTACAGAAGCTGTCACTCCTACGCCTGCTGCGTCAACTACAGAAGCGGTCACTCCTACGCCTGCTGCGTCCACTACAGAAGCCGTCACTCCTACGCCTGCTGCGTCCACTACAGAAGCCGTCACTCCTACGCCTGCTGCGTCCACTACAGAAGCCGTCACTCCTACGCCTGCTGCGTCCACTACAGAAGCCGTCACTCCTATGCCTGCTGCGTCAACTACAGAAGTGGTCACTCCTACGCCTGCTGCGTCAACTACAGAAGCCGTCACTCCTACGCCTGCTGCGTCCACTACAGAAGCGGTCACTCCTACGCCTGCTGCGTCCACTACAGACGCGGTCACTACTACGCCTGCTGTGTCCACTACAGAAGCCGTCACTCCTACACCTGCTGCGTCCACTACAGAAGCCGTCACTCCTACGCCTGCTGCGTCCACTACAGAAGCGGTCACTCCTACGCCTGCTGCGTCCACTACAGAAGCGGTCACTCCTACGCCTGCTGCGTCCACTACAGAAGCCGTCATTCCTACGCCTGCTGCGTCCACTACAGAAGCGGTCACTCCTACGCCTGCTGCGTCCACTACAGAAGCCGTCACTCCTATGCCTGCTGCGTCAATTACAGAAGCTGTCACTCCTACGCCTGCTGCATCAACTACAGAAGCCGTCACTCCTACGCCTGCTGCGTCAACTACAGAAGCCGTCACTCCTACGCCTGCTGCGTCCACTACAGAAGCCGTCACTCCTACGCCTGCTGCGTCAACTACAGAAGCCGTCACTCCTACGCCTGCTGCGTCAACTACAGAAGCCGTCACTCCTACGCCTGCTGCGTCAACTACAGAAGCGGTCACTCCTACGCCTGCTGCGTCAACTACAGAAGCCGTCACTCCTATGCCTGCTGCGTCCACTACAGAAGCCGTCACTCCTACGCCTGCTGTGTCCACTACAGAAGCGGTCACTCCTACGCCTGCTGCGTCCACTACAGAAGCCGTCACTCCTACGCCTGCTGCGTCCACTACAGAAGCAGTCAATCCTACGCCTGCTGCATCAACTACAGAAGCGGTCACTCCTACGCCTGCTGCGTCCACTACAGAAGCCGTCACTCCTACGCCTGCTGCGTCCACTACAGAAGCCGTCACTCCTTCGCCTGCTGCGTCCACTACAGAAGCCATCACTCCTACGCCTGCTGCGTCCACTACAGAAGCGGTCACTCCTACGCCTGCTGCGTCAACTACAGAAGCGGTCACTCCTACGCCTGCTGCGTCCACTACAGAAGCCGTCACTCCTACGCCTGCTGCGTCAACTACAGAAGCGGTCACTCCTATGCCTGCTGCGTCCACTACAGAAGCCGTCACTCCTACGCCTGCTGCGTCCACTACAGAAGCCGTCACTACTACGCCTGCTGCGTCCACTACAGAAGCGGTCACTACTACGCCTGCTGCGTCCACTACAGAAGCGGTCACTCCTACGCCTGCTGTGTTCACTACAGAAGCCGTCACTCCTACGCCTGCTGCATCAACTACAGAAGCGGTCACTCCTACGCCTGCTGTGTCAACTACAGAAGCCGTCACTCCTACGCCTGCTGCGTCAACTACAGAAGCCGTCACTCCTACGCCTGCTGCGTCAACTACAGAAGCGGTCACACCTACGCCTGCTGCGTCAACTACAGAAGTGGTCACTCCTACGCCTGCTGCGTCAACTACAGAAGTGGTCACTCCTACGCCTGCTGCGTCCACTACAGAAGCCGTCACTCCTACGCCTGCCGTGTCCACTACAGAAGCCGTCACTCCTATGCCTGCTGTGTCCACTACAGAAGCGGTCACTCCTACGCCTGCTGCATCAACTACAGAAGTGGTCACTCCTACGCCTGCTGCGTCAACTACAGAAGCCGTCACTCCTACGCCTGCTGCGTCCACTACAGAAGCCGTCACTCCTACGCCTGCTGCGTCAACTACAGAAGCCGTCACTCCTACGCCTGCTGCGTCAACTACAGAAGCGGTCACTCCTACGCCTGCTGCGTCAACTACAGAAGCGGTCACTCCTACGCCTGCTGCGTCAACTACAGAAGCCGTCACTCCTACGCCTGCTGCGTCCACTACAGAAGCCGTCACTCCTACGCCTGCTGCGTCAACTACAGAAGCCGTCACTCCTACCCCTGCTGCGTCAACTACAGAAGCCGTCACTCCTACGCCTGCTGCGTCCACTACAGAAGCCGTCACTCCTACGCCTGCTGCGTCAACTACAGAAGCGGTCACTCCTACGCCTGCTGTGTCCACTACAGAAGCCGTCACTCCTACGCCTGCTGCGTCCACTACAGAAGCCGTCACTCCTACGCCTGCTGCGTCCACTACAGAAGCCGTCACTCCTACGCCTGCTGCGTCCACTACAGAAGCCCTCACTCCTACGCCTGCTGCGTCCACTACAGAAGCCCTCACTCCTACGCCTGCTGCGTCCACCACAGAAGCGGTAATAGGGGTACCTTCTACAACTACCATGTCAACTACAGAAGTGGTATCTCCTTCAACTACTGTGTCAACTACAGAAATGGTAACAGAAACGCCAATTCTTACAACTACTCAATCGACTGGTAAGCATATCACTATTTTCAAATATATATATGTGTGTTTTAACATGTCATCTATTGTAAATGGATCCCTATTTAGTCTTCATTTCACGTGACTGACCATCAGCTAAATATGATAGAAGTTAAAAATTAAAAGGACCTGTCAACCAGAAGCATAATCATGTGTCCTTTCCATGCCTCTATTTAATCTCTCTTGAATATTATTATATATCGATGCACGAATGTCTCCTTTATACGCCCTAGTAGTAATGATTTCATTCGTCCACACTGTGGCGTAATATATATAATACTACCCTCTGTACCACGTGACCGCTCATTCTTCTATTCAGTGAGTCGTAATATGGCGTTTTTAATTATTTCTAGGTATATTGTAATAAAAAGACATAGTGAGTGTGTCTGAATTCCATCTGTTCCTCGAGGTGACTCTTTCTGACCAACATATCTCTGAACAGATTCCATTCAGACACACTAACCATGTCTTCCTATAGTCCTCTCAAACTCTTATTCAGTGTTATAGATAGTTTTGCTTTGTTCCAGGTATGATCGAATCATCAACGCCATCAGCTGAAACTAGTACGGAAGTTACATTTTTTTAAAAGCATGCTTCTCAGTAATATGTATAGAAAAAATTACATTGCAATGTCAGGGGGGTCTTTTTCAGTTATGACAATCACTAGCTGAGATCACCAAAGATGGGAGAATGATTGTGAGACCATTCGGGCGATAAATATTGGGCAGTGTTTTCCATATGCGGTTGCAGTGCGCCACAGGTAAATGCTAGCTGATCGCCGCTAATATGATCGCTATCTTAAGCGCCGGATCCACTACAGCGATTTTCCATTCAAATTTGGGTTCGCAGATATTCGCAGACGTTCGCATGGACATGCAAACGTCTTGCGACAATATTCAATGTAAAGAATATCATCGCATGGGATTTGCACAGTCGCATGGATCGCAGACGCATTCGCTCGGACGCCTTAGTGGATCTGGCGCTTAAGATCAAAAGCAATCATTTCTGCCAGTCACTAGATTCTGCAATCGGAAATTATTGATTTGAGACACTTATGGCTTATTCGAATTATACCATATATATGGCGTAGAATTGGCCATCTAAACCTAAGATTTCATAATTTTCTATTGAGTAATTTATGAGGCAAACATGTTTTACTTTTTGAAAGGGTGTGTTGTTAGTTGTAAATATCAAGTGACCTTGGCTCTACCCATCTCAAATAAAATCGAGCAATACAGGAGGCTATACAAAAATTGGTTTTGGAGAAATCGATTGGAGAACTCGACCCGTTTCAGATACTTATAAATGAGACATTTTCATATAGAAGTAAAGGTCTGACTAGTAAGCTTTTAGACAAATAAACCAGTGGATAATGAAAATAAGTCAAGTTATGTTTAGGTGTAGGGTTAAGGTGGATTTGTAGTAAAAAACCTTATTAGGGTTAAGGTGGGTTAAGGTTAGGGTTAGGATTAGGGTTAGGATTAGGGATATGGATGGGAAAGGGTTAGGGTAAGGGTTAGGGTAAGGCTTTAACAGGGGAAGGATTTTCTGTTTGTTTTCTTCCCCAGAGAGATCCAATTTGTAGCCAAGATAACATACTTACTACTAGATATAATATTCATCCACACTTCGTTTGAGAAGATTTAAAACGGGTCGAGTTTATTACAGGTCAAGTTCTTATAACGGGTCAAGTTTGTTATGGGTCGAGTTTGTTATGGGTCAAGTTCTTATAACAGGTCAAGTTTGTTACGGGTCAAGTTTGTTATGGGTCAAGTTCTTATAACGGGTCAAGTTTGTTACGGGTCAAGTTTGTTATAGGTCAAGTTCTTATAACGGGTCAAGTTTGTTACGGGTCGAGTTTGTTATGGGTCAAGTTCTTATAACGGGTCAAGTTTGTTACGGGTCAAGTTTGTTATGGGTCAAGTTCTTATAACGGGTCAAGTTTGTTACGGGTTGAGTTTGTTATGGGTCAAGTTCTTATAACGGGTCAAGTTTGTTACGGGTCGAGTTTGTTATAGGTCAAGTTCTTATAACGGGTCAAGTTTGTTACGGGTTGAGTTTGTTATGGGTCAAGTTCGTTACGGGTCGAGTTCTCCAGTATTCTTTTCAATTAACATCTTAAACCACTTGTTATTCCAGGTACAGTGGCATCATCAACGATATCAAGCAGCACTAGTAAGAAAGTTACAAACTTCAAAAGCATATTTCTCAATAGTTTGTATATATATATGATATATGTAATGTTATACCTAAAACGACCTACAGACGTTATTAAACACCCTATTATCGCCCCGGGTAAGTAAAGGTTCCTTTCCCGACTGGCTGGCCACATCACCACCACATGTCCGCCCCCCCCCCCCCCCCCCCGACGAACCACAGTTTTCCGATTTATGATTGGAGAAACTGAATATGATTTCGGGTGTACACATAGAAATAGCTGTAAATTCCATTTCTGGCATCGGATTCACGATTTCAAGACATGAAAAACCTAATAATAGTGCGATATGACCAAGGTCTATGACTGTACCATGACATCAACCAGCGAACATCGGATCCTGTAAACACACTGGAATAGAGGGAAACTATGTACCGGTGAAAGAAAGTCAAAGTTACAAGGTAAGGCTCGGAAAAATTACTGCCCAAGGCCTTGGCCACAGGCAGTAATTTTTCCAAGCCTTAGCGAGTAACTTTGACTTTCTCTCACCGGAAACTTGGTTTCCCTATTCCTATATACCTTCAAATGTGGTTTAATAACAATAATTAGCATTATTTGCTCACCCTACATCATTCCCGAACTCAGATCCAACCTTATTGAGTAACTTAACACTCTATGTTTTCTTCCCACTGCGCTTTTCATATGAATTTTGTAAGAGGCTATCTGATTGGTCTAAATGTCAACCTTGGGTGGTACACGGCAACCTTGCATAGTATATGGCATCCTTGGGTAGTATACATAAGTTACTACACTCCCCAGAAAGTGGTGTAAGCATAGAGTGTACGGCCATAGGTATATATGAATAGAGGGAAACTATGTTCCAGTGAGCAAAAGTTCAAAGTTACAAGGTAAGGCTTGGAAAAAATTACTGCCCAAGGCCTTGGCCGCAGGCAGTAATTTTTACCGAGCCTTAACTTTTGCTTACCGGTACTTGGTTTCCCTATTGCTATATACCTTCAAATGTCGATAAAAATAGTTATTTCTTTACCTATGATAGCCCCAAGAAAAATGGCCACCCTGTTCGAGTTACTGCAACAGCTCTGTTTTCATCCCGGCGCTCTTTATATCACGTGGTCAACCCGGGATGAAAAACATCAGCCCAGGACGAAAACGTCACCCTCACTATATAACTCATAATTACTGCACCCCCAGCAGCGGTATGTAACTATAGAGTGTTCGGAAACGGGTATATAGGAATATGGGATACCTCAATCGGGTCTATACAAATCTGATTGACTTAATGATTTAATATTGCATCCCTGATCAATGCTCTTCCTTGGTATTTTGACCACAAGTGTTATCAGTTAAAAGAGCTGTTAGCTCTTTGTTAGTTATACTGGGCAGCCAAGCTTGGCTTATGTGTCTAGCTTAACTTGCTCTGTTAAGTGTTACACTTAGACTCATTAGTCTATATATAATACAAAATACATATGTAAAAGAAATTGTTTTTTTTTCTGGTTTTAGTTGTTTTTTTATCGGGGGGGGGGGGGGGTATGCTGCACATTGGCCCCTACATTGTACAAATTGTTTACAATTTATCAAATGGAAAAACTGATCCTGTATCAGAATTTGATAATAAACTAATAAAATAGATGCTTCTAAATGTATTATTTTCAAAACGTTGAATGATAATTTGGATTTCATTGTTTTCTTACATAGGCAGTTTAGAGCCCGTCTCATCGTCTACCTTTCCTGGTAAGGATATTATCTTTGTTTTCAATGTCTAAGTTCAAAGTCTAAATTCAATATTCCATTTACTAGATATTCCTTTGCATATGTGTACAACATATCTGTATGCTCTAGGTATGGTAATGCACACTCCCTATGTGTTTTCTATGGCGACTTTGAATTAGGTGGATATATCTGTATGCTCGGGGTATGGTGATACACACTCCCTATCTGTTTTCTATGGACACTTTGTATTAGGTGGATATATCGGTATGCTCTAGGTATGGTGAGACACACTCCCTATGTGTTTATTATGGACACTTAGTATTAGGTGGATATATCTGTCAGGTATGGTAATATTAGTAAACGTCCTTACTGTGGGCGAAACTTTTATTGTTCGTGGTCATTTTTGTTTTTTCGTATGGCCTGACGCCGCAGGCGGAAGGCCGTATGAAAAACCAAAAATATACTGCACCCCTAGCAGCGGGCAGTATATAATAGACATTCGGACACAGGTATATAATAATATGGAGAAACCAAACAAGAGTTAGTCATGTTGTTGTTTATTGCACGATGGCAAGATCACATATTACTGCGCGAGGCGAAGCTGAGAGCAGTAATACGCGATCTTGCCGGAGTGCAATGAACAATAACATGACTAACTCGAGTTTGGTTTAGAATTTATCCTACCCCGCCCGTCTAAATTACTTCTACATTAACAAATGACATCATTTACGAAGTGTATCCCACTAGAGCGATATTTTTCATTTTTCGGAACTCCAGACCGAATACAGTGACCCAATGTTAAGCCTATGGAGTTTTTTATTAGGGGTAGGATAATACACACTCTCTATGTATTTTCTATGGATGCTATTACGTGGATAATAATAGACACTATGCTTCCGGTGGAAACCATGAGTGTCCTTCAAGGTCGGGTTCCATATGACAGAAATTTGTTGCGTCTTCCTCCTGGCCCTAAAATGTGTTACATAAAGTGATGTTCGCTTGATGTGGTGGTTCATTGCTGCTCCATTGGCGTTCCTTTGATTTATTACCCACCTGATACGGAGTCTCCATACTAAGCCTATGGAGATTACAGATCGCTACTGAGGAGGATACAGAGCTCCGTACCCTCCTAGGAGGATACGGATTTTTGAGATAAAAGTAGTCCCAAACATAACTTCTTAATTACGTTGAAAAGTTTTCTAACGATCATATTTATTGCTTAAATCTAAAAATAAGTGAGTAATAAATACAATATTACCATAATTTCGATCTGTGTGGCCGTATTCTCCTTGTAGTTGACGCTACGCAATACTCCGAGCGAAAGCGAGGAGTATTACTACGCGTCAACTACGCGGAGAATACGGCCACTCAGATCGAAATCATGGTAATATTGTGTATTTATTACCTACCCAATACGGAGTCTCCATAGGATATGTATAGGGCATCTGGAAACAGCTACCTGGAGATTCTGGCATGTCAGAATCTCCTGCAGGAGATTCCGGAAAAATAGTCCTGTCCATAATGAAGTTGAATCATCATGTACTTCGAAATAAGTTTCTTGAATGTTTATTCAATGCTAATTATTTAGAATCAATCATAATACTCTCATTTACCATCAGAAATTAGTGTCAAAACACATTTTGCATGCTAAAATCGCAGGTTAATGGTGAACTATATTATTGGTGTAAGTCTACACCAAATTACTGCCAAGCTTGACAGTGCTGTTGAGTCTGGAACTAAATGGCTTACAGAAACCTTTTAATTGCAATGAACTTGTTATGAATCTTGTAGGTAGGTAATAAATACAATAACGACTGGTTTTGTAACCGAGTGTCCGTAATCTTCTCATAGTTGACAACGTAATATCCTCGCTAAGCGCTTGGATATTATTACGCGTCAACTACTCGGGGATTACGGCCACTCAGACACAAAACCAGTCATTATTGTGTATAGAATCCACCATCTTGAGTCATTCATATGTGGAAACATGTTTAGGGTGCCGATTTGAAATATATTCCTGTTTTGGTAAATAGACGTACAGAGTTTGGAGAACACAACAAAACAATAGATCCTCCTGAGATTATTGTGTATTTAACTACTGATGAGCACCAGGGGTATGCAATTTGCTACTATAGGGGACAGAGCCATTGTTAGTTCACGAAGCAGTCACTAGGTGGTCGGGGGACAAACCTGTATTCTGGCTCTTTGTTCTTACAAAATTCAACTGCCTTTCAATATTTTACCATGGTTCCCTTGACTCTCTACACCCATCCCAAAACAGGATGACATAATAACTAAACCCAAGACATGGTATTTTCCATATGGAACACTTTCTATAAATATGTGAGCAAGGCTAAAGTTGTGACAATTCCCAATTATCACTCACTTCCTTTCCACCTCCTTTAGTGAAGAACACCTACATTTTCACCTCCTTTAGTGAAGAACACCTACTCGGGGGGCGTCATGGCGGCGCCCATGGATCATAGGCTATATGCCGTATATAGGTGATGTAACCGCCGACTGGACGCACCCCCATGTACCAGGTAGCCACCAAAAGGAAACTGGGAGAGGTCATGATTTTAGGGCTGGGCCCTGTTGAATAACAAATTCTACGATAGAAAAAAGTCTTGTTGATGCTAAAACATAGCATAAAAAAATATATCGTAGGCTTACGAGCCTTTGATGAGACGAGAAAATGAACTGTCGTTGGTGGTGTAGCATAGGAAATGACATTTATGGGAGGGGTGCTTTTATACTGCATGGAAAGAATGACACTTATCTTATACTGTTAAACCAAATCTGGTTTAGCTTTTACCGGAGTTTATCTCACCCCTAGTTATTTCCTCTCCATAAACTTAATATTTCTGGAATATTGTCGATAAATACTGGATAGGCATCACGAACATTAAACAATCAATCAGTAATATGGATGAGATAAAATCTGAACTGCCGTCGATCCATAGCTACTGAAAATATGCCATTTGTTTTGGTTTGCTATGTGATCTCACTTGGCAATGGCTCCTGAAATTACTTCCCAACCAAACCTCATGGCATATTTTCAGCGGCTATGGTTCTCGATTCTTATATGTGCCCATATTCTGTAAAAAAAAAAACATGAACATCAATGAGAGTATATAATTCCAGTGGCAAAAATGTATTCCATGTAGAAATATGGTTATTCTCTAGATTATTACAGTGACGATTTTCAATTGTCGCTGTTAACTGCAAAAGGAATTCAAAATCGGCTGGATGACGGACTACTGATGCTTCGTAATTTCAAAGATGTTATACAAACTCTTTGTAATTATATAGAACCTGACCATGCTGTACAAGTCACAAAACGAGATGGTAATTTACGGTTTGTACGGAACAAGGCATTTACTCTGAGTTCCGTACAAACCGTAAACCAAGCTTTATAAAAGACGTGAAGCGCACATGCTAAATTATATGTTCAAACGGTCTACAGACCCTCTTTATGTAGATTACAATGTTCATCCCACACAACTTTATAATGCTCCAGTACTGTTCTCCTACAATCCGAATTGTAATGCTTATATGTCTTCTTGTCACTATTATTATATACCTGTGTGCGAATGTCTATTAAATACTGCCCGCTGTTAGGGGTGCAGTAATAATAATAATGTTCGTGCCCGCTGTGACTGCGACCTTCTAAGTAATTAAAGTTGCGTTTTTAATTATTTTAAGGTATATAATAATAAGCAAACATCCTCACTGTGAACGAAACGGTTCTCGTTCTCGGTCAGTCGCCGATATCATACTGCCTTCCGCCTATGGCGTCAGGCAGTATGACATCGGCAACTGACCTCGAACGATAAACGTTTGGCCCACAGTAAGGACGTTTCCTAATATTATGGCAGCAGATTATGAAATGACCAACCAGCATTAATTAGGAATATTATTGGTTCAAATCCTCTCGTCAGCTTGCGCTGTTCGAAAAAGAAAATTCGAACAGCGCAAGCTGACGAGAGGATTTGAACCAATAATATTCCAACTAGGGCCCTGTCCACTACATCTGTGAGTGATCTGCAGTTCAGCGCCAATTCCGCGGCAAAAAAACAAAGCCCTAATACACACTAGAGAGCCTCGGTAAAACAGGCCTGAAGAGATATCCCTATCGAAACTACTGAGTAGAACGCCCCCCCAGATAGGCAGGACCGTTGGTTAAGAAATAATAAATTATAAATCTCAACCAAGTATGGAACCACCCCCACCTGACCATAAGAAATGCACTGCTACTAAGCAAGTGTAGGGAGACAGGGTCCCAGACCCAAAAACACTCACTAGGAGGCAGCAGCAATACCCACTGGCACCTGCACACCCCAAGTGACATGTTTCTCCCAACAAACCAATATAAAATCGATCCCGATTGGACACAGCACGACTCCCGCCAAAGCAGGGGGGTGACTGACCAGTCAGGGTTGAGGTCAAGGGTCGAAAATGGGTTTAAACCTATTAGAACAAAGGTTTCAAATGACAGTGACGCGCACCGGGCCCGCGAAACGCCGGCCGCACAAACACAGATCACTTGCTCAGTAGTCGCCTCCACCGACGCCACGTTTTTTCAAATTAAATAGGAATATGGAAGAGTATAAATGTTTTAAATCATTAACGAAGCTAAAACTGCAGAACAGTGTATTGACATTATAAGAGGGTTTTATTTTTCACTGATGTAAACCATGATGGTCAACTAGGGTTTCAAAATCTGAAAAGATCAGAAGATTCGTTTAACTGGGTATCGTTTATTTTAATTAGTGGCAGTATTAAGTATCCTTGTATCAAAATTGTTATTAAAAAAACTTGTTTCTCATCACTGCGCCCATCAGAAAAAACGATTTTAGAAGATTTGTTTTCCTTTTTCAAATAGATGAACCTTGATAGAAATTATGAAAGGTATGTGTATTTAGTATCAAATTGAAGGTCCTGATGTGAGGGGTGCATTAAATGTATAGCCAGTAAACATCTGGAAACCCCGCGTAGCAGACACCCCGCGTAAGCAGACACTTTGGCCCCCATCAGGGGATGTCTGCTTATGTTGGGTTTTACTGTAAGTCTGAAGCCCATTTTAAAAGCCATCTTTGATTTAGCAAAAAAAAAAAAAAAAAAGTGCCCTCGTCATATTTGTCATGGCTTGGTGATGAGAAACAAGTTGTTTTTTTGAGTGGCCTTATATAGTTATTTTGTTGGAAAATTCAGTCACATTTTATCTGTATTACTGCCAACTAATAAGGGCTAGGTCATGAAAATCAACTAATCTCAGTTGAGACCTAAGCCCCATTCATTGTTACCTGCTGTAAACCTTGATTCATGAAGCACCTTGATTCATGAAGCACCCTGCACTACTCAAAAGGATAACAATAAAGAAAGGATAAAAAAAAATATGAAAAAATGCAAGATCATATATATGATTCTATTGTAGTTTCTGATATTGTTTGATTCTGTCTTTTCTCTAGAGTCTTCAAATAATTGTAGTAAGTATCTATCTTGTACCTTTTATATAAATGATACATAAAGCAGTCTTAGTTCCCCAGGCTGAGGTCTAATTTGAGTAATAAATTTTTAGATGTATTACCACCAACACTAACAAATAACATGATATAAGTATCCATGAACATTATGAAAATGCATCAGTGCTGGCATGGTTGTCTGGGATTAATGCAGCAGGCCACAGGATTTTTGTTTGCTTTTTAAAAGTCATCCATGTCCTTCGATTTTATCACATAATCTATCAATGTTTCTTTTCAATAGGGAGCCAAAGTGAACACGCTGAAACCACAGATACCCGTTTACAAAACTCCATTTCCGGATATAGGCGCTCAGTATTTTGACTATGTAGGTGTGAGATTATATGTGTTATTCTCTAATCTTTTAGATACATATTTTTGATAAACTTAGCAACTGTCATCATAGCTTCGAGACAGAGTTATTCAGAGACAATAGTAGTAAACTACATTTCAAAAACAAGAAACGAGACCAAAAACAAAATTATAGCCTCAAAGCCCCATAGGTTTAGCACTAAGCCTCGTTCTTACTGGCCACCGGAAATGGTGTTTTGAACACGGGTATCTGCCATTTTAGCAGGTTCACTTTGGCTCCCTATATTATAAGCCCTATACATTAACTTCAACTGTTCATCCCATTCCTTTCTAGACTTAATCCTTCCTACGTACCCTTAGGCCTGGCATCCACCTACCACGATGGAAATTTAGACCTACCGATATGGCATCTAAACAAAAAGTAGACATATTGGGAAGGTGCAAAATCATAGGCATATGTCTAGACATGCCAATCCACAACACATTGTATGGGGTTTTCATTGGTGTCTAATCACAGAAACGTGGTCAACTGCCCCGATATTAGGTGACTTTCCAACGCGATTTTGATTTTTTATTGGGAGGTGCATCATAGACCATATCGGAGCCATATCATATTAGGTGGACGCCAGGCCTAACTCTACTCTTACAAATTATAATTGGCTTCTGTAGTTCTCCAGGCCCTGATATAAAGATGTATCCCAACATGAATAAATGCAAATTACTTAATATCTAGAGTATTTACGCAGGACAAAACTTTGAGTTTTCTGATATGTAATCTCAGCGTAAATATAGAGATCTATATTCATTTGGTATATACTATATTGATGCATTGCATTTACCGGGCCGGAAATATAGACTTTACGTTTCATGTGAGTAAGCAGTATGGATCTGAAAAGATCTGGGACCTGTTTCAGTAGTCTCGTGACATTAGGCCTAGACATACATCAACAGTGGCACCAACAGTGCAAGCAACGGCGGAAAAAGACTAGCAAATATCAGAAGATCGAAGTGGCCAATCTCCGTCATATTTGGAACAATTATAGATTATATGTATCCCCTACTCATGCTAAAGTGTCATCGCTTAATTCCTACGAGAAGTGAGTGAAACTCTGTGTGTCATCGACTGCAATCTTATGATCAGTTTGTATGGTGTCATAGACGCCATCTAGAAATGTCCCGAAAATACTGAAACAGGTCCCAGAAAACGTTACAGTAGTGGTAGATAAGCCAAGTTGGAAACAAGAATAAACAAGATTTTCGTCTTGTGTTCCCTAACCATTTTCTGCATTGATTATGGCAGGTCTATCTTTGAAATTTTATGTATGAAGTGGCAGGTGCTGAATTCAAGTCTTAGTACAGTATTCAGTCCTTACTCGGCATTTACTCTAGATGATTCTGGTTGGCGATTCTGGTATTTTACACCTCCTGATGACTTTTAAAAGTAAAATGATAGAAATCGTGTAATTAGTCCTGAGGTCAGAGCCAGTCTGAAGGGTCAGGTGTGTTTGGTAGTACATACAATGTTTTATGATTGTTTCAAGAGCTCCTGAATCTTCTGATTCCAAATCTGCTTCGTGTCAGTTTGTCTGGGCTCAGCATTTTGAGTTATAATTATTTGAAAATAAAAAATAATTTAATTCTAAAAAAAATAAGGAAAAATTGTGCCTATGGCACACTCTGTCAAATCTATGATTATTTAGCTATTCTAGGTTTATTAAGCACATGCTGATAATATCTAAGAACAAATTAATTAACTACAGTGTTATTATGATTAGTTCATAAACTTAAATTAATTAATCATGATCATTGTTTGAATATGGATTTTACAATGTGAATCCTACCAGCCATTGAGATAGAAACCTGTATTGTATTAATAGACAATAAAGATGGTTTTGTGGACAGGCAACTGTGAGCCACGAGTGGTTGATACATAGTAATACATGAATGTGAGTGAGTGTATTATGACATCAACCTCGGGCTTTCATGATGTGTGGGGCCCGAGGGGCGGTGGCATTGACCCGGATAGCATGGGAGTGTCCCGAGCTCTTGGTGCCCAGGATTTGTTTGCCGCCTGAGCTTTGAGGACATGTGTGAGACAGTGGTGTGGCCTGCAAGAGGTGGTGAGGCCGTAGGAGAAGGAGTTATGTGCTGCGTGACGACACATGAAGAGGTGGCTCGGCAGGCAGAGCCGGTTGACAGTGAGTGAGGGAGGAGGGTGCGAAGACACATGAGTCGAGGTTCCCCCCCGCTTTGCCAGTGGGGAGGCGAGGACATGTGTGAGGTGTGAAGAGAAGCTGGGGGTAAACACTGGTAAACGGGGCATGAACAGATGAGGAGAGATGAGGAGGTCAGCAAGATGCATGATGAATGTCTGAGGTCCTAGTTGAGGTGGTTAGTCATCTATGAATTTCTTCCCCGCGGCAATTGCAGAAGCAATTGTAATTTATAAATTGAGCCACATTTCCCCAGGGGGAGAAAAGGCCGGGGGCCTTTGACGACGAGAGGTGAGAAGTGGCGAGTAGGTAGGATGGTGTAGACACACATAGACATGCATAGACTGCGTGGGTTGAGAGGTAGCCAAGTTTTTGGTGGTCTCAGCCTCAAGTTCGGAGTAGAAGAGGAGGGGCCGTAGGGATGCGAGACCCTGTAGGTGAGTGGAGAGTGCCTGCCTTCTGACCGGTCCCATGTTGGGTGTTTGTTGTGAAACCTGAGCCGGGTCGGGGTGGAGTTGGGTGAGGATGGCCATTGGGCAGCGAGGCCTGTGGTGTGTGGGTTGAAGTTGAGGGGTAGTCACCTGTTGAACGTTTCCTCCCGGGGCAATTGCCAAGGCAATTGAGAAGTGTAATTAAGTCACGTTACCCCAGGGCAGAAAGTTCAGGGTAGTAGAGGAGCAGTGCAGGGAGAGCGATGCCCCGGGTGTGGAGGGGTGTCTGACCTCTGCCCGATCCCGGGTGGGGTTGTGAAACCCGAGCTGGGTTGGGGGTCACTGGGCAGGATAACCATTGGGTGGTGATGGATTCACAGATGGGACGAATTATTGCCACATTAAAGATGTTTTAGTTGAGTGGGGCAAGTTCATCGCTGGTCAGTTGGTACTCACCCCGGCAGGAGGGCTCCTACCATGTTGAGTGGTCTCGGCCACAGAGTTCAGGGGCAGTAGAGATGCGGTACCCTGGTGTGTGTAGGGTGCCCTCTGTCTGGTCCCGGGGCCAGGACATCCCGGTTATATGTGACTTGGCAAAAAGAGGGGGCTTGAGGCATATATGGACGTAGGGATATATGGATATAGGGATGTATGGATGTATGGATGTGGAGATGTAGGATGTAGGGATATATGGATGTATGGATGTAGGGATGTAAGGATTTCTCACTAAGTCAAAGTTTAACAGGTAATTCATATTTTGCTATCAACTCTGTCCTGATGGTCACACATGACCATCTGGACAGAGTTCAAGTGTCAGTTTATGTAAAACATAAAGTCTTAACTTCTTTTACCTTTTTCAGGACTTTAAAATCATTACCAATGCTCTTGTATGAAATGTAAGATGTCTATATTTTAAAGAATGATGTAGAACTATTCTGTTCTGCAAACCTATTGCATTCCATCTCATAAAGATGGCCAATCGTAGAGGTCCCAATGAATTCCAACATGTTGGATTTTTCATAGCCTATCGTAGCCTATTGTGGGCAATTTGAAGGGAAAATATTTCTTGTGGGTGAAATAATTAGCGGAAGATTATGGAATTCGGAAATTAGGTAGAGTCAATATAGATATAAAATCGCTGTAAATATGACATTATTTGATTTAGTCTAAGGGGGTGCGTCCACCAACCACGACAGGGCTGCGACATGCGTAGACAAGAAAGTTCCAATCGCAGCCTTGTCGCAGCCTTGTCGTGAGAAGGGGGGCTGTCGTGACCCCTTGTCGCAGCCTGTCGGGACGTCCACGCTCCACCTAAATATTCTATCGTAGACCTCTGCGACAACCTCCCGACACGCCACGACACGCCACGACACGGCTCCAAAATCGAACATGTTCGATTTTGTCGTAACCTTGTCCGAAGGCCCCCGACAGGCCCCCGACAAGCTTCATGTCACAGCCTGTCGTGGCCTTGTCGTAGCCTCTTGTCGGGAACTGTGGTACACCAACCACGACAAGGCTACGACAAGGCTTCCAATCGTAGAGCTGTCATGGACCCTGTCGGAAAGCCGTTGTCGCAGCCTTGTCGTGGTTGGTGGACGCACCCCCTAAGGGTCTGGAAATAATAGTTTTATAACGGAAACATGATCCTACCACAGTTGGTTTTTTTTCCAATTTGATTATTTTAGTGTCTTAAAAATAAAATAATATGTTGTAAATACAATTTGCACCCACGTCCACGATATGAATTATTGGGGCCCTCACGATTGGCTACAATTTAGCTATTTATTAATAAGTACAGATAAGGTAACGAGTAAGATGCGCTTCAGGAGTATTTTTTCTGACTCCTCTATATTTATTAACATATTAACATAAGTAAGTAAGGAAAGGAAAAAATTTTAAAAAAGGAAATGAAAAAAGAAAAAAAGGGAAGGCAGGCCATAGGTCTGTTCTGAGGGCCCGGCGGCTGAGGAGTGGCAGAGCCCGGTGGGCAGTGGGGTGTGCAGCGCCCTCAGCCGGTGTGTCAGGTGGCGCCCTCTTACATTAATACCTCTAACTATCGGGTATAGTTCGTATCCCAAATTGTAGCCATCGGGAAGTATGTCGTAGCCCATCGGCATAGGTGGGGGCAGGGCTTCAAGCCGACTGATGGCTGCTGACAGCGGCCAACGGCACCGATCATACCAGGTTGTGGTATTCCATCTCACCGATGGCACCCAAATGGTAAATCAGACACTGTCAGAATTAAAAAAAATGTTCCTACCCAACCACACTCTCCCAGCAGATATCCTGCGCTCTACTTCCTGTGGTCGCTTTGTATCTCTGCCCCAACCTGCCTGTTTGGACTCAAATCTGGCCCATACGCGAGTTTTTAAAAAATCCAAAATTCTGAGGGCTTTTTGGGGGTATTTTGTGTTCCACTTGTAAATAGAGATGAATATATCTATATGGTAAATAAAATACTCTCATTTCTGTTATTATCTAATTCAAACCAGACACAGTCTCTGGGATTACTTTCTACAGTGGAAAGCACCTCATGTGTTGCAGGGCTTTGTTTTGTCAACAATGACATGTGCTCTTCTGAAGGGGCAGTCTAATCAACTGTGGATTCCCATTAGAAAATGGATTAAGTATGAAAAAGAAACAACCAGATTGTCTGTGAAGCTCCTTAAACAATTCCCATATTCTATACTCATGATATGTGAGTTGTTTGACTTGTATAACTTTTGACAGTTGCCTTGTTTTGAATCCGAAATGTTGGCTGGTTCCCTAGTCCTTAGTGGATAGTCTGAGAACCAGTGTATGACGTCACTGGGTTCGGGCAGAGACTAAGCAAGCGCTAGCGCCGCGAAGGATCTGGGGGGAGAGTGACCCAACCACGGGAAAGGGGAAAATTCCAACCTACTGTCAGAATCATATTTCGACTGAGAATTTGGCCAGGTGGAACAGTCCCTCTAATCAAAAAAACAATCTGGGTTCATGAGTTATCCACAGGGTGTCGAACAATGCTGACTTAGATTAGGCTATCCCAAAAAAGAACTTGTTTCTCATCACCAAGCCAGGAAAAATATGACGAGGGCACTTTTTTTTTCTTTTTTTTTTTGCTAGATCAAAGATGGCTTTTAAAATGGGCTTCAAACATACAGTAAAACCCAGCATAAGCAGACATCCTCCGATGGGGGCCAAAGTGTTTGCTTACGCGGGGTGTCTGCTACGCGGGGTTTCCAGATGTTTACTGGCTATACATTTAATGCACCCCTCACATCAGGACCCTTAATTTGATACTAAATACACATACCTTTCTAATTTCTGTCAAGGTTCATCTATTTGAAAAAAAAATCTTCTAAAATCGTTTTTTCTGATGCACGCGGTGATGAGAAACAAGTTTTCTTTTTAGTGGTCTTATCCATGATATTTTGATAATTGTAAACCCTTTATTCACATTTATTGAAAGCGATAGTCATCTGAATTATTGATTACTTTTGCAGCTTGGCCATTTCATACAAAGATTTCGATCAGATCGGTCGATACATTCCAGGAGGAATATTCAACAGATAAGAATATATCGAGAGGACTTGAGCAAACGGTATGTAGATGTGTTCTATAGTAAATATTTCATAACTTTTGCTGCTTCACTCATTTACTATTCATCAATATTTCCAATAAACCTCTAATTGTAAAGATTAAGAAACTGTTGGGTATTGTGGGAGGGGGGGGGGGGGTTGGGGGGAGGGCAGTTCAGCACCCTGTTAACTTGTATCACCTGAAATATACTACCTGAAAGAACTGTTGAAGAAAAAACTGCACCTAAAGATCATAGACCAATGTTTTTAGATGGAATAATCGTTTATAGCAATTGTTTGATTATAATACATTTGGCGATAATTATTGAACCATTTGGGCTAATGGTCATTGCATTTATCTTGAAACCGGCATTGAATCTTTGATAATCACTATTAACGATTATTCCGGGTCCTATTACTTTACATCTGTAATTGAATATTTAAAAAAACGGTGGCAATCCCATAAAGACTAGACCGAATGTGTTTCTCAGGAAGAATTTACATAAGTTAATTTCATTCTATCCACGCATAATCTTGTCGTTCGTTCATTATTGAACAAGCCTTCATATGTTTTTATATTTTCAAATGTTTTTATTTGTTGATTAATTAAGAAACAGCGACAATTTTTAATGTGTTATGAGCCTACGAACGAGGTATCTTGGCCTTTATCAAACGATACTTAGGCCTCCACCCACCCTCCAATCGCAGAGGGGCACTGGACGAACGATTCCTATATACCTATGGCTGTACACTCTATGCTTACACCACGTTCTGGGGGGTGGAGTAACTTATGGATACTACCCAAGGTTGCCGTATACTACCCAAGGTTGCCGTATACTACCCAAGGTTGACATTTAGACCAATCAGATTGTCTCTTACAAAATTCATATGAAAAGCGCAGTGGGGAGTAAACATAAAGTGTCAAGTTACTCGATAAGGTTGGATCTGGCTTCAGGTTTGATGGTGGATGAGCAAATAACGCTAATTATCGTTATTAAACCACATTTGAAGGTATATAGGAATAGGGAAACCAAGTACCAGTGAAATGAAGTCAAAGTTACGAGGTAAGGCTTGGAAAAATTACTGCCCAAGGCCTTGGCCGCGGGCAGTAATTTTTCCAAGCCTTACCGAGTAATTTTGACTTCCTTTTACCGGAACATAGTTTCCCTCTATTCCTAGCTTTATCAAACGAGACCTGTCCTCGGACCCTCATACGAGCCATTTTAATCATCGTTCGTCCGATATTAAATGAACCCCTGGGGGCTGTTGAATAAAGTTTGTTCGTTTCTGGTATTGGTGCTGGACGATACGACAACTTCAACTTAAAACGACATCCTGGGCGATTTTTTTCCATTCAGTGTTGTATGACAAAACAGAAGATATCTTCCAAATGAACGTACGTGTATTGGTATACAACAGCTTGTAAGACAATTAGGTTACTCTTATTGTTAAAACAACATTTGCTTACAAGACTTTTTTTTATACAACACTATGGCCCCAAAGACAATCTTCAGATACTTTTTAGTCATTTGTAGTTTATTCAACGACCCCCTGATTACCCATATCGTAGTCCTTTGGAGGGAATCAGGGCCCTGTTTTTCAGTCACAACAATAGTTGGCACCAATAGCCTAAGATCGTCCAGCGAATGTACGACAGTTTGAAAGACAAAAAATAGCCAGTGTCCTATAGACAGTGTCGTAGTGCACCACGGGAGATCGCCGCGAAAAATGTCGGCCATTACGACAAGTATAGAATTGTCTTAGGTTCTATCAAAGAACCAGAGACCAGGGAGCTGTTTCAAAAGTTGGGAGGGAGCTAAATGAGAGTACTCACCGCCAAACCAAAGCTAAGAGGGGACCCCCACCTACCACGATAGGCCACGACATGCTTCCCGATCGCTACGATTTGAAATTGGGAAATCGTGACCTATCGGGAGGTCCCCGAATCGTAGACCTCTGTCGTGATCCAATCGGTGAATCATACACGCTGACCACGATATCTTCCCAATAGGCTACGATACCCAACGACAGGCTACGAAATTTCCAACATGTTGGAAATTATCGGGACCTCTACGATTGGCGTTTTCATCGCAGCCTATCGTGAGCTGTCGTGGACGGAATCGCAGAAACCTGTCCCACCTACCACGATTTTGGCTGACCTCACGCTAGAATCGGAATGGTGTCGGGAAGGCCGTCGTAAGGCCAATCGGGACCAGAATCGTGGTAGGTGGGGGCAGGCTTTTACAATGGCACTTGAAGCGTCTCTGTCGAGGTGGAGGTGTCACTCGCTATTGGGTATTGGTAGCAGCACCTACCCCCTCCCCCCTATACTTTCTAACTGCCAGTTGGGACCCTAGCGGGTGAACGGGAAACCATCGTTAACTTGTGGTTATTACCTACCACATATAAAACGTGTAATTTTCCGTACTATCCGCTTGGAGATCTTCCCGCACATAGAGACAGAGTGAACCAGACATAGGGTTGGAGACTGAAGCACCACGGGAGTGAGATTCTCGTGTATTTAAAAACTCGAACCTGTTCTTCTTTTTTGCAGGACTATACTCAGACAAACTTTTTCATTTCGATCCATGCCAAAATCAAAGTTTAGGATTGTAGTTTTCTTATCTACTTTTCTCGTGAGAAACCAATGAGATCTCAAGTTTCGCTGGTAGCCCTTTCAAAACTCTGCTGGTTCTCCCACCCACCACCAGCCTAAGTATTTGTCCCACTGAAGTTATCTGGCTCTGTGGAGCAGTCAGCAGAGTGTCAGGCTGGGAATGCGGGTGTTGGGGGTTCGAACCAGGCTATCGACAATCGGGTATATTTTTTTCTAATTTTTAACCTCTAACTCGGACTTACACTGGCCACCAGAGCAGACGTTTGCCAATATAACTCGGACTCGACGAAGTCGCTAGTCATTTCGTATGACACTGGTGCTTGAGATGATCATCGGCAATCAGAACTCTATAGATTGACACCAGCGAAAGTTGGTTTCTCACGAGAAAAGTAGATCAGAAAACTACAATAGTAAACTTTGATTTCGGCTTTGCTTGAAATATATCATAATAGAAAAAGTATGTCTGAGTAGATTATTACAAAAAAGAATAGCCGGCTTACGTTTAGCACTACATGAGAATCTCACTCTCGTGGCCCTTCAGTCTCCATGCCTAGGTCTGGTTTATTCTGTCTGTATGTGCGGGAGACACTCCAAGCGGATTCTACCAGAATCATAGTTTTTTTAGATACCGTAGGTAAAAAGGTCCTATAGACAGTGTCTTATTGCGCCATGAGGGATCGGCACGAAAAATGTCATTCAGAACGAATGTCTTAGAAGAACCATATAAGTATGCATGGTGTTTTTCAGTCATGACAATTGTTATAAGCGGTGCATACAGATTGAGGAATGTGCAGTAAATAGACAATAATCAATGGTTCTGTGGACAGGCGTCCGTAAACCACGAGGGGTTGATGCGTAGTAATACACGAGCGCTAGCGAGTGTATTACGAGGTCAACCGCGAGTGGTTTACAGAGCCGCCTGTCTACATAACCATCGTTTGTTGTATTTATTATCCATCTTCTCCTATGAATTAAACCCAGTTATTGCCATATCAAAAGGTACAACAATGGGGACTTAGCTCTACAGCATAAAAAGGCTATTTTCCCCGTATACCATGGTTTTGAGGCCATATACCACAGTTACGAATCCGTATACCACAGTTATGGTATCTGACAGGTTTTATATAATGGGTCGTGGTTTAATGAGTCCCCATACATTTTCAATGGGGACTTTGTATACCATGGATAATAATACTAAAGCATGAGTTTGAACTTTCGCTGGTTCCCCACTTATTTGCAGGGGCAAGGATACCAGCACAACTCTCCCAGCAGGATCTCTGCTAGGAGAGTGCCTCTCTCCCTCACGATGTTCCCCAAATACCTTATTTCTATTTGTTTATAATAAAGGATAGTAAAAAAATGAAGTAATGGCAAACTTTCAAAAGATTAAAGATAATGTAATAGAATATTTCTCTAAAAAACCAGCAGAGTTCTATCTGAACACTGTTATTACCCATGATGCACCATAGAAATGGAGGCGTTACCCATAGTGCACCATATAAATGGAAGGCGTTACCTGGCCTATAATGTTAATCATCTGTCAAAATCAGTAACCCAATATATACATCATGATGCTTTACAGAATGTGTAATTTTCGTATGATTTATTTTATACTTATAGGGTTTGGATGCTGGTGCAAGAGATGCCTGCAATGGAACAGCAATGTGAGTATTTTTTATTACCCACCAAATAAGTCTCCATAGAAAATACATAGAGCACCTGGAAACAGCTAACAGGAGATTCCGGAAAAAAAAGTCCATCCACGATAAAGTCAAATCATCATTTACTTCGAAACAAGTTTCATGGATATTCATTCAATATAAACTATTTACAATTAGTCCTAGAAATCTCATTTACCATCAGATCTCACTGTAATAAAACGTTTTACATGCTAAAATCACAGGTTAATGGGGAACTATATTATTGTTGTAAGTCTACACGGAATTACTGCCACGCATGATAGTGCTGTGGTGTCTGGAACTAAATGGCTTACAGAACCTTTTTAATTGCAATAAATTTATCATTAATCTTGTAGTTGGGTAATAAATACAATAACGACTGGTTATATCTCCTCGTAGTTGACGATGTAATAACCTTGCTAATCGCTCGGATATTACTACGCATCAACTACTCAGAGATTACTGGCCACTCGTACACAAAACCAGTCATTATTGTGTATAGAATCCACCATCTTGAGTCATTCATATGTGGAAACAGGTTTAGGGTGCTGATTTGAAATATATTCCTGTTTTGGTAAATAGACGTACAGAGTTTGGGGAACACAACAAAACAATAGAACCTCCTGAGATTACTAAACTCCCTACTATCGCCCGGGGTAAGTGCAGGATCCACAACCGACTGGCTGGCTGCACCTCGGCCCCCTGTTTTCTGATGAACAATCATTTTCTGATTTCTAACTGGAGAAACTGAATATGATTTGAAATGTATATATATAGAAATAACTGAAATTTTGGTAAAACAGCAGATCCGTGGCCTCTCGCCTATAACATAGGTAGGCGCTTACCTAATTTTTAGGACTTGGTTCTATGAACTCTAGCTAGTGATCTATGGATAGATCTTGAAAAACGATTGGTTTTTCTTTTTGAATGAAGTCTTTATGCCAATTTAAAGCAAAGTTATGGCCATTCAAAGACCTGGAATTCAGCCTATGGTTCTGCCACAATTAACTATAGTTAAGAGTTTAATTGTGATCCAAATTTTGTGATCCACCAAGCTGGTATCAAAAGTCATTTAATTACTTAAATGCCTATTTCTCATGAACTATTGAAGCTAGATGATTTAAAAAGTAGATTGAAGGTCAATGTTGAAGAATTAGGTAAATGAGTACTTCCCATGAAAACCTTCAGCTAGAAACTTGATATAAGACATAGTTGAAGGTCTTTTCCAGTGATTCAGTGAACAGGCATGTGGTGACTTTGGCCAAGGTCAAGGTCACTGCAAGGTCGAAGTTATGAAATTGGAGTAAAATCAACACCTCTCATGATATATCAAGGCTAGAAACTTGAGATAAAGACTTGGTCTAAGATCAGCAAAAGATGGAGATGACCATGCATATTGTGACCTCCTGGTGACCTTGGAAAGATCAAGGTCATGTCAAGGTCATTCCGAGGTCAATTTTATGAAATGGGAGTAAAATTGCCATATCTCATGATATATCAAGGCTAGAAACTTCAGATGAAAAGTGGGTTTAGGATAAGCAAATAACAGAGGTGACCATACATGTGGTGACCTTGTCCAAGGTCAAGGTCATTTCAAGGTAAAAGGTCAATGTTGTAAAATGGATTTGAATAACTATTTCTCATGAAATGTTTAAGCTCATACATTGAAATACTTAAAAATTCTAAGATATAAAAAAAGAGACAAGTAGTTAACATTACTGTTTATTATATTTATTTGTATAAGTAAAACTGAATTTCGGATCAAGAGGTAAGGTGATAATATGTTATTAGCATATAAAGATACTCTACAATGGCTCATTGTCAAAGCCAGTTGTATTTGAAAGTTTGCAATAACTTAAACACCAATACTTTTCACTTTTGCTATGGCTCATCATCGAAGCCAGTAACAGAATGTCAGTCTTAAATCAATCATATTCAGACATTAAGTACATTGATGCTAAACAAGTGACATTCTAAGATGTAAATGCAAGATCCCCTAATACAATGTCAGTAAGGAAGGCCTTCAGTGGGAGCTCTTCCTCATGTCAATAGTCTTTGGATTGGTCTTGTTTCCAGTATTCTATCACAAACACCTTGCTGGAGTGAAGAACCTAGAGTAGTGGTGCAGTGGGGGGGGGGGAGGAGGGGTGGGAGGTGATCCCACCCTACCCCTCTCAGAGCTTAGATCGGAGGATGTTGGGGCTGCTTATAAAACATAGTGGTCCCTGTCTAAATGAAAATGTTAAGGCATATTCTATACCATTTTTAACCGTAGAACATGTGCAAACTAGTTATTTTTATTAGCAACATGATCTTCATACCATAAAATCCCTCTAAAGTTGGGCTTTAATTTCACTTGAACAAACCCTTATTTTTTCCTCAACTAATAATTGATATCTTATATGCATGTGATAGATCTCATCAAGCCCTTTAATATGAGACCCTAATTGTCTTGATATTCCAATAAATAGCTTCAGAATCGACCTATGAAGATAGGTGAGGTAAAAGGTTTCCTTCAAAGGGTTAATCACAATAGCAAACGGGAGTTATGTAAGTGCCTAACATAGGGAACGGCACTTTGCGCACCGGGTAGCGTACAATCTGTCACCGTTTTTTAATCTAAACGGGGAAAAAACCCTGAATCGGAATCTCCACTTATTAATTACCGCAATACAATATCATTTACTTGTAGATACCTATTATTTCTGCTGGAATGGGTTGAGGACCTTTGTCATTAGTAACTTTTTTAGTCGAAATGGCCGGAACTATTTTCAAAAGCTGGTTCCTGGCAATACCTTTGTTTTGCTTTTTTTGGTCAGGGTTAGGGCTAACCTTTACCCAAACCCAATTTTAGGGTTAAGTTATGGCTAAGCCTTACCCTAACCCTATTTTAGGGTAGGGTTAGGGTTAGGTTAAGGGTTAGGTTTTAGTGAGTGGTTTGGCTATGCATTCATATAAGTTGACTTGTCACACACTGACATGGCGCCGTTTTCGAAAAGTCAGAAATACGAATTTGTCAACGCATCCCAGCAAAAATAACAGTTAGTTTTAGGTAAATAAGCTTGTATTTTGGTAAATAATATGTGCTGATTCCGGTTCTGGACTTTTTATTGCATTAAAATTGACCGTTTGGTTCCAAAACTGTGAAAGATCGTTGGGTATCGGGCCCGCAAAGTGCTATTCCTATATTATAAGCTTGGAGGCCTCTGATCTGCTGTTTTACCGAAATTTCCATTTCTGGCATTGTTTTCTACTTTATGGATACAAATCATAATATTTTGCCAATTCCTTTCAACGTTTGCTTATGTCTTATTGTATTATATGCTACACCATAGTATACTGTATAAATTGGACAATTTCTTTTCATAAACACAGAGAATTAGAACCCCTGGAAAGCCCACTCGCCGTGCAGCGCTGTTAAATAGTGGCGCGCATGCACCGGTTCCTACAGGGGAGCAAAACATCCGGTTCACGCTTCTAGCATGGCCGATTAGTGCTGCTGATAATGTACCCTAGTTCCTGGGGTATCCGCTAGTTGTCCTGGCGGCCACATTTTACATGTGTCAAATGGGTAACCAGATGTCCACCTCCCCTGTATCTTGAAAACAAGTCTGTCTCATAAGCACAACGCTGAACAGCCATGAGTGGGCCTTCCAGGGATTCTGGTTCTTTTATAAGCATAAACAAACACAATTTAACTCGAAGAAGTACACATGCATTTAGGTTGCTCCAGCAGTGTTGCGACGATTCCATAGTACCAGTGGTATCTACCCTTTTATCCTACCCCTAATATAAACTCCCATAGGCTCCACTATGCCGAACTCCAGTCATGGCATACGGTGGCCAAGATTAAAACTCATCCAGTTTTACGATAGTATGCCCCACTAGGTGTAATGAATCCATCACAGTTGGGGTTATAAGATATGAATGATGGGCTTTAAAATGGCCTCAAAATATGTGTGAGAATCGTGTTGCACTAGTGGGGCCGGGCCTTTATGCCCCAGTCACACTGGCGTAAAAAAGGAGTTTTTCCGTGTACGCACGTCTACGTTCTTCTACGCATTTTGGAATCTCAAAATACGCCGCAAAACGCCGCAATACGCGGAGATGCGTAAAGGAAAGTCGGAATGCGCCGAAAAACGCCACAATGCGTAGATAAGCGTAGATAAGCATTGATGAACGTTGATGAACATTGAGAAGCGTACTAAAACGTTTAAAGAAAAGCAAACAAATACATTTCAAATCCGTAGCTAATACGTACTCCCCACCAATTTAAATACGTAGAAGAAACGCCGAAATTTACGCCAGTGTGACTGGGGCATTAGACAAGGGCTCTCTCTGCCTTACCAATGCCACAGAGCTGGTATGCAGATAGTGAAGGGATCATTTTTGCAGCACACTGAAAGTCCATATGACTTCTCCCTAAACTAGGCTGTGTATCAGGAACCCGTTTCAATAGTATGGGGAGTAAACGGGAATAGCCACCACAAAAGCGAGAGCAATCAGCGGCACTAAGGGAGCATTCAATAATTATGGCCCAGGGGGGGCACAGTTTTTAGGGGGGGGCCAACCTTTTTTTCGGTATTCCCAGGGGGGCCAACTTTTTTGGGGGTATTTCCATGGGGGGGCCAAAATTTTTCACTAATTCTGTAGTGGGGTCAACATTTTCAGCTAAACATATTTGTGTTCAATGACAGAATTGATGTTATGAAATGCATTCATAACATATCACAGGAAATCAGCTTAGTTGTACAACTATAATAATGATAAATGCACAAGGTAACTATAGTTGTCTCACTCCCTGGAGTTCAGTTTCTATGGTCACAGTCCTGTTTGCCAATTCGAGATGGGTGTCCACCCTCCCTCAGTCTGACAGACTTATGTGGAGGGAGACAACAATGGAAGAACACTAACATTTGTCCCAGAATCAATGCAGTCTCACAAGATCATTAGTTTTTTCTTCAATATTGATGAATTAAGAGCATTTACTACAACATCAAGTGCTACAAAATGCCCCTGTTGCTGCTTATTTCAATAAGATTACCATATTTATGGAAGAGCATTGAGAAATTGAGGGGTTCTGCATGCCATAAAATGGGACTTCCTTCTGCAGTGCCACATCATAGATTGATCCACTCATTCCAAAGATCCCTCACGCCATGCCAGACTATAACAAATTGCCAGATCATCTGTATTTGCATGTCAATGATACTGCTACAAGAAACAGTGAAAGTCCTTTGAGATTCTGAAAGGGAGCCTGATGACTACGAATTAATGGCATAAATCGAGAAAGCAGTTGCTGCTGGATATTTGAATGTGAACAACCAAGTCTCAATAAGTGACTTCATTGAGAATTAGGTTCTAGGTAGTCAAGCTTTATGATTGATTACATGGGTACAGGAGAGATGGGGGCTTCCAGCAAGACTGCTAGCTTCCAACTACAGCCTCAATTTGGCAGGGGTTGATTCACTGATTTCGAGTTAGAATATTAGCAGAATCTTACAATTCAAATCAAAATGTATATGATTCTAACAGAAACTTATAATTCAAATCAGGTATACAAGTTCATATGTTAAAAGCAGGACACATGAACCTCTCATATATAGGCTCTCCAAGGACTCTCCTGTAAAACTGGCCAAGGAATACCTAAGGGCTGACATTATCTGCTATTGGACGCCAGTGGTGCAACTGCGAGCACCTCTCCAACAGAGTTGACTCCAGATGACAATGACTGACATTGAAACTGGCCACCACATGGTGTGTGTTCCAGTCCTGCTCAAGACTCCCCCATCTTTTTTGCATCAGTGCTGTTCCGTCAACAACAGCTGTTTATTTGCTACTTGTTTCTTTTATTTTCATTTTTAAGCAATTTTTATGAAGTGAATATTGTGTGTACCATTACCAAATTTGGTGGTACAGCCATTCTTCCACTCAGACACTAGCCCCTTACTCCTCATTCTAATGGCAGGTGTCAAGCCAAATGAGCAGTAGGTACTATTTTTGTGTAAGTAATTGGTATAACCCGACCAGGATTTGAAGCCATAACCTACCATGCTTAAGGTAAACACCTCTACCACTTAGCCACTGAGATTGGTCAGAATTTTGACAAATGACTGAATGTAGCTGGGTTTGTTCTAAAGCATAGAAGGAAAGCCTTATGGAAAAAATGCCACATTAATTAAGCCTCCTCTGTGCTTTTACCCTATTCCGATTGGGGGGGGGGATGTTTTTTTGGGGCATTCCAAGGGAAGGGGCCAACTTTTTTGGGGGTATTCCCATTGGGGGGGCCAACTTTTTTTGGGGTATTCCCATGGGGGGGGCCAACTTTTTTTGACCGATCAGTGTTAGAAAAACTGTGCCCCCCCTGGGCGATAATTACTGAACGCTCCCTAACTGTGGGAGTTATAAAGTCTCATTTCACAAGTGGTGCCGCTGTTGAGATCCCGGTGCCGTTCACTATGCCAGCATAACAAATGAGACAATGAATAAACCAATACTTTCACATTATTCCGCGGGTTCTTTCCGCATTTCAGTTTTTATTTGACGTTTCTACAGGCCTTTTTGACTGAGTTACGGTGCCCAACACTATAGCTCTCGTTTGTTATGCCGGCAAGTGATACCTTAGGGTCGAGAGCTGCAGTAGGATATGTGCATGAAAAGGCTGACTGGTGCAGTCAATTCAATTCTTGGTTCGAATAGTAAAATATTTATCAGGAAAGAGTTGAGCACTAGAGAATTATAAAAGTCGATATATAGTTAAAAAATGTAAATGAATATGAAATTAAATATGTTATAATATCAGATATGATGTGATTTTAAATTGTTGTTATGATCAGTGTGAGAGGGTTGACCCTCTCGTGAACAGTGACAGCCATGTGGCAGTAACAGCGAGACCTCACTAACTATTGAAACGTGTACTACCGCTGTTGGTGCCGCTTTGCTCCGAGGTGCCGCTCGCTGTTGCAATGCTCTACTATTGCAACACGAAGTGCCGCTATTTGGTTAGTGAGACCAACTACGAGAGTATTTTCAACCATTGAAACAGCCCCCTGGAGAGCAGGCAGCTAAAAACACCATATGGTTGAGGCATAGTATTATTTTACCCCTGGTATTTTCCTCATATACTTAACATTGGGAACTCGTATCCAACACCCATTGAGTATTTAGAAAAAAAAAAAAAAAAAACAATCAGGGATTAGGTCGCAAAGGTTAGCCCATTAGTCAAAGTCAGGGGTGAGATAAATTTGAAAACCTATGCAAGTTTAGGGCCATAGCTTATATCCCATCTCTTTTGAATCACTGCAAAATTCATGCGGCTTGACCTCGTGAATTACTATGTCATTCAAACTCGATCGGATATGAGCTCTGACCCTAAACATTCATAGGTTTCCTCTGTGATAGACAACTGACAGTTAGAAGGAAACTCACAAGATGAAAATAACTTGGTCTGTACTCCACCGAGTTTGACTGCGAAGTAATTCACGAAGCGAAGCTGAATGAATTACGTAGCAGTCAAACGATGTGCAGTGCAGCCCAAGTTAATTTCATCGAGTCGGTTTCTGATTTTATCTCACCCCGTATATCATTATTATTTGATAAAATAAACCAACAAATTAGCCATTGAGTATTGGGTACATACACAATATTGACTGGTTTCAGATACAAGCGGCCGTATGCGAGGATATTGCGCATAGTCAACTCTGAGGAGCATACAACCGCTTTTATCTAAAACCAGTCTATATTGTATTTATTATCCACCTTTTCTGGACAAGTGGCATGTCGATGTCAGTTCGTTTAAGTTATGCACTATTTTTCCGTACAAACTATTTTTCCGTATGTGCCACCCGGAGCATACAACATATCCGTATGCGCCGAGTATGTCCATACAAAATGTGTTTTCTATGGACACTTCGTATGAGGTGGATAATGAAATACCTTCAGGGCCATGGAGTATGAATTCCTAATGCTAAACCTATGGAGAAAAATACCGGGGTGAGATAATGTGTATTATCCTACCCCTAATAAAAAACGCCATAGGCTTAACATGGGATTTGTTTATTTCAGGGGTGTGACATAAAGTGTTGTTTATGCCACTACTTTCTAATGCTGGAAAAATGTGGAAACGGGGTAGGATAAAATCTAGATGCCACTCGTTTGAGTTTGGGCTTATTTATGCCACTCATTTTGTTGGCTCCGTAATGTCACTCGTCTTCGACTTGTGAAATTATGGAGCCAACAAAATGTGTGGCATAAATAAACTCAGACTCAAACTCGTGACGTCTCTTGATATTACACCATCAATGATGAATGGTCTACAGAGGTGTATGATCAGAAAATCATTGTTTCTTGTATTTATTACCCACCTGATGCGGAGTCTCCATACTAAGCCTATGGAGACTCCAGATCACTACTGAGTAGAATACGGACCTCCGGAATCTCCTAGGAGGATACGGCTTTATGGGCCACCTGACCGGCATTACAGGAACTAATTTATATAAACAATGCACGGCGCTTGGGCCGAATTTCTAATTATTTACAAGATTGTTTTCATAATAATTACTCGAAAGGTGAGTAATAAATACAACATTACCATGATTTCGATCTGTGTAGCCGTATTTTCCTTGTAGTTGACACTACACAATGCTCCTCGCTATCGCTCCGAGGATTGCTGCGTGTCAACTATGTGGAGAATAGGGCCACTCAGATCGAAATCATGGTAATATCGTGTATTTATTACTTACCCTCACAAATACCATGTCAAACCAAGTACAATATGCTTTTGTTCAGGTTAAACAAACTGATTAAAAAAACACAAAGAAATTTTAACCCAGGAATTACCATATTTTGAGGCATATAAGCAGGAACTATCTATTTGCTCTCCATATACATGTTTATCATTGTGGCTGTCAAAGGCTTATCCTACAATTCCCATTGCTGCCATCTCGTGATTTTTAAATAATAAAGTGAAAAAGACACAAAAAACCAGACACAGTTGATTTCTTTAAAAAATGATGTATTGCAACCAAGATGACAATGGTGGTATGGTATTATTTTTAAATAATGTCACATTAACAGCCAAAATTGGTTTCTTGGGAATCATTCCAATTATAAATGTGCGCATTTTATCCAGTTTATCCAATCCCAATATATAGAATAGGTCAATTTACATTTGCTTGATTTACATAGAAATGTACTGAAAAATATGGTTTTCTTTAATTCATTCAAAAACAAGAACGCAATCTATGAATTTTAAAACTTAAATGTGTAGTACTATACATCTACTATATTCTGTGAGAGTTTGAGGAAAATGACATGGGTTTTACTATGTGAAAAACAACCTTTTAGAATTTCCATATATTCTTTAGTGATATTGTATTGATCTCTAAGTCAAAAACTAAGATGGTGACCCCTATTCCCCCTAAGTTAGATACACTTAGAGATCATCATATTCCATTATCAGGAGAATGACATGAGTCTTAATTTTCAGGCCAAGGGACTTTATATGATTTTTTTACATTTAAGAACCAATTTGTAATGACCTAATGTAGCCCCATGTATTTTCAATGCGGATATAGGTAATAAGTGCAAGATAATATTAAATAATTATTGCATTTATTTTCAGGAACGGAAGTATTATCTTTTCGGTAGTATTAATATTTGACTCGGAACAAGATCTTTTAGCTAATGCAGATACTGTGGCTAAAAGTTTTGAAACGATTATCAAGACGAGAGGGATACCGCTGCCCTCAGGAAAAATACTTACTTCATGTAAGTATAATTTTTATTTTATTTTATTGAGCAAAACATTTAATTTTTCTGACTGTCCATGCATCTTCTTCTTGGATTCTCACTATAGTACTCACATTCATTTAAAGACTAAACATTTCTTTGTTGCAGTGATTTTCTTACTCTTTCTTTCTTGTTTTCCCTATTTACCTTAAGACCGCAACTTTTGTATTTATCATTTTTCTTCTCAATCGTCTTTTGTTTCTTTTTACTAATTTCAGTACTTTGTATCTTAATTATGATATTTGGTTGTTTGGGCAGTTTAATGTCTAACATGTTCTATTAGACCAGGGGTTGAAGGTGATCAAATTTATGAGATTTATCCTACCCCTAATAAAAAAACTCCATAGGCTTAACATTGGGTCCCTGTATTCGGTCTGGAGTTCAGAAAAATGAAAAATATCGCTCTAGTGGGATACACTTGACAAATGACGTCATTTGTTAATATAGAAGTAATTTAGACGGGCGGGGTAGGATAAATTCTAAACCAAACTCGAGCAAGATTGCGTATTACTGCTCTCGGCTTTGCCTTGTGCAGTAATACGCAATCTTGCCGTTGTGCAATAAACAACAACACAACTAACTCTTGTTTGGTTTCTCCATAGTATTTAGGTAGAGATATTACCACTACACATTTACCGAGTTCTTTGATTTCCCAGACCACATAGACATGGTATGAGAAGGATTGGCCTTTGATATAGCAGTAAATTTGCCACTGCTGAGGGTGAAGGAGAAGAGTAGCTGTAGTGGGACTCAAACCCGCAAAGTCCTACTATCTTGGGGTTACAAGTCTAGTGCCTTAACCAAAAGGTCCCCACCCCAATTTTGATATTTGTTTAATTTCCAGCTATCTCTTATGCACATAGTTATGTCAAAAACATATATATATGTGACCTGTTAATTACATGGAAATTATTTATGTTATGTCCCACATTGTCGCTTAGCAACCCTTGTGGTCCTCTGCCATCTTTGCCATTGTAGAATATGAGTGAAGATTCAATAGAATTCCATATGGAAGCGAACATTTCAGATTCAAAACAAGGCAACTGTCAAAAGTTATACAAGTCAAACAACTTACATATTATGAGTATGGAAATATGGAAATTGTTAAAGGAGCTTCACAGACAATCCAGTTGCTTCTTTTTCATACTTAAACCAATTTACAATGGGAATCCAACATTGATTAGACCACCCCTTCTGAGGAGCATATGGGCATTGTTGACAAAACAAAAACCCTGCAGCACATGAGGTGTTTTCCAGTGTAGAAGGTAATCCCAGAGACTGTGTCTGGTTTATAATAAATGATAACAGAAATGAGAGTATTTAATTTACCATATAGATATGTTCATCTCTTTTTACAAGTAGAAGACAAAATACCCCAAAAAGCCCTCAGAATTTAAGATATTTCAAAAACTGGCGTAGGGGCCAGATTTGGGCCCAAATAGGCAGGTTAGGGCAGAGATACAAGCAACTGCAGGAAGTAGAGTGCAGGATCTCTGCTGGGAAAGTGTGTAAAGTCACTCACTTTTTCACCTCCGGTGTTATACACCCAGGAAACAATGCTTTTCTGTACAATACCATTCATTGTCTAGTTTTATCCATTTGTTTTAGACATCTAAAGCAGGAACAGAGCTATTTATCTTTGGAGTGGGATACTTTTACAAATATTGTCCTATTCTTACCTTGGTTTCCTCACAATTCAATTATTGTATTTTATTACCCACCTATTACTGAGTCTCCCTAGGAAACGTATAGGGCACCTGGAATTAGTTACCCAGAGATTCTGGCATGTCAGAATCTCCTGCAGGAGATTCCGGAAGAAAGTCCCTGCCAAAATGAGGTTAATTCATAATCTACTTCAAAATAAGTTTATTTAATGTTCATTCAATATTATTTAGTTAAAATCAGTCACAATAATCTCATTTACCATCAGAGATCACTGTCAGAAAATATTTTGCAGCCCAAAAAACCCAGAAACTAGCGAACTATATTACAGAGCTGCGTAAGTATACACTCAATTACCACCATGATTGACAGTGCTGTGGCGTTATGACGTAATCTGGAACTTCATGTACTTATTAGGCAATCAACATGTTATTAATCTTGTAGGTGGGTAATAAATACAATAATGACTGGTTTTGTGTACGAGTGTCCGCAATCTCCTCGTAGTTGACGACGTAATATCCTCGCTGATTGCTCGGATATTACTACGCATCAACTACTCGGAGATTACGGCCACTCGTACACAAAACCAGTCATTATTGTGTATGTAAAACATGTCACACATGAACAGGGAGATTGATTTTTTAAAGATATACTTCTTTACTATGAAGAAGATGGGACTCCTCCAAACCATGATGGATTTTTTTTATTAGTTTCTTTATTGAGTCAAATGCTTTGTTGTCCTTTATGTTGCAAGTCTTTTCTTCGCTAACTCAACAAAGAGGCTTGGACCTCACCCCTGTTATTGGGTTGATTTTCATGGTCCTGCCTATAAGTCTATCTTATATAACAACAAGGGTTTGTATATATGTTTGTTCACATCAAACAAATTAGACATACAATTTGACAATCATGTATCAAGATGATTTTTCGATATACAATACAACCCACATAAATGATAGTCGCTTACGTTTTTAGAGATTCTGAATTGATTCATACATTATTGTTTTTGTAAGGACCTTGAAGGTACATAGGTCAGGTGTATCTCTAGCAATTGGCACTAATTGGCTCCATTTGGTTCCACCATGTTATTGCAGCGATCTATTGTATGGGACGATTAGTAGGATATTTACCACATATAAAATGTGTAAATTCTGGGAGCTGTTTCAAAAGCCGGGGGGAGTAAACGGGAATGGCCACCACCAAAGCGAGAGCAATCAACGGCATTAAAAGCGAGAGTTCTAATGTCTCATTTCAGAACTGGCATAGCTGTTAAGATCCCAGTGCCGTTAGCTATGCCACCATAACAAACGAGACATTTAATAAATCACTATATATCGAATGATTTGATAATTCCAAATTATTCCTCGTATTTTTCCCCACATTTCAGTTTTTATTTGACGCTTCTATATGAATTCTTAGCGGAGTTACAGAGCCTAACTATTGAAACGGGTACTACCACTGTTGGTGCCGCTTTGGTCCAAAGTGCCGCTCGCTGTTAGCGAGGTGCCGCTATTTGGTTAGTGAGAGTAACTACGAGAGTTTTTTCAACTAATGAAACAGCTCCCTGATCCGCTTCCGCACATCCTAACAAAGTGAACCAAGCCTAGGCCTGAAAAATGATGGGCCACAAGAGTTAGATTCTCGTGTAGTGCTAAACTTAAACCTGCTATTCCTTTTTGTGTTTCTCTATACAGATATACTTCTTTCCTTAGGATTTATTTATTGCTATACTGAAAACATAATTAAGAACTGAAGTTCCGGGAGCTGTTTCAAAAGTCGGGAGGGTGCTAAACGAGAGTACTCACCGCCAAAGCGAGAGCTAACAACTGCACTTGAAGTGTCGCTGTCGAGGTGGAGGTGCCGCTCGCTATTGGGTTTTGGTAGTGGTTTTGCTGCCGCTTTGATTCGAAGTGCTCCTCGCTGTTGCAGCCTCTCGCTTTGAAATGTGACGTGCCGCTGGCGAGACCTCACTCCACTTTTGAAAATGCTCCCTGATCTTCTTGTCATATTCCACTTAGCCTGAGTGACCGGTGTGCTGCGATAGTTTGTTACCCTGCAATAAACCGTTATTATCGCCCACTCAATACGCGCATGCGTCTGGACACATTCTTTCATTCAGCTAGCACGGACTACAGGACGTGTTGGGTTTTTTAATGTAAATAAATGAAAAGAATAGTATTAGAAATGAGAATAACTTGTTGTGCTATGTCATGATATGTTTAATTTCTGCAAATTTTTCACTCTCCGATCGTGGACTCCAAAACTGCGCATGCTCTCTCGCATGTGCACCAGATACTAGTGGGCGGTTTATCACAGGGTAACAAACTTTATCCTACCCCTCATATAAAATCCCATAGGCTTTACATTGAGTTTCCGTATGCCACGCTGACTGGCATACAGAGTTTTATATGCCACTAGTGGCATACAGAATTATTATCATGTAATATTACAAAATCGAGGAGACAGGGTAGGATAAAATCAAACCCGGATTCGTTTTAATCTCCTGGAGTTTTGGCTCCGAACTTCACTCGGCTTCGCCTTGTGAAATCACTATGCCAAACCCAGTCGTGGCATACGGTGGCCAAGATTAAAACTCATCCAGTTTTACGATAATCATGCTACCCTGGGGAACGAGCATATTTGTTAGATATCATGTGTATGCTTCACCCCATGTAAGGGAACCACCCCCTGTTAGGGAACATCTTTGATAGGAAAGGTTCCTTCTGTTAGATTTAATTTCACCCAATGAAAGAGGACACCCCGCATAAGAGAGCACTTTTGCTTGAAACAAAGGGTTACCCTTACACAGGGTCCTACTGTATTCTGTATTCCCTATTATTATATACCGGTGCACGAATGTCTCAGGTTTATGCCCCAGTAGTAATGATTTCATTCGTCCACACTGTGGCGTAATATATATAATACTACCTGCTGTACCATGTGACCATTCGTTTTTCTATTTAGCGAGTTGTAGAATGGTATTCTTAATGATTTCTAGGTATATAATAATAAAAAGACATTGTGAGTGTGTCTGAATTCCATCTGTTCCTCGATATTTTGGTCAGAAATACTCACCTCATTCTTCGAATTTGGTGAGTATTTCTGACCAATATATCTCTGAAGAGATTCCATTCAGACACACTAACCATGTCTTTCTATATATAACTACTTATCCTACCCCTAATATAAAATCCCATAGGCTTAACATTGGGTTTCGGTATGCCACGCTGACTGGCATACGGAGTTTTATATGCCACTAGTGGCATACAGCATTGTTATCACGTAATATTCCAAAATAGAGGAGATAGGGTAGGATAAAATCAAAACCTGATTCGTTTTAATCTTGGCCACCGCATTCCACTCCTGAAGTTTTGGCTCCGGACTTCACTCGGCTTCGCCTCATGAAGTCACTTTGCCAAACTCCAGCCAAGATTAAACCTCATCCAGTTTTACGATATTACTCTTGTTTCTCCAACAGTTATTCCAGGAAGCTTCACCTACATACCTTCTATAACTATTACTGTTAACACGACAAATACTACAACAGAAGCACCTACACAGGAGCCTTATCTGCTGATAGCTGTTACTTCGGTGACCATCACTATCATCATAATTGTGGTCGTGGTCGTGTTAGTGGTTCTTACCATGACTTACAAGCCAGAAATGTTCCGACCAAAGATCCTGCCTCCTGTGCCATATGTGCAACCTTCGCTTCCCCTCAGACGAGGATTATTTTCCTACGCTGGGGACTTTCACCGGCCCATTCATGGATCTGCGTATCAGCCCCCATGTGTGCCTGCCTATCGTCCACCATGTCATCCTGCATATCGGCCTGCAGATTATCAACGACGGTAAGGTTCACTTCATGTATATAATAATGCCCCAGTCACACTGGCGTAAAAAACGGCGTTTCTTCTACGCATTTGAAAGGTCGCGAGTTCCGCGTATTTAGTACGCAAATCGAACGCATTTATCTTTTAGTACGCAATCCAGTCACACTGGCGTAAATTCTGGTGTTTTTACTATATATTTGAGTTGGTGGGAACCATGTATCCCCTACGGATTGGGAACGTATCTGTTTGCTTTGCTTCAACGTTTTAGTACGTTTATCAACGTTTCTCAACGCTTGTCTGCGCTTCTGTACGGATTGTGGCGTTTTACCGCGTTCATTTACCCATTTAAAATGCCTAGAGATAATGCCCCAGTCACACTGGCGTAAAAAACGCCGTTTTCCCGTGTACGCACCTCTACGTGTCTCACGCATTTTGAAATCTACAAATGCGTTCTGAAACGCGGTAACACGCGGACTTACGTAAAAGTAAGTCGGAATGCGTAAAGAACCGTAGAAAAAACGTAAAAAAGACATGGTATCAGAATGAGTTTTAAAAATTTTAAACTTATCTCTACGCATTTTTTTTTTTTTTTTATTGTGGAGAATATTTTATTTTCAACTTGTACAGGATATATACACACAAGTATTTTAGCAGCCATAAAGAAACAGATACATTTCTAAATGATATAGGGTTGTCATGCACTGGTAAATAATCTACCCTGTTTCTACAGATTTTCGTCTCTACGCATTTTAAATGCGTAAATGAACGCGGTAAAAAGGCCAAAATGCGTACAGAAGCGTAGACAAGCGTTGAGAAACGTACTAGACGTACTAAAACGTTGAAGCAAAGCAAACAGATACGTTCCCAATCTGTAGCAAATATGGGGTACACAAAGTCCAAAATATGTAGTAGATACGCCAGAATTTACGCCAGTGTGACTGGGGCATAAGTTTAAAATTTTTAAAAGCTATTCTGACACCGCGTATTTGGTAGTATCTTCTACGTTTGTGGACGCATTCCTACTTTCATTTACCTATCGCCGCGTTTTCCCGCGCATCGCCGCGCATTTGTCTATTTCAAAATGCGTAGAAGAACGTAGAGGTGCGTACACGGGAAAACGGCGTTTTTTACGCCAGTGTGACTTGCCCAGGACATGGAAATAAACTTCCCCAGGACGTTGAAAACCTTGACCTAATCAACAGGGGAACTAGAAGTGACCTTAAATATAAAGGCATATCCTGCAATTCACAGTGTCGCCACCTGGTGATTTTTAGATATTGACAATTATTAGTCCAAACTGGTTTCTTAGGATTCATTCTAATTCTACATGAGTAAATTCAACATTTTGTCCAGTTTATCCAATCTTTATAGGTAAAATAGGCCAATTTGTAATTGCTTGATTTACATAGGAAATCTACTGAAAAATATGGTTTTCTTCAATTCTTTCAAAAACAAGCACGGTGACCTATGATTTTTATAGCATGAATAAGTAGTATTATATGTGTACTAAATTCTGTAAAAATTTGGGGGAAATGACATGGTTTTTACTATGTGAAAAAATACTTTTTAGAATATCTATATATTCTTATATAAAATTATCCTTATATTGATCTATAAATCTAAAACTAGCACGGTGACCCCCGATTTTTAAGTTAGATATGTGTTCCACAACACTTGGAGATCATCATATAAAATCTTCTGGAAATTGACATGGGTTTTAATTTTCAAGCCAAATTTAAAGCTTAATTTGTTGACCCAACCTCATAAAACGAGTAGTTATGAAAAAAAGCCCAGATTTCAGGGGAACAAAGCTCTGGAATAATCTGAAAACCGAGATACAGATGCTACCTACGAAGAACTCCTTTAAATGGGCGTTAAAGAAGGGGCTAGTATACTAACTAAATTTAACAGACCGACCCTGTTGAGCTGGTGAAAGGTTCTCTCACTTACTGGAGTACTGAGTAAATCTCTATGGAATGTTGTATATCATATCATACCATATCATTTGGCCACTCAAAAAAACAAACTTGTTTCTCATCACCGCGCGCATCAGAAAAAAACGATTTTAGAAGATTTTTTTTTTTTTTTTTTTTAAATAAATTAACCTTGATAGAAATTATGAAAGGTATGTGTATTTAGTATCAAATTAAAGCTCCTGATGTCAGGGAAGCATTAAATGTATAGCCTGTAAAAATCTGGAAACCCCGCGTAAGCAGACACCCCGCATAAGCAGCCACTTTGGCCCGGATCGGAGGGTGTCCGCTTATGCGGGGTTTTACTGTATGTCTGCCATCTTTGATATAGCAAAACAAACAAAAAAACAAAACAAAAAGCGCCCTCGTCATATTTTTCATGGCTTGGTGATGAGAAACAAGTTGTTTTTTTTAGTGGCCTTATCATACAATCACTTTGTTTTTTCTGGAGTTGTAACCAGCTATGTAAGTGCACTGTGAATCACCATCCACGGAAGAACTGTCCCATGACAGAATCGGATGTTTGACTGAAATAAAAAAATAATTAGTAGAAACCGAACGAGAGTTAGACTCGACAATGTTTATGCCACGACGGGAAGGTCGTGCATTACTACACGAGGCGTAGCCGAGTGTAGTGAGGAGCAGACCTGACCAGAGTGGCATAAACATTGACAAGTCTAACTCGAGTTCGATTTCGTATTTATCCTACCCCGGCTATGCTTTTGTATTTCTAAAAGATAAATATTGAGTCAACGACCAACAGAACTCTTTTCATAATAGCTGACATGCTGCTCTCTGATTGGTCAATATTGTTATTACTCTAGTGGCATCAATGATGGATAATACCCAACACATGTGGCATATTTCCCACACTTTACTAAATAGATTGTTGGGTACCTTTTTACAATATCAATTCAATGATGAAACAAATACCAGGGATGAGATATCTAGTAAGAAGGAACTGCTTCGAGATCCATAGGAGGGTGGTTGTGGCCCCTAAGAATTGAGGTCAACTCTCGACCGTAGAACCGTCCCAAGGCGCTATAAATATCATGTAAGGAGGTCAGGGTGAAGGTCGGGGTTTGCTGCGAATGCAGTCATTGGCTACTCGGTCTACTCTATTCCTTATATGGACTTAGCGTAATGGGACAACTCCATGGTGATAGACACTGAAAATATGCCATAAGCTTTGGTTGTGGAGTAATCCCACAAGGCAAAGTCGCACAGTGGAGAAAGGCATTAAGCTACAATTTATCTGAAAATATATCATTTTGGTTGTTATCAATACTGACATTTATGGCTGTCATTTGCTTTTGTTCCAGGACTTCAAAAGTATAATTCAAATCAAATTGGAATAGTTTGTTGAGTTAATTTGGTTATCATTTATATTTCTTTTAGGTATTTTCCTGATAGATTTAGATGGTAAACTGATGCAATGTCCTCCTCATCATGCAACATTGGGAGATGAAATCGGACTTAACAAAAGGACATGGCAGCTTCATTAAATATAGTCCACTCTTACTCAAAATGTCTTCCATACTCTGGAATACAGATATTTCTAGAAAATTGGAAAAAAAGAAGAAAAATATTTGATATTCAATTTTTGATTTGCAGATATTGAACATAAGGGAAACTATTTGGATAGGAAATGGATATTGATTATTCAAATTCCTTAGTCATTTTATACTGTTTAGTAACACCTGTAATTGCTTGAAAGATGCTAAGTATATTTTGACATCAGATTTCATATTCCAAGTTTTATTGGTTATATTTGTAACTTCTCACTAATAGGTCCTTCATTTGACTATGTCATGGCAGAAGTATAGATAGAATTGTAGTAAAATACTTCATGTTAATGAAATATTTTAAATCTAAATTTTGTAGCAGATGAATTACTTAAATTATGATGCCAGTTTTGACATAAGTGATTATCAAGTCAAAGATTAAAGATTTCAGGTCAAAAATCATTCCACACACAAAAAAGAATTATCCTTCTTGTCATGTCTGCATATGTGGCTCAAACCTTCAGAACATGTACATTTTCTACACTTTGACAGTCAAAATATGAAATATGACTTGATGATTTAAAAAGAAGATCTTAAGCCAAAGATGTATTCATCTGAAGGATATATATACATATATGTGTATCGTTTATGTGGATATACTAATTTAAAATAATATATATTATTGAAATGTAGCATATTGAATGCTGGTTCAAAAGTTATGAATTGGAGCAAGTGTGATAATATAATTTGATTAGGATCGGGAATTGTACCCTAGAGCCTTGAACAATGTATTTGACTTTGTGTAGAATCTGCTCTTCATTCATAGATTTTAAGGCACCATTCAAGTTCCTCTTTTACGAGTCAAAGGTGATGCAACCTATTTATATATTTATCAAATATCAATGAATTTATCTGAAATAGCATGGGGCAATTTCAATATCTATAATTTTCCCCATGATAATCACGTTTACACCATATTATCCTCCTTGAATTTTTGAGACATTTTCTTCATCTCTAGATGTATTGGATGGGTAGGTGGAGTACACTGAGTCATGGATGTCACTGCACGAAAACCACCAGTTTATTCCTATATACGCCATCGCGGAAGTGCATGTATCGGCTGAATATTGACTTGTTGTCATATGTATACGTCCATATTTCACACCAGCGTATGAGCTGTATACTAGACTGTTTCCTTTCGTATACGGACGCGACTTGGCTGTATTTCACACCTGGCGTATATGAGAGGAAATGTACTCTGCACGATATATATATATACGCCGGGCGTATATATGATAAAAAATATAAAAACACAACCCGCCGCCCGCCCTTCACTCGTGGGTGTTGGTAGAGGTTACACCAACACTGTCCCACCACCCTCCACTCCCCCCCCCCCCTGTGCCCCCCACCCCACCCCCCCCCCCCTCCCTGCATTCAGCATTAAATTAAAAAATAAATTAGTAATATAAAGATTGTATTTTCCATATAATACAGACTCGAATGGTTAATGGAAAATGAAATATGCTACCAGTAGTGTCCCCAAGTGGCAGAGATCGGAACTATTTGATAGTTGCGTAAATGCAACAGAATCAGGCGTATATATGACGTATATATGACCGCACCATGGACACATATATATGCCAATAGATAAGGCGTATACACACGGGGAATAGGACGACCTTGTATACGCAAAAGCATACCTGTATACGCCGGGCGTATATATATGTAAAATGGTGGTTCTCGCCCAGTGTATATGCCCTAACATATGTCTAGCGTAAAACCCTGTGATATTATAGAGTAGATTGACAAGAAAAAAGTTATATTTAATCTCTATTTTTACTACTTCTGATCATCGAGGAGTAGGGAGGAGCATCCAAGGAACAGATGATGAGCTACACTTTCATAGGTCCTAAGTAAGAGCTGACCCATCAAGTAGAATGCTAGTGGTGGATCGAAATATTGTGGGATTTCCATTGGCTGAAATTCTTTCCCTAGTAATTTGTCAGTATTCACCAACTGACAAAGTATGCTTAAAAACACACTCCAACTGGCGAAACATAACTTCCGAAGGGGACAGTACACTGAACCTAACTTCTGAAGGGTACAGTAGTCCCCAAACCCAGACAGGGTGCCAGTACAACACTATTCCCAAAGGGGGCAGCACTGTCACCAACCATACAGGTGAACAGGGTAAAGCCTGACAGCTAAACATAGGGGAAACCGATTGGTGAACATAATTAACCACTAATCAAAACGTCGGATCATTAACACATGACCCACAGAACCAATGAGTGTGAGGCTTACTACAGTCCGCCGAAATTCCGCCGCATATAAACGCGAGCGGAAGCGGGTCGTGCCATACATACACAATATTGACTGGTTTCAGATACAAGCGGCCGTATACTCCGAGGAGTTGACGCGTAGTAATATCCGAGCGTATGCGAGGATATTGCGTAGAGTCAACTCCGAGGAGCATACAAACGCTTTTATCTGAAACCAGTCTATATTGTATTTATTATCCACCTTTTCTGCACAAGTGACATATCGATATTTAAGTTCATTTTAATTATGCACTATTTTTCCATACGCACTATTTTTCCGTATGCACCACCCGGAGCATACAACATATCTGTATGCGCCGGGTATGTCCATACACGCTGTCTATGTGTTTTCTATGGGCACTTTGTATTAGGTGGATAATAAATCAGCAGTCGCTAGCGCTGTGCCTCGTATCTACATCAACAAAGTATGATGTATTTATAATCAGGCAGACATGCCATCCTATTTTAGTACCAATAACAACTGAATTTGGCACCATCAACTTTCAAAATCACCACATCGTCAAACTGGTTTGATTTTGTAATGGATGAAACTGGCTCCAACTGCAAAAATCATAAAGAAAAAAGGAAGAAAGCAAAAAAAACCCAGAGAAGGTGGGTCAGAAGTTGCTGAGAGGAAACCACCAATAATATTGAGAGTAACTGATGAAGGGCACTCTGGGGACCCATCTTTCATCAATCTTGTTTGGAAAGAAATTTTATTAGCCAACGGAAATCCCCCTTATGAGAATCACTATTCCAGGACAAAACCTTGAGTTCATTCATGTATCCATCTTGGCTGCTTTTATGGGCGAGTTAAGTAATTGTTCACAAAAGGGGAGCAAGGCCATTCACCCAAGGTGAGCAGGCCGTCTCCAATACGTTGGGTGTTATAAGCACCCCTCTCATAAGATCTGACACTCTCTAAGTGGTATGTACAAGGTTCTCACTATGGTCAATTGGAGAAGAATTCTTAACAAACTAGGCTTAGAGGCTTGAGAATCCACTGGTACACTGTATTCCCACTATGTAGCACCTTTGAGATTATTGGAATCTTTGGGTTGCATTGATGTACGTCTTTAGCATGGGAGGCAGGCAAGTGGATTCTCAAGGCTCTAAGCCTACTTCATTAAGAATTCTTCTCCTATAGAGCGTAGTGAGAGTACAGAATACCACTTAGAGAGTGTGAGATCTTATGAGAGGGGTGGTTATAAACAGTGCCATGTTTACGGCAACGGCATAGCCATGAAAAACAGTTGTAAAACAACTGAGGCTATATGCCACCTATGTTGAATCAAATCTGAAGATTCAATAAAGGAAACTTTACAAAAAAACAAAAAAAAATGCTGAAACTAAATATCAGGGAGCTATTTCAAAAGTCTTGCAAGTGGCACGTCGCATTTCAAAGCATGAGGCCGGCAACAGCGAGCGCCACTTTGAATCAAACCGGCAGCAAAACCGCTACTAATACCCAATAGCGAGCGGCACTTCCACCTCGACAGCGACGCTTCAAGTGCCATTGTTAGCTCTCGCTTCGGCGGTGAGTACTCTCTATTAGCACCCTCCCGACTTTTGAAACAGCCGAACTCAAAGTGTTGTCTTGTGTTTACTTAGCACCACTAGCAACTCCAATTAACTTATACAGAGCCTACACAGATCCTGTTTGTTGAAGAGTGGAATCACCTTCCAGATTAATGAACTCTAGTCACCCCCAGCTGCAGTGGATTTTTAATACTGAAAAGTTAATATTGTTATCTAATGTTGTTGTTTTTTAACAAAACATAAATATTTGCCATTTCTAAATCATAATTCATGACCTTGAGCAAATATTACAATGGGAGGTCTGAACCAGTGACTTACATGTCATTAGGCCAAGAACTTAGGATTGGTGTAAATATTATGTGAAGGTCAGGAATTAAGATGAAGAAGGTGGCAGATATGGTATTAAATAGAGGCTTTCTACTGGGGAGAAGTCGACACCCAAGGCCAACTGCTGAGGAAGTCTGGTATCACTCCTATGGGGAGCCAAAGTGAACCCGCTACAACGGCAGATACCCGTGTTCAAAACACCATTTCCGGAGGCCAATAAAAACGAGGCTTAGTTCTAAACCTATGGGGGTTGAGGCTAGAATTTTGTTATCGGTCTCGTTTGTTACTTTTGAAGTGTAGTTTACTATCGTCTCTGAATAACTCTGTCAATGCCAGTTGTTAAGTTCATCAAAAATATGGATCTAATAGATTGGAGAATGACACATATGATCTCGAACCTACATAGTCAAAGTACTGAGCGCCTATATCCGGAAATGGTGTTGTAAACTGGTATCTGTGGTTTCAGCGGGTTCACTTTGGCTCGCTATGAAATACCCTCATATTCAACACCATATCACATTCAAAAAGGGTAACTAGATGGATTAAATGACGTGTAGCTTTGCTCAAAGATATTGTACGTAGAATAGTTGTCTGTGATATGTTGATTTGCTATCCCTGTCCCACACAATAAGTGGCTTTGTCTATTTGGCATTAATGGTTACTTGCTGTGTTTGATGAAATAAAATAAAAAGAATTAACATGAATGCAGTGTTGTGTTTTACTATATACCCATGCCGTATATACTGTAAATATGCACCGTTTTGCCATATAACGTAAAAATACTGTACGGACCACTGGTCCGTACACTAAAATACAGACCACCTTGCCATACACGTTTATTAAGATATTGGTCGTTAAGAAAAAGGAAATTTTTTTTTTTAATTTCGGGTATATAGTAAATTTATAGTGTCCAACCATGCTTGTACAATTCCCAGAACTCGATGCTAATTTACCGTTTGTATGGAACTCGGCGTAAACGCCTCGAACCGTACAAACTGTAAATTAGCATCTCGTTCTGTGACTTGTACAGCATGGTCAGGACGTTCTATATAATTACTTGCAGTCTTTATAGACTGAACAGAGGTTAATGTTTTGCATAGTTTTCAGAGTTTAACTCGCACATTTATTGATTACTTGCATTGTGCAATAAATTCAATGTTTGATAGATATTAGCACCAACTTATATCCAAGTCTGTGATGTTATACTTAAGTGACTCCCGTATTATGTTTTATCATCCAAACCATAACCATTGTATACAGATTCAAATCCTTTGTATACGGCCCATTTTCACTCTTGAACTAGACTTGCTCAAGTTTTTGATTATCAACTTTAATTAAATAATAAAGCACAATCAGAATAAAATTCAATATGAGACTCTTAAAACGCCCTTTAAGGGGTTATATTCGAAGTGACTCACCAGGTGGCAGCCGTATCGCTTCCACCCAGCTCGATCGCTTCCCCTGTGTACCACCAGAGGGGATCACTAGTACTTCTTCACATACTCCATACATGTCTTATAAATCTTTCTATAACTGGCCCATGAACCTGGGCCCCGTTGAATAAAAAACTATTGTCCGTGAGGCTGGACGATAAGATATATTGAAGTATGGACGAGAAATAAACGACAAGTTATTTTCAGTGTAGCATAAAACTGCTCGTCCATGTGAGCACTGTCGTCCGTGACTAATATCATTCAATTATCGTAGAATGATCGTATAATTGACCTATATCCACGGGGACCACAAAACATGTATAATGGGGAACCGGGTACCAGTCAAACTACAATACCATACCCTCTGGTATCGTACCATGTATTTATTGGCACCATAGCACTTAACACTGTGGACCATCAGGTTAGGCGTTGGTCTCTCAGTCTGAAGGTTGAGAGTTCTATCCCAACCTGGGACAAACTTTATTTTTCAGTAATTTTATTTTTCTAAATACTTAGTGGCGACTTCCCATGCACTTAATCTCATTCAAATAAGATATATTTCAACTGAGAAACCTATGTATGTGATACATGTGTACCAAATTTAATCATTTGCTAATAATCAACTTGTTTGTGTGAAACACTTCCAACACTATCGAGCGATGCAGTGGTATGTCTGAGACCAGCAGGGCTAGTGGTGCAGTGCCTGCATATCTGTGTGAAAGATCAAACATTAAAAAAAAAAACGATTCAATCATTAACAAATGATGAAATTTGGTATACATGTATCACATATGAATAGAAGTCTCTGTTGAAAATATCTTTTAATTTGGAATGGATTTAGTGCATAAAAAACGAGTTTGACATCGGCTACGACGCCGAAAACGTGGTCGCCTGCTAGGAGACTTGAACGATAAATAAACGATATTTTCAAAATGAACGATTTTTTATTCAACACCACTCACGATCGTTCATTCTATCCTCTCGTCAAAGGCTCGTCCACCTCCACGATAGTTTTTTATACTACAGTTTGCCACCGACGAGACTTGTATTAAAGATACTTTTTTTATCGTTCATTTTTTTTATTCAACGGGGCCCTGTATCCCAGCGAGGAGGATAGTCATAGTATGCAGGGACTAGAGTCAGTCTACTCTTGAGCAAAAAATTACAGATGCCTACCTCTGCTGGTATTTTATCCATCCCAGCAGACTGTGTTGATATTGAAAAATACCAGCATACGATGAATACACATCCTGTATGGCAAAGAAAATCACCAACTTAGTTATGACGTAGTAGTGCTGACATCATGTAAAGATATAAAGACTCTAAAATTGTACTGAATATCTTGAAAAAATCTGAGCATTAGATATAAAACAAATAAGAGAAAATTTGAAAGAATTCAAATTTTTATATAAAATTAATATATAATGTACAATGACTAGATCAAAGCATACTCTCACCCCACTTTGGATATTTGCTCATCAGTGTAGGGGTCGAGTGGTGGGTTGTACCCTGCTGTGTGGTGATTTGGGTAGGCCAGTGCACAGAAGTGCCACAAGTTCGCCCAGATTACATAAGCCCGCTTGTATGAAAAGCTGGGTCCACAGCATGTAGACACATCATTTGTTGTGTTCCTTCTACGAGGAAAAAACTAAATGGGATCTCGCTTGCAGTGCGATCTTCCATACCTTCCAGGTGGTTGAGTTCAGGCTATTTAAAGGGCTGATTCCACCAACAGTATGGATTTGCCATGGTATATCTTAGTATGTCTTGTAGTGTCTTACTGTGTTGCGATGTGTAGTACCTCCGTGGTCTCAAAACATAGCACGCGATATCATGAGTCCATTTTGGCGCTCCACCACCACGACACCTCAAGACACATCGCAATAAATAGGCACACGATCATTCAATCCTAGCCCGATCCAGCAAGACAACCAAATCGGGCCGAATCTCGCTATATCGTGTGTGTTGGTGGAATCACCACTTAACCTCGGTTAACTGTGGCTAACTCTCCAATATCACTACCTAACCTGTAGTGCTACCTAACATGCGACTTTTTTTTAATTTTTTTTTTAAGTCTGTTTATTTATCCTGGAAATCTAAATTGATTGAGAAAGAACTACTTAAACAATTTGTGTCTAGATTGGTATATACTGAATTTTTTGTGAAAGAACAAAACGGTTTTCTACCCTCGAGATCAACTCGGCATGCAATTTTTAAGGTTTTAAATTTTCTGTATACGGCCCGAAATGAAGGTAACTATGCCCTATAGCTGTTTATTGATCTACGTCAGGCTTTTGATTGTGTCAATCATAATATGTTATTGAAAATTATAGAAAAAAGTGATTATTTTGATCCTTTGTTTATTAAAATATTTGAGTCTTTCCTTACAAATCGAACTCAGGCGGTAAACATTAATAAAATGGTGTCAGAATACCAAAGTATAGAGTGTGGTGTACCCCAAGGATCGGTCCTTGGGCCGATTCTTTTAATTATTTATATCAATATGGTGCCCAGTATACTACATGGATGCAAATATGAAATGTATGCGGACGATATGGTGATTATGGTCAGCGGTAAAGATCCAACTAGTGTTCTAAATTCTATGAATATAAATCTGGCAAACTTTATTGGTTTAAGTAAGAAACTGAGATTGTCTATGAACTACCAAAAATCAAAAGGAATGTGGTGTGTGCCTAAAAATAAATATGATGTGATAAAGGATATGAAGCTGTGTAATGGGGATATTTTGCTGGAAAATGTGAAATCTTATAACTATTTGGGAATAATTATTGATAGCTCACTCACTATGCAAATGCAAGTTGCTAAACTTGAAAAGTCAATTTATGTAAAATTGTACAGATTGAGGAAATGTAGAAAATATTTGACTGAGGATGCTAGCATAAGTATTGTAAAACAAGTAATTCTCCCAGAAATGGAGTATTGTGACTTCATATATGATTCCCTAAATGAAAATGTTAAAAATAAGTTTCAAATTTGGATAAATCGGGCACTAAGAACAGCTGTGGGTGTTAGGTATGTGAGAGATATATCGGTAGACGATCTATTAAATAGGGCGAAAATGATGCCACAAAACCTAAGATGAAAATTACACTTATTGCCTATAATCCACTGGTGGGTACATGACCAAGGGCAAACTCATATAAAAAATATGTCATATATAACAAGGGTATGCGGATGTGGATAAACCAAAAGTTGATAGACCCAAAAAGGAAATTTTTAGGAAAAGTCCTATTTATAGGGGTGGAGCTCTATGGAATCTACTGTCTAAGGAATTGAAACAAAATAAAAATAAGGTACTATTCAAAATTCAATTGAAGGAAGCTGTCTTAAAAGGGCAAGTTGATTTGTTATAACGTGTAACGGGTTATAGTAGTGTGATATGTAGCGGCCAGAATGAAATATGGAGTTTGATAAGAGTTAATTGATAATGGAAACCAAAATAGCCAAAGCTTCATTGTTGATATTGTTATTGTTATTGTTAATATATTATATAAAATTGTGTATTAATTTTGTATTGATATCAATTGTATGAGATGAACAAATTGTTATGGTCGGGCGACCAATTGGACGACAGGTAAAACCAGTAGACGATGTAAGTATTATATGCTAAAAATTTGGTCGTACGACCCAGACAAACAGTTATGATCATAAGAAAACATGTTAGTAAAATATTGAAGAAAAGATCAATGATGAATAGAAAAGATCAATTTCCTTTGAAAACTGCATTGTATATTGATTGTCTCCAGAACAATTGTCTTAATCAGTACACAGATCCTTGTAATCACAGTCGTGCGACTGTTACTTTGAAAAACACCTTTTAGGTGAAAGCAATAGTCGATAAATAAATTTATTAAAAAAAAAAAAAATGTACAAGGCAGGATTTGCCTGTTTTCTGACACTCCCAGCATGAAGTATTTTGGACCATTGTAGTCTAATTGGCATTTTGCTCAAGCTAGCTAGCTTATCTAAACATGATAATTATACATAAGTAGCGTGCATATACATCATCATATTTTACAGTGCGTACAAGTGTATTTCAAATATGCAATATATATAATTGATACTTACATCGAGATAATTTATAAGGTTCATTTAGTGAATACACTTGATGGAGAAATTTGTTAGTTTTTACGTTGTTCACTCTTTAAGTATACTTACACTTACACCGACAAACGAAAACCCCCCCTATAATTGGTAACAAAGCACTGGACCCTAGAACCCGAAACACAACATTTTCTGTAGATCAGTGAGTTTCAATGATTTAGTGATTTTGACGGCTATTTGAGAGTATGGTTTTTTCTTTATGTTTAAACGATGGGTAGGATGGTATGGACCTATAGTCCACTGGTAACTTGTTCCATAGTTGTGCACATTTGAATCGCATGCTTCTCTCGAAGCAGCCAAGTTTGGGTATTGGGGTCTCTAGGACTGGTGCATTATGCAATCTAGTTCTTCGGATTGGTTCTACTAGAAAGTTTTGATGTTTACAACGTATATAGGCTGCTTTACGTATGGCCGACTCCCTCCTCTCACTCAATAAGTTAACTTTTGCAGATTTGTGTAACTATGTGGTCCGTGTTCTTGGATCACTTTTGAGAGCAATTCTCAAGGCCTTGTTTTGTAGTTCCTGTATCTTATGTAATGTTTTTTGTTGTGAATTGTGAATCAAAACGTTTCCGTATTCCGCGTACGGGAGAATTTTTGTCTTGTAAAGGAGTATGGCTTGTTGTTTGTTTAGTAGGTTCCTTATTTTAGTAAATAGATAGATTTTGTTACCCAATTTTCTGATGATCTCTTTCTTAAATGGTTCGAAATTTAGTTTGTCGTCTAGGCGAACTCCCAGGTAATCAAAGTGATTTACTTTGTCGATCTTTTTGCCGTTCATGGTTGTATCGAAATGTCCTATGCCTCTTTTTAGTTGTGATTTGGATGAGAAGGTCATTGTTTTGGTTTTTTTTTCGTTTAAAGTTAATTTGTTTCTTCTGGCCCATTCGGCAATATTGTTTAGATCAGATTGAACTTTCCATTTTGCATTATTGATGTCATGGTCAGTCGCGTATATCACAGTGTCGTCAGCATAAAGTTTGGTGCTTGTGAAAGTCAATGCGTGTTTAAGGTCATTGACGTATATCAAAAATAGTAATGGCCCCAGTATTGAGCCCTGGGGCACACCGCATGACACTTCTCTTTCTTCTGATGTAAGTCCATTTACCCTGGTTTTATGAGTGCGATTTTGTAAGTAGTTTCCAAGCCATTCGATTGTGTTATTTTTCAGTCCGGATAGTTGGCATTTTGTTAGATTCTAAAAAGTTACTTATTTGATGGTGTATTGCTTTTTCAAGGAGTTTGCCGGGAAGAGGAAGGAGAGAAACAGGTCTTAGGTTTGTCACATCCTGTGAGTTTCCGCATTTTTTTAGGGGAACTATATGCGCAGTTTTCCATTTCAGTGGAAATATACATTGTCTAATTGAGCAGTTGAATAGATGTGCTATTTGTTTGGTGATGCTTAAGAAACTGTCCTTGATTATTTGGGATGGCATGTGGTCTATCGATGAAGATTTGTTTATGTCTGTGTCTTTTATCAGCTTACTTACTTCTTGTTCATTTAGTTCATTTAGTGTTAGGTCCAAGTCCATTTCATTGTTTCCATAAAATTTCCATTGGTCGTTTAGCTTAGCTGCAAGCGACGGGCCTATTTCTGCGAAGTAGTTATTTATAAATGCAGGCAGGTCTTCATTGTCTATTTGTTTGTTTGTAGTATTGTCTGTTAAGTTTATAAGAGAGCTTTTGTCTTTTGATGGTATTATTTGGTTTAGATTTTCCCAGAATTTTTTGGGATCATTTGTCATGTGGTTTTGTATAAAGGATTGTTTGGCTTTCCTGATTAGGGATTTAGTCTCATTTCTTAGTTTCCTTGCTGAAACCCAGTCATCATTTTTTTGGGATTTTTTTGCCTTTCTAAGTGCTGAATCTTTGTCTTTGATCTTTGCAATGATATAGTCATTTATCCAAGGTGATCCTTTGTCCTTTAGTTTAAGATCTCTAATGGGGCAATGATGGTCCAGGTATTCATTTATGTATTTTTCAATAATGTCCCAGCATTCATCCGGGTTTTGTGTTAGAAAGAATTCAGCCCAGTCTTTGTTTGTTAGGGATTCTTGTAAGTCTCTCTTTACATAATTTCTATATGATCTACCCTTTGTGTTTATGACAGTGTGTTCTTCCTTACTCTTTCTGTGGTGCATAAATATAAGCAAATGATCACTTATACTCTGGTTACCAGTACCAGAACTCATCACTTTGTCACTGTCAGTAAACAGTAAGTCAATTAGGTTATCATATCTCGTGGGGTCTTTTATAGTTTGATGTAGACTGCAAGTGTTTTCGTAGTGTTTGATTAATCTGGAGTCGTTTGTATTTTTCTTGTTGTAGTGTATATTAAAGTCTCCAAGAACTATTGTTTCAGCATTTGAGATTGATTGTAGGTTTGTTGTTATTTCAGTTAACTCATTTACAAATTCCTCAGTAGATGCACCTCTAGGCTTCTAGACTTGGCGGTTCAATTTAAAACACATCAGACACTCTTCCTCGGACACCAACACACTCACACCCCTTCTGCCCTGACTCAATGCTACAGCCATCTTCTCATCTACACACATTATGATTTCCCAAAACTTCCCAACCATACCTTATTTTGATTTTCCTCTGGAAATACCTTTGTAAAAAAGATCTTATTGTATAGTATGCCTACTCACGTACTCGTAAGGTATATCAATTATTTACTAACATGATGATATTTAATTCTATCATTTAATATTCTACCATTACAAATATTAGATTATCAACTATCAACTATCAATAACCAAATACTGATAAAACTTTTGATAAAACTTTTATTTCCCCAGCCACCACCACCACTTCTCTTTCTTTAGTGACAATGTTATGAAACTGAACTGAAACGTAAGAGAATCCAAATTATGAACCGTTGGTGAATGAGTAGATGTGTTTAAACTAATTATATCGACTGGCGGTCATTACACTCCTGCCAAATCCCCATAAGGATTCCAATGGGACCTGAGGGAAGAAAGAAAACTAAGGAAATAAACACAGTGTATCAAGGAATAAGTAGGAATATGTAAGTAATAGACTACAGAGTCCCATAAAGTCGAGTGAAGTCTCGCCAGCGCCACGTTGCATTTAAAAGGGAGAGGCCGCAGCAGCCAACGGCACTTTCAATCAAACCGGCAGCAAAACTGCTACCAATACCCAATAGCGAGCGGCACCTCCACCTCGACAGCGACGCTTCAAGTGCCATTGTTAGCTCTCACTTTGGCGGTGAGTACTCTCGTTTAGCACCCTCCCGACTTTTGAAACAGCTCCCTGTACTTGAAGTGCTCTATCTAGATCGCCCATGGAACAAGGAGGGTTACTGGAGAACTCGACCCGTTTTGGAGAAATCGATTGGAGAACTCAACCAATTTCAGATACTTATGAATAAGACATTGTCATATAGAAGGAAAGGTTTGACTAGTTGGAGTTTTGACAAATAAACCAGCGGATTTAGAAAATAATTCCTGTTATGTTTAGGTGTAGGGTTAAGGTTAGGGGTAGGGTTAGGGATAGGGTTAGGATTAGTGATAGGGTTAGGGGAATGGTTTTCTGTTTGTTTTCTTCCCAAGAGAACACCAAATTTGAAGCCAAGATAGCATACTTACTACTCAGTATAGCATTTATCCACAGTTGAGACCCTTGAATTCAGAAGATTGAAAACGGGTCGAGTTCGTTGCGGGTCGAGATCTCCAGTATTCACAAGGAGAATTTGCCACAGGTCTCCTGACACCAGATTCTTCAAGGGGACCATATCGTTTGGCTGTTCGTCTCAGGAGGCCATCCCAATATTTGGTTTCCCATTATGGCGTGACCAGGACGACCTCTGCTTCATCCTTCCTGGCCTTTTGAGGGATTGGTGTTTTTTTTGGGTTTTTTTTTATTGCGTAACAACATAGGCCAACCAAAGTTTCAACATAGTTCAGTTCAGTTTAGCTCGGGCAAGCTAGTATCATAGTAATAACCAACAGACGCGGAAATTCAAGTGCCAACGGACAAGTTGTTTGGGTCTTTATTTACAAGCCTACGAGTACAATTCTCTAACGCAGTCCTCAGCTAACCCCCTTGGGGATTCAGATGGGGCTGGAAGGGAGAGGTGGCCACGCCCTAGAGCTAGCACAACCAGAATGCCCGCCCCGGGGCAGCGCGCTCACTTAAATACCCGGCAAGTGAAGATGTCTCTCGCCGAGTATCCGGCCCCCGCGAGAGTCCACGAGACTCCCGCTGGTACCCCACGAGCGCCCTGCCCCGGGGCACGGCCGCCCCCTCTCTCCCAGGCCCATCCAACCGGCACACCCTCCCCGTACTATTCTAAGACCCCCGGGCGGGCCAAAGGGCTCGAGAGACCCGGGGGGCGCCTCCCCCTCCCCCCGAACTTCGGAGGAGGAGACTTGCCTTAAGGGCTTAACGCGGGCCGTAAGGGCCGGGGGTGACCAGAAGGGTCCAAGAACCCCCCCTAATCCCCTCTACCCCGAGGAACCCCCCGACCGGGGGCCCTCTGCCATAAGGGCCAACGAGTGGCGCGGGGCTGCCCCAAAACACGCCGGCCATAAGAGCCTGGGCCAGACGGGCCAAAACTAGGGACCCCATAACGGGGTCCAACCAGAAGGGTCTTACCTGAAACGAGTTAATAAAAAGGCATGCAAAAAATGCGCCGGCCGTAAGGGCCAACCAGAACCGGAATCACTAGGGTTCCCCACAGCGGGGCCCGACCAGAAGGGTCCTATGCACCTTAGGGGTGAACTACTCTAACACGTAACATGGGGCTGCCACGCCAGGTGCCCCCTAACTAGTCTCCGGGTCTTCCTCCGCTGGTCCTGCCGTCTGGGAATCCTGTATCAGCATCTGTAAAAATAGAAAACCGGGGGAAACTTGTGAGTTCCGATGGCTTATGTCAGAGACCACCTCCTTTCCCCCTATCTCTTCCAGGTAGGACATGTACTCACCCTGCGGTAGACTGTACGGCGCTCCCACCGGACCTCGATACTGCCATCAGGACGGACGGCACATCGCGATGTCTGGTCCGCCTCCAACGCCACGTATCCCTCCCGCAAAAGCTCGGTGGGTTCGGCCCTCCGGGCCCAGACTTCCAGTGGTGTGGCCGGCTCGCCCTCCCACGGGAGGCTGACACCCCCGATCTTGTCCGGTACGCGGGCAGTCCCCAGCCCCAGCAGGCGTACATGGCTGTCGCCGTCCCACTGGGAAGTGACAGCCCTGACGGCCCCGTACGGCAGGTACGCGGGGTGCACCGTCACACTGGACCGGATCAGCTGTTCTCTCCTCCTCTGTCGCGAGGGGCCCGCCCGGGGAGGCTGCCGGTCCTCTCTCCCCTCCTCCGCCGACAACATTGACGGGGTCGCGGGCCGTGTGTCAGCGTTGTGCTCCGGGGCGGCTGGGGACGTCGGGGTTCCGACCGGCGGGGCACTGCTTCCCCCCGCTCCCCCCACGTCGGGTGTAGAGGCCGCACGGGGCGTCGTCAGTATCACCGCCGCTCCCGCTGGTCTCGCCGGGGCCGACAGTGGCATCGAGCTCGGGACCCGCGCCCTGTCCCCCCCTGGGGTGCTCGCCGGAGCTTCCCGCCGCCGATCGCACCGGGGTCACTAACCGGGGGCATCTGGTCTTTCCGTCATCGGGCACCATCCTGTTGCCGGCGCTGCGCCCATCCTCTGCCGCCTCCGTAGAGTCCGGGGAGTCTGTGGAGGAGTCTGACGAGGAGCCCTCCTCGCCGCTAGATGAGTCTCCTTCTACCGAGATGTTCCGCCCAGGGGTAGGCGGGGGGGGGGGGGGGCTGCACACAGCTGCCGGAGTCACCACGGCGTCCCACTCAGGGGTAGCCGGGAGGGGGGGCTGCACATAGCTGCCGGAGTCACCACGGTGTCCCGTCCAGGGGTAGGCGGGGGGGGGGGCTGCACACAGCCGCCGAAGTCTCCGGGGCCCGGGCCGGGGCCTGAGGCGCTGCCACCGCCTGAGGCGTCTCCCCCTTGGCCGGCCGGTGTCGCAGTGAGCTGCATCGAGTCAGGGGGGGCATCCTCGCCGCGTCCTTGTTGGGGATGCGTGTCCCAGCCTTCCCCCCCATCTCGTCCCGGGATGTAGAGGGCTGAACGCCGGGGACCGCCACTCCAAAGGCCGCTTGTACGCGGGCCGCCGCCTCCTCGATAGCCCGGTGCCCCTTCAGGCCCAACTCCCCCGCTAACTTGGAGACCACTGTTGGGTCTGTGGGGACGAGTCCAGGCCCCAGATCGCCGCAGTCTGCTTTTTCCTTTTCTTGGCGGGCGTGCGGAGGAGGGGCTCGAGGACCGGCGACTGAAGCATCGCCTCCAATACCCCAGCGGCCTCCGTGACCTCTGCGTCCTCCCCTTCGCCGATCGAGATGCCTGGATCCGATAAGGTCGGCGTCACCGTCGGAGTGGCCGGGGTTGGGGGCGGCGTGGTCTCCGCGGCTCTCGGCGCCGTCAGCCCGCAAGATGACACGGGCTGTGATGTCCTTGGGGCCAAACCAGAAGCCTCCTCTCTCTGTCCCCCCTCGACGGCTGGGGCGGACTCCGCCGAGCCAGCACTGCTGGGCCAGGTGCGCGACTTCGAGCGCTGACGCTCGTCCGGGGGAAAATACATATGTACCGCGTCCGGGATGCGCGCCGCGTGCCCCCCCCACGGGTGGTGGTGGCGTTCCAGGTGCCGGAGGAAATCGTTCTTCCTTTTCTTCTGGAACTTATGGTCGCAGACCGGGCAGGACCACCCCATGCAATAGTCCTCGTGTTTGGACTCGCGGTGCGCTTCAGGCCGTCCGCCCTTTTGAATTTGGCGCCACAGGTCACGCAAGCTTGTTGTGACGACGCCATCTTGTCTTGCTCTGATCCTGTTCTCGCGGTCTCTCGAACGGCGCAAGAACTGACGGGATCTGCGGAATTCTCCTGTGCGGGAGGGGCGAACATCACCCGGGATGGCAATATAGCTTCCGGTCCCGTGAGGCGGTGCCCCGGAGGTGTCCGGCGCAGCGTGACGACTCGCTGTGGGGGCTGCCCGGCCTCCAGAGCCTCCCGGAGGCGCTGATCACAATCTTCCTTGATGGCCTCTGCGATCTGCTGCGCCCGCCGGCATGCCCTCTTCCTCCAATTACTTGTACTACGTCCCCCCCGCACTCCCCCTTCCGGGGGCCAAACGGAATACTCAAACGTGGTCTCGGAAGCGGCCTGGAACCGGTCCCTCGAGAAGTGCCCAGACGACATTCTGTGGTGCTGTCCCAACTCCGCGTATACTCCCCCTGGTCCCCATGGAGGGCGCACCTGCCGCACCCGATCAGGGTTGGGTGGCTCCCCCTTCAGGGCGTCGAAGTGCACTACCCGCTTGCGCCGTCCCATTTCGATGGCGTACACCGCCTCCCCGATCCTTCCCGTGATTACCCAGGGCCCCGTCCACCATGACTGCAGCTTCGGGGTAACTCCCACCAGGCGCTGAGGGTGGAAGTAGTAGACCCTAGATCCCACTTCGAACGGGGCCCCCCGTACTCGGAGATCATGGTTTCGCCGTTGGCGGGCCACCGCCACCCCCAGGCACCGCCGCGCCCAGTCATGGGCCCGCTCCATCCCCTCGCGGAGATCCCTACGTACCCCTCCGGAGGCTCCGGGGCGGCGCCCCGGCCCTCCGCGGGGGGGTACGAGAGGGCAAGAGGCACTGCGGTCTCCCGGCCCAACATCATCCGGTTCGGCGTGACCCCGGTGGAGGCGTGCACGGAGGAACGATAAGCACTCATGACGAAGGGCAGATGGCGGTCCCAGTCGCCCTGGTCCTCCCGCAAGACAGCCGCCAGCAGATTCTCGATGGTGCGGTTAGCGCGCTCCACCAACCCATCGCTCTGCGGCCGAAACGCACAGTTCCTGGTCTGACTGATCCCCAATAACTCCGTAGTACGCCGGAACAATTCCGACTGGAAGTTACGGCCCTGGTCCGAGTGGAGCACAGCAGGGGGTCCCAAGCGGCACACGAAGTGTTCCACAAAGGCTTGCGCCACTATACCCGCCTCCTGGTTGGGAATATCGATTGCCCCCCTCACTCCGGGGCAGCGGACCCATGATGTCAAGTGCGGCCCTCTGCAGGGGCTCGCTCGTCTCTACGTGGCCCATCGGCGCCCGGTGAGGCCCCGGGGGCCCTTTTCTCTTGAGACAGGCTACACAGGCGGCGCAAAAGACTGACACATCCTGCCAGAACCCCGGCCAATAATAGCTGACCTGGCAGCGCCGGACCGTCCGGGTCCGCCCCAGGTGGCCGGACAGGGGTGGGCCATGTAGGCTCTGGAGGATCTCCCGCCGCCGCTCCCGGGGCACCGCCAGCTGAAATACCTTGTTGCCCCCCGGCACGTACCACCAGCGCCCCAGGAGGCCCTCCCGGAGCGCCAGTCGGTCCCTCTGGGCCCACCATGTGCGTATCTCCGGGCCATCCCCCTCCCCCGGTGGGTGCGGGGTCCCCTCCTCCAGCCATTCCCTCACCCGTTGCAAGTCAGGGTCGTTCCCGGGGCATTACACAGCCCGAACGGTATTATGCGATACTGGAAGAGGCCCCGGTGGGTAGTAAAGGCGGTCTTGGGACGGTCCGCCTCCTCCACTTCCACCTGCCAGTATCCGCTGACCAGGTCCAGGGTACTAAACCATCTGGACCCAGCCAGCGTGTCCAACGAGTCGTCAACACGGGGCAGCGGGTAGGCGTCCTTGACCGTGACTGCGTTAACACGCCTATAGTCCACCAGAACCTCACTGCCCCGTCTTTCTTGCGGACGAGGACAACCGGAGAGGCCCACGGGCTCTGAGACGGCTCGATGACCCCTTCCTTCAACATTTTTTCTACCTCCACCCCCACCGTCTCCCGCCTATGTGGGGCTAGCCTCCGGGGCAGTTGTCTGATGGGCCCGGCCGTCCCCGTGTCAATAGTGTGGCGGACCAAGGTAGTGCGGCCCTGGTCCTCCGGAGAGAGCTGGAAGGCCCCCGAGCGCCGGCCTAACAGGGCTCGCATAGCCGACCGTTCCACCCCTTGTAGGTGGTCCACCAGCCCGTCCAGCACCTCCCCTCCGCTACAATCTCCGGCTGGGAGCGCCTCCACTATCCGGCAGGTATCGCCATCGGAGCCCATTCCAGAGGCGCCCTCCACTGGTTCCAGCACCCCCAGCACCATACCCCGGTACACGGTCACAGCCGTAGGACCCAGGTTGAGGACCCGAACAGGGCACAGGCCCCCCTCTGGTTCCACCAAGCCCCGCCCCACACGGAACTCCCCACATTCCCCCACCGGTCCCTCCATCTCTCCCGTCAGCACCAGTTCGGACCTCCCCTGGATCACCGCCGCACGCGACGGCACTCCACGGGGGGATCCCAGGTCAGCCTGCAGCGGCCCACGTCGACCGTCATCCCCTGGTCCCGGAGGAACCCGGCTCCCAGGATGGCGTCGCTCCCCACGTCGGCTATCACCCAGTCCACCAGAGTAGACCGGGAGGCCCACTCCAGGGTGGCACTGACTTTCCCCATTATAGCCAGAGGCCTCCCGTCCGCACAGGTGAGCGGCCCCCCCGGCTTCCGTCACCTCCACGGGGCGCCCATGGCATTGCCACCATGCGAGGGAAAGGAGGTTCACCGTGGCCCCGGTGTCCACCAGCATCCACACAGGTCTCCCCCACACACGGCCTTCCACCCGGATGCCCGGGCCCCCCCGCTCTCTCTCTCCCTGCAGTACGCAATCGGCTTTCCTTCCCCCCCTGACCTCCAACCCGCCGCCGGCGGAGGTCGCCCCTAGTTTTCCGGCGTCCCGGACCCAGGGCCCCCCTGCCCCGGAGGAGCTGGAGATGACTCCGGTGCTGGCCTCCGCAACGGGCAGTTGATACGGATGTGCCCCTCCTGTTTGCAGTGAAAGCATTTACGGGGGCCTGGGTTGGACGGACCCTGCATCATCTGACTCCGGAGTTTGCCCAGCTCTTCCTTAAGAGCAGCCATCTCCTCAGCCATGGAGCCCCCGGCAGCCCTTACCCGTCGGGACCCTCCCCGGTCCGTTTTCAGGTACGCCTCTGCCTCCAGGGCCGTGGATACTGCGTCACTCATGGACCGGGGCTTGCTTTGGAAGATCCAGTGGCGGAGCTGCTCGTCCCGGAGACCCTCAACGAATCGGTCACGACACATCGAGTCGATCGTCGACGCATCCGCCTCCGGGTACGCTAGTCTCGTTAGGCGCCACACTTCCTCCCCGAAGAGTTGTAGCCCTTCTTCCGAGGACCTCTCAAGGTTGCGGAGGAGCGCCTTGTACGTCTCCTGCTGATTCTGGGGTTGGAATCGTTTATAGAGGGCCTCCCTGAGGCGGTCAAGCCCCCCTGGGGCCCCCGGCCGGATTCCGGGAAGGACCCGGCGGGCCAGCCCGGAGAAGAGACCCCCAAGAACGTCCCGGCCTGGACCGAGTTCCACCCGTTGGCCGCAATACACAGCTCAAAGTGGGCTATAAACTCCTCCAGGTTAGAGGTCCCGTCATATTTTGAGGGCATTACTACTGGTTTGGGGGCCACAGCCTGGGGTACGACCCTATCCCCCCCGGAGGTGGGAATGTCGGGGGATGGGGCCTGACCCACCACCTCCGACTCCCCCCCTACCTCACGCGAGGAGTCCCAGGGCCACGCCGGGAGCGCCACCCCAGCCCTCAGGCCCACAGACGGAGCCGCCCTCCCAGAAATCCACGGGCCAGCCGCCCCCCCCCCCCCGACCCCCCAGTCAGATATCCCAGCTAGCAGTGGGGAGCCGCTCCGGGACCTTGGCGCCCCCGGTCCCTCCCCAGACCCTCCGCCGCCTCCAATCCTCCACCTACGGTCCACCCCGAGTCCCTCCTCCGCACCCTTCCGGGGCGCCAGGTGGACACCGGGGCCCCCCCCGGGAGCCCCGGGGCGGGGGAACAAGGCCCGACCCCCCCCTACGACGCTCCCGTAACCCCGGGCGCTCGCCGCCAGAGTCCGCAGCGCCTCGGGGGGCCACGCCTCCGGGCTCGGCCCCATCACACTTCCAGTCCGTCAACCCCGCCGCCGGTGAGGAGCCCCCCCCGGCCCCGGGCGTCTGACCGCCCCAAGCCCTCCAGCGTCCCTCCTCCAGACCCCCCGGGGGAGCACCGGGGCCATCCCGGGTGTGGTCCAAGGAAGGCTCCTCCGTAGGCCCCCTCACTCAGGGCCGTTCACGCCCCTCACCGGGGGACTTAACCCTACCCCCCACCGCATCCCCCGACACCACCGAAGGCGCACGGATGTCCTCCAGGGGAGGCAACGCCCCGGAAACCCCGGAGGGGGAGTCCCAGCTGCCGGACGCCTCCGGGGGGACCAGGTGCCCCGGACGCCGGAGCAGGAGACCCTCTTCCCCGAGCTCGACCAAGGAGCCTCGGACCCCGGCCCCCAGTCGGTCCAGACCCTCCATATGTCAGTAGAAGCACGACACTGCTGCCACCAATGTAATAACCAACAGACGCGGAAATTCAAGTGCCAATGAACAAGTTGTTTGGGTCTTTATTTACAAGCCTACGAGTACAATTCTCTAACGCAGTCCTCAGCTAACCCCCTTGGGGATTCAGATGGGTCTGGAAGGGAGAGGTGGCCACGCCCTAGAGCTAGCACAACCAGAATGCCCGCCCCGGGGCAGCGCGCTCACTTAAATACCCGGCGAGTGACGACGTCTCTCGCCGAGTATCGGGCCCCCGCGAGAGTCCCCGAGACTCCCGCTGGTACCCCACGAGCGCCCTGTCGCGGGGCACGGCCGCCCCCTCTCTCCCAGGCCCATCCAACCGCCACAATACCTTTTTTGAAGCTGGCTTTACAAGGCAACTTTTGGATTTCTTCCGGAAGGGAGTTCCATAGCTTTTCTCCCCTATACCTAGGCGACTTCACTATAAGGTCGTTGGAGTAGTTTAACGACCAATATGTTCTATTAGACTTACTTTGGATTTGAACAAATCTATGGGATTAACTCAGGTAGAAATCTCACCCCTACACATTTACCGAGGTACTTCCCACACCACGTAGACATGGTATTAGAAGGATTGGCCTTTGATATAGCAGTAAATCTACCAATGCTTGGGATGAAGTAGAAAAGTGGCTGTAGTAGGACTCCAATCAACAAAGTCTGACAACCTTGGGATTACAAGTCCAGTGCTCTTTACCTCTGAACTAATTCCCCACCCCGGTTGCTTTAGTTATGCTTGCGTGCAAGCATATCTGGTCTGCACCACGAGGAGGCAAATCCGATGAAGAGGGTGAACAGATTGGTAATTGCTGTCCACCCCAGCAGACCTTCTCATAGACACCAATAGTTAACCCATTCACGGCGGGTGATGCCATATGGCATCAACCGTGCTAGGGCGGGATGATGCCATATGGCATCATCTGTGCTGGGGCGGGTGATGCCAAAAGGCATCATTTTCCTAAATTTGCATAATTTCGTTTTTGTGGAATCAAATAGGAAATATTGGATATGTAGTCATGAAATTTTCACAGAATATAGATGCAACACCCAGGTAATGATTCTGGCTGAACTGGACAACAAGGTTAATGATTGTATATTTTATCATGTCCTAAACCATTGAACTATCACAATAGGCCTGATACTCCCCGCCCCCTGGCGGTATACATTAGCCCTAGTACCCGCCCTTTACCACATACTATTGCCACAGGTACCCGCCCTTAAAGGGTTAAGCAATTATCTTTTCAGATGACCTTCCCATAGAAGTTAGCATGGTGACATGCCTTTTTTATTGCATTTTCTATATGTTGATATATGAAACTATATAATCCAGAGTTATTTGCAAAAATCAATAGAATTTAGAAATCACCCAAGTACCAGCATTTGTCTTTAACATCTGTGGTGGTCCCTGTATATGAGACCCCATTTTCTGATATTTTTTTTTTAGAAGAAAGAATAGGTTTATAAACTGTAAAAGTGGAAAACTGCCATTTCGGTTCAAGACAAATGCGGGTCGGTATCAAAACGCCCCCTGGTTTAACACTGGTGCTGTCATGTGGTGCCATGAAAATATAGCAGTTTCTCATAGACACCAATAGATAAGCACTTACCTTCTTCAGATGGCCTTCCCATAGAAATTCACATGGTGACATAGTATTTTTTTATCATTTCTCATTTGTACATGTTCCCAACTATCATAATCCAGAATTATTTGAAGATGGCATTAGAACATCAGTGTCATTTAGCAACAAATTAAAAATATTGCATTTTCCCATAGACACCAATAGTTAAGCACTTACATTTTCAGATGGCCCTCCCATAGAAGTTAGCATGGTGACATGCCATTTTTTTTGCATTTTCTATTTGCTGATATATAGAACTTATATTATCCTGAGTTATTTGCAAATCTCAATAGAATTTAGAAATCACCGAACTACCAGCATTTGTCTTTAAAATAGGGGCTTGAGAGGATATCCAAGTGTCTGGTCCCAACTTTTCAAGTTGGGGAGCACAGCACATGTCAGGGTTCATACATAGACAGCCCAATAAAATTCCAGGTTTTTTCCATGCTCTATTTTTTTTTTCCAGGCACATCTGGTCACTGTTTTTAAAACCATGTCTGATTCATTCCCAGATTTGGTTACAATTTTCTTTATCTTCCTTACTACCTGTGGACTACTTGTAGACTAAAATGTTAGTTTTCATGCAAAACTAAATTTTCCAGGCTCTACCAGCTTTTTCTAGGTTCTCTGTCAGAATTCTAGGCTTTTCCAGGGCCCTGTTTTTCAGTCACAACATCGTCGGCCAACGATACCGTACGATCATCCAGCGATTCCATGACAGTTTGGAAGACACAAGATGGCTTCTGTTCTATAGACACAATCGTAGTGCGCCACTGACGATCGCCGCTAAAATTGTCGTCCGCTAAGATTAGTATAAAACTGTCTTAGATTCTATAACAAACCACTGTGTGTATATAGAGGATTTCCTGTGCTTCCCATACAAATTAAGCGATGAAATTTTAACACGAGTAAGGGATACATATGACCTATAATCGTACCAAATATGAAGAAAATCGGCTCCACATTATCGGCGTTTGAATTTCATCATAGCAATCGTCTGCTCTGGTGGCCAGTCACCCTCCCACCTCCCAATGCGCAGTTAATGTCAAGGTCACTGCATAAATTAGCAGAGGCGTCGGGAAAATACACTGGCCACCAGAGCAAACGATTGCTATGACGAAACTCAAACAACTATAACTTCGGAACGGTGCAGCCGATTTTCATGAACGGACAACACTTTGGACGACATTTTCAATCATGTGACCCCACGATTGTCGTGACTGAAAAACACGTCTGGACGCCCTGTGACTCTTACACTCACAATATATCACCTGTTCACTACAGCTTCCTGTCTATCGAACACTGACAGCAAAAAAATGTCGCCCATAACGATTGTCGTGACTGAAAAACAGGGCCCAAGCCTGGAAAACCAAAACGCATAATTTCAGGTTTTTCCAGGTTTTCCAGGCTCTGTACGAACCCGGACATGTTTTAAGGACTTGTACAACAAAGTATCTTTTATCAAACAGGTTTTTATTGTGCATGAATCTTAAATCAACAGACAACAATGATGATCGTAAGTAGTATTGCCCGAATGTACAACAAATATCAAAACTGTTTTTAGAGATAATCACTTGCATCTTTTTTTCTAAATTATATATAAGTGATAAGGCCACTGAAAAAAAACTTGCATTGGCAAAAGACTTTTTAGAAGTTTTCTTTTTCTTCTTTAGATAAGATGAACCTTGATAGAAATTATGAAAGGTATGTGTATTTAGTATCAAATTAAAAGCTCCTGATGTCAGGGATGTTTTCAATGTATAAACAGTATAAATCTGAAAACCCCGCATAAGCGGAACCCCTGCATAAGCCGACACTTTGGCCCGGAACGGAGGGTGACCGCTCACGCAGGGTTTTACCGTATGTCTGAAGCTCATTTTATGACACTTTTTAGCCATCTTTGATCCAGCAAAAAAAAAAAAAAGCGCCCTCGTCATATTTTTCATGACTTGGTGATGAGAAACAAGTTTTTTTTTGGAGTGGCCTAATGTTGATGTACAAAAAAGTAAGCTTCTGGGATAATAAAGCAGATAATTCGCTACAATGGGTTAAATATTTAGAAATCAGCACCATTCTAAGCATGTTCTCTTTTGCCTTCCCTACATATAACAAATGCGTTATCATGGATATAATCCTAAGTGTTTGAAGCTTCTGAACAGATTATTGAAGCAGATGATATGCAATGTGTTGGCTAATCATTAACTTTGGAAGTTAATGAAACTGAAATGATGCAAATGGTAATATGCACGACAGGTATGAAAGTATGAGCGATTATCATATACCCGTGTATGTGCTTTTAGTAAGATCTTATCAATTCCAGGTATACTAAATAAATATGGAACAACCTACCATGCTTGTTCAATCTACAAAATCATTGGGAATTTACAGTTTGCACTGAATTCGGCTAGAAGCCTCATTCCATAGAGACCTAAATTTCCATCACGTTTTATAGCATCTACAGCATGGTCAGGTTGTTCTATATGGGTACTATACAAAAACAGGGTTACTGTGGATGTATGTGATGAGTATGCGGTAAAATTGATGATTAGATGAACCAACAGCGAATTCAGAGGTTCATCTAATCGTGAATTTATCACATACAGACACAATATACCTGTTTTTTTTGTATCAACATATACATTAAAATCACCATTCTTATCTTGGCTTTTGGACCATATGCTGGGTTTCTCCTCCACACTAAAGAAGAAACCAACAAGTTTTGGTCAAAGTCATCGTTCTCCACGAGTTTGATGCGGTGTGATATGAACGAGGCGACAGCCGAGTGAATATCACATAGCATTCAAACGAGTTGGAGAATGACTTCTTTTACCAAAACGAGTTGGTTTCTGTATTTATCTCACCCCTGGGCAGCACACAGGATATAGACCATGGAGAATGGACTGCAATACTTGTAGGGGCATGGAGAACGAGTTCCCAATGTTAAGCCTATGGACATTTATTCCAGAGGTGAGATAAATACACTGTTCACCACGCACATACACCGTACGCCACCTACGTGTTGTACAGCTCGAGATAGGACATGGGAGGGTGCGGGCGGTATATGTAGGACCTACGGCCACAGGTATTATCAAGAAACATCACGAAATTTCATATGATCGTTTATATGGTGTGAGTTGTCTTCGTGGAATGACATCACAAAGCAGAGCTGAGTGATATATCTGTAGCGGAAGACAATGAACGCCATGTAAACAATTATATGCAATTGAGTGATGTTGAGATCTTATCCTATCCTGTCATATATTTTAACTTCATATGTCACCCGTGGCATATAAATATTTTTAGGAACTGTGGCATACAGTCACACCATGTTAAGTCTATGGAGATTTATATGAGGGGTAGGATAAATAATGATAATGTGATGAAGAGAATATAGCAGAGAGACGGAGGTGATGCGGAGGGCCGCCTTTCATAATCTGGCGCCTTCATTTGCCAGTCGGTCTGCCGCCTCGTTGCCAGGAATACCGGAATGCCCGTCAACGTGAACCTGCCCGAATCAAAATAGGAGAACGAGTATCAGCAATTTGAGCAGTGAATAAATACACAAAAAGATTTTTTCTTATACGGCATATAGCCTATGATCCATGGGGGCCGCCATGACGCCCCCCGAGTGGGTGTTCTTCACTAATGGAGGTGAAAAAGTAGGTGTTCTTCACTAAAGGAGGTGGAAAAGAAGTGAGTGATAATTGGAAAATGTCACAACTTTAGCCTTGCTCACATATTTATATAAAGTGTTCCATATGGAAAATATCATGTCTTGGGTTTAATCATTATGTCATCCTGCTTTGGGATGGGTGTAGAGAGTCAAGGGCACCATGGTAAAATATTGAAAGGCAGTTGAATTTCGTAAGAACAAAGAGCCAGAATACAGGTTTGTCCCCCGACCACCTAGTGACTGCTTCGTGAACTAACAATGGCTCTGTCCCCTATAGGAAAGCACCTCCAATAGCATTCCATAAGGTGTGAGGGGATCTTTCCCACTAAAATAAGAAAAGAAAACCAAATATACAATGATCGATGGGTTTGTAGACTGGTGGCTGTAAACCATGAGAGGGTGACGCATAGTAATACATGAGCGGTTCAGAACTATGATTTTTTAAACATAAATAGTAGTACTATATATGTACTCTATCCTGTGAAAATTTGAGGAAAATGACATGGGTTTTACTATGTTAAAAAACTTTTTATAATTTCTATATATTCTAATATGAAATTATCATCATATTGATCTATAAATAAAAAACTAGCAGGGTGACTCCCGATTTTTAAGTTAGATATTTGTTCTACAACACTTGGAGATCTCCATATCAAATTTTCAGGAAAATGACATGGGTTTTAATTTTCAAGCCAAATTGTCCGATATGCCGTTAACCCTTTCACGCTGGGCACCTCTGACAAAGCAGTGTCTGTAAGGCCGGGTAGGGTGTTAGTACATACCGCCAGGGGACGGGGTCTTTTCAGGCCAATTATGATAATTTCACTTTTGATCACGTGATAAAACACGTGGTCTTATATTATTTTATGAGTATTTCAAAATCGTAAGGCTAATGTTATACCAACATCCTGTGAAGATTTCATTATTATTGATCAATTATTTACAAAGTTATTACACATAATCTATGTTTTTGTAAGTCTTAGAAAATGATGCCTTAAGGCATCATCCGGCCACACACGGCGATGCCTTAAGGCATCACCCGGCGCCAAAGGGTTAAGGCGTGCCGTACCCACCCATGTCACTGTGAGAGTGTGGTCTGCCAGCAGTCGATCCAACTCCTCAAAGTCCTCCTTGTTAATCACTTGGCCTCCCGACGCCAGCTTCCAGCCGTTCAGCTTCCACTTGTGAATCCATTTGGTGATGCCTTCAAGAGAAATTTAATTTTTTTTGTCTTTTTTAAAAAATATTATTTATCGACAATAATTCCCTATGAATTATAGGTTACATAGACAATAATCGATGGTTTTGTGGACATGCGGCCGTAAACCACGAGAGGTTGACGCGTAGTAATACACGAGCGCTAGCGAGTGTATTACGACGTCAACCTCGAGTGGGTTACAGAGCCGCCTGTCCACAAAATCATCGTTTGTTGTATTTATTATCCATCTTTTCAATTAAATTAAACCCAGTAATTGCCATATTAAAAGGTATAACAATAAGGACTATTTCTTTGCTCTATAGCAATAGGTACTATTTTTGCCGTATACCATGGTTTTGATCCGTATACCACAGGTTTGAATCCATATACCACAGGTATGGTATCTGACATGTTGTATACAATGGGTCGTGGTTTACTGAGTCCCCATACATTTTCAATGAAGGCTTTGTATACGATGGATAATAAAATTTGTGGTGAACCCTATTAACCCTTTAACAGCAGCATGATGCCTCCAGGCATTCCCCTGGCTACAGCAGCATGATGCCTCCAGGCATTCCCCTGGCTACCACAGCATGATGCCTCCAGGCATCCCCCTGGCTACACAGCATGATGCCTCCAGGCATTCCCCTCGCTACCGCAGCATGATGCCTGCATCAGATACTTAATTCAAAATTCAATAATTGAAAAAATATTTGTTTGAATTGAAGGAAATTTTGACATAGTAAAAACGTCATATTGACCTTTGATTTGGTGTAAAAAAATATCATCAGGTACCAAGGTAAATTACTCAAATCACATGACACATCATGTGACATTTCTATTTTCCAAAAAAAGGTGCCTGCTGTAGCAGGGTCGTTTATGCGGGCAATGCCTGCTGTGTGATGCTAAGTAGGGGAATTTGGTGCTGCAGGGAAACAGTTAAGGGGCTTCACCCCCAGCATAGTGAATTACTGGACCTCCAAACCCCTTGTGCGTCTTATACGATTCACCCAAACTTGGGGTACATTTTATACGCTGGTTTTGTCTATAGAAAAAACAAATATTTGCACTGTGGGAGGCCGGAACAACATTTTCCCCGCTGGAAATGACATGGTGGGGGGGGGGGGGGGTTCGGGGGAAGGGGGGGTGGGTGGGAGGGGGGAGGGGTAGCTTGAAGGGGGGTTGGGGTGGCTGGGAGGGGGGTCGGGGTGGTTGGGAGGGGGGATTGGGTTGGCCGGGAGGGAGGGTGAGGTGGGTGGGAGGGGGGTTGGGGTGGCTGGGAGGGGTGCGTCTTATAGGGAGCCAAATTGAACCCGCTAAAACGGCAGATACCCGTGTTCAAAACACCAATTCCGGTGGCCAGTAAGAACGAGGATTAGTGCTAAACCTATGGGGGTTTGAGGCTAGACTTTTGTTTTTGGTCTCGTTTGTTACTTTTGAAGTGTAGTTTACTACTATCATCTCTGAATAACTCGAAGCTATGATGACAGTTGCTAAGTTTATCAAAAATATGTATCTAAAAGATTGGAGAATATATAATCTCAAACCTACATAGTTAAAGAACTAAGCACCTATATCCGGAAATGGTGTTTTGTAAACGGGTATCTGTGGTTTCAGCGGGTTCACTTTGGCTACCTATAGGATTTTCCCCAAGTCGGGGTGCATCTTATACGCGAGATGCGTCTTATATGTGTGAATTTACAGTAGTAGGTGGAACTCCATGAGATCAAATTCTCGATAAGTATTCCATTTGTTTAGTACATATTGCAGGACAAATATAAATAAATATGTGGACTGACTAGTCAACGTTTTGGTAATTGCTCCCTCCTCCATGATACATGTCGTTGTTTTTGTTGAGTATCATAAGTATATCTTATTGCTCAGTGGTAACCAAATATCATGTATGGACCAGTCCGACATGTACGGCCCACTTTGCCACGGCATCAATGGACCAAACAAGCAAAAAAGCAAAGAAATTGAATAAATATGCAGGAAAAAGTTATACAGGTAATGACCTAATATTTTCATGAATATAATTAAGGTACCAACATTTTTTAAAACTGGTAGAAAAAATACAAAAATAAAGGATGGACGTTTTAGCCGTTTAAGCATGAATTGACCAGCTCTGTGTGCCCAAATTTGTCCTCAAATGGTAATAATAGGCAAATTATCATTTACTATACACCCATGCCGTATATACTGTAAATACGCACCGTTTCGGCATATAACGTAAAAAATACTGTACGGACCGCCGGTCCGTACACTAAAATACGGACCACCTTGCCATACACATTTATTAAAAAATTGGTTGTTAAGCCAAATGAAATTGATTTTTTTTTTTAATTTTCGGGTATATAGTAAATATATAACGTCCAACCATGCTTGTGCAATTCACAGAACTCGATGATAATTTACCGTTTGTACGGAACTCGGCATAAATGCCTCGGTCCGTACAAACCGTAAATTACCATCTCGTTCCGTGAATTGTACAGCATGGTCAGGACGTTCTATATAAGAACGTGAAATATTTCAAGGTGTTTAATAAACGAAAAATAGACCAGACATCTAATCTGTGAATAAATAGTATACTCACTAATAGACTTGGAAATATACCCCTCAGCCTAACAGCATCAGGGCAAGTATTTGCCGAGGTTGTGAGTTATTATTCATTCACAGATCAAATGCCAGATCAATTTTCCCAATGTACTGAAACTAGCTTTCTCTCTTTGTATGTCAAAAATACGCAAAAAAATCATTGATCAGATATATCTCGATGCCATAAGTAATGGGATATATTTGATCAATATTTTCACATTTTATATTATGATATACATAAGAATGATACCTGGTCACTTGACCACTTCCCCAATTCGTAACTTGTACATGTTTTGTGACATCTTACGACGTATTTGGAGATTTCAAAATACGTAAAGGAACGTAGACGTGCGTACATACACAATATTACCACAATTTCGATCTGTGTGGTCGCATTCTCCGCGTCGTTGACGCGAAGTAAAACTCTGAGCGATAGCGAGGAGTATTACGTAGTGTCAACTACAAGGAGAATATGGCCACAGAGATCAAAATCATGGTAATGTTGTATTCATTACTCACCTTTCGAGTAATTATTAGGGGGAAAAAATCTTGTAAAAGCGCTGTGTATGGTTTATATGAATTAGTTCCTATAATGCCCGTCAGGTGGCCGAAAAAGCTGTATCCTCCTAGGAGATTCCGGAGGTCCATATTCTACTTAGTAGCGATCTGTAAGCTTCATAGGCTTAGTATGGAGACTCCGTATTCGGTGGGTAATAAAAGGGAAAACACCATGTTTTTTATGCCAGTGTGCCTGGAGCATAACCACTCACCTTATTCCTCACCCTCCAATATCATTTTAACTTGGAAGCTTAAATAATATTTACATGATTGTGCTTTCCTACCAGTTTCTTTGTAATGAGTCTTGTTTGTAATAAGATTTAGAAGGCTAGCCTCAGAAGCCAGATTTACTGATGTTTTATCAACAAGGATTAAAAGTTGGCATGGCATTGCCATGATTTCGGTTTCAACAAGTAATAAGGGAGGGAGGGAGGGAGGGGAGGGAGGGAGGTGGAAGCCTGTTGCAATATATAAAACTACTGTAACATAAATATCCAAGACGAACGCACCACCGTACTTGGAGACCATTCTTGACCAATACAAAAATAGCCTACTGTCGCCTGGTGCGGACCACATCTGACCTGTGGGGCCCCACCCGCTAGTAGGTATTCATTGAACCGCAACAGGTGCGCAATATATAAAAATAGACTACTGTCGCCTGGTGCGGACCACATCTGACCTGTGGGGCCCCACCCGCTAGTAGGTATTCATTGAACCGCAACAGGTGCGCAATATACAAAAATAGCCTACTGTCGCCTGGTGCGGACCACATCTGACCTGTGAGGCTCCACCCGCTAGTAGGGATTCATTGAACCGCAACGGGTTAGAGGGAATCAGGTCAAATAGGTCACCAGCATACAAGATATAGTCAGAGGCTCAACTTAACATAAATATAAGGATCGAGCGCACCTACGACCGAGCGAGGTAGGGAGGGAGGGAGGGAGGGAGGAAGGGAGGGAGGTGGAAGCCTGTTGCAATATATATATAAATACACTGAACCGCAACAGGTGCCTATACAATATATAAAAATACACTTCTGTCGCCGGGTGTGGACCGGTATGGACGGTATAATTATTCAGAATACATTACTTTAATGTATTATAATGTAAGCTGCAAAAACCGTTCCCAGTCTCCCCTAATATATTTCGGTCTTGACCTACAGGTCAAACCGAAATAATAACTGTTTCAACTTTGGTTGCCTGGTGAAGAGTAGTATGAGTATCAGAATCTATCAAACCTGGGAGCTGTTTCAAGAGTCGAGTGAAGTCTCGCCAGCGGCACGTCACATTTCAAAGCGACAGGCTGCAACAGCAAGCGGCACTTTGAATCAAAGCGGTAGCAAAACCACTACCAATACCCAATAGTGAGCGGCACCTCCACCTCGACAGCGACGCTTCAAGTGCCATTGTTAGCTCTCGCTTTGGTGATGAGTATTCTCGTTTAGCACCCTCCTGACTTTTGAAACAGCTCCCTATTGTTTATTGCGGAATGGATATACTGTCTAATTACATGATATACAAGAAGCGTGGAGTTTGTTTAGAAATAAGGAAAAAATCTATTGTGAAAAAGGGAAGTACTGACAACCAACGGGCTTGGTGATGAAAACCAGCTAATTGTATACGGCTGACACCACAGCCCCTTTATTAGCAACATGATGGATGTGTACTGCTTTATTATTATATACCTATGGCTGTATCAAGTGCGTATACTGCCCGCTCCTACCCATGGCGTATTTATACCTGTACAGCACACTGTGCCGTACGGGGTATGTGATCACGTGACTAGATAAAATAGTGCCATTTTTAGGTATATAATAATACGAAAACGGGCTGACTATCTTCGTACATCAAAATACTTGGTCAAAATACTTGATCAAATACATCCCTCTGCCTCCGGCATCGGGATGTATGGGATCAATAATTTCACCGCATATTTTTGACGTACGAAGATAGTAAGCCAGTTTCCGTATACTACTTGTATTTGTAATGGCTAGCTAGGAGCTAATAGTATATATTCATCATTGATGAATGAGCGTGCAATTATAAATGAATAACAATTGAAAGTTTTGGGTTAGATTGAGTGTACGGATCCTTCTCTATAACACACTTGCACCCAGTCAACTTGCCATTTCTTCAACTGCTTTTCTAGGATCCAAACAGATCAAGCAACAGTGGGTCATGAGGTATTTCGGTCTTGAGTGATTGGCCATGGTCAGCTGGACACACCTCTAAGAGCCTGAGACACTGGCACCCTGCACTCTTCTCAATAGCACAGCGAATAGCATACAGGTAGTAAAGGGATAGTTTTCTGGAAGCACATTGAAAGTTCAATGTGACCACTCTAACCCTGCCTCTAACTCTAGATGATGTATTTAGCGCATGCAAGCACGCTCTAAAAAGAATTCTTTAAAAAAAAAAAAAGCCGGGGTACTAACCGTTGATGGTGAACTGGCTGTCTGTGTGAATGATCAGCTCCGAGATGCCGTACTCCTTCGCCTGTTTGATAGCTTTACACGCCGCCTACAACATGAACATAGCAGACATCTACTGTGTTTTTAATATAACCAGCATTTATTAAACAAGTCTTTCTTAACAGTCATGCTCGGATGAGTACAACCATTTATCACATATAACTATCGTCCATTTAACAATTCAGAAAGTATTCTAAGATAACAGTATACTAAGCTGCCTGTTTTTTTTCTCCTGTTTTTTTTTTTTTTTTTTTTTTTTTGGGGGGGGGGGGGGGGGGGGTTAACATGGGCAGTTCAATAGAAAATAGAAACAATTCACCACTACAAATATTCCAGATATCAAAGTAGGAAGAAGTAATCAATATAATAAACTCTGATATGTTCTGAACAAGCTAGCTTGGTGCCGCACAGGAAAGACATCACAGAACAGGTTCAACTTGATTACAATGACTGGTAGATAATATACGGAAACAGGGTTACTGTGGCTGTACGTGATAAATACGCGGTAAAATTGACGGCAAAACGAACCGATGCCGAATCGTTTGAATCGCTATGTAATTACTACATGATTCAAACTCGATGGGATACGAGCTCTGACCATAGACTTTCATAGGTTTCTCCTGTAGTGAATGAGCCTCAATTCCTTTGGTTTACACAAGAAAAATTAAGTTTAAGACTATGTACCCTGAACAGTTGCAGGACGTTAGGGCCCACCACCTTAAAGACGGGACGTTAGGGCCCACCCTACACCGGGGGTGTGAAAGCCTCAGTCACGCCTCGGCCGCACCGCGATGCCGCGGTCACACCTGTGGTGCCGGGAGGGAGATGTAGCATAAATAGACGTTAGGGCCCACCTAATTTTGAATACTGGAGAACTCGACCCGTAAAAAACTCAACCCGTAAGGAACTCAACCCATTTTAAATCTTCCCTACTCAAGCATCTCAACTGTGAATAAATACTATATTTAGTAGTAAATATAAGTAAGTAACCCTATCCCTAACCCTAACCCTAACCTTATCCCTAACCCTAACCCTAACCCTATCCCTAACCCTTACCCTAACCCTAACCCTAGGTTGGCTTTAGGCAGGCCCTAACGTCCCGATGAGTGGGCCCTAACGTCCCGACTTTCGGGTGGTGGGCCCTAACGTCTACATACCCCCTGAACTAGGTATTAGTCATGGGTCTCAAGGAACGTATTCACACGGGGAAAAGCTGCATCTGAGAGACTACGCACCCAGTGAAAGGGAGTTTGTCTGAGACTATGTACCGGGTGTGTTCTTCTGTGTGAATCAAATCTGCCATTTTCCCTTGAGACTGGGAAAGCCCAAATTTAGAATTCTTCTGGGAGATTATTGGACACAGGGAAAACTATCGGAATTAAGAATACGAGGCACAGCCGTGTTAAGAAATTTAAAAAATAAAAAAGGGAAAACTATCGGAAACTGGGGAAGAGGATAAGGTACACCAGTCTCAAGTACATGAGTCTCTCCGTGTGAATCCCGCTTTATAGTTTCAGAATACGTACGTGAATCTCCGCTCTGTTATTTGTTGGTCGTCCAGGAAGTTTTTCAGCGACATTCCTGAAAGAAAAGACAATAATATAAATCAAATTAAAAAAATCTTGTAAATTTGATGTAAGCGCCGTGCATTGTTTATATAGATTAGTTCCTATAATGCCCGTCAGGTGGCCGAAAAAGCCATATTCCGGAGGTCCGTATCCTACTCAGTAGCGATCTGTAAGCTTCATAGGCTTAGTATGGAGACTCCGTATTAGGTGGGTAATAAAAGCAGATACTGGTGCCCATGATGATTAAAGTGGTGATTCCACAAGGCAGACAAGAAGTAAAGGGTTCGACCAGGCTGATAGACATGCCTGTACAAAATCACCCGTTGCTCTTCAGTCACCATGTGCTGGACAGCTGTCACTAAGGTAGCTCTCGAAGTCAGCCATTGGCTGGGGGCATACACCGTAACAGTTGAAAAATGAAAACAAGACGAGGCAACGTCTTTCTCCCAGAGCGATGCTACCTTAAATGACAGTTATTAGAACTGCCTGTAACCATCGTAACCATGGTGCTCTGTTGGTTGTGACATCATGATGTCAACAACCGTATCCCAGTGTCTCTATAGCAATCTGTAGAGACTCTCCCAGTATTTTTCTTTATTTTTCAAATTCTTTATTTATTCTGAGTAGGTAAATCAATGCTACAGACCGTGTACAACAGGATATTGTAATAAAGATTGAAAAGCCAAACTTTGGGGGATAATTATCAAGGTTTCGGCATGCTTGGCTCATCAGGCATCTTAATCGGCATTAGGTGTTGTGACAAGGTATCAGACCAATGTTTTCTATTTCAAAAGTTGGAATCGGATGTCAACCGGCTACTACTGCTCCACCATCCAGTACATGGTGGCAAAAGAATTGACCCTAGGGAACTCTATTAGATCACCTTAAAGCTTTTAGATATAGGACAGGTGTTTCCATTCAATGCCACCTAATGGTGAGTTCCTTAGTTCGGCCGTTGCTCGGACAAACACGGCCAAGTCTGGCCTCATGCCTATAGAGATATACAGCAATCACACCTAGAGTGTGAACGGTGAGTGTGATTACAGGAGTGTTGTTTTTTGACAGATTAGACTGTTAGACCAAACGCAGACATTGTATTAACGAGTATGGGCCGTCTAAACTTCATAACTGATGATTGTTTTGTTTTTAATTTGGACAAAGATAAGCATATGGTCGCTAGACCTACCAATGTATTACTGTGCATCCAGTTTCCTGTGTTATCTAAGGTATATCTAAAATATTATTGAGGCGATATGAATTTATGGCACACCAAATTAGAGCTGGAGTACAATAGAATATGATGCAATCGCTGTACTTTCTCTGGAAATAATATACACTGGTATCATAAACATATTACGCTCATACACTCAGTCATTCAATGCTAAAGTATACGTTGCCAGGGGTTTGTTTGGCTGCAGGCATTGCGTAACCAAGTAGATAAGGCGCGAACGTAGCCTGTGGAAAAAGGTCTATAGAGAGGAGAATATTTGAGATTGTGGGTCACTTACCTTGCTAACACAGTCTTAGTACATGATAGCCATGAACTATGAGGATATAGCATGAATCAATGCTAGCTCTCAAATCATGACAATTTAGATTGTAGGATACACCCACAAACGCCCTATTTCAAAAGTTGATTGCATGAGGTGAGATGCGAACCGGCTACCACTGGTCCAGAGAAAGTACAGCGATTGCTTCATATTATATGGTGTTCCATTTCCAATCTCTTGGGCAGGTCAGGGCAGCATTAATCTATGTGAAACCGAGACAATTATCAATAAGACTCATACTCGATATCACAATTTCAAAAGTTGACTGCATGGCATCAGATATTGTATGATTTAGGGTCACTTACCTTGGGTCTCCTTGTCCCCAGAAGACGCCGATGCCTGCCCGACTGTCTGCTCTACCGTTACCATGGCAACAGCCGTCAGTGTACACCGATACGGGCCCTGGTACTGAACAGATAAGACACGCTTTTAGAGACAACTTTGTTTGTCTGTTTTGGTAGTTTAACGTCCAATTTGTTCAATTAGACTTACTTTGGGTTTGATCGAATCTATGAGATGAATGTAGATAGAAATCCCACCCCTACACATTTACCGAGGTGAGAGTTCTTTTACTTCCCACTCCACATAGACATGGTATGAGAAGGATTGGCCTTTGATATAGCAGTAAATCTACCACTGCTGGGGGATGAAGGAGAAAAATGGCTGCAGTGGGACCCAAATTAACAAAGTCCTGTGCTCTTTACCACTGAGCTAACTCCCCACCCACCCTGGTCGCTTTAGTTATGCTTGCGTGCAAGCATATCCAGTCTGCACCACGAGGAGGCGAGACGACCAAGAGGGTAAACAGATTGGTAAATTGGTTAGAGACAACATCTTATACAGATGTGAGGTGGAAAACAGGCAATTCAGGGAAGTAATATAGAGGAAACCCATGGAGCCCGTATCCCATCGAATTTGAATCACATAGTAATTCACAAGGCGAAGCCGCGTGAATTACTATGTGATTCAAATGAGATGGGATCGAGCTCTGACCCTAAACTTGAATGGGTTTCTAAATTTATCTCACCTTTAATATTGACTAATGGGCTAACATTTGTGACATTATCCCCCATTGGATATTTTTCCTAAATATCTAATGGGCGTTAGATACAAGTTCCCAATGTTAAGTCTATGGAGAAAAAAATCTGGGGTGAGATAAAGGGCTGATTCCACCAACACAATGGATTTGTCGTGATATATCTTGGAATATCTTACTGCGTTGCAATATGGCGTACCTCCATTGTCACAAATCATAGCTGTGCGGTGTTGGTTGTATGTTTTGGTGCTCCACCACCGCGACACCTCAAGACACATCGCGACAAATAGGCATGTGATTATTCAAACTTAGCCCGATTTAGCAGGACACCCAAATCATGGCTAATCTCATTAGATCTTGTGCGTTGGTGGAATCACCACTTAACAATCATAACTTGTTGGAGAGTGAGACCATGGTGACGGCCGGTTCCCATGGTGGCAGCGATTGTTGTTACACAGATAACAATTGTAACCTGGGTTTTTTTTGCTTGAGTAGTTTATCATCAATTTGGTCAATTAGACTTAATTGTAACCTGGAGATACCATAGGAACTTGGTTCAAAATTGACAGGAAGTTGTCATAATCAAGGTAGCATCTGGCTTACTTAGGTGTTATTGCCACATCTCATTAATCTCCTCTGATTATGGCGAATTACCATAGATATAGTCATCAGACGTTAGAATTGATTAAACTGGTTATCGCTACACAACTTAAGGGGCCATCTATAAGGTACTTACTCAGAATTTCTGAAATTTTGGACCACCGCCCTCTCCCAATCTTTTACGCAATAGAAAAAGGGGGACCACATGCCAAATTCTCAAGATTCTTTACCCCCACCCACCCCCCTCAGTGCATACGTACTTTATAGATGGCCCCTAAGCTAATAATGAGAAAACTGTAGGACGTAAGATTTTCATAATGGTACTTGAAGTGGCCCCTTAGCTAATAATGATAAAACTGTAGGACCCGTGAGATTTTTATAACGATACCTGAAGTGGTACTTAAGCTAATAATGAGAAAACTGTAGGATGTGAGATTTTTATAACGGTACCTATAGTGGCCCCTAAGTTAATAATGAGAAAACTGTAGAATGTGAGATTTTTATATCGGTACCTGAAGTGGCCCCTAAGTTAATAATGAGAGAACTGTAGGACGTGAGATTTTCATAATGGTACCTGAAGTGGCCCCTAAGCTAATAATGAAAAAACTGTAGGACGTAAGATCTTTATAACGGTACCTGAAGTGCCCCCTAAGTTAATAATGAGAAAACTGTAGGACGTTAGATTTTTATAACGGTACCTGAAGTGGCCCCTAGGTTAATAATGAGAAAACTGTAGGACGTGAGATTTTTATATCGGTACCTGAAGTGGCCTGCCGTTTGATGACCGGCTCGTGCGGCACAGACTGGTCATTCTGATTGGCCTCATCCGCAGTGCGCTTCTTGCCCTTCTGTATCGCTTCGATCTGCTCCTCTGCTTGAGTCACGCACTGGTGGAACTGCTGTGCCAGTGTCTGCATGGTAAAACAGTGATTGAGATCGACACCTTCGTAAACAAAGTTTAAGAAACTGACAAAAAAAAGTGACGATGGAATCTATACCAACCACTATTTAATTTTGATTATAACCTAAAGGAATTTATATTATGATCTATTTTTTGCAATAGATATCCGGTCATTCATCTCGGTATATATATGCCCGTCTGGGGCATGTCTGCACTGAGTGGACTATCTCGTAGATCACATACAGTATTTATATAGAACGTCCTGACCATGCTGTACAAGTTACAGAATAAGATGGTAATTTACGGTTTGTACGGAACGAGGCATCTATGCCAAGTTCCGTACAAACCGTAAATTATCATCGAGTTCTGTGACTTGTACAAGCATGGTTAGACGTTATATATTTACTATATACCCAAAAATTTTTTAAAAATCATTAATTTAATTTTTAACAACCGATATGTTAATAAACATGTTTGGCAAGGTGGTCCGTATTTTAATGTACGGACCAGTGGTCCGTACAGTATTTTTACGTTATATGGCGAAACGGTACGTATTTACAGTAAATACTGCATGGGTATATAGTAAAACTTTAAATGATGACCTTGATGACTGAATAAAGAAAGTTGTCAAAATAAAAACCACCCAACATTCTTAGTATTCAACTACCGTAAAACCCCGCTTACAAGCCGGTTTTTTAAAGGGATTTATGAAAAAGTCGGCTAATGATTTTTTGCTTAAGTCAGGGGTCAGCTTATAACTGGGGGTTAATTTTTGAGAAAAAAAAACAAAATCAATACAAATCTATATCAAAGTACCAAAAAGCAGAGATATACGAGTTCCCAATGTTAAGCCTATGAGTCGAAAATACCTGGGGGGAGATAATTATATAGAACGTCCTGACCATGCTGTACAAGCTACAAAACGAGATGATAATTCACGGCTAGTACGGAACGAGGTGTTTACACCGAGTTCCGTACAAACCATGAATTATCATCGAGGTTTGTGACTTGTACAAGCATGGTAGGTCGTTCTATATTTACTATATACCCGAAATTTAAAAAAAAATTCATTTAGCATAACAACCAATATTTTGATAAACGTGTATGGGTAAGTGGTCCGTATAATCCTTTATCCTACCCCTAATAAAAAACGCCATAGGCTTAACATGGGATTTGTTTATGTCACGGGTAGTGACATAAAGTGTTGTTTATGCCACTACTTTCTGATACTGAAAAAATATGGAAACAGGGTAGGATAAAATCTAGACGCCACTCGTTTGAGTATGAGTTTATTTATGCCACTCATTTTGTTGGCTCCGTAATGTTACTTGTCTTTGACTCGTGAAATTATGGAGCCAACAAAATGTCGGGCATAAATAAACTCATACTCAAACTCGTGACGTCTCTTGATAGTACGGACCAGTGGTCCGTACAGTATTTCTACGTTATATGGCGAAACGGTTACAGTATATACGGCATAGGTATATAGTAAAATGGTTTACTATATACCCATGCCGTATATAGTGTAGATATGCACCGTTTCGGTATATGACGTAAAAATACTGTACGGACCGCTGGTCCGTACACTAAAATATGGACCACCTTGCCATACACATATTTTAATATATTGGTTATTATACCAAATGAAATTGATTTTTTTTAAATTCCGGGTATATAGTAAATATATAACATCCAACCATGCTTGTACAAGTCACAGAACTCGATGCTAATTTACCGTTTGTACGGAACTCGGCGTAAACGCCTCGGTCCGTACATACTGTAAATTAGCATCTCGTTCTGTGACTTGTACAGCATGGTCAGGACGTTCTATATAAATAGTCTGAGAAAATTTCTTTCCATCTTGTCTCTTTCTGCGCTTCCCCATGGAGGTGTGCGTAGGGTTCAGACTCCTTAGAAATTGCCTTTTGGCACATGTGACCACACCAAGCCAATGAGAGACAGGTTGATATCGGACATTAACATATTCTCCTCAGTCGAAATCCGACAGCGGTGAAAGTCTAGTCACATACCAGCAGTCGCTGAAGCTTATCGAACGTCTTACTTGAACGTTCTATATAAATACCTCAGTTGATGGTTGATTGCCGCCCTTCCAAACTCGTGGAGTATTGTGTATTTATACGATTCTCTATGCAGTTCTATAGAGAAACAGGCTTACTGTCTCCGTACGGATAAAATACGCGGTAAAATCGGCGATCAGATGAACCGATGCCGGAGGCAGAGGTTCATCTGATTGCCGATTTTACCAAGTATCTTATCCATACGGAGACAGTCAGCCTGTTTCTCTATTATTATATACCTTAAAATATCCAATTTTTAACTTTGCTACTTGGGGAATATTTGGATTTTGCCGCCGTACATGCCCCGTACGCCACATACATACCCCGTACGTCACCTAGGTGTCGTACGGGTATAAATACGACATGGGTAGGAGCGGGCCGTATGTGTAGGATATACTACCACAGGTATATAATAATATATAAATATGGCATGGGTATAGTAAAATGGCATACCTTCATGGTGCTGATGGTACCCTTCAGTGCCAGGAGGCGGGTGGAGGAGATTCGGGTGGGACCGCTCGCTGCGGCGACCGGCTCCAGGCTGACCCTGGCCGCCACCGCCTGGGCCTGGGCTCGAAACGCAGCATGCTCCGGGGATGCCGACGAAGGTCCAGCTGACGAGAAAGCTGTGTGGAATTACAAAAATAATATTTATATAAAACGCCCTGACCATGCTGTACAAGCTACAAAACGAGATGATATTTAAGGTTCATACACAACGAGGCATTTATGCCGAGTTCCGTACAAACCGTAAATTATTATCGCGTTTTGTGGCTTGTACAAGCATGGTAGGTCGTTATATATTTATTATTACATTAAAAGACATCAGAAAAAAGTGGAAATATTTCTTGATAAATACTTGATTTTTTTGCAACAGTGAAACTGCGAAAATGTGCACAATATATCAGCCACAAAAGTGGCAGTTCAACAAAATGTAGTGGATAAATTTTGAGTCACTCTCAAACTGTTCTCGCTGTTAAATACAGATAAATAAGAATAGAATATAAAAAAAGTGTCATTTTCTTTACAAAAAAAATTGAATTAAATCTGCATTTTTTCTCTGTCAACATTGACTTACATGATGATTTTGATGGAGAACTAAAGAATGGTTTTTCTGGTGTTTTGTCATTGACAAACGCCCAGGCCTCCTCTTTGGTGGGGAACTTCTTGAAGCGCGGCTGGGGGAATTCATTCACCTGGGATTGACACTCAGGCCTGCAGCAAAGACACAAGAAACACACTGTCATTCAATGCCTTGTACAGGGCAGGGATGCCATACGGGGTCAGAAAAAAACAACATTTAGATAATTTTCATTGCAATATGGTGTTTACACATTGCATATGCATTACAGAGCTGAATCAAAGGATCAAAGAAAAAATCAAGTTTCAAGTTCATTGTGGGATCAGGTTCATGGACGCCTTGAGCCTGGGACGATTTGAGCCTTGGACGCCTTGAGCCTTTCTGTGGACGCCTTGAGCCTACGGGTATCAGACGATTCGCACTGGCAGCCCATTCGCACCCGACGATTAGCACTGTAAACAAACCGATTCGCACTCGAAATCAAAACAACAAAACGCGATGTGTTGCACTAACGAAAAACGGCTAATTATCATGTTCCCTTTCCTGAAGCACAATATAAACTGTCCGACTGTTTCCATCATGTATTCAATTAATTCCCAATCCTTTTCTGGAGTTTTTATGTCCAGTATTCACAGAAATATGCCATGAGATGTCTAGGACTAGAGACTTGGTTTACGTTCGTTTTGGCGGCTGTCGGCCGTTTCCGACTATCACTTGGCAAACTGTGGCATCCATTGGGACATAGCATTGACAAAAGGATTTGAAATAGGCATACATCATTACATACCTATCATGCCATTTGCGGAAATTGCGTCATTTGTACAAATTGTAGCTTCTTTTGCAGAAATTGGCATGGTTTTCACAAAGGGAAACTGAATTTTTTCGCCATTATCGGCCGTTTTCGCGCTCGCGGCAAACAGCGTGACGGACATCGGCAAATTCTGGTATTTTCTTTCGAAAATCAAAATATAAACTTCTTCATTGTGTTCTGCACGCCTTTAGCTATCTAATGTTTTTTATCTCGAGTCATTACGTGAATTATTTCACAACTTATGAGGTTAGAAGTACAGAGTGTCAAACCCAACTTTCTTTGTTTACATTTTGCGCAAAGCATCGCTACCATTCTAATCGCGAATGTGCAAGAACTGGCAATAATTTAGGTGATTCCAAGTAACTATGAGTGAATTAATCTACTGGTGAAAGTCTGGCTAAGTGTTGTACTATTTCATCATTATCAAGGGGTAGTAAGACCGAGTTCGACCTTTTAGTGCGAATCGGTTAGTGCGAATCATCCGAGTAGCAGTGCGAATTGGTTTTCAGTGCGAATCGTCGTACATTCGAGCCTACCCTGTTTTGGTGGCCTTGAGCGTCTAGATGTAAAAACTTTGAAAAGTGCATTTAAACTGGTTTATAGTCGTATATACTCAACCCTAACCCTTACCCAACCCTTCTCTAACCCTAACCCGCCAATCGGAACTAAAATGGGGTAGGCTCAAGGCGTCCACATTTTCGTGCCGACAGGAAGCTCAAACGGTAAAATACTGGAATACGAGTAATATCGGCCCGAGGTAATATCGGCCCGCCCTCCTGCCGGCGCCTCCCGGGACCCGGGAGAGAGGCGTGGGAGTGCGGACGGGCCGTGGTCGGTCTGCCATCCCCGACAACGACTTGGCAAGTCATAACTCTCTGAATAAATAACCTAAAAGCGCCAGGTGAAGACTAATAAACTGCTAAAGACATGAGGAAAACCATCAGCAAGTTTATATTTAGATTCATGATGGGGAATATATGTTTATTTGCTGTTGCGCGCTCGGCCGCGAATGTCGGGCCGATATTATTCCTCCGGACCGTTTCTACCTTCTACCAAATGCTCAAGGCGTCCAATTTCGTAGGTAAAGTATTCACCCCTGATCTCCATTCAGGGGTGAACAGCTGTCCTATGTTATTAAGCGAGGCCCTTTGCAGTTAGGGAACCAGCGAGGAAGACTGAACAAAATGGCGGAATTCAAGAACCAGCGAAGATCTAACGGAAAACTACTTCTAAAACACAGTTATAAAGTAAGGGACAGCTATTTTGAAGGTTGGCGAAGACAAATGGGTATATGTTTATCGATTCATTTTTTTTTTCATATATGTCAGACTGCGGCCAGTCTTGAATGAAAAGGCAGGGTTGGGGTGTATGGAGTCGACACCCGGCCCTGTTTGGGGACAGGGCCGGGTATACTGGCTACCAATTTCGTAGCTAGCACACTTCGTCTTTCAGCGGGTGACCATTTTTTTCTCTCGGAATTTATGTCAGAACTCTGTCATGGAACTTCAAATAAAGATTTATTTTGATTCACGATAGGCAAAATATGATAACGTGTCGTTGTTTGTTACGCGGGTCACAGCGGGTACGAAGAGATGACGAAGTGATTGTGGGGAGGGGAGATAAAATACTCACACTCGAGTCACATTCGTTTTATTATTATATACCTGTGGTAGTATATCCTACACATACTGCCCGCTCCTACCCATGTCGTATTTATACCCGTACGACACCTAGGTGACGTACGGGGTATGTATGTGGCGTACAGGGCATGTACGGCGGCAAAATCCAAATATTCACCCAGTAGCAAAGTTAGAAATTCGATATTTTAAGGTATATAATAATAGAGAAACAGGCTGACTGTCTCCGTACGGATAAAATACTTGGTAAAATCGGCGATCAGATGAACCTCTGCCTCCGGCATCGGTTCATCTGATCGCCGATTTCACCGCGTATTTTATCCGTACGGAGACAGTAAGCCTGTTTCTCTATAATACTGTCCAACTTCCAAGTGCCACGTAGATCTTGATCTACCTAAGAATTTAATATCATTACCCATTTATAAATCGATATTATTCTGAAACTTCACGCTGTTATGCACGTATCTAAAAGTATGATTTTGCATGTCATGCCATTTTAAACCATACAGTGACAGTCCAATTCTCCTAAAAGTATACAAGCAAAACTTAAGTTCTAAACACAAACAAATGGTGGCGTGAATGAGCGATAATAGGTGTATTTCAATTGAAACGACAGTTGAAGTTCCTTTTAGAGTCCATTCAGACATTTACTAACCATGTGTTATAAACGCCTGGTTGTCTTCCTCTTTTAACCGCGTAGAACGGCATCTTTAAGGAAATGTTTTTGAACAAAACCTGAGCAAATATCAACTGGGCCCGCATGGAAGACAGGCGCCGTCACTCTTCTTCAGATATCTAGTGTCACCAACCCTAATGACAGTAGCGAAATCTCTGCTTGAAGATTAGTGTAACCATTAACCTGGGGTCTGGGCCCCGCTTATACATTTACTAGATAGATGGACCGGAGCCCAGTCGCATGCTCGCGTCTCGTTCACAGACCGCTTGGTGGCGCACGAGGCACCTACCTTCAGCCCCTGGTGAGAAGGATTGATACTATAGAGCTACACTGGCCACCAGAGCAGACGTAAGTCGTAGAAGATCATAGTCTCTTTCACGACCGCTTGGGGCACAAGGGTCTGTGGGAGTCTACCAGTACTCGCCGCTGATTGGTGGAGATGCGAATTTTCTCGTTGGCATGCTATAAATAGATCGGATTCAAACCCAGGGAACACCAAACAAATACTAACGTGCGAGCTGTCAGATGATTAAAATTCTCTACTTCACAAAAACAAATTCACAGTCTGTGATCTTCTGATAGATTTATATATATACTATTTATCAGGAAATATAAAACTTTTTGGGAAAGTATTTTTCCTGTCCGAAACTGCTTAGTTGATTTTCGGTCCTGCTTCTGCCGGTATATAAACATGTGACGTCATTACTGCCGCCATACTGCTTCCGGGTATGGAATTCCCTACCTCAGCCCCTAGACTCCTACAGGCCTTCCTTGAGCCGTGTACACGCCGTCTGGTGAATGGTGGCCGCACTACAGGCTAAGAAGATCAAGGCAGACAAAAGCAAGGTAGGTTGGCGGCCACCTCTTTATCTCACCCCGGTATTTTTCTCCATAGACTTAACATTGGGAACTCGTATCTAACGCCCATTAGATATTTAGGAAAAATATCCAATGGGGGATTATGTCATCAATTATAGCCCATTAGACTGATTAGTCAATATGAAGGGTGAGATAAATTCAGAAACCCATTCAAGTTTAGGGTCAGAGCTCGATCCCGTCTCGTTTGAATCACTATGTAGTTAACGCGGCTTCGCCTTGCGAATTACTATGTGATTCAAACTAGTATCCATTGGCGGGTATCCGCCTGTGTACGATGTCCTCCGCCGAGCCCCCTAGCGGATACCCCGGGAACCAGCGTACTGTATCCACTGTGTTCTGACTAAGAGTTACACTGGCCACCCGAGCTACACTACGTTAGCTCTGGTCACGTTAAATTGACAGGGGCCTTGACATGGCGTGGTAGTGGGTATCTCATGCCATTGCAGTGGGTAAAGGAACTTCACTTTAGCTATTTCTGAGGTTTGTTAGGGGTTGGTATCTATTTTTACTCTGTGTATCTATTTTTACTCTGTGGTCCGACCACTCTCTGAGAGCTTGAGACAAATATCTCGTAGCAGGGTAGACTTTTGGTACATAGACAATTCACTCTTCCAGCAGAGATTCTATCTCTGGTAGTAGGAAGATCAGCTAGGTGAGTGAAAGCCCTCCCACACCCTATTGACCCTGCCATGACCCTCATTCTTACCCTAGAAGTCACTTTTCCATGTTCTCATCTTCTTTTAATGTGTATTTTTTTTTAAATTGCCACAGAGATAAGGTTATTTATCAATTTATTAGCATATAGATATTGTTTTGCAAGTATTTGGAATATCAAAGTCCATGGAGAACAAAATTGTTTGGTTTGAGAGTGAGAATCCGTGGACACGTCCATGGTTTAACTTTACCAACCTCTTAGTTGGAACGGAGTGGAGACAGAGGTGGTGGCCAATCTAACTAAGAGTTTGGTCGGGTTAGATCCCACACGGTATCTGCGGTTTGCGCCTGAAACCAGGTAATTCTGTAATATGTAGGCTCTAAAAGAAAATATACCGGGGTAGCCTACTCGATGGGGCCTTCACAGTATTAAAACGTTTACACTTTTTACCTGTGGGGGCCTCATCCCTTGAATTAGCTACGCGAATGAAAAATTGAATTTTATATCTATAATTAGAATGATATATGCAACAGATAGCCTGGAAAGAGAGGATCACTAAGATATTTAAATTTAAAAAATCGGTCAATTAGTTCAAGAATTATGGAGGAAAGTCTAGTCAAATTAAGATAAATACTTTGAGGAAATCAACTACAGTAGAACCCTGCCTAACGGACACCCCGCGCAAGCAGACACCCCGCGTTAACGGACAGCTTCGTTCCAAACCGTTCCCTCTATTATTAGGTGGTTATTTTAACCTCGCGTAAGCGGCCACCCCGCATAAGCGGTCACTTTGGCCTGGGACGGAGGGTGATCGCTTACGTGGGGTTCTACTGTAAAAACAGTAGACGGCATGGCACCACATACCTGGTAATGATGAGCACAGATGAACAGATGTATTACAATAACTCTCTAGATATTGGTGATAGGGACGTGATATTTAGCATTCAGGGGTATATTCACATGGTGAATCCAATGGAGATATTTATTTTCATGTATATTGATGACATCATAGTTGATTTGCATATTAATAGGAAAATCTGTAATAATGATGCATACATTTTGCACAAAAACACCCAAAAAATACCCCTCTCTAATCTAGATTATGTCATACAAGGTAAAGCATATCTTTGACTTGTATATAGTAATTTTGACAGCTAATTTGCATAATTTATCTTGAACCGGAAGTCTCTGGCCAGATCAGAGAATTGCCAAACTCAGTTCTTCAGTGTAGCTATTTCAAGATCCCGACCTCTTACAGCTATCAAACTATGGCATGTCATACATCAAATGAATCCTCTTTATATGCTCTTTACAATAGTGTAGGCACGAACCAGTTTTATTCAACCATGTTTCTGTGACAAGCGTTTGCCTCTTTTAAATGGGTGCTTGATCAACTTATTTTGGTCATAGAAATTTCGTGTTAGCACTGAAGGCAAGCTAAAAGTATCCTCTAATTGGCTAAAATAGTTTTTTTTGTATTTAAAGTGGTGTAACCTGTCAGCAAATGATTGAACTAAACACTGTGTCTGGTAGAGCAGGTGCCATGGACCAGGGTGTAGGCCCAGGACAATTCCTTTGAAGACAAATGATAAATTTAGATAAATCATCCCTCCATTAATCTTATTTGAATATTCACAGGAAAGCCCTGAGTCTCAGCTTTCAGAAGGTGTATTTTGATCTTAGATATGATGAGCAGGCACTCGTGGAGAACCATTTAAGGGACAATAAATGAGAGATTTGTTGTTTGTCGCACTGAATTACGGCCGCACGCGCGTTGCTACTTGGAACGGTTGCAGTGTAGACTACAGAACACAACCCCTTTTTGCTTCTTACACAAGAACACTCGGACACACGAAGTCTAGTTTCCAATTGAATTCTTTATTTCCCTTTCTCTCTATATTATACACTCACTTCCTCCTTGCTTAGTCTCTACCATTGGTTCATTCTCCTATCCAATCCCTATCCCTTTACTCTCCCAGGCTCCTCCCCCACTTGCTTGATCCTCATATGCTAATCCCCTTCCCTAATATAGCAACCTCATTTCCTACAGTGTTTACCCATCTGCTACCCTTATTATTACACATCACACTCATCAACAATCTCATTCCCTACCACTTGAGTATACACGTTTTCTACCAGGAGTTCACACTATTACACAGTTCTATATCTAAAGTTCACACTTTTACCATTTCTTATAACTATAGTTCACACTTTCCATTTGACACTTGACTTCCTTCTCTTGATTATATAGTTTACTATCTTTCTAATATCATTACACCCTGCTCTTCTTGCTTATCTCTATCTCTAGCCCTTAAAGTCAGGACGTTAGGGCCCACCCTACACCGGGGTTGTGAAAGTCGCGCCTCGGCCGCACCGCGATGCCGCGGTCACACCTGTGGTGCCGGGAGGGAGATGTGGCATAAATAGATGTTAGGGCCCACCTAATTTTGCATAATTAGTTTTAAACCAACCCGTTTTAAATCTTCCATACTCAAGCATCTCAACTGTGAATAAAAACTATATTTAGAAGTAAGTATTTATTTAGTAACCCTAACCCTAACCCTTATCATTTCCCTAACCCTTATCCTAACCCTAACCCTTATCCTAACCCTAACCCTATCCCTAACCCTAACCCTTACCCTAACCCCATCCCTATCCCTAACCCTAACCCTATCCCTAACCCCATCCCTAACCCTAACCCTAACCCTAACACTAACCCTTTTCCTATCCCTGTCCTTTACCCTGTCCCTTACCCTGTCCCTTGCCCTAACCCTTACCCTAACCCTAACCCTTACCCTTACCCTTACCCTAACCCTTACCCTAACCCTTACCCTAACCCTTACCCTAACCCTTACCCTAACCCTTACCCTTACCCTTACCCTAACCCTAACCCTAACCCTTACCCTAACCCTTACCCTAACCCTTACCCTAACCCTTACCCTAACCCTTACCCTAACCCTTACCCTAACCCTTACCCTAACCCTTACCCTAACCCTAACCCTTACCCTAACCCTTACCCTAACCCTTACCCTAACCCTTACCCTAACCCTTACCCTTACCCTTACCCTTACCCTTACCCTAACCCTTACCCTAACCCTTACCCTAACCCTTACCCTAACCCTAACCCTTACCCTAACCCTTACCCTAACCCTTACCCTAACCCTTACCCTAACCCTTACCCTAACCCTTACCCTAACCCTTACCCTAACCCTTACCCTAACCCTTACCCTTACCCTAACCCTTACCCTAACCCTTACCCTAACCCTTACCCTAACCCTTACCCTAACCCTTACCCTAACCCTTACCCTAACCCTTACCCTAACCCTTACCCTAACCCTTACCCTAACCCTTACCCTAACCCTTACCCTAACCCTTACCCTAACCCTTACCCTAACCCTTACCCTAACCCTTACCCTAACCCTTACCCTAACCCTTACCCTAACCCTTACCCTAACCCTTACCCTAACCCTTACCCTAACCCTTACCCTAACCCTTACCCTAACCCTTACCCTAACCCTTACCCTAACCCTTACCCTAACCCTTACCCTAACCCTTACCCTAACCCTTACCCTAACCCTTACCCTAACCCTTACCCTAACCCTTACCCTAACCCTTACCCTAACCCTTACCCTAACCCTTACCCTAACCCTTACCCTAACCCTTACCCTAACCCTTACCCTAACCCTTACCCTAACCCTTACCCTAACCCTTACCCTAACCCTTACCCTAACCCTTACCCTAACCCTTACCCTAACCCTTACCCTAACCCTTACCCTAACCCTTACCCTAACCCTTACCCTAACCCTTACCCTAACCCTTACCCTAACCCTTACCCTAACCCTTACCCTAACCCTTACCCTAACCCTTACCCTAACCCTTACCCTAACCCTTACCCTAACCCTTACCCTAACCCTTACCCTAACCCTTACCCTAACCCTTACCCTAACCCTTACCCTAACCCTTACCCTAACCCTTACCCTAACCCTTACCCTAACCCTTACCCTAACCCTTACCCTAACCCTTACCCTAACCCTTACCCTAACCCTTACCCTAACCCTTACCCTAACCCTTACCCTAACCCTTACCCTAACCCTTACCCTAACCCTTACCCTAACCCTTACCCTAACCCTTACCCTAACCCTTACCCTAACCCTTACCCTAACCCTTACCCTAACCCTTACCCTAACCCTTACCCTAACCCTTACCCTAACCCTTACCCTAACCCTTACCCTAACCCTTACCCTAACCCTTACCCTAACCCTTACCCTAACCCTTACCCTAACCCTTACCCTAACCCTTACCCTAACCCTTACCCTAACCCTTACCCTAACCCTTACCCTAACCCTTACCCTAACCCTTACCCTAACCCTTACCCTAACCCTTACCCTAACCCTTACCCTAACCCTTACCCTAACCCTTACCCTAACCCTTACCCTAACCCTTACCCTAACCCTTACCCTAACCCTTACCCTAACCCTTACCCTAACCCTTACCCTAACCCTTACCCTAACCCTAGGTTGGCTTTAGGCGGGCGCTAACGTCCCGATAAGTGGGCCCTAACGTCCCAACTTTCGGGTGATGGGCCCTAATGTCTTCATACCCTTGAACCACATGCTGAATAAAAAGGCCCCTATCCCATTCAATGATTGTCGGTAATGCAGAAACGTCAGCGAACCAGAAACTCAAAAACTCAAAGAAAAAAATTGTTGGAACTAGAGTGAGTGGGAGTAAGGGGGTCCTCCCAACTACTACGATTTTAAAACTTTACGATCAAGGCCTGGCGTCCACCTACTACGATAGAAATTTAGACCTACCGATATGGCACCGATACAAAAAGCAAATATCGGAGACATATCGGGAAGGTCCAAAATCGTAGACATATGTCTAGACATGCCAATCCACCACGGGGGGTTATGGGGTTTTTATCGGTGTCTAATCGCAGAAACGTGGTCAACTGCCCCGATATTATAATACAGGTGACCTACCGATACTATTTTGATTTTGTATCGGGAGGTGCATCGTAGACCATATCGGTGCCATATCGTAGTAGGTGGACGCCGGGCCTGACCCATTGGCCTCGTCGGCGACAAACTGAAAAAATTGTGGAGGTGTCGGCAACAAAGCCGTCAATTAGTCAGGTTTTGTCGCCGAGCTCTGCGACCCTCGCCGACGCCCTACGACGCACTACAACAAGAATATGTTAATCGTAGAGGGTCTATGAAATTCAAACATGTTTGAATTTTGTAGCCCATCGTAGGCCGTCTGCAACAAATATGGGTGGGTAAATCTCTGTTGCATGTGACATAATAAACCGAAAATTATGAAATTTGCAGTTTCTTTGGGTCATATAATGAAGATACTGCACTGCAAATTTGGTGTCATTTGATAAAGGCTAAGGGTCTCAAATCAATCATTTATGCATTAGCTTTTGATATTTTTATGTATATACTAATAAAAATCTATTATAAAGATGCTTTATTTCTTTGAATTATAACAGATTTTATATGAGCTACCTCAAGTAGATAGTTAAAAGACTTTTCGCTCTTTTCTTTTGTCGCCGACAAGCCAGGTAAAAATAAAAACCCTCCTAATACGCTACGACGCGCTACAATTAAGTCCCCGATGGAACCGCGTGTCGGCGACAACGTCGGCTACACACGGAGCCGTCGGGGACTTAATTGTAGCGCGTCATAGCCCGTCGTAGTAGGTGGGAGGGACCCCTTAAGGTGTGTTCTGTGAGTGTTACTCTTCGATACATATTGCTTTAACACTCTTAGACTAGAATCAAAACCAGCTATTTTGGGTTCTAGGGGCATTGTTGAGTAAAATTTAGTAAGACAATTTTTAGGAAAATTTTTGGGTGTAGATTTCGAAAAATAATTGGTAGCCCATGGCCGTAGGGTCAGGGGCGGTCATTGCTCCACCTAGCGCACTCCCTCTGTACTCGCGCTCCCTGCGCGCCCCCTCGTGCGAATCACGTGAACTATTAGGTCACGTGGTGAAGCACGCTCTCACACTCTCTCTCACTCTCTTCACGCGCTTCACTACGTTCAGACGCTCTCCAATTTTCTCCGCTATTTTTGGCCTACATCGCTCGCGGCACCGGATACTCCACGAGTATCGGCCCGAGGTCGTTAAGGTTTAAAAGTACGAGTAATTGTCCGCCAGAACAACGTGAGGATGCCGAAGACACGAGCAGGCCCCAGCACATCGCACGCCGATGCGGAGGCTGAGGTAACGTCGGAATCTACCCAACGGCCGTCGGAGGAGCACGTGGAGTCGGCCTCCGAGGTAGGCAGTGTTAAGACGGTCAGGCTCGTGGCCGTGGAGAAAGGCCTCGCCGACTTCAAAAACGATATGAAAGATCAGATCGGGGGAGTCCTGGCCGCTATCAACCGCCTGTCGGAGCAACGGACCAACGACCGGGCCTCACGGCCACCTTCCGTCCAGTCGGCCGTGGATCGACGCACCAACGAGTGGGCCGAGGACCAGGCCGCACGGGTCCTGCCTCCGCCACGCCAGTTGAGGGAGCGGTATGCGGCCGACTCCTACATCCAACGCGAGCTGGACCGTGAGGCCATCAGACACGACAGGACTACGGGTAAGCTCCATTCGGACTTAAACATCTCTCGGTTGACCTCGAAGCCATTTATGTTTGTGGACCGCGAGGGCGTATTTACACTGTCTCAGAAGCTGGAGGTGCGGGGGTCCCTAGGGCCGATGGAATACGTTAGCGCGTTCCTCGGTCTGCTGGGGGACGACCGAGCCGTGGAGCCCGCCGACCGGGACCACATGTTTAAGCACCTCCACCAGGTATCCATCGATGCCCAATCTCGACCGTGGGCCGGGGTGAGGCGATGGAGCCAATTTGTGTTCGACCAAATCGAGGCCGGCAGGCTTAGCTGGTCCGACTACGGTCTAATACAGGAGGAGCGAGTCCGGCTCGCCATGACGACCTCGAGCCGGTCGGCCGGACCGGATAACGCAGGGAAGGACAAAGCGAGGGAGCTGCCCTGCCGGCAGTTTAATTCGGAGAGAGGGTGCAGGCATCGGAGCGGGCACGAGGACGGGCCCGTGAAATGGGTCCACATTTGCTCGTTCTGCGATTTGGTGGGGAAACAGTGCGGGCACTCGCTCCATGCCTGCAACCGTAAACTGGGGTACACCATGGGATATGAGTCCCAGCCGGTAGCCCCTCAACCAACACGCCGCGGACAGCAGGCCGGATACACCCCGCAGGCCGGATACACGATGAGGGCGGCCGACCCTGGACCGGATGCCCTCTACCAACATGGACTTCCGCAGCCGGCAAAAAACGGGCACGGTGCGCCCCGAGAGTAACCGGAGCGCACCCGACTACAGGATGTTCACGTGCACCCCCCACCCGGGCTCCCGGGGTCATAGGGTACGCGGCACGTAACCCTAACCCTAACCCTTACCCTAACCCTTACCCTAACCCTTACCCTAACCCTTACCCTAACCCTTACCCTAACCCTTACCCTAACCCTTACCCTAACCCTTACCCTAACCCTAACCCTTACCCTAACCCTTACCCTAACCCTTACCCTAACCCTTACCCTTACCCTTACCCTAACCCTTACCCTAACCCTTACCCTTACCCTAACCCTTACCCTAACCCTTACCCTAACCCTTACCCTAACCCTTACCCTAACCCTTACCCTAACCCTTACCCTAACCCTTACCCTAACCCTTACCCTAACCCTTACCCTAACCCTTACCCTAACCCTTACCCTAACCCTTACCCTAACCCTTACCCTAACGCTTACCCTAACCCTTACCCTAACCCTTACCCTTACCCTTACCCTTACCCTTACCCTAACCCTTACCCTAACCCTTACCCTAACCCTTACCCTAACCCTAACCCTTACCCTAACCCTTACCCTAACCCTTACCCTAACCCTTACCCTAACCCTTACCCTAACCCTTACCCTAACCCTTACCCTAACCCTTACCCTAACCCTTACCCTAACCCTTACCCTAACCCTTACCCTTACCCTAACCCTTACCCTAACCCTTACCCTAACCCTTACCCTAACCCTTACCCTAACCCTTACCCTAACCCTTACCCTAACCCTTACCCTAACCCTTACCCTAACCCTTACCCTAACCCTTACCCTAACCCTTACCCTAACCCTTACCCTAACCCTTACCCTAACCCTTACCCTAACCCTTACCCTAACCCTTACCCTAACCCTTACCCTAACCCTTACCCTAACCCTTACCCTAACCCTTACCCTAACCCTTACCCTAACCCTTACCCTAACCCTTACCCTAACCCTTACCCTAACCCTTACCCTAACCCTTACCCTAACCCTTACCCTAACCCTTACCCTAACCCTTACCCTAACCCTTACCCTAACCCTTACCCTAACCCTTACCCTAACCCTTACCCTAACCCTTACCCTAACCCTTACCCTAACCCTTACCCTAACCCTTACCCTAACCCTTACCCTAACCCTTACCCTAACCCTTACCCTAACCCTTACCCTAACCCTTACCCTAACCCTTACCCTAACCCTTACCCTAACCCTTACCCTAACCCTTACCCTAACCCTTACCCTAACCCTTACCCTAACCCTTACCCTAACCCTTACCCTAACCCTTACCCTAACCCTTACCCTAACCCTTACCCTAACCCTTACCCTAACCCTTACCCTAACCCTTACCCTAACCCTTACCCTAACCCTTACCCTAACCCTTACCCTAACCCTTACCCTAACCCTTACCCTAACCCTTACCCTAACCCTTACCCTAACCCTTACCCTAACCCTTACCCTAACCCTTACCCTAACCCTTACCCTAACCCTTACCCTAACCCTTACCCTAACCCTTACCCTAACCCTTACCCTAACCCTTACCCTAACCCTTACCCTAACCCTTACCCTAACCCTTACCCTAACCCTTACCCTAACCCTTACCCTAACCCTTACCCTAACCCTTACCCTAACCCTTACCCTAACCCTTACCCTAACCCTTACCCTAACCCTTACCCTAACCCTTACCCTAACCCTTACCCTAACCCTTACCCTAACCCTTACCCTAACCCTTACCCTAACCCTTACCCTAACCCTTACCCTAACCCTTACCCTAACCCTTACCCTAACCCTAGGTTGGCTTTAGGCGGGCGCTAACGTCCCGATAAGTGGGCCCTAACGTCCCAACTTTCGGGTGATGGGCCCTAATGTCTTCATACCCTTGAACCACATGCTGAATAAAAAGGCCCCTATCCCATTCAATGATTGTCGGTAATGCAGAAACGTCAGCGAACCAGAAACTCAAAAACTCAAAGAAAAAAATTGTTGGAACTAGAGTGAGTGGGAGTAAGGGGGTCCTCCCAACTACTACGATTTTAAAACTTTACGATCAAGGCCTGGCGTCCACCTACTACGATAGAAATTTAGACCTACCGATATGGCACCGATACAAAAAGCAAATATCGGAGACATATCGGGAAGGTCCAAAATCGTAGACATATGTCTAGACATGCCAATCCACCACGGGGGGTTATGGGGTTTTTATCGGTGTCTAATCGCAGAAACGTGGTCAACTGCCCCGATATTATAATACAGGTGACCTACCGATACTATTTTGATTTTGTATCGGGAGGTGCATCGTAGACCATATCGGTGCCATATCGTAGTAGGTGGACGCCGGGCCTGACCCATTGGCCTCGTCGGCGACAAACTGAAAAAATTGTGGAGGTGTCGGCAACAAAGCCGTCAATTAGTCAGGTTTTGTCGCCGAGCTCTGCGACCCTCGCCGACGCCCTACGACGCACTACAACAAGAATATGTTAATCGTAGAGGGTCTATGAAATTCAAACATGTTTGAATTTTGTAGCCCATCGTAGGCCGTCTGCAACAAATATGGGTGGGTAAATCTCTGTTGCATGTGACATAATAAACCGAAAATTATGAAATTTGCAGTTTCTTTGGGTCATATAATGAAGATACTGCACTGCAAATTTGGTGTCATTTGATAAAGGCTAAGGGTCTCAAATCAATCATTTATGCATTAGCTTTTGATATTTTTATGTATATACTAATAAAAATCTATTATAAAGATGCTTTATTTCTTTGAATTATAACAGATTTTATATGAGCTACCTCAAGTAGATAGTTAAAAGACTTTTCGCTCTTTTCTTTTGTCGCCGACAAGCCAGGTAAAAATAAAAACCCTCCTAATACGCTACGACGCGCTACAATTAAGTCCCCGATGGAACCGCGTGTCGGCGACAACGTCGGCTACACACGGAGCCGTCGGGGACTTAATTGTAGCGCGTCATAGCCCGTCGTAGTAGGTGGGAGGGACCCCTTAAGGTGTGTTCTGTGAGTGTTACTCTTCGATACATATTGCTTTAACACTCTTAGACTAGAATCAAAACCAGCTATTTTGGGTTCTAGGGGCATTGTTGAGTAAAATTTAGTAAGACAATTTTTAGGAAAATTTTTGGGTGTAGATTTCGAAAAATAATTGGTAGCCCATGGCCGTAGGGTCAGGGGCGGTCATTGCTCCACCTAGCGCACTCCCTCTGTACTCGCGCTCCCTGCGCGCCCCCTCGTGCGAATCACGTGAACTATTAGGTCACGTGGTGAAGCACGCTCTCACACTCTCTCTCACTCTCTTCACGCGCTTCACTACGTTCAGACGCTCTCCAATTTTCTCCGCTATTTTTGGCCTACATCGCTCGCGGCACCGGATACTCCACGAGTATCGGCCCGAGGTCGTTAAGGTTTAAAAGTACGAGTAATTGTCCGCCAGAACAACGTGAGGATGCCGAAGACACGAGCAGGCCCCAGCACATCGCACGCCGATGCGGAGGCTGAGGTAACGTCGGAATCTACCCAACGGCCGTCGGAGGAGCACGTGGAGTCGGCCTCCGAGGTAGGCAGTGTTAAGACGGTCAGGCTCGTGGCCGTGGAGAAAGGCCTCGCCGACTTCAAAAACGATATGAAAGATCAGATCGGGGGAGTCCTGGCCGCTATCAACCGCCTGTCGGAGCAACGGACCAACGACCGGGCCTCACGGCCACCTTCCGTCCAGTCGGCCGTGGATCGACGCACCAACGAGTGGGCCGAGGACCAGGCCGCACGGGTCCTGCCTCCGCCACGCCAGTTGAGGGAGCGGTATGCGGCCGACTCCTACATCCAACGCGAGCTGGACCGTGAGGCCATCAGACACGACAGGACTACGGGTAAGCTCCATTCGGACTTAAACATCTCTCGGTTGACCTCGAAGCCATTTATGTTTGTGGACCGCGAGGGCGTATTTACACTGTCTCAGAAGCTGGAGGTGCGGGGGTCCCTAGGGCCGATGGAATACGTTAGCGCGTTCCTCGGTCTGCTGGGGGACGACCGAGCCGTGGAGCCCGCCGACCGGGACCACATGTTTAAGCACCTCCACCAGGTATCCATCGATGCCCAATCTCGACCGTGGGCCGGGGTGAGGCGATGGAGCCAATTTGTGTTCGACCAAATCGAGGCCGGCAGGCTTAGCTGGTCCGACTACGGTCTAATACAGGAGGAGCGAGTCCGGCTCGCCATGACGACCTCGAGCCGGTCGGCCGGACCGGATAACGCAGGGAAGGACAAAGCGAGGGAGCTGCCCTGCCGGCAGTTTAATTCGGAGAGAGGGTGCAGGCATCGGAGCGGGCACGAGGACGGGCCCGTGAAATGGGTCCACATTTGCTCGTTCTGCGATTTGGTGGGGAAACAGTGCGGGCACTCGCTCCATGCCTGCAACCGTAAACTGGGGTACACCATGGGATATGAGTCCCAGCCGGTAGCCCCTCAACCAACACGCCGCGGACAGCAGGCCGGATACACCCCGCAGGCCGGATACACGATGAGGGCGGCCGACCCTGGACCGGATGCCCTCTACCAACATGGACTTCCGCAGCCGGCAAAAAACGGGCACGGTGCGCCCCGAGAGTAACCGGAGCGCACCCGACTACAGGATGTTCACGTGCACCCCCCACCCGGGCTCCCGGGGTCATAGGGTACGCGGCACGTGAGATCACAGAGACGTCCAGTGCTGAAACAACACGGGACAGGAAACCGCCAACGGCCACGTGGGCACAGGTGGTCAGCGGCCGACTCCCGGTCGGCCCCCCACGTGACGCCGGCCCGCCACGTGACGTCACACAGGGAGTGGGGATTACCCCACGTGACGGGCGGGCAATACACAACAACAATAACAACACGACTCCGCAGGACCACGTGGCCGTGCCGGTGGCCGTCCCCCACCCGGGCACGACCGGCCACGGGACCGAGGACGGAGCCCCTCCGTGCGCGCCCCCGGACTTCGCTAAGCTCGAGGAAGTGTGTCGGACCGGGATTATTGCCGCCGGGACTCGTACGGACCCGGAGGCGTTCAGAGCACATCGGCGCGCGGAATGGCCCCGGATGCAGGACGGCGCCCCGCCGGCGCACGGCCACATCTACGAGGCAGTGCGGGCCTCGGGCCTGCCCAACGCGATGTGCAGCAAGATTACTCTCCCCACGGACCTACGGTTGCGGGCGTGGGAGAAATACCTCACGGGCATGCGGGGGAAGCAGGAGCTGCTGGGCTTCATACGATACGGCTTCCCCCTGGGATACCTCGGTCCCACGACGGATACCAGAGGGGTGCCTAACCACCCTAGTGCCACCGGGTATCCGACCGAGGTAGGGCAGTTTGTGAAAAAGGAGCTGTCGTTCTCCAATCTGCTCGGCCCGTTCTCCGACGCCCCGTTCAGCCCGTGGTGCCACGTGTCTCCCCTGATGTCGCGGGAGAAGCGGGACTCCGAGGCCCGGAGAGTAATAACGGACATGACGTTCCCGCGGCAACAGAGCGTCAATGCCTTCGTGATGAAGAACTCGGTCTACGGGGAGGAGAGGGAGCACAGCCTCCCTACCATCGACGGGTTCGTCTCCCGCCTCCTGAGATCGGGCCCCGGGGCCTATATGGCCTCGATCGACATCGCGAGGGCATACAAGAACTTTCGCTGCGACCCCCTGGACTGGCCCCTCCTATGCTTCATGTGGGACGGCGGGTACTATTGTGATACGGCCATGCCGTTTGGTGCCCGCGCGTCCTCGTACCACATGTAGTGCGTAGCGGATACCATAGTAGAGATTCTGGCCGGCAAGGGGGTCGAGGGAGCGATGTATCTCGACGACCTGATCATCATATCGCCGTCGAAGGAGAAAGCCGCGGCGGACTTCGCGACCGCCCGGGAGCTCTTCCGCGAGCTGGGTCTCCCCGAGGCCCGGGACAAAGCTCAGGAACCGTCGCAGGTGGTCCGCTGGCTAGGGATCGACATCGATGCCGCGAAGATGACGCTATCGATCCCGGAGGACAAACTGCAGGACGTGCGGCAACACGTCGCGGCCGTCTCCCGGAAGCGGTCACTCACGAAGCGGCAGCTCCAGTCGATACTGGGAAAAATACTACACGTCGCAAAGTGCATCCGGCCGGCAAGGGCATTCGTCAGCAAGCTCCTCGAGGCCCTGCGAGGCATGTCCGGATTCTACATCAACATCTCGTCGGACATGCGGCAGGACCTCGACTGGTTCTCCAGATTCGCTGACGGGTGGAATGGGCGTGCCTTGATCCCCAGGGGCCCCCCGACGAAATGTATCACCGTGGACGCCTGCCTCACCGGCGTGGGGGGCACGGACGGCCGCCTGGCGTACTCCGGTCAGGTCTGCCCGGTCGGGGACCCGGTGGAGTGTATCTCGGAGCTCGAGGCCCTCAATACCATCTACGCCCTCAACACGTTCCTCACGGACCGTGACCGAGGCACGAGGGTGGAGGTGTTCTGCGACAATATGGGGACTGTCCAGGCACTCACGTCGGGGCGGGCACGCAACCGGGTCCTCGCCGAGTGCGCGCGCCAGGCCTGGATGGTACAGGCGAAATTACAGGTGGACCTCCTGTACACCCACATCCCGGGGGTCCTCAACTCGGTCGCGGACGCCCTCAGCCGGTCGCACCTCACCTCCAGAGACAATGCTAGAGCTGAACGTTACCTGTCATTTCATAATCTCATGACTGTTGTGCCTTGTAACCACGCCTCATTTGTGCCTGTCCTCCGGCTCTCCTGCAGATCCGGCGCTACGTTGTCTCCAGCAGAGGGCATCTGTGCGGCAAGCCGCGGCGCGTGCCCCCGGCACGGTCGCGAACCAGCGAAGCGCCGTATCGACCTACATCGCATTCTGCCGGAGGACGGGTACGGACCCGCAGCAGCCGTCGGTCAGCCTCGTCACGTCGTATCTGGAGTACGTCCGGGACCACGCCCCCTCGCCCGCGACCGTGGCCAACCACTTGTCGCACCTACGGTCGCACCTGCGCCTGTCCGGGGGCAACGTCGCGGCGACCGAGGACGCGCGAGTAAAGAGGGCCATCGACGCAATGAAGAGGGACAAGTCCTACACGCCGAACATCAAACCGCCCATCCCGATGCAGGCCCTCAGGAGCGTCCTCGGTGGACTAACGGCCACGCCCCTCGACCGGGCCACCAGGGCGGCCTGCCTGCTGATGTTCTTCGCGGCCCTGCGGCAGAGCGAGGTCGCCCCACCATCCGTCCGAGGATTCGATCCGGACAGGCACTTAACTCGCGGGGACGTGAAAGTCACGTCAACTCACGTCACCGTCAGGGTAAAAGCGGCAAAGAACCTCCAGTGTGTTGGAGAGGAGAAGCACATGGCTCTCCAGCCCTCTCCCGACCGGAGGTCGTGCCCTATGCAAGCCGTGCGAGGGATGATCGCGGCCGTTCCCACGTCTAGCGACCGAGACCCGTTCCTGATGAACGCCGATCGGTCACCGATAACGACCAGGTCGCTGACGAGGGAATGGGACAGACTTACGGCTCTGGCGGGGATCCCGGCGAAAACGTACACGTTGCACAGCCTGAGAAAGGCCGCGGCCACTCAGGCCTTCCAGGCCGGGGTCCCCGAACTCTCCATCCAGAGATACGGGGGGTGGCGCTCGAACGCTCACAGGAGCTACATCCGAGTGTCGAGTGCCACTCAGGTTAACGACTCTCTGATAAAGTCAATTAACAAGTGACTCGAACCTTTTCCCACCCTCCACGCCACTTTTTCATGGATTTTTGGCGTTTTTATACACACTGTATATTCATATATACCATTATACTTTATACATGTATATCCATATGTATTATACTATTACATATCAACATATGTAATACATTATACCTTATCACGTATAACATATACCATATTACCATATATGTATCATATCTACCAATATGTTATCATATAACATAACATATCTTCCATATGTATCTTGTTATCTTTAAGATATTACTATCACGTATTAATATCTTCTATCTTCGCTCATAAAATTAAAATAAATTTTATTTGCCCAACTTCTGCTTTATACTTTTGTGTTGCGGGTAAAGGGGTAATGGGTAGCCCATGGCCGTAGGGTCAGGGGCGGTCATTGCTCCACCTAGCGCACTCCCTCTGTACTCGCGCTCCCTGCGCGCCCCCTCGTGCGAATCACGTGAACTATTAGGTCACGTGGTGAAGCACGCTCTCACACTCTCTCTCACTCTCTTCACGCGCTTCACTACGTTCAGACGCTCTCCAATTTTCTCCCACCCACCCTCTCCTATATCTTCCTACTCTCGTAGGGCGTTTTTATACACACTGTATATTCATATATACCATTATACTTTATACATGTATATCCATATGTATTATACTATTACATATCAACATATGTAATACATTATACCTTATCACGTATAACATATACCATATTACCATATATGTATCATATCTACCAATATGTTATCATATAACATAACATATCTTCCATATGTATCTTGTTATCTTTAAGATATTACTATCACGTACTAATATCTTCTATCTTCGCTCATAAAATTAAAATAAATTTTATTTGCCCAACTTCTGCTTTATACTTTTGTGTTGCGGGTAAAGGGGTAATGTTACCAAGCTGAAAAATCTATTTATAGCCTTCTAACAAAATGGCCACCAATATCTATTAGAAGATCAAAGAATCTGTTCTAAAATCCTCTTTATTTCAATCATTGTTTCTTACTAAATTTTACTCAAAAATGCCTCTAGAAAGATTTTTAAGCACTTTTTTGGCAATATGATTCCAGTCTATCTGCATATTTTACTTACCTAACAATGGATGGAACCATTGAATAATTGCAGTTCTAATAACTGGATATAAATCATGTGTTTTATCAAAAATATGTAGTGATCCACCGGTTCTTTACTTCCTGGATCCCTACCCATGGACTAGACTATATCTATTCCGGCGGGGAGACCATGCTACCCTATGAAGTACTAATAGGTTGGTTCGATTGTCTCCCGGTTTGCAGTTAGTCGGATGACATCTATAGGACCCAATAAGCACAGAACCAGACTCCGGATCTTAGGTAAACAATCTTTATTGATACTAGTCTGTACAGTACCTTGGCACCAGAATGCCAAGTAAAACCGTGGGAGTAAGTCACAAGCTGAAGCAAGTTCCCTTAAGCACGTGATCCACCAAATCGATGTTCAGAGGCGGCCAGCCGGCTGGTTTTATACAGGGCCAGCTGGCCAGAGGCGACGACCGTACGGTTGCGGGCGACAAGGTTTTCAATGGGCTGGTGTGGCAGATTCCGGCCGATTTCAGCTGATTTGCCGATCCACCAGGCAGATTGTCCCAGCCGATCTGAGCTGATGAGCGATTTGGGCGGTCAACATCCACAATTCCTCCACATGGCCATCGTCCAGCCCTAACTCACTCTTGGTGGATCACATGCTTTACTCAACCACTAAAAATTTACCACCATTGATGTGAGGCTCCAAAGGGTTCACTCTACACAGAGGAACACACAGAGTAACCTGGCAATATGCTGGGGACTTGGCCTTATAAACAGACCAAGTTACGTAATCCGGGCGAACCCATAGGACTTCCATTCACTGGCCTACCGCAATCACAACACAACAAGGATTGGCATCCACATCCTCTCGAGTAAACTGAACACACCACTGCTCGACTGACCTGGCCCCTACAAATACGACAACAAATCACAGCTCCTATATGAAGTATCAGGCTTAGCTTTAACCCTTTCCTCACCAATGATGCCTCAAGGCACTCCCGTAGCTAGAGCAAATGATGCCTCAGGGCACTCCTGTAGCTAGTGCAAATGATGACTCAAGGCATTATTTCCATTTTCTGTTAAAATGTCATTTATCTTAGCTGATTCAAAATGGATCTTTATAATTTTTTCAGAGATTATGTAAAATGACTCTGTAGTGATAATTAATAAATAATTTCATAGTCATTACCATGGAAACATTGACAGGCAACTTTAAATATGATGGAAACGAATCAATTTTCTCAACAATTGTAACATAGGCCTGCACTACAGAAGTGGTCCTGTGTCAGGCATGTTGCATTTAAGGACGTGCACCTGTGACCAGGGAGCTGTTTCAAAAGTTGAGTGAAGTCTCGCCAACGGCACTTCGCATTTCAAAGCAAGAGGCCGCAACAGTGAGCGGCACTTTGAATCAAAGCGGCAGCAAAACCGCTACCAATACCCAATAGCGAGTGGCACCTCCACCTCGACAGCGACGCTTCAACTGCCATCGTTAGCTCTCGCTTTGGCGGTGAGTACTCTCGTTTAGCACCCTCCAGACTTTTGAAACAGCTCCCAGGTCCAGTAAGCAAAGGCTTAATCCCTTTATCCTACCCCTAATAAAAAACGCCATAGGCTTAACATGGGATTTGTTTATGTCACGGGTAGTGACATAAAGTGTTGTTTATGCCACTACTTTCTGATACTGAAAAAATATGGAAACGGGGTAGGATAAAATCTAGACGCCACTCGTTTGAGTTTGAGCTTATTTATGCCACACATTTTGTTGGCTCTGTAATGTCATTCGTCTTCGACTCATGAAATTATGGACCCAACAAAATGCATGGCATAAATAAACTCAGACTCAAACTCGTGACGTCTCTTGATATTATGTGTAGCATTGAGGCATAGATCTATTTCAGACCTACTTATGAAGTATCAGTCTCTGCCTTGATCATAATCATAGATGTTTATTCCACACACTGTATAGCCTAATGAAATATTATACATATTCACAGCAACCATACTCATGGAATATTTCGGATGTTAATACCACACAGCAAACTTCCTACATAAAATATTTCCAATTTTTGTTCCATACAGCGAAAAAGGTTTGTTGAGATTCCCCTTTCCACCATCAATAAATGTCACTGATGCACTTATAATTTGGTATTAGGTGTTTTCATGTTCAGTGCCACCACACATGAAAACTAAGGAGGAAGTTTAATCCATAAGGCACATAAAGCATAAGACATGATATTTTAGAGCACGTCTTAGTAGCACGTCGTGGCCAGCCATCCGCTTTCTTTCTCTCACCTTGTTATATTATTGAAGTATGTAAAATATGTTTTAGTAGTACAGCGTTGCCAGCCATACCCTATGTTTCCTTGACCTTATGATATCATTGAGATAAGAAGAAGACGTCTCAGTAGCACATCATGGCCAGCCATCGTCATGTTTCTCTCACCTCATGATATTATTGAAGTATGTAAAATATGTCATAGTAGTACATTGTGGCCAGCCATACCCTATGTTTCCCTGACCTTGTGATATCATTGAGATAAGGAGAAGACAACTCAGTAGCACATCGTGGCCTGCCACCCTCTGTGTTTACCTCACCTCATGATATTATTGAAGTATGCAAAAGATGTCCCCGTAGCACATCACAACCAGCCATCGGCTGTGCTTGCCTCACCCCCTATATTATCGAAGTATGAAGAAGACGTCTCAGTAGCACGTCTTGGCCAGACATCCGCTGTGCTTCCCTCACCTCGTGATATTATTGAGGTATGAAGAAGACATATTAGTAGTACATTTTGATCAGTCATCGACTATGTTTCCCTGACCTTGTGATATTGTTGAGATAAGAAGAAGACACCTCAGTAGCACATGACGGCCTGCCATAAGCTGTGCTTGCCTCACCTCATGATATTATAGAGTTATGAAGAAGACATCTTAGTAATACTTCGCAGCCAGCCATCGACTGAGGTTGTCTCACCTAGTATATTATCTAAGTATGTGAAAGATGTCTCAGTAGTACATTGTGACTAGGCATCTGCTGGGTTTCCCTCACCCCATATATTATCGAAGTATGAAGAAGACGTCTCAGTAGCAAGTCTTGGCCAGCCATCCGCTGTGCTTCCCTCACCTCATGATATTATTGAGGTATGAAGAAGACATCTTAGTAGTACAGCGTGGCCAGCCATCGACTTTGTTTCCTTCACCTCATGAAATTGTTGAGATAAGAAGAAGACGTCTTAGTAGCACATGATGGCCTGCCATCGGCTGTAGTTGCCTCACCTCGTGATATTATAGAGGTATAAAGAAGACATCTTCGTAACACTTTACGGCCAGCCATTGACTGTGTTTGTCTCACCTAGTATATTATCTAAGTATGTGAAAGATGTCTCAGTAGTACATTGTGACTAGGCATCTGCTGGGTTTCCCTCACCCCATATATTATCGAAGTATGAAGAAGACGTCTCAGTAGTACGTCTTGGCCAGCCATCCGCTGTGCTTCCCTCACCTCTTGATATTATTCAGGTATGAAGAAGACATCTTAGTAGTAGGCCCTACATTTTGACCAGCCATCGACTATGTTTCCCTGACCTTGTGATATTGTTGAGATAAGAGGAAGACATCTCAGTAACACATCATGGCCTGCCATCAGCTGTGTTTCTCTCACCTCATGATATTATTGAAGTATGGAAAATAGGTCTTAGTAATACATTGTGGCCAGCCATCCACTGTGTTTACCTCACCTCCTGATATTATTGAAGTATGCAAAAGATGTCCCAGTAGCACATCACAACCAGCCATCGGCTGTGCTTGCCTCACCCCCTATATAATTGAAGTATGAAGAAGACGTCTCAGTAGCACGTCTTGGCCAGCCATCCGCTGTGCTTCCCTCACCTCGTGATATTATTGAGGTATGAACAAGACATCTTAGTAGTACATCGTGGCCAGCCATCGACTGTGTTTACCTCACCTCATGAAATTGTTGAGATAAGAAGAAGACGTCTTAGTAGCACATCATGGCCTGCCATTGGCTGTAGTTGCCTCACCTCGTGATATTATAGAGGTATAAAGAAGACATCTTCGTAACACTTTACGGCCAGTGATAGACTGTGTTTGTCTCACCTCGTATATCATTTAACTATGTGAAAGATGTCTCAGTAGCACATCGTGGCCAGCCATTGGCTTTGTTTGCCTAACCTCGTCATATTATTGAGGTATATCAAAGACATCTCAGTAGCGAACCATGGCTAGCTATCTACTGTGTTTCCATTATCTTTCAGTTTGCCTGGAGCTCACAGATTCTCGCAGTCTACTGAACCTGGTTGGCAGATGTAAGGATGTACCATTTTGTGGGCCACAGTGCCTCCTCCAGGTCTCTAGGGTAACTGTATAAATAACCCCAGCTAGGAGCAGCACCGCGCCCACTAGCCTAGGCCATAGCGTGTCGGTCTGCCAAGCGTCAGGATGCACAGCGCCTGGTAGAGCAGTGACTGGCAGCGAGGAGCTGGGCAGAGTACTAACATATTGGGTGGTGCTGGGTGCTACAGTGCCCAGTGATGCGGTGCCAGGTTGGGGAGTTTCCCCAGCTTTTATCGAAGGAATATATGCTGCAGGCAGGTTCACGGCCAGCGAGAGGGAGAGCAGGGCGGTGGCCACCATTGGGTTGGTGAGTCTGGCACCTATTGTTGTGCCATACAGGACACAAGCAGCACCACAGGCCTCGACCAGCAGAAGCACAACATCTATTGGGACAGTAGGAAGCAAGAGCTTTTCACCATACAGAGCCAGTGCAGTTGACATCACCCCACAGCTCAGCGATGTCCAGAAGAAGATGACAGATGTGGGGAGGTCAACCATGACAGAAGCAACAGTGAACCAGGCCCCCGAGAACAGTCCAGCCACACTGCAGATGATGCAGCCGATCAGGTATTCAGCATGCCCAGTATGATATGTTGTGGAGTTGATAACATTGGTGAAGAACCCAGCATTTTCAGGTAGGCTCTTCCCATGGAGTGAAGATGCATAAGAAGAACTATTGATACTGTAACTGTCATTGGTGGAGAACCCAGGATTGGTATATGCATATCCAAGTGAGTTGTTAGGTTCATTTGGAGGGTGATGTTTGGTGACATTCAGTAGACCATGACCATAGCCATGCCCTGTTCCATTCATGTGACCAGAAGATATGTGACTACTAACAAACCAATCAGGTTGTGCCACGAGAAGGCACCCAGAACTGCATAACACCAAGGCCAGCATGCGGCCTGCACTGATGTGACTGTGTTGCAAGATGCGGATGAAGAACAAACTGCCAGAGAATGTCCAGACAGCCACCAGGGCCTGCAAGGTGCTGGACGGCACGAAGGAAGCCGCGTGTGTCTTGACCAGCTCTGCCACCCCAAGGAAAGTGAGTGCACCTACCAGTAGGAAGAACTGACTGCTTGACTGCAGTCGCACACTACCACGCTCTCTCAGCACCATGCCGGTGCTTAACAACAAGACGATGGTATGCCCTATGGCTGCCTTGGTGTAAGGTCCCCACGGGGGGTTTTGCTGTAGGGCGGGCAGCGTGATCAGCGACCTGATGATGGCACACAGCAGGCAGAGGGCAGTGCCCACAGTCCAGCATGCCCGGGGGTGGGTGGGCAGGCATGATCTGTGCCGTGATCCTCGCTGTGATCCCCACTGTGACCCCCGTTGAGACTCGTCAGACAGTAGGCGGTGTCTGCATGCCGGACGCGAGACGGATGAGGAACCTGAAACGAAACAGAGGGCAGCTGATTATGTAAAGATTGATTACTGTATGTACACTTTTTGATTTTGCAAAAACTTTTTGTAAAGCCTTGAGGCCTAGACTATCTTGGTGTGGACCTTAAGAGTAAGGAAGTAGGAACTCAAAGACAAATGTACAAGGTACTGTTATGAGATAAGAACTAAAATTGTTTTAATGACAGGTTGTTCTGCTTACATACAGACAGCAGGTGGCATCTTGCTACAGGGTGAGCTTGCAAACTCTGTGCTGTGATTGGCTGTTGAACCAACAGCCAATGAGGATTAACTGGTATCCTTCCAGTCTGTTACACATGCCAGGATGGCTGCTCATGTCATTTACAACTCAGGGCCCTGTTTTTTAGTGACGACAATCGTTATTGGCGACATCAGCCAGGCGGGAGTGTCCTATAGAGCCATGATCGTAGAAGCTACGACAAATGTGTTGTATCAACTACATCTAGAGAGCTCAAATGTGTTTTTTAGTCACGACACTCTGTGCCTAGCCGAGCGGAAAGTGTCGCCAACTATGTCGTAGGGCTAAGACAATTTAAGACATGTCGTACCAAACGCGGAACTTCACTTCCTGACGGAATTAAGCAATGAAATTTAACACGAGTAAGGGATACATATAACCTATAATCGTACCAAATATGAAGAAGAACGGTCCTATCGTTCTGAATATATCAGGGTTTGAATATGAAACATTGAACTATCGATCAGATATCGTACACGCACTCTCCTAACAGATCTTTCGCTGTATAGCACGCAGAATCTCTGCGGGGAGAGTGAAGTAAGCGCAGTCGATGTCAAGGTCGCCGCATAAATTAGATCACGTGATGGTAGGGGTATACTGGCCACCAGAGCAGCATTTGTTATGACGAAATGCAAACGCCGATAACTTCATAACGGTGCGGTCGATTTTTCTTTTGTTAAAATTTCATCGCTTAATTCCGTCGGGAAGTGGATAAATCATCTATATACGCACAGTGATGTGTTATAGAACTTAAGACAGTTCTATATTTGTCGTAACGGCCGACACTTTGAGCTCCTATCGTAGGTGGCAGGCTACGACATCGTCTATAGCACGGCGGCCATTTTGTATCACCAAAAAGTGTCTTGGCTTCAAGCTACGATCTTAGGCCATCGTGGATCCACGATATCGTGACTAAAAAACAGGGCCCAGGTGTCGTGTCAGAATGCCCTACCCCCATGTGGGCAGACTGGGAACTAGACCGTGTGATAATAAGGGTAAACATGCCATTCACTACATGGCCACCATACGGTCAACATCAAGACAGGGAGGAGCTGCTATAAAATGGCCACCGTCTTAATGCACTTATTTTGTTACTGATAAATACAGGCAATTTAGGTGAAAAATCTCTGTAATTGGTCACGATAGTGATGAAACCAACAAGTTTTGGTCAAAGTCGTCATTCTTCATTAGTTTGATGTGGAGTGATATGAACGAGGCGACAGCCAAGTGAATATCACATAGCATTCAAATGAGTTGGAGAATGACTTCTTTGACCAAAACGAATTGCTTTCTGTATTTATCTCACCCCTGTACACACTAAAAGGATGGACAATACACAGGGTATTAACCGTGGATAATGGACTGCAATACTTGTAGGGGCATGAAAAATGATTTCGCAATTTTAAGCCTGTGGACATTTATTGCACGGGTGAGATAAACACTGGAACTTTATAGTCTGACACCTAACTGAAGCCATCCTCTTGGTCCACCTATATCAACTTCTGACAGCTCCCTGAAACTCCGCTCAGCATTGGTACCATAAGGCCCGTTTCCATTGGCCGGCAAATATTGTGTAGATTTTTTGTGTTCTCCTAATAGCCTATTTCCATTGGCCATCACCGATATGCAGTCAGGAACCACCGACGGACCTTAGCACTGCTGACGCCAAATGGGAATAGGCTATTGGGAAAACACAGAAAATCTACCCAGTGTTTGTCGGCCAATGGAAAAAGGTCTATAGAAGTATCGTGCTCAAAGCCCCACATCAATGTGTAAAGTACCGACCTTGTAATGGCTATTTTATGTTTATATTTTGTATCAAAATTTATTTGTTTCGATTTATAGATCAATATTATGATCATTTTATGTAAAAATATATAGAGATTCTAAGAAGATGTTTTTCACATAGTAAAACCCATGTCATTTTCCTCAAACATTCACAGAATATGGTAAATATATAGTACTACCTGTTTAGGTTTTAAAAATCATAGGTCACCGTCCTTGTTTTTGAAAGAATCGAAATAAACCATATTTTCAGTACATTTCCTATGTAAATCAAACAATTGTAAATTGACCTATTATACCTATTAAGTTTGGATAAACTGGACAAAATGTTAGATTTACTAATGGAGAATTAAAATGAAGCGCAATGAACTGGTCAGTTTTGACTTATAATTGACCTTATTTAAAAATCACCAGGTGGCGCCACTGCGAATTGTAGGATTTGCCTTTAAAGGCATATCCTACAATTTACGGTGGCGCCACCTGGTGATTTTCAAATATTCCCATTTATCCATTGAAATTGGTAATTTGTGGCATATTCAAAACTCAAAAGAGCAAAATATAAGTTTAGTTAAGTTTGACCTAATTCAATTGGTAAAAAAGGCCCTTTTTCATTTTCTTGATCTATATAGGAAATGTCCTGAAAAATATGGTTTTCTTCAATTCTTTTAAAAACAAGGACGGTGACCTATGAATTTTAAAACTTAGATAGGTAAAACTCTACATATACTATATTCTGTTAAAGTTTGAGGTGAATGGCATGGGTTTTACTATATGAAAAACAACTTTTTAGAATCTCTTTATATTCTAATATAAAATGATCATAATATTGATCTCTAAATCAAAATCTAGCACGGTGACCCCCAATTTTTAAGTCGGATATGTGTCCTACAATACTTAGAGATCAATGTATTCAATTTTAAGAAAAATGACATGGATTTTGATTTTTACGCTAAATTGTAGGATTTGCCTTTAAAGGAGTGGAGGAGTCTCCAAGAGGATTTAGACTCCAGTCCCAATAAGTTCTGACCTCAAGTGCCTCTTACCAAGACTCCAGTCCAAATTGGTTCTGACCTTAAGTATCTCTTGTCAAGTAGATCTGAGCTTCTTGAGAACTATCAAGGGCCTCACGCTGTTTGTAGATTTGTATTTTATTATCCACCTGTTACGAAGTCTCCATTGGAAATGTATAGAGAATCTGGAAACAGCTACCTGGAGATTCTGGCATGTCAGAATCTCCTGCAGGAGAATCTGGGAAAATAGTCCCAGCCAAAATGAGGTCAAGTCATCATGTTCTTCAAAATAGGTTTATTGAATATGCATTCAATGTCAATCACATAGAATGGGTTATAATTATCTCATTTACCACCAGAACCCACTCTCATAAAAGGATTAGCATGCTAAAAACATGGAAGTATAGCGTACTATATACTGGTGTAATTATACACCGAATTACCACCATGCTGTAGCATTATGGCATGATCTGGAAGTACATATATCTTGCAATAAACTTTTTATTGCAATATACTTGTTATCAATGATGTAGGTGGATAATGAATACAATGACGACTGGTTTTGTGTACGAGTGGCCGCAATCTCCTCCTAGTGGACGACGTAATATCCTCGCTAACCGCTCGGATATTACCACGTGTCAACTACTTGGAGATTACGTGTTTTCGTGCAGTGATACTACAACAAGCCCATAATTCATTGTCATACCTGCCCTGCACAAACTTAACACTCTAATCCATTGTGGTACATGCACTTCACAGATATAACGCTATAATTCATAGGGAGCCAAAGTGAACCCGCTGCAACCACAGATAGCCGGTCACAAAATACCATTTCCGGATATAGGCGCTCAGTACTTAGTCATTCTCCAATCTTTTAGATCCAAATTTTTAATAAACTTAACAACTGTCATCGTAGTTTCGAAACAGAGTTATTCAGAGACGATAGTGGTAAACCTCACTTCGAAAGTAACAAAAGAGACCAAAAACGAAAGTCTAGCCTCAAACCCCCATAGGTGGGTATCTGTGGTTTCAGCGGGTTCACTTTGGCTTCCTATTGCCATACCTGCACTATACAGATTTAACGCTATGATTCATTGCCATACCTGCACTATACAGATTTAACGCTATAATCCATGGTCATACCCGTCCTACACATACCTAACACTCTAATCCATTGTCATACCTGCACTGCTCAAACCTAACGCTTTATCTGACCCCTGGAATAAATGGCCATAGAATTGGGAACTCGTTCTCTATGCCCCTACATGTATTGCAGTCCGTTCTCCACGGTTAATACCCTGCGTGTTGTCCATTCAGGGGTGAGGTAAATACCTACGTGATATTCATTCGGCTGTCGCCTCGTTCATATCACTCCACATCCAACAACGACCTTGACCAAAACTTGTTGGTTTCTTCTTTAATAATCCATTGTCATACTGTTTTAACGCTATAATCCATTGTCCTATCTGTCCTACACAGATTTAACGCTATAATCCACTGTCCTACCTGTCCTACACAGATTTAACGCTATAATCCACTGTCCTACCTGTCCTACACAGATTTAACGCTATAATCCATTGTCCTACCTGTCCTACACAGATTTAACGCTATAATCCATTGTCCTACCTGTCCTACACAGATTTAACGCTATAATCCACGGTCCTACCGGTCCTACACAGATTTAACGCTATAATTCACTGTCCTACCTGTCCTACACAGATTTAACGCTATAATCCACTGTCCTACCTGTCCTACACAGATTTAACGCTATAATCCACTGTCCTACCTGTCCTACACAGATTTAACGCTATAATCCACTGTCCTACCTGTCCTACACAGATTTAACGCTATAATCCACTGTCCTACCTGTCCTACACAGATTTAACGCTATAATCCACTGTCCTACCTGTCCTACACAGATTTAACGCTATAATCCACTGTCCTACCTGTCCTACACAGATTTATCGCTATAATCCACTGTCCTACCTGTCCTACACAGATTTAACGCTATAATCCACTGTCCTACCTGTCCTACACAGATTTAACGCTATAATCCACTGTCCTACCTGTCCTACACAGATTTATCGCTATAATCCACTGTCCTACCTGTCCTACACAGATTTAACGCTATAATTCACTGTCCTACCTGTCCTACACAGATTTATCGCTATAATCCACTGTCCTACCTGTCCTACACAGATTTAACGCTATAATCCACTGTCCTACCTGTCCTACACAGATTTAACGCTATAATCCACTGTCCTACCTGTCCTACACAGATTTAACGCTATAATCCACTGTCCTACCTGTCCTACACAGATTTAACGCTATAATCCACTGTCCTACCTGTCCTACACAGATTTATCGCTATAATCCACTGTCATTCCTGTCCTACACAGTTTTAACGCTATAATCCATTGTCCTACCGGTCCTACACAGATTTAACGCTATAATCCACTGTCCTACACAGACCTGACACTATAATCCACGGTCATACCTGTCCTACACAGATTTAACGCTATAATCCACTGTCCTACCTGTCCTACACAGATTTAACGCTATAATCCACTGTCCTACCTGTCCTACACAGATTTAACGCTATAATCCACTGTCCTACCTGTCCTACACAGATTTAACGCTATAATCCACTGTCCTACCTGTCCTACACAGATTTAACGCTATAATCCACTGTCCTACCTGTCCTGTAGCGCCCTGGACTGCTGGCGGCGGGTGTACGGGAGGCTTCCTTCACACCTGACATGGCGGACTGATCAGTCACGTAGCTCCTCCAGTGACCTCCTGTGTGTGTGTGTGTGTGTGTGTGTGTGTGTGTGTGTGTGTGTGTGTGTGTGTGTGTGTGTGTGTGTGTGTGTGAACTGCGGGGTAGGCGCGGGGCCCGCCTGTTCCTCCCCCTCCCCCCACCTCACACCACTCCCCCAACCTCACACCACTCCCCCAACCTCACACCACTACTCCCCCACCTCACACCACTCCCCCAACCTCACACCACTCCTCCCCCTCCTCACACCACTCCCCCACCTCACACCACTCCCCCACCTCACACCACTCCCCCCACCTCACACCACTCCTCCCCCTCCCCCTCCCCCTCCTCACACCACTCCCCCCACCTCACACCACTCCTCCCCCTCCCCCTCCCCCTCCTCACACCACTCCCCCACCTCACACCACTCCTCCCCCTCCCCCTCCCCCTCCTCACACCACTCCCCCACCTCACACCACTCCCCCCACCTCACACCACTCCCCCACCTCACACCACTCCCCCACCTCACACCACTCCCCCACCTCACACCACTCCCCCACCTCACACCACTCCCCCACCTCACACCACTCCCCCCACCTCACACCACTCCTCCCCCTCCCCCTCCCCCTCCTCACACCACTCCCCCCACCTCACACCACTCCTCCCCCTCCCCCTCCCCCTCCTCACACCACTCCCCCACCTCACACCACTCCTCCCCCTCCCCTTCCTCACACCACTCCTCCCCCACCTCACACCACTCCCCCCCTCCTCCCGCCACTCCCCCCCTCCTCCCTCTCTCCCTCCTCACCCTCCTCACCCCATTTCTCCCCCTCCCCCTCCCCCTCCCCCTCCCCTTCCTCACACCACTCCTCCCCCACCTCACACCACTCCCCCAACCTCACACCACTCCTCCCCCACCTCACACCACTATTCCCTCTCCCCAACCTCACCCCCTCCTCCCACTACCCCTCCTCACACCACTCCTCCTCCTCCTCACACCACTCCTCGCTCTCCTCCTCCTCCTCCTCCTCCTCCTCCCTCTTCTCCTCCTCCTCCTCCTCCCACCACTCCTCCCCCTCCTTACCCCATTTCTCCCTCCTCCCCTTCCTCCTCCCTCTACTCCTCCTCCTCCTCCTCCCACCACTCCCCCCTCCCTCCCCCTACAATCCACTCCCCCTGCCCCCTCTCTACCTCCTCCCATCTCTCCCCTCCTCTGCCCCTCCCCCTCCCTCCTGCCTCTGCCCCTCCTCCTCTTCTTCCTCCTCCTCTCCTCCCACTCCCTCCCCCCTCCTCCTACCACTTCCCTCCCCCTCCTCCCCCTACCCCTTCGCCCTCCCTCTCTCCCTCCTCCCACCACTCCCCCCTCCTCCTCCCCCTGCCCCTCCCTCCTCCCCCTGCCCCTCCCCCTGCCCATCCCCTCCACCTCTCCCCTCCCCCTGCCCCTCCCCCTGCCCCTCATCTTTCCCCTGCCCCTGCCCCTGCCCCTGCCCCTGCCCCTCACCCTCATCCTCACCCTCACCCTCTCTCCCTGTTCCCACCACTCCCATCCTCCCCTCCCCCTGCCCCTCCCTCCTGCCCGTGTCCCTCCTGCTCTTCCTCCCCCTCCCTTCCCACTCCCTCCCCCCTCCACTTCCCTCCCCATCCCCTCCCCCTCCCCCTCCCCTCCCCCTCCCCTCCCCCTACCCTCCCCCTCCCCTCCCCCTCCCCTCCCCCTCCCCCTCCCCCTCCCCCTCCCCCTCCCCCTCTCTCTCCCGCCCACCTGACGGCCGTTCCCCCTACAGCAGGCCGCTGCGGGCTCCAACCTGTTCAGCAGAGACCACTCGGCCTCAATCAGGCTTTATTTAGTGGCAGCTTCTTAAGCTGGGCGCTACTTTTATGGGATTATCCTTTGTGTGCGGATTTACGTGTTTTGACGTCTCACAAAGCCAAGTCACGTTGTATTATTACTCAGCGGGAGGTCTAGCATTGAATGATGTACTGCATACCTGTACAACATGTGCAACACATATAGCACATAGGGCATCGGCATTGAAAACAGCTAATCATATCCAATTAACCCACTATCTGAGATCAGTCGAAGCTACCAGTAGTAAAATACGCCTATCACATACCGAAAGAAATGTCAACTCTAGAGACGGTTTTAACGTCATTTTATAAAAGATTAGGAGCAAATAGAATGTTCATCACTGATGAATGAGCGTGCAATTATAAATGAATAACAACTAAAAGGTTTGGGTAATACATTCAGTATAGGGATCGTTTTCTGTAACCACTTGCACCCAGTAAACTTGCCATTTTTGTAACTGCCTGAGTCTATCTATAGGATCTAAACCTATCAAACACTAGTAAGTCAATGAGGCATTTCGGTCTTGAGTGATTGGTCATGGTCAGTTTGGCATGCCTCTCAGACCCTCAGACACTGGCACCCTGCTCCTTATCCAATAGCACAGCGAATAGCACACATATAGTGAAGGGTTATATTTTTCTCAGCACACTGAAAGTGTATGTGACCACTATAACCTTTATAGGCCACGTATATAGTACGTGAGAGCACCCTCTAATAAACTGAAAATACGAAGGCTAGCATACGAATGGTAGCCTTTGATGAGTATAACTGTGATATAAATCCTTTCACAACGATTAGCATTATTGTATAATTCTGCCTGTTTCCCACTGTATATTGATGTTTATCCTTTATTTAGCTACTTTTTTAAGGTTTATATTTAGACTGGAGTTTAGATTAGCTTCGATTAACGAACCTATCTTCCATCTAATCCAGTGGTGTATAGTTCCTATGCCTTGGTGCTTGGTTAGCAGGCTTACATCATGCTCAGGTTCGACAATGAAACAGACAAAAATAAGATTCCCTAAATCAGGGGTACATGAATAGTTTACGGTTTACGGCAGATTTAGCCCAGGCATATGGGAGCTGTTTCATTAGTTGAAAAAACTCTCGTAGTTGCTCTCACTAACCAAATAGCGGCACCTCGCTAACAGCGAGTGGCACTTTGGACCAAAGCGGCACAAACAGTGGTAGTACCCGTTTCAATAGTTAGGCTCTGTAACTCCGCTAAGAATTCATATAGACGGGTCAAATAAAAACTGAAATGTGAGGAAAAATATGAGGAATAATTTGGAATTATTAAATCATTCGATATATAGTGATTTATTAAATGTCTCGTTTGTTATGGTGGCATAGCTAACGACACTGGGATCTTAACAGCGACGCCAGTTCTGAAACGAGACCTTAGAACTCTCGCTTTTAATGCCGTTGATTGCTCTCGCTTTGGCGGTGGCCATTCCCGTTTACTTCCTCCCTGCTTCTGAAACAGCTCCCTGGTTCATAAAACTTCTTGTTATGTACAACTTCAAATTATTTTCAAGATAAAAGGAACAATACAGTGGTTTTCATAGGATCATTGCGCGGGAGTAGGATGAAGGATCTAAGTTGGTTGATCTAGTTTTGTCTTCAATCTATAGGCCGCGCAACCATATTGGGGACTGAAAACTAGTTATTTTTGTCTTGAAATACAAAAATTCTCATAACTTAAGCTGTAAAAAAGATACAGATTTGCAAAAGGTAACATATTAAACCATAGACTATGGTCGTTATTGTCATATATATTTTGGATAACTTATCTGTTTTGATTTTTGATGTATTTTCTCAGAAATCATGTTAAAAGTTAGGCAAAATGTTTGACGTCTAGAATAGGAGTGAAGATTCCATAGAATTCCAAATGGAACCAATATCAAAACCCAGTTTAATCAAGCAGAGATTCCCTTCACCATCATTTTGATACCTTAACTTTTGTTGTACTCATATCAGAAGTCAAGATGGACTCTTTTGTTATCAAAATAGAAAAGTGGCAAAAGGCCCCTTTTTGTGATATCTGCCACATGTCAAAGCACTGTCATGGTAGGCAGAAAATGGAAAAAAAAGGCTTGGTTGGAAATGATGCAATATTTTTATATTGTTATTTCAGAGAATGTGTTTTCCTTTACAGGGATGACAGTTTTCCACTTTTCCATGGAAATCCACTTTTTTTATTTCCAGTTTAAGAATTCATTTTCCTTGCATAAATCGAGGAAGGTGTAAATTTAGCCTCATTCATGCCAATACAACAGTGTTTAAACCTCTCCACAGACCCTCAGCAATAGTGAAGTATTTTCCATGTTTTCTCAGTCTTGCTGAGGCTGTAAATTCCACATGAAAAATATTTCCACTTTTCTTTCTGACCCCAATTGACATCCCTGCCTTTAGATATTATAAATAAACAAGTGCTTGCTTAAACTAATCAGATGTGCAGCACAAGTCAATCCATAAGAGCTTTGAGGGAAACACTATTTGAATCCCGATCACACCTTAGTCCCTAATATGCCTTACTGACCTATAGCCTTCGTGATTGATTCGAAATTTTCATATGTTGGATGTTTCTGATACCATTTGGCAATGCATTCCATATTTGAGTTGATTTGTATTTTACTGAAGTTCTGTATGTTTCTAACTTAATGAATGGTCCTGATTTTAGTACATGACATTCAAATAGTCTAGTTTCGCGACGTTGTGTTTTAAATATGCGGGATCCGTTGCTCGATGAAATTATGTAGTGGTACAATTATGCCTGCTACGTTTTTCTGTAACCTGCACATTATAATTTATCATATTATACTGTATTAAAGAGTCTCTTTCTTGACGAATAATTGTTACCAAACTAGAATTAACTGCCACTTGTAAGTCTTTAAACCAGGCAAAGGCGATACAAATCCTTTAAACTGGAGCTATTGGAAGATGGGCGAACATATTTAACCCAACCGTTTACTCCAGTATAAATAAAAGCTTATCATTTTATTTTAAAAGCATACAGCAAGTACATCACATGCAGCACTCAGCAGGAAGACCATTACTGAATGTCGATTATTGCACATGAATTTCTTTGTTAACCAGGACTAAACAATTTTCTAGATTTTAGCTACTGTATTGGGTTTTGATATAGTTTAAATGTATATATAATGGGCATACTAGTATGATAAGTAAGATGTCATCATTCATTTCTTAACCCTTTAAGGACGGCTGCTTGGGGCCTAGCTACTCCCATACGGACGGTTGCTTGTGGCAGTTTGTCTAGCTAGAGGACGGCCACAGAATAGCTAAAACTGATATCCAAGTTTGAAATCATGCAATATGATAAATAATCATAAAATTTTTATTTCTTTTTGATAGAAATATTAAATGTGATGTTATATCTACATTTCCTGAAGATTTCATGAATACTGGTCTATTATTTCTTTGTTAAAACATTTGTGTTAATATTTGGACAATGATGCCTCAAGGCATCATGCGTCTTTAGTGCGGTGATGCCTCCAGGCATGATGCGTCTTTAGCACGGTGATGCCTCCAGGCATCATGCGTCCTTAAAGGGTTAAGGATTACTTCTCCTAACAAAGTTCTCTCTTGTCTGATGCCTACTGATTGATTTACATTTCTAAATACATGATATAAATCTTTCAGAACCTCTGCCGATGGGTACTTTTTGACCGTCGACAGTTTTGATTTAGGTGGTAATTTACTCAGTTCTATCGTGTCATCAATAAATTTTCTCGGGCTTTGAATCAATTTGATAGGTGGTAGGTTGGAACTGTCATCAGATACATGTAGATCACTTTCAATTAGTTCTTTCCAGGTTGGTTTATATACCTCTATCAATGGAGCATCATCATAGTGATTCTTCTCTAGACTTGAGGCTTGTATCAACATTTCATTGACCACATAGAAAAAGATATTCTCATCAGGTGAGCATGAATTAGGTAACACTGGTAGCACCTTTGCTCATAGCAAATTTCTAAACATGTGCTTTATCTTTCCATAGAAGCACACACTCTAATGGATAGCCATCACTAATGATGTTTACCCCTAAGAAGGGATGTAGGAAGCACTTGACTACCTCCTTGTCTATTTCAGGTGGGAAATCCAGCCATAGAGCAACTGTGGCATCTGTTGGAACGACTCTGGCAGTATGGTTGAGATGTTCAGCGAGGTGAGCTAGAAGTACATCTACATGCTCATACACAGAGAAGCAAATGTTAACCATCATATATTTTGACACTTTAGTCACTGACGAGTAGCTGACTCCAGTTGCATGAATAACAGACCTTGTCTTGAAACTAGCAAGCACATTGCACTCCTGAGCAATCCGACGAAGGTATTTCTTGCATTTGGGTAAAAGCAGCATATTAGGAAATGCAATCAGGTGAGACTTGCGTAAAACATGCTGAATGGTGAACTCATCACATAGTACCTGTTGGGCCCTGTCAAGGCTGAGGGTCTCCACAGTAATAGCATTCATCCGAGGATCACTTTTAGAGGCTTTTGCTGCTTCTGCCACTGATGATTGAAGGCTGTTATAAATCAGCAAGACCTGTGGGATTACAATGGAAATTATATCATATTTCATTCAAAGGCTATTATGAAGTTTTATATTGATAAGCTAATACTGGGGACACACCAGGTGAGCATATTAAACATTTGGTGAGGTTAGGCTTTTGTTCAACCAAAGTCTATCCTGTGATTTTAAAATGAAATCTGATTGGCTGACTTGTTATTGCTGGTAGAGGTATTACTGCCTCTTGACATAAAACCTGCCAATTTCTGCTTGCCAAGAGAGTTGGCGAATAGGGCCAAACATCTGAGATATCATCAAATTGTTATGTTGGATAATTATTGGACTGGCAACTTTACTACTTACATACTCTCACTCAAATTTCATAACAAGTTGAGGACACATCAATCGATGAATTTTTTTGCTGAAGCTCTTGCCAGTGTTTACCTAAATGCTTCAATCATAAACCTTAGAGAAGAACCATCACATCATACAATGATGCAAGTAATATCCCAATCTTTTCCATTTCATTTGATATCATTTCATAAAATTGTATGATGTAAAATAATAAAATAAGATTACTTACATGTCGTTGAATGAGAAATCTTCTTGGATCTGACCAGAAGTTATGAGTAAACACATGTGGTTTGTCTGATGCCATGACTAGCCTCTCAAAGGTGTGCCCATACCTTGCTTCTGCATCCACAAAGGCCTGCCTGGTAAGCCTTCCATTTATTCCTGTAAACAATTGTGTTACAATAAATGCGGTGAAAGATAGCTGCATATGATATCTGCTTTCTCTAATTAATTTTTTTTTTTTTTAATAATTTTAATTTTTTGACAACCTCTTTCACCTTCATCAAGTGAATTAGAGAAAAATAGTCGCACGACTATAGTACAAAATATAACAGAGTTTTTTGGTTTGTTCCGACAAGTAAATTACAAGTTGATAATAACGAGTGACCACTACATTTGTAGGGTCTCAGGAGGTAATATACTTACATATTACGACAGTTACTATTACTGATCTTCACCTTTTCAAATATTTTTCATTTTTCTTTTATTGGTCGCACGACCACACAACAATCATTTGGCTTTACTTACTCACTTCACCTCACTTTCAACAAAGTTGCGATCCACAGACGCTATAATCATTTATCGGTCATATTACTCACTTGGTTCACTTACTGTTATTATCATTTTGATCTGTTTACATTACTTTTCAGTAACTATATAACCAAAATAAACAATTATTACACAATAAACAGGAATATACATAAACATAACAACACAGTGACACAGTACCTTAACCCTTTCAGGTCTTTTTTCAATATGTTTGATTTGCTCTGACTCTTCCTTTTAGCCAGAGATATAATCATTTCAATATCATTATACATACCATAACATCAACTATATGCAGTTCGCAGTGCTGTATTGATCAGTGTTTGTAGTTTAGTCTTCTTTCTCTCAGGTAAGGAGTCTATGATAAAATCACAGTACTCTATTACCACTACTGAATATTTATTTGATCTCAGCTTAACATTTGTTTTGATATGGAAAATAAATTTATGATTTCATTTAATTCTTTATATACCACAGAGGTCTAACCATTGGAACCACTGGAACCATCATAAATCTTCACATACCTTGTCCTTTATATCCTTCCATGGTTCTAAGAGACAGAACACCACAGAACCCTTCCTTTGCATCCACAAATAATGTCATAAAGGATACCTCAAATGAAGGAAAAAGGTATTATAATCGTCTCCCTGTGATCTAATTCAAGTAGATTTTTATTTACAATTATCCTGGGTGCCGTTTAATAATCTGGAAGACATAAAGCTTGTCCTTGGTGGTGTCTCTCATCCGTGGGGAGATATTTGCCTTGGATCACAGATTGAGACATGTCTTATGACATTACTTACTAATTAGTTTCTTTAGTCAGGACAGACTCCTATATCATTGAATAAGCCTACAACTATCTTGGTCATGGAAAATGTCCTCAGTTTCTCAACCAGCGATTTTACCAAAAAATTGCTAATTATCACAATTTTTATACAGAATAAGACCATATTTGAGGACCAAGCAAAGGTTACGACACCCCTTTAGGTATCCCCGACATTGGAGAGTTTCAGACGACTTAGGACAAAGTTTCAGAGGACAAAGGACAGTTAAATTGTAGTAGCTCCCTCCCTGTCTTGATGTTGACCTTATGGCAGCCATGTAGTGAATGGCATATTTATCCTCATTATCACTCACTCTAGTTCCCGGTCTGGCCACATGGCACTGACACCTTTGTTGTCAGTGACATGAATGGCCCTCCTTGGCATGTGCCACAGACCTCAACGAGATTGGTCAGTTCTGATTGGCTGTGACTCCCACAGCCGATCCCAACACAGAGTTTACAAGCTTACTCTGAACTCAGATGCCACCTGCTGTGTGTATATAAACTGGAGGCACATGGCATTTCCTTAGCTTCTGCGTTAAAGCTCAGTTAAGTTCTTGACTCATTGTAGTACATAGTACGTCTAAAGAAGAGCGATCTGCTTTAGCGACTGCTGGTATGTGGCTGTGGACTCGATGGTCTACATAGTGACATAGTACGTCTGTGTTTGAGTTCTAACTCCCTCCTTCTTAAGGTTCTGAATTAGACTATTATAGCCCCTGAGCTTTAGAAATTAGTGAAAGGGTTCTATATGAATATAAGCACTGACCTAAATTCTATCTAAAGCATTGGTTTTTCTTGTAGTGCTGTAGAAACAACATATTTCATAATCAAAATTATCATTAGAAAATTGCAATTGCAAAGTTCATTTTTACAAGTGACAGATTATAACCTACATGGTGAAAAGATTTGCAAATGTCTTCTATGACAATATCACACTTACGATTTTTCCTTCTGCTGTTTCTCCCACATATGGCATGTAGGCCGGATTCTGAAGAATGATTGGGTAATAAACTGACATATAGTCTAAGCCCTGAAAGAGATTGGTGTTGATGGCCAGGACCCCTTGGAAATCAGCCAATGTTGCACGTCTCACTTGTATCGTAGAGCAAGCCATCATCAACGAGGTATTTACTGTTAATAGAACAAACTATAGAATGTTAGAAAAATATCTTTCGTTGCATTCCCTGTTCAGAGTTGGCGGTAGGACTGACTGGGAAAAAGCAACCAATGAGCGGGTAGTAAACAACTCCGCTCGGCCAATCGAAAGAGACGGCGGAATAGCAGACCTGTCCAGGTTCAAACGCTCAGGCTGGCAGTTGTGGTTGTGTTACTGTAGGGTATCATCCTCTGTCCCCACACACAAACTAGAGAATGTTACCTAGCTTGGCAAGAATAAATGAAATGACACTTAGCATTCCTCCCAGATTCATATACTTTCATCAATTTGAACAGGTGGGCCACCCACTCCAATGGTCACAGAGTGGCACTGTCACCCAGCAGGCAACCTAAATAGACCTATTTCCACTGAGCTAAAATTCGTGGCCGAGTTTGCTTAACATTTACCTAGCAACATATTCTTTAGCAGTAGAGGACTGAGTGCATGACATAGATATATCTATGATTGCACTGCAGCACAGCAGAGTGCTAAAAAGATTGAGAATTTGAATACAGCCCGACTCAAGTTTGTAAACATAAATATAGACCAGTGGGAAGCGCCAAGGTATCATGGCTCTATTGGGGAGTGCATATTGGTGCTGGGATGTGCAGGGACATACAGATCTATAAAGTCTGCCTTGCATGCAGCACTAAGTGAGTACCTCAGAGTTAGAAAGGTAGTTACTGGGTGAATACATAAAACACTGTAAGATCTTAAAAAAAAAAAAATAGTGAAGTGTCATATCATCCCTCTGGGGGTGAAGAACATACACTCTACAGATGGTTGGAATGTTAAGCTCATATTTAGATGGATAGAGACCTAGATATGCCACAAATCCATATCTGTCTGGTCCCAGTAGAACATCATACATTAAATTACACACCACTATTTTCTACATGCATTCTACTGCTGTCATTCACTAATAGTAATAGTTATGACAAAACCCTGTATATATATATAAATCTATATATACATGTATATGCTCTGTGAACTATCCTGGAGGGCTACAATCACTCCTGCAGATCAACCAGTTTGTATCTGTGGAACACTGAAATCATAAACATAACAGTTTAGATATTTACCACTTTTATCCTGAGGCCTGTATCAGTTAGTGTAAAGATTCAACTCAGGGGATGACTACTGCACGATACACCTGACCTAGCACAAGTACTTTTTGAGATGAATCATGTAATCCACAACTACATCGACAAAGAGTTTCCACAAGGTCAGTTCTAACACCATTGGATCTCCTTCATATGCATGAATAATACATCAAATTGAATAACAGATTGTGGCTATTTATGCTCTTATAGATCTGAATCTGGAGTTGAAAGGGCAATTTCATACCTGTTTTCGATCAATACCAGCTTAGAAAAAATTTGAATTCATTCTGTTAGGGCTGAATAATAAAGTCCTGCAAGTTGAATTACTCATCAATGAACTTAAAATACCTTCCCCTATCTTGTATCATTTAAAACTGTCCTCATTATCACTGAAGTAATATCAGGGCAGTTTGTGCCACCGCACATAGGGATTGTATGGTTGCAGCGACTAGGTATCACTCACCTTGTTTTATCCTCATATCATGATGGGTCAGTTCTAATACCGAATTAAACCAATGGTGGGCTTGAATAAAGAGAAAGACATAACAATCATAGGGCAGAATATCAGATTTGGTTTGGTTTGGCAGATTTAACGTCCAATAATCATGATTAACTGTTATCAGACTGCTGTGGTTAATACTAGTGCAGAATATCAGAAGCCTATTTTATGCTGAATACTCACTGAAATGCCATTGCATGAAAATTATACTAATGTTATACTCCATTAGCCAGGCTACAGTTTATTCAGACATGCAAACTAAATTTGCTAACTATGCCACTTACATAGATAAACTAAGCATAACCTGCGACGATTAAGAAACTATGGTTGTTAACTTAGACAAGTGCAGGAAGTTCTGCTTCATTGTATGCTATAAGCCTCCTCCAAAATCTGAAAAAAAGCTCTGAGAAGCTGCTAGAAATGATCAAAGTCCCTGTGGACTTTATGCCCATGTTCCATTGCACCGATTTACTGGAGATTGGGTGGAGATTGGGTGACCGGCCAGCCCTCCATCACGAGTAATGGAGCAGCAGTGGTGCGGTAGTGGAGCTACCCTCCCGGCGGCCGGCACCCAATCTCCCCAACAGCCATGGGGCTGCCATGACCCACTTTCCCCTTAATCGGCTGCGGGCCGCTGGCTCAACTCTCCCACTGCTGCTCCATTGAATCGGCGCAATGGAACAGGGTCTAAACATGATGGATAGTAGGTAAGGGTGATCAAACCCCTGAAAAAAGCCAACAAGAAGTAGAGAAGCACAGCCCCACGGGAACGTGTTTGACACCAATAGGGAGGGATTTTGTAAGCCATTAATTACATACTATTTTTTATCACTCAATGCCACTTGAAGTGACTTGATCTGGCAAAGACCCGATCATCCAATTGTGCAGTAATTGTAAATTACCTATAATTTACTGCCGGACTGTGTTACCTTACCTTATACTTATAACCATCGGGATGCTTAAGCGAACGCCCCGCTAATTTATGTAACCTCACACACTGTGGTGGCTAATCAAACATTATGCTAATTTATCCAACTGGTCACATGGCCTCCAACCAACTCCCATTCCTGACTTTGCACTCACCGCTGGTGCACGGGAATTTTTCTGTACCCACCCACCCACACCTTTTTTCTCTTTCTTTACTGCCCTAGGGCTCTTAATGTGTAATCGTTTATATCTCTTACCAATTTGTCTTTTATCTGAAATGTATTTATATCGCTTTTATCATACAATGTTTATTTGTCATGTGCAATAAATACATTTTATCTGCAGCCCGGCTTTTAGTCAATTATAGCCTGAATGAGCGACAGAATAGAAACTGCTGTTGTGACAGTTGTCAGTACACACAAACACCTGTGTGGAATCCCAATATCCTTCTCCCCAAGGACCCACTCGACAGAGGTGACACCTAGAGTATAACTAGGTAACCTAGAGGACTTAGTCTCTTTCATGACCACTTTAGGTGCAAAAGGCAGCCCTGGCAAGGGTCTGTTCGAGTCTACCAGAGCTAGCTGCTGATTGGCCAGATGTGAGAACTTTCCTTTTTTGCCATGCTATCAATGGTACAGATTCAGGAAATTTCCAAACAAACCTTCATGTGCAAGCTGTCTCAGATTAATAAACTTTTTTATTTATTAAAATAAAATTGACAATCTGTCCTTTTCTGATACATCTTTATATATGTATAAATATCATTTGTGAAATATTGTAGTTGCGCTACAAGGATTTCATTTAAGCCTCTTCAAAATCAGAGAGCCTAGGACTGAGGGTACATCTGTGAGTTGAGGGAAACACAAAAGTATATTAGTAGGTATCATCATGTATTTGTAGTGCATCAATTGTAATTTCATTGTATTTCTGAATTGTACAAAGAGTAGCATATGTTGTATTTCATAATTCATATTGGTTTATCAGGACCATTGCGGGATAGGTATCAATCGCTGGATATCCTCAACCACCTGATAATGGATAGGTCAGCAGGGGGGTGAGCTCCCTTCGAGTTGATCATTTGATATGGAAGAGCAACCAATAAGGCTCTGACACAATCCCTGGTTTGACTAAGGTGGACTGGCATGGGTTGAGGCATATGGATGATAGTGAAAAACAAAGAAGGGTGAAATAGAATAAAATGGTCAGTGTAAAATAACCATTGCTTGCAGTTCCTTACCACATGCTTTGTTTTGAATCTGTTGCCAATGCTGTGCATGCACGACTTTGTCAAAAGTCATGTCATTTCAATGATAGCGTAGGGTTTGATTGAGGGATCCCTTTTCCATGTTTCAACATATCCATCTACAAATACAAATTTTCAAGAATATATGATGCAGTGTAAAATAACCATTGCTGGCAGTTCCTCACCACATGCTTTGTTTGGAATCTGTTGCCAATGCTGCGCTTGCACGAGTTGATTAGTGATTCCCCTGCTACATGGCCCAGACAGTGCATATGACCCAGGAATTCAATGTCAGTCCCTGTTACATTCCCTGTTTCCCTGCTTCATTCTATATATTGAATGTAATCGTGATTTGATTCATCATCCCAGACACACCATCCTGTTTGTTTTTATTCTGTTGTCTGCGCATGCGCTCACAGAGCAACCACCATGCTGGTTCCGGGCAGCTCTCAGCCTGATTCAGTCACCAGCCTGCTTCCATCAGGCCTACTTTGAGCCTAGCCTGTTTACAGACCACGCCACCCAAGGCTTACGGTCAGTAAGGGTCTAACAGAGCACAGCTCCCATTTGCCAGTTCACTAGGCACTGATTGGAGGAAGGAATTTCTTGATTGGCTGTTCTAATTTTAGTGCAAACCCAAGCCATAGAATACCACGTTTCTGGCACTATTCTGGGAATTTTTATAACTCTCCAAGCTGATTTATTTGGTATATGCCCAGTAAAAATTACTCTAGGACCTCTGCCTGAAGAGTAACATTCTGGTTACTGACAAATCAATCAGGGACCCGTTTCAATAGTCTGTAGGACGTCCGTTATTGGGTTTAGTGACACAATAACGGTACTTCGCGTTGCAGAAGTTAAGGGACAACCGTTAGTGGGACATAGGGTAACAGACAGGCGGAAATAGTGGCTTGTCCCATTTCAGAAGTGGGTGTCCAGTGGGTCACTGTAGTGTCTTAAATAGCGAGAGGGTATACCCTCTCGTTTTTGATGTCACAAACACATAACTTTACTTACCATAAGAATAAAGATATGAAACTTTAACCCATGTTAGGGACACATACAACTTATAAACATGCAAAATATGAAGGATATCGGTCCATGCAATCCAGAGATATTCACATTTGAATTTTGTCATAGAAAATGCTGCTCTGGTGTCCAGTGTAGAATTACCCAAGCGCAGTCGCTAATTTATGCGGTGACCTTCACCTTGACACCACTTGTTCCCAGTAAGACATGAGTATGAGAGGTGGGGTACCCAACATGTGTTGTCCCAAACTAGGGACACATCCACAATAGTGACAAGACACACCTCCCCTTTAGTGACATGCCTATTGCAACGCGACCAAACTTTTTCTGTTATTCAAGTCACAATTGGCATCACTAAACATGTCACTAAGTGGTTTAGTGACCCATTCTATTGAAACGGGCCCCAGGACTGGTTAGTACCATTCCTGCCTCAAAATGGCAGCGCATAACAGTCTGAGTTTGAGCCTGTGTGACCTGGCCCTGGCGACAAGAGACTGTACCAGAGTCTACTTTGAGCCATGAACAACCTGTCCGGTGAATGTTGGCCCCACTACATGCTCTAAAGGACTATGCTCCCCGCACACCAGGGGTAGCACATACAGCAGCATACCTACTGCTTCCTAAGACAAAGGATCCTAGTGGCAGGAACAGTTTCCCGCCTCTCGTTGTTAAGAGGGAGCACTAATCAAAGGACTAGAAATAGGTCAGGGTTTAATCGATCTATATGGACCATGTTGACTAACTAACATAATAAGGGTCTTTTGATTGCTGATTCTTTAGAATTCCATGCTCATTTATCAATAATGAATAGACCATTGGCTTCTAGTATTAGAAGGTGGCTGCCACTGTTGTGCCTGCAGTGGCAAGTGTATCGAGTTCTAATTGCTCTTAAGGAAGAGAAACTTCCTAAGATTTCCTGTACCTCTGTCTTGTCTGTGCTCAGTGCATAGACATCAATTTTGCCCTACGGAAACAAGAGATAAATGCATACCTTAAATACCAACATGGATCTGATCAAGGATAAAATGGGAAATAACAAAGGGAGTATTGGAAATTATTTGAATTTTTTTTCATATGGGTTATGCATCCTAAAGAAATGAGGTTAGAACATTCTATATTCTTTATTGATGGTTTCTTTGGGATTGATACAGCTAAGTAGAACAAGGTATTCTAAGCCAATTGAGTATTCATGTCCAAATGAGGAGAGCAGAGTTTGGAGAATAGTTTATTACTAAGTATAGGCATGTGCAGTGCTTAACGAAGTATATAGTGCATGAAGAGCAAATAACTTGATAAACCTCAAAAGGGCAGCTTATTAACAGATATACTTTGAGTATGATTAGCAATTAATCTGGAACACCTCAATTGGTTAAGCAAAAGAACAGTTATGCTAGAATAACTATGAGAATCTCCTCTTGGTTGTATGCACAAGGTTGAGTCTTTGCCACACCCTCTAGAATATTCAGTCCGCTGGTGGAGGGATGGGTGGTGGTATCGTGTTCATTGCGTGGGCACATGCAGGTGAATGACTGCTCAGTTGATGTGACCCTGGGTAGCTGTTATATATAATAAAAGTTTTAGAAATACACAACTCCACAACAGCCCATGTTCAGTTTTATTGATGGTTTTAATAGAATGGTGAATGTTTACACAACGTTTTAGCTACGATACAGACTTTTTCAAGTGATTTCAATTCATTATTGCTGGTTTAAGATCTTAAATGAGCATTGTCCATTTGGTCATTGGCATGGTGATATTATTGAGTTGTAGGACAAGTATGGCAGATAATATGTATTGGTATCAATTATTGCACATGAAGACTATACATTTTTCTAGATATAAGCTACTGTATTGGGTTTTGATATAGATAGTTTAAATATATATACAACTGGTATCCTAGTATGATAAATAAGATGACATGATTCATTTCCTGAGGATTCCTTCTCCTAACAAAGTTCTCTCTAGTCTGATACCTACTGATTGATTTATGTTTCTAATTACATGATATGAATCTATCAGAACCTCTGCCGATGGTACTTTGCTAACAATGGTTGGTCGGCAATTATTATATCCCCAGTTGGTACTACTTGGTTGAACAACTACAATTACACTCTTATGTGCTAGATTTGATAATCTAACTCTGAGTACCAAAAGTGATTTTGACCATAGACAGTTCTGATTTAGGTGGTAATTTACTCTATGGTGTCATCGATAAACTTTCTCATGCTTTGGATTATTTTTTAAAAAGACATTCCCATCAGGTGAGCATGAATAAGGTAACATGGGTAGCACCTTTACTCCCAACAGATTCCTAAACATGCGCTTCATCTTTCCATAGAAGCACATATTCTAATGGAAAGCTATCACTAATGATGTTTACCCCTAAGGATGGCTGCAGGAAGCACTTGACTACCTCCTTGTTTATTTCAGGTGGGAAATTCAGCCATAGAGCAACTGTGGCATCCGTTGGAATGACTGTGGCAGTATGGTTGAGATGTTCAGCAAGGTGAGCTAGAAGTACATCTACATGCTCATACACATAGAAGCAAATGATAACTGCGAAATTATTTGAGACCCTAGTCAGTGACGAGTAGCTGACTCCAGTTGCATGAATAGCAGATCCGCCCTTGAAAGTAGCAACTACATTGCATTCCAGAGCGATCCGACGAAGGTATTTCTTGCATTTGGGTAAAGGCAGAAAATTAGGAAATGCAATCAGGTGAGACTTGCGTAAAACATGCCGAATGGTGAACTCATCACATAGTACCTGTTGGGCCCTGTCAAGGCTGAGGGTCTCCACAGTAATAGCATTCATCTGAGGATCACTTGTAGAGGCTTTTGCTGCTTCTGCCACTGAGGATTGAGGGCTGATATAAACCAGCAAGACCTGTTGGGTTACAGTGTTTTAAGGAAATTAAATCATATATCATTCAAAGGCTAAATTTTATGTTGAAAAGCTAATACCGGGGACAGACCAGGTGAGCAGATTCTCCAGTGATAAAAGATAAGCTAAGGTTAAGCTTATGTTCGACCATCATGTGATTTTAAAATGAAATCTGATTGGCTGACTGGTTATTGTTGGTAGAGGTATTACTGCCTCTTGACATAAAACCAGCTGTTCCCATCTGTTGTTGGGTTTTTATCATTTCTGCTTGCCGAGAGAGTTGGGAAATAGGGGCAAACTTTTGCAATATCATCAAATTATTATGTTGGATAATTATTGGACTGGCAATTTTGCTTATCACAAACTTTCATTCAAATTTCATAGCAAGTTGAGGACACATCAATCGATGAATATTTTTGCTGAAGCTCTTGCCAGTGTTTACCTAAATGCTTCAATCATAAACCTTAGAGTAGAACCATCACATCATATAATGATGCAAATAATATCCCAATCTTTTCCATTTCATTTGATATCATTTCATAAAATTGTATGATGTATAATAATAAAATAAGATTACTTACATGTCGTTGAATGAGAAATCTTCTTGGATCTGACCAGAAGTTATGAGTAAACACATGTGGTTTGTCTGATGCCATGACTAGCCTCTCAAAGGTGTGCCCATACCTTGCTTCTGCATCCACAAAGGCCTGCCTGGTAAGCCTTCCATTTATTCCTGTAAACAATTTTGTTACAATAAATGCGGTGAAAGATAGCTGCATATGATATCTGCTTTCTCTAATTATTATTTTTTTTTTTTTTAATTTTAATTTTTTGACAATCTCTTTCACCTACATCAAGTGAATTAGAGAGGGATAGTCGCACGACTATAGTACAAAATATAACAGAGTTTTTTGGTTTGTTCCGACAAGTTAATTACAAGTTGATAATAACGAGTGACCACTACATTTGTAGGGTCTCAGGAGGTAATATACTTACATATTACAACAGTTACTATTACTGATCTTCACCTTTTCAAATATTTTTCATTTTTCTTTTATTGGTCGCACGACCACACAACAATCATTTGGCTTTACTTACTCACTTCACCTCACTTTCAACAAAGTTGCGATCCACAGACGCTATAATCATTTATCGGTCATATTACTCACTTGGTTCACTTACTGTTATTATCATTTTGATCTTTTTATATTACTTTTCAGTAACTATATAACCAAAATAAACAATTATTACACACTAAACAGGAATATACATAAACATAACAACACAGTGACACAGTACCTAAACCCTTTCAGGTCTTTTTTCAATATGTTTGATTCGCTCTTACTCTTTTCCTTTTAGCCAGAGATATAATCATTTCAATATCATTATACATACCATAACATCAACTATATGCAGTTCGCAGTGCTGTATTGATCAGTGTTTGTAGTTTAGTCTTCTTTCTCTCAGGTAAGGAGTCTATGATAAAATCACAGTACTCTACTACCACTACTGAATATTTATTTGATCTCAGCTTAACATTTGTCTTGATATGGAAAGTAAATTTATGATTTCATTTAATTCTTTATATACCACAGAAGTCTAACCATTGGAACCACTGGAAACATCATAAATCTTCACATACCTTGTCCTTTATATCCTTCCATGGTTCTAAGAGACAGAACACCACAGAACCCTTCCTTTGCATCCACAAATAATGTCATAAAGGATACCTCAAATGAAGGAAAAAGGCATTATAATCGTCTCCCTGTGATCTAATTCAAGTAGATTTTTATTTACAATTATCCTGGGTGCCGTTTAATAATCTGGAAGACATAAAGCTTGTCCTGGGTGGTGTCTCTCATCCATGGGGAGATATTTGCCTTGGATCACAGATTGAGACATGTCTTATGACATTACTTACTAATTAGTTTCTTTAGTCAGGACAGACTCCTATATCATTGAATAAGCCTACAACTATCTTGGTCATGGAAAATGTCCTCAGTTTCTCAACCAGCGATTTTACCAAAAAATTGCTAATTATCACAATTTTTATACAGAATAAGACCATATTTGAGGACCAAGCAAAGGTTACGACACCCCTTTAGGTATCCCCGACATTGGAGAGTTTCAGACGACTTAGGACAAAGTTTCAGAGGACAAAGGACAGTTAAATTGTAGTAGCTCCCTCCCTGTCTTGATGTTGACCTTATGGCAGCCATGTAGTGAATGGCATATTTATCCTCATTATCACTCACTCTAGTTCCCGGTCTGGCCACATGGCACTGACACCTTTGTTGTCAGTGACATGAATGGCCCTCCTTGGCATGTGCCACAGACCTCAACGAGATTGGTCAGTTCTGATTGGCTGTGACTCCCACAGCCGATCCCAACACAGAGTTTACAAGCTTACTCTGAACTCAGATGCCACCTGCTGTGTGTATATAAACTGGAGGCACATGGCATTTCCTTAGCTTCTGCGTTAAAGCTCAGTTAAGTTCTTGACTCATTGTAGTACATAGTACGTCTAAAGAAGAGCGATCTGCTTTAGCGACTGCTGGTATGTGGCTGTGGACTCGATGGTCTACATAGTGACATAGTACGTCTGTGTTTGAGTTCTAACTCCCTCCTTCTTAAGGTTCTGAATTAGACTATTATAGCCCCTGAGCTTTAGAAATTAGTGAAAGGGTTCTATATGAATATAAGCACTGACCTAAATTCTATCTAAAGCATTGGTTTTTCTTGTAGTGCTGTAGAAACAACATATTTCATAATCAAAATTATCATTAGAAAATTGCAATTGCAAAGTTCATTTTTACAAGTGACAGATTATAACCTACATGGTGAAAAGATTTGCAAATGTCTTCTATGACAATATCACACTTACGATTTTTCCTTCTGCTGTTTCTCCCACATATGGCATGTAGGCCGGATTCTGAAGAATGATTGGGTAATAAACTGACATATAGTCTAAGCCCTGAAAGAGATTGGTGTTGATGGCCAGGACCCCTTGGAAATCAGCCAATGTTGCACGTCTCACTTGTATCGTAGAGCAAGCCATCATCAACGAGGTATTTACTGTTAATAGAACAAACTATAGAATGTTAGAAAAATATCTTTCGTTGCATTCCCTGTTCAGAGTTGGCGGTAGGACTGACTGGGAAAAAGCAACCAATGAGCGGGTAGTAAACAACTCCGCTCGGCCAATCGAAAGAGACGGCGGAATAGCAGACCTGTCCAGGTTCAAACGCTCAGGCTGGCAGTTGTGGTTGTGTTACTGTAGGGTATCATCCTCTGTCCCCACACACAAACTAGAGAATGTTACCTAGCTTGGCAAGAATAAATGAAATGACACTTAGCATTCCTCCCAGATTCATATACTTTCATCAATTTGAACAGGTGGGCCACCCACTCCAATGGTCACAGAGTGGCACTGTCACCCAGCAGGCAACCTAAATAGACCTATTTCCACTGAGCTAAAATTTGTGGCCGAGTTTGCTTAACATTTACCTAGCAACATATTCTTTAGCAGTAGAGGACTGAGTGCATGACATAGATATATCTATGATTGCACTGCAGCACAGCAGAGTGCTAAAAAGATTGAGAATTTGAATACAGCCCGACTCAAGTTTGTAAACATAAATATAGACCAGTGGGAAGCGCCAAGGTATCATGGCTCTATTGGGGAGTGCATATTGGTGCTGGGATGTGCAGGGACATACAGATCTATAAAGTCTGCCTTGCATGCAGCACTAAGTGAGTACCTCAGAGTTAGAAAGGTAGTTACTGGGTTAATACATAAAACACTGTAAGATCTTAAAAAAAAAAAAATAGTGAAGTGTCATATCATCCCTCTGGGGGTGAAGAACATACACTCTACAGATGGTTGGAATGTTAAGCTCATATTTAGATGGATAGAGACCTAGATATGCCACAAATCCATATCTGTCTGGTCCCAGTAGAACATCATACATTAAATTACACACCACTATTTTCTACATGCATTCTACTGCTGTCATTCACTAATAGTAATAGTTATGACAAAACCCTGTATATATATATAAATCTATATATACATGTATATGCTCTGTGAACTATCCTGGAGGGCTACAATCACTCCTGCAGATCAACCAGTTTGTATCTGTGGAACACTGAAATCATAAACATAACAGTTTAGATATTTACCACTTTTATCCTGAGGCCTGTATCAGTTAGTGTAAAGATTCAACTCAGGGGATGACTACTGCACGATACACCTGACCTAGCACAAGTACTTTTTGAGATGAATCATGTAATCCACAACTACATCGACAAAGAGTTTCCACAAGGTCAGTTCTAACACCATTGGATCTCCTTCATATGCATGAATAATACATCAAATTGAATAACAGATTGTGGCTATTTATGCTCTTATAGATCTGAATCTGGAGTTGAAAGGGCAATTTCATACCTGTTTTCGATCAATACCAGCTTAGAAAAAATTTGAATTCATTCTGTTAGGGCTGAATAATAAAGTCCTGCAAGTTGAATTACTCATCAATGAACTTAAAATACCTTCCCCTATCTTGTATCATTTAAAACTGTCCTCATTATCACTGAAGTAATATCAGGGCAGTTTGTGCCACCGCACATAGGGATTGTATGGTTGCAGCGACTAGGTATCACTCACCTTGTTTTATCCTCATATCATGATGGGTCAGTTCTAATACCGAATTAAACCAATGGTGGGCTTGAATAAAGAGAAAGACATAACAATCATAGGGCAGAATATCAGATTTGGTTTGGTTTGGCAGATTTAACGTCCAATAATCATGATTAACTGTTATCAGACTGCTGTGGTTAATACTAGTGCAGAATATCAGAAGCCTATTTTATGCTGAATACTCACTGAAATGCCATTGCATGAAAATTATACTAATGTTATACTCCATTAGCCAGGCTACAGTTTATTCAGACATGCAAACTAAATTTGCTAACTATGCCACTTACATAGATAAACTAAGCATAACCTGCGACGATTAAGAAACTATGGTTGTTAACTTAGACAAGTGCAGGAAGTTCTGCTTCATTGTATGCTATAAGCCTCCTCCAAAATCTGAAAAAAAGCTCTGAGAAGCTGCTAGAAATGATCAAAGTCCCTGTGGACTTTATGCCCATGTTCCATTGCACCGATTTACTGGAGATTGGGTGGAGATTGGGTGACCGGCCAGCCCTCCATCACGAGTAATGGAGCAGCAGTGGTGCGGTAGTGGAGCTACCCTCCCGGCGGCCGGCACCCAATCTCCCCAACAGCCATGGGGCTGCCATGACCCACTTTCCCCTTAATCGGCTGCGGGCCGCTGGCTCAACTCTCCCACTGCTGCTCCATTGAATCGGCGCAATGGAACAGGGTCTAAACATGATGGATAGTAGGTAAGGGTGATCAAACCCCTGAAAAAAGCCAACAAGAAGTAGAGAAGCACAGCCCCACGGGAACGTGTTTGACACCAATAGGGAGGGATTTTGTAAGCCATTAATTACATACTATTTTTTATCACTCAATGCCACTTGAAGTGACTTGATCTGGCAAAGACCCGATCATCCAATTGTGCAGTAATTGTAAATTACCTATAATTTACTGCCGGACTGTGTTACCTTACCTTTTACTTATAACCATCGGGATGCTTAAGCGAACGCCCCGCTAATTTATGTAACCTCACACACTGTGGTGGCTAATCAAACATTATGCTAATTTATCCAACTGGTCACATGGCCTCCAACCAACTCCCATTCCTGACTTTGCACTCACCGCTGGTGCACGGGAATTTTTCTGTACCCACCCACCCACACCTTTTTTCTCTTTCTTTACTGCCCTAGGGCTCTTAATGTGTAATCGTTTATATCTCTTACCAATTTGTCTTTTATCTGAAATGTATTTATATCGCTTTTATCATACAATGTTTATTTGTCATGTGCAATAAATACATTTTATCTGCAGCCCGGCTTTTAGTCAATTATAGCCTGAATGAGCGACAGAATAGAAACTGCTGTTGTGACAGTTGTCAGTACACACAAACACCTGTGTGGAATCCCAATATCCTTCTCCCCAAGGACCCACTCGACAGAGGTGACACCTAGAGTATAACTAGGTAACCTAGAGGACTTAGTCTCTTTCATGACCACTTTAGGTGCAAAAGGCAGCCCTGGCAAGGGTCTGTTCGAGTCTACCAGAGCTAGCTGCTGATTGGCCAGATGTGAGAACTTTCCTTTTTTGCCATGCTATCAATGGTACAGATTCAGGAAATTTCCAAACAAACCTTCATGTGCAAGCTGTCTCAGATTAATAAACTTTTTTATTTATTAAAATAAAATTGACAATCTGTCCTTTTCTGATACATCTTTATATATGTATAAATATCATTTGTGAAATATTGTAGTTGCGCTACAAGGATTTCATTTAAGCCTCTTCAAAATCAGAGAGCCTAGGACTGAGGGTACATCTGTGAGTTGAGGGAAACACAAAAGTATATTAGTAGGTATCATCATGTATTTGTAGTGCATCAATTGTAATTTCATTGTATTTCTGAATTGTACAAAGAGTAGCATATGTTGTATTTCATAATTCATATTGGTTTATCAGGACCATTGCGGGATAGGTATCAATCGCTGGATATCCTCAACCACCTGATAATGGATAGGTCAGCAGGGGGGTGAGCTCCCTTCGAGTTGATCATTTGATATGGAAGAGCAACCAATAAGGCTCTGACACAATCCCTGGTTTGACTAAGGTGGACTGGCATGGGTTGAGGCATATGGATGATAGTGAAAAACAAAGAAGGGTGAAATAGAATAAAATGGTCAGTGTAAAATAACCATTGCTTGCAGTTCCTTACCACATGCTTTGTTTTGAATCTGTTGCCAATGCTGTGCATGCACGACTTTGTCAAAAGTCATGTCATTTCAATGATAGCGTAGGGTTTGATTGAGGGATCCCTTTTCCATGTTTCAACATATCCATCTACAAATACAAATTTTCAAGAATATATGATGCAGTGTAAAATAACCATTGCTGGCAGTTCCTCACCACATGCTTTGTTTGGAATCTGTTGCCAATGCTGCGCTTGCACGAGTTGATTAGTGATTCCCCTGCTACATGGCCCAGACAGTGCATATGACCCAGGAATTCAATGTCAGTCCCTGTTACATTCCCTGTTTCCCTGCTTCATTCTATATATTGAATGTAATCGTGATTTGATTCATCATCCCAGACACACCATCCTGTTTGTTTTTATTCTGTTGTCTGCGCATGCGCTCACAGAGCAACCACCATGCTGGTTCCGGGCAGCTCTCAGCCTGATTCAGTCACCAGCCTGCTTCCATCAGGCCTACTTTGAGCCTAGCCTGTTTACAGACCACGCCACCCAAGGCTTACGGTCAGTAAGGGTCTAACAGAGCACAGCTCCCATTTGCCAGTTCACTAGGCACTGATTGGAGGAAGGAATTTCTTGATTGGCTGTTCTAATTTTAGTGCAAACCCAAGCCATAGAATACCACGTTTCTGGCACTATTCTGGGAATTTTTATAACTCTCCAAGCTGATTTATTTGGTATATGCCCAGTAAAAATTACTCTAGGACCTCTGCCTGAAGAGTAACATTCTGGTTACTGACAAATCAATCAGGGACCCGTTTCAATAGTCTGTAGGACGTCCGTTATTGGGTTTAGTGACACAATAACGGTACTTCGCGTTGCAGAAGTTAAGGGACAACCGTTAGTGGGACATAGGGTAACAGACAGGCGGAAATAGTGGCTTGTCCCATTTCAGAAGTGGGTGTCCAGTGGGTCACTGTAGTGTCTTAAATAGCGAGAGGGTATACCCTCTCGTTTTTGATGTCACAAACACATAACTTTACTTACCATAAGAATAAAGATATGAAACTTTAACCCATGTTAGGGACACATACAACTTATAAACATGCAAAATATGAAGGATATCGGTCCATGCAATCCAGAGATATTCACATTTGAATTTTGTCATAGAAAATGCTGCTCTGGTGTCCAGTGTAGAATTACCCAAGCGCAGTCGCTAATTTATGCGGTGACCTTCACCTTGACACCACTTGTTCCCAGTAAGACATGAGTATGAGAGGTGGGGTACCCAACATGTGTTGTCCCAAACTAGGGACACATCCACAATAGTGACAAGACACACCTCCCCTTTAGTGACATGCCTATTGCAACGCGACCAAACTTTTTCTGTTATTCAAGTCACAATTGGCATCACTAAACATGTCACTAAGTGGTTTAGTGACCCATTCTATTGAAACGGGCCCCAGGACTGGTTAGTACCATTCCTGCCTCAAAATGGCAGCGCATAACAGTCTGAGTTTGAGCCTGTGTGACCTGGCCCTGGCGACAAGAGACTGTACCAGAGTCTACTTTGAGCCATGAACAACCTGTCCGGTGAATGTTGGCCCCACTACATGCTCTAAAGGACTATGCTCCCCGCACACCAGGGGTAGCACATACAGCAGCATACCTACTGCTTCCTAAGACAAAGGATCCTAGTGGCAGGAACAGTTTCCCGCCTCTCGTTGTTAAGAGGGAGCACTAATCAAAGGACTAGAAATAGGTCAGGGTTTAATCGATCTATATGGACCATGTTGACTAACTAACATAATAAGGGTCTTTTGATTGCTGATTCTTTAGAATTCCATGCTCATTTATCAATAATGAATAGACCATTGGCTTCTAGTATTAGAAGGTGGCTGCCACTGTTGTGCCTGCAGTGGCAAGTGTATCGAGTTCTAATTGCTCTTAAGGAAGAGAAACTTCCTAAGATTTCCTGTACCTCTGTCTTGTCTGTGCTCAGTGCATAGACATCAATTTTGCCCTACGGAAACAAGAGATAAATGCATACCTTAAATACCAACATGGATCTGATCAAGGATAAAATGGGAAATAACAAAGGGAGTATTGGAAATTATTTGAATTTTTTTTCATATGGGTTATGCATCCTAAAGAAATGAGGTTAGAACATTCTATATTCTTTATTGATGGTTTCTTTGGGATTGATACAGCTAAGTAGAACAAGGTATTCTAAGCCAATTGAGTATTCATGTCCAAATGAGGAGAGCAGAGTTTGGAGAATAGTTTATTACTAAGTATAGGCATGTGCAGTGCTTAACGAAGTATATAGTGCATGAAGAGCAAATAACTTGATAAACCTCAAAAGGGCAGCTTATTAACAGATATACTTTGAGTATGATTAGCAATTAATCTGGAACACCTCAATTGGTTAAGCAAAAGAACAGTTATGCTAGAATAACTATGAGAATCTCCTCTTGGTTGTATGCACAAGGTTGAGTCTTTGCCACACCCTCTAGAATATTCAGTCCGCTGGTGGAGGGATGGGTGGTGGTATCGTGTTCATTGCGTGGGCACATGCAGGTGAATGACTGCTCAGTTGATGTGACCCTGGGTAGCTGTTATATATAATAAAAGTTTTAGAAATACACAACTCCACAACAGCCCATGTTCAGTTTTATTGATGGTTTTAATAGAATGGTGAATGTTTACACAACGTTTTAGCTACGATACAGACTTTTTCAAGTGATTTCAATTCATTATTGCTGGTTTAAGATCTTAAATGAGCATTGTCCATTTGGTCATTGGCATGGTGATATTATTGAGTTGTAGGACAAGTATGGCAGATAATATGTATTGGTATCAATTATTGCACATGAAGACTATACATTTTTCTAGATATAAGCTACTGTATTGGGTTTTGATATAGATAGTTTAAATATATATACAACTGGTATCCTAGTATGATAAATAAGATGACATGATTCATTTCCTGAGGATTCCTTCTCCTAACAAAGTTCTCTCTAGTCTGATACCTACTGATTGATTTATGTTTCTAATTACATGATATGAATCTATCAGAACCTCTGCCGATGGTACTTTGCTAACAATGGTTGGTCGGCAATTATTATATCCCCAGTTGGTACTACTTGGTTGAACAACTACAATTACACTCTTATGTGCTAGATTTGATAATCTAACTCTGAGTACCAAAAGTGATTTTGACCATAGACAGTTCTGATTTAGGTGGTAATTTACTCTATGGTGTCATCGATAAACTTTCTCATGCTTTGGATTATTTTTTAAAAAGACATTCCCATCAGGTGAGCATGAATAAGGTAACATGGGTAGCACCTTTACTCCCAACAGATTCCTAAACATGCGCTTCATCTTTCCATAGAAGCACATATTCTAATGGAAAGCTATCACTAATGATGTTTACCCCTAAGGATGGCTGCAGGAAGCACTTGACTACCTCCTTGTTTATTTCAGGTGGGAAATTCAGCCATAGAGCAACTGTGGCATCCGTTGGAATGACTGTGGCAGTATGGTTGAGATGTTCAGCAAGGTGAGCTAGAAGTACATCTACATGCTCATACACATAGAAGCAAATGATAACTGCGAAATTATTTGAGACCCTAGTCAGTGACGAGTAGCTGACTCCAGTTGCATGAATAGCAGATCCGCCCTTGAAAGTAGCAACTACATTGCATTCCAGAGCGATCCGACGAAGGTATTTCTTGCATTTGGGTAAAGGCAGAAAATTAGGAAATGCAATCAGGTGAGACTTGCGTAAAACATGCCGAATGGTGAACTCATCACATAGTACCTGTTGGGCCCTGTCAAGGCTGAGGGTCTCCACAGTAATAGCATTCATCTGAGGATCACTTGTAGAGGCTTTTGCTGCTTCTGCCACTGAGGATTGAGGGCTGATATAAACCAGCAAGACCTGTTGGGTTACAGTGTTTTAAGGAAATTAAATCATATATCATTCAAAGGCTAAATTTTATGTTGAAAAGCTAATACCGGGGACAGACCAGGTGAGCAGATTCTCCAGTGATAAAAGATAAGCTAAGGTTAAGCTTATGTTCGACCATCATGTGATTTTAAAATGAAATCTGATTGGCTGACTGGTTATTGTTGGTAGAGGTATTACTGCCTCTTGACATAAAACCAGCTGTTCCCATCTGTTGTTGGGTTTTTATCATTTCTGCTTGCCGAGAGAGTTGGGAAATAGGGGCAAACTTTTGCAATATCATCAAATTATTATGTTGGATAATTATTGGACTGGCAATTTTGCTTATCACAAACTTTCATTCAAATTTCATAGCAAGTTGAGGACACATCAATCGATGAATATTTTTGCTGAAGCTCTTGCCAGTGTTTACCTAAATGCTTCAATCATAAACCTTAGAGTAGAACCATCACATCATATAATGATGCAAATAATATCCCAATCTTTTCCATTTCATTTGATATCATTTCATAAAATTGTATGATGTATAATAATAAAATAAGATTACTTACATGTCGTTGAATGAGAAATCTTCTTGGATCTGACCAGAAGTTATGAGTAAACACATGTGGTTTGTCTGATGCCATGACTAGCCTCTCAAAGGTGTGCCCATACCTTGCTTCTGCATCCACAAAGGCCTGCCTGGTAAGCCTTCCATTTATTCCTGTAAACAATTTTGTTACAATAAATGCGGTGAAAGATAGCTGCATATGATATCTGCTTTCTCTAATTATTATTATTTTTTTTTTTAATTTTAATTTTTTGACAATCTCTTTCACCTACATCAAGTGAATTAGAGAGGGATAGTCGCACGACTATAGTACAAAATATAACAGAGTTTTTTGGTTTGTTCCGACAAGTTAATTACAAGTTGATAATAACGAGTGACCACTACATTTGTAGGGTCTCAGGAGGTAATATACTTACATATTACAACAGTTACTATTACTGATCTTCACCTTTTCAAATATTTTTCATTTTTCTTTTATTGGTCGCACGACCACACAACAATCATTTGGCTTTACTTACTCACTTCACCTCACTTTCAACAAAGTTGCGATCCACAGACGCTATAATCATTTATCGGTCATATTACTCACTTGGTTCACTTACTGTTATTATCATTTTGATCTTTTTATATTACTTTTCAGTAACTATATAACCAAAATAAACAATTATTACACACTAAACAGGAATATACATAAACATAACAACACAGTGACACAGTACCTAAACCCTTTCAGGTCTTTTTTCAATATGTTTGATTCGCTCTTACTCTTTTCCTTTTAGCCAGAGATATAATCATTTCAATATCATTATACATACCATAACATCAACTATATGCAGTTCGCAGTGCTGTATTGATCAGTGTTTGTAGTTTAGTCTTCTTTCTCTCAGGTAAGGAGTCTATGATAAAATCACAGTACTCTACTACCACTACTGAATATTTATTTGATCTCAGCTTAACATTTGTCTTGATATGGAAAGTAAATTTATGATTTCATTTAATTCTTTATATACCACAGAAGTCTAACCATTGGAACCACTGGAAACATCATAAATCTTCACATACCTTGTCCTTTATATCCTTCCATGGTTCTAAGAGACAGAACACCACAGAACCCTTCCTTTGCATCCACAAATAATGTCATAAAGGATACCTCAAATGAAGGAAAAAGGCATTATAATCGTCTCCCTGTGATCTAATTCAAGTAGATTTTTATTTACAATTATCCTGGGTGCCGTTTAATAATCTGGAAGACATAAAGCTTGTCCTGGGTGGTGTCTCTCATCCATGGGGAGATATTTGCCTTGGATCACAGATTGAGACATGTCTTATGACATTACTTACTAATTAGTTTCTTTAGTCAGGACAGACTCCTATATCATTGAATAAGCCTACAACTATCTTGGTCATGGAAAATTGCCTCAGTTTCTCAACCAGCGATTTTACCAAAAAATTGCTAATTATCACAATTTTTATACAGAATAAGACCATATTTGAGGACCAAGCAAAGGTTACGACACCCCTTTAGGTATCCCCGACATTGGAGAGTTTCAGACGACTTAGGACAAAGTTTCAGAGGACAAAGGACAGTTAAATTGTAGTAGCTCCCTCCCTGTCTTGATGTTGACCTTATGGCAGCCATGTAGTGAATGGCATATTTATCCTCATTATCACTCACTCTAGTTCCCGGTCTGGCCACATGGCACTGACACCTTTGTTGTCAGTGACATGAATGGCCCTCCTTGGCATGTGCTACAGACCTCAACGAGATTGGTCAGTTCTGATTGGCTGTGACTCCCACAGCCAATCCCAACACAGAGTTTACAAGCTTACTCTGAACTCAGATGCCACCTGCTGTGTGTATATAAACTGGAGGCACATGGCATTGCCTTAGCTTCTGCGTTAAAGCTCAGTTAAGTTCTTGACTCATAGTAGTACATAGTACGTCTAAAGATGAGCGATCTGCTTTAGCGACTGGTGGTATGTGGCTGTGGACTCAATGGTCTACATAGTGACATAGTGCGTCTGTGTTTGAGTTCTAACTCCCTCCTTCTTAAGGTTCTGAATTAGGCTATTATAGCCCCTGAGCTTTAGAAATTGGTGAAAGGGTTCTATATGAATATAAGCACTGACCTAAATTCTATCTAAAGCATTGGTTTTTCTTGCAGTGCTGTAGAAACAACATATTTCATAATCAAAATTATCATTAGAAAATTGCAATTGCAAAGTTCATTTTTACAAGTGACAGATTATAACCTACATGGTGAAAAGATTTGCAAATGTCTTCTATGACAATATCACACTTACGATTTTTCCTTCTGCTGTTTCTCCCACATATGGCATGTAGGCCGGATTCTGAAGGATGATCGGGTAATATACTGACATATAGTCCAAGCCCTGAAAGAGATTGGTGTTGATGGCCAGGACCCCTTGGAAATCAGCCAATGTTGCATGTCTCACTTGTATCGTAGAGCAAGCCATCATCAACAAGGTATTTACTGTTAATAGAACAAACTAGAGAATGTTAGTAAAATATCTTTCGTTGCATTCCCTGTTCAGAGTTGGCGGTAGGACTGACTGGGAAAAAGCAACCAATGAGCGGGTAGTAAACGACCCCGCTCGGCCAATCGAAAGAGACAGCGGAATCGCAGACCTGTCCAAGTTCAAACGCTCAGGCTCGCAGTTGTGGTTGTGTTACGGTAGGTTATCATCCTCTGTCCCCACACACAAACTAGAGAATGTTACCTAGCTTGGCAAGAATAAATGAAATGACACTTAGCATTCCTCCCAGATTCATATACTTTCATCAATTTGAACAGGTGGGCCACCCACTCCAATGGTCACAGAGTGGCACTGTCACCCAGCAGGCAACCTAAATAGACCTATTTCTACGTGGCTAAAATTTGTGGCCGAGTTTGCTTAACATTTACCTAGCAACATATTCTTTAGCAGTAGAGGACTGAGTGCATGACACTGATATATCTATGATTGCACTGCAGCACAGCAGAGTGCTAAAAAGATTGAGAATTTGAATACAGCCCGACTCAAGTTTGTAAACATAAATATAGACCAGTGGGAAGTGCCAAGGTATCATGGCTCTATTGGGGAGTGCATATTGGTGCTGGGATGTGCAGGGACATACAGATCTATAAAGTCTGCCTTGCATGCAGCACTAAGTGAGTACCTCAGAGTTAGAAAGGTAGTTACTGGGTGAATACATAAAACACTGTAAGATCTTTAAAAAAAAAGAAAATAGTGAAGTGTCATATCATCCCTCTGGGGGTGAAGAACATACACTCTACAGATGGTTGGAATGTTAAGCTCATATTTAGATGGATAGAGACCTAGATATGCCACAAATCCATATCTGTCTGGTCCCAGTAGAACATCATACATTAAATTACACACCACTATTTTCTGCATGCATTCTACTGCTGTCATTCACTAATAGTAATAGTTATGACAAAACCCTGTGCCTATTCTGAGGTAGTCAGATTCTCTGCATATATATATACATATATATATAAATGTATATATACATGTATATGCTCTGTGAACTATCCTGGAGGGCTACAATCACTCCTGCAGATCAACCAGTTTGTATCTGTGGAACACTGAAATCATAAACATAACAGTTTAGATACTTACCACTTTTATCCTGAGGCCTGTATCAGTTAGTGTAAAGATTCAACTCAGGGGATGACTACTGCATGATACACCTGACCTAGCACAAGTACTTCTTGAGATGAATCATGTTAGTATGACATAGTTTTTTTCCACAGCTACATCGACCAAGAGTTTCCACAAGGTCAGTTCTAACACCATTGGATCTCCTTCATATGCATGAATAATACATCAAATTGAATAACAGATTGTGGCTATTTATGCTCTTATAGATCAGATGAATCTGGAGTTGAAAGGCAATTTCATACCTGTTTTCGATCAATACCAGCTTAGAAAAGCTTTGAATTCATTCTGTTAGGGCTGAATAATAAAGTCCTGCAAGCTGAATTACTCATCAATGAACTTAAAATATCTTCCCCTATCTTGTATCATTTAAAACTGTCCTGATTATCACTGAAGTAATATCAGGGCAGTTTGTGCCACCGCACATAGGGATTGTATGGTTGCAGCGACTAGGTATCACTCACCTTGTTTTATCCTCATATCATAATGGGTCAGTTCTAATACCGGATTAAACCAATGGTCGGCTTGAATAAAGAGAAAGGCATAACAATCATAGGGCAGAAAATCAGATTTGGTTTGGTTTGGCAGATTTAACGTCCAATAATCATGATTAACTGTTATCAGACTGCTGTGGTTAATACTTGTGCAGAATATCAGAAGCCTATTTTATGCTGAATACTCACTGAAATGCCATTGCATGAAAATTATACCAATGTTATACTCCATTAGCCAGGCTATAGTTTATTCAGACATGCAAACTAAATTTGCTAACTATGCCACTTACATAGGTAAACTAAGCATAACCTGCGACGACTAAGAAACTATGGTTGTTAACTTAGACAAGCGCAACTTTAGGAAGTTCTGCTTCATTGTATGCTATAAGCCTCCTCCAAAATCTGAAAAAAAAAGCTCTGAGAAGCTGCTAGAAGTCCCTGTGGACTTTATGCCCATGTTCCATTGCACCGATTTACTGGAGATTGGGTGGAGATTGGGTGACCGGCCGGCCCTCCATCACCAGTAATGGAGCAGCAGTGGTGCGGTAGTGGAGCTTCCCTGCCGGCAGCCGGCACCCAATCTCCCCAACAGCCGTGGGGCTGCCATGACCCAGTTTCCCCGTAATCGGCTGTTTGGCTGCTCCATTGAATCGGCGCAATGGAACAGGGTCTAAACATGATGGATAGTAGGTAAGGGTGATCAAACCCCTGAAAAAAGCCAACAAGAAGTAGAGAAGCACAGCCCCACGTGAACGTGTTTGACACCAATAGGGAGGGATTTTGTAAGCCATTAATTACATACTATTTTTTATCACTCAATGCCACTTGAAGTGACTTGATCTTGCAAAGACCCGATCATCCAATTGTGCAGTGATTGTAAATTACCTATAATTTACTGCCGGACTGTGTTACCTTACCTTTTACTTATAACCATCGGGGTGCTTAAACGAACGCCCTGCTAATTTATGTTACCTCACACACGGTGGTGACTAATCAAACATTACGCTAATTTATCCAACTGGTCACATGCCCTCCAACCAACTCCCATTCCTGACTTTGCACTCACCGCTGGTGCACAGGAATTTTTCTGTACTCACCCACCCACACCTTTTTTCTCTTTCTTTACTGCCCTAGGGCTCTTAATGTGTAATCGTTTATCTCTCTTACCAATTTGTCTTTTATCTGAAATGTATTTTTATCGCTTTTATCATACGATGTTTATTTGTCATGTTCAATAAATACATTTTATCTGCAGCCCGGCTCCTAGTCAATTATAGCCTGAATGAGAGACAGAATAGAAACTGCTGTTGTGACAGTTGTCAGTACACACAAACACCTGTTTGGAATCCCAATATCCTTCTCCCCAAGGACCCACTCGACAGTGGTGACACCTAGAGTATCACTAGGTAACCTAGAGGACTTAGTCTCTTTCATGACCACTTTAGGTGCAAAAGGCAGCCCTGGCAAGGGTCTGTTCGAGTCTAACAGAGCTAGCTCCTGATTGGCCAGATGTGAGAACTTTTCTTTTTTGCCATGCTATCAATGGAACAGATTCAAACCAGGAAATTACCAAACAAACCTTCATGTGCAAGCTGTCTCAGATTAATAAACTTTTTTATTTATTAAAATAAAATTGACAATCTGTGCATTTCTGATACATCTTTATATATGTATATTTATCATTTGTGAAATATTGTAGGTGAGCTACGAGGATTTCATTTAAGTTCCTTCAAAATCAGAGAGCCTAGGACTGAGGGTACATCTGTGAGTTAAGGGAAACACAAAAGTATATTAGTAGGTATCATCATGTATTTGTAGTGCATCAATTGTAATTTCATTGTATTTCTGAATTGTACAAAGAGTAGCATATGTTGTATTTCATAATTCATATTGGTCCACAGAACCATTGCGGGATAGGTATCAATCGCTGGATATCCTCAACCACCTGATAATGGATAGGTCAGCAGGGGGATGCGCTCCCTTCGAGTCGATCATTTGATATGGAGGAGCAACCAATAAGGCTCTGACACAATCCCTGGTTTGACTAAGGTGGACTGGCATGGGTTGAGGTGAATGGATGATAGTGAAAAACAAAGAAGGGTGAAATAGAATAAAATGGTCAGTGTAAAATAACCATTGCTTGCAGTTCCTTACCACATGCTTTGTTTTGAATCTGTTGCCAATGCTGTGCATGCACGACTTTGTCAAAAGTCATGTCATTTCAATGATAGCGTAGGGTTTGATTGAGGGATCCCTTTTCCATGTTTCAACATATCCATCTACAAATACAAATTTTCAAGAATATATGATGCAGTGTAAAATGATCATTAATTGCAGTTGCTCACCACATGCTTTGTTTGGAATCTGTTGCCAATGCTGCGCTTGCACGAGTTGATTAGTGATTCCCCTGCTACATGGCCCAGACAGTGCATATGACCCAGGAATTCAATGTCAGTCCCTGTTTGTTTTTATTCTGTTGTCTGCGCATGCGCTCACAGAGCAACCACCATGCTGGTTCCGGGCAGCTCTCAGCCTGATTTAGTCACCAGCCTGCTTCCACCAGGCCTACTTTGAGCCTAGCCTGTTTACAGACCACGCCGCCCAAGGCTTACGGTCTGTAAGGGTCTAACAGAGCACAGCTCCCATTTGCCAGTTCACTAGGCACTGATTGGAGGAAGGAATTTCTTGATTGGCTGTTCTAATTTTAGTGCAAACCCAAGCCATAGAATACCACGTTTCTGGCACTATTCTGGGAATTTTTATAACTCTCCAAGCTGATTTATTTGGTATATGCCCAGTAAAAGTTACTCTAGGACCTCTGCTTGAAGAGTAACATTCTGGTTACTGACAAATCAATCAGGACTGGTTAGTACCAGCGGAGGCAGGAATTCCTGCCTCAAAATGGCAGCGCATAACAGTCTGAGTTTGAGCCTGTGTGACCTGGCCCTGGCGACAAGAGACTGTACCAGAGTCTACTTTGAGCCATGAACAACCTGTCCGGTGAATGTTGGCCCCACTACATGCTCTAAAGGACTATGCTCCCCGCACACCAGGGGTAGCACATACAGCAGCATGCCTGCTGCTTCCTAAGACAAAGGATCCTAGTGGCAGTAACAGTTTCCCGCCTCTCTTTGTTAAGAGGGAGCACTAATCAAAGGACTAGAAATAGGTCAGGGGTTTAATCGATCTATATGGACCATGTTGACTAACTAACATAATAAGGGTCTTTTGATTGCTGATTCTTTAGAATTCCATGCTCATTTATCAATAATGAATAGACCATTGGCTTCTAGTATTAGAAGGTGGCTGCTGCTGTTGTGCCTGCAGTGGCAAGTGTATCGAGTTCTAATTGCTCTTAAGGAAGAGAAACTTCCTCAGATTTCCTGTACCTCTGTCTTGTCTGTGCTCAGTGTATAGACAGCAATTTTGCCATACAGAAGCTGTGGAAACAAGAGATAAATGCATACCTTAGACACCAACATGGATCTGATCAAGGATAAAATGGGAAATAATAAAGGGAGGATTTGAAATTATTTGAATTTTTTTCATATGGGTTATGCATCCTAAAGAAATGAGGTTAGAATATTCTATATTCTTTATTGATGGTTTCTTTGGGATTGATACAGCTAAGTAGAACAAGTTATTCTAAGCCAATTGAGTATTCATGTCCAAATGAGGAGAGCAGAGTTTGGAGAATAGTTTATTACTAAGTATAGGCATGTGCAGTGCTTAACGAAGTATGTAGTGCATGAAGAGCAAATAACTTGATAAACCTCAAAAGGGCAGCTTATTAACAGATATACTATGAGTATGATTAGCAATTAACCTGAAACACCTCAATTGGTTTAGTGAATGAACAGTTATGCTAGAATAACTATGAGAATCTTCTCTTGGTTGTATGCACAAGGTTGAGTCTTTGCCACACCCTCTAGAATATTCAGTCCGCTGGTGGAGGGATGGGTGGTGGTATCGTGTTCATTGCGTGGGCACATGCAGGTGAATGACTGCTCAGTTGATGTGACCCTGGGTAGCTGTTATATATAATAAAAGTTTTAGAAATGCACAACTCCACAACAGCCCATGTTCAGTTTTATTGATGGCTTTAATAGAATGGTGAATGTTTACACAACGTTTTAGCTACGATACAGACTTTTTCAAGTGATTTCAATTCATTATTGCTGGTTTAAGATCTTAAATGAGCATTGTCCATTTGGTCATTGGCATGGTGATATTATTGAGTTGTAGGACAAGTATGGCAGATAATATGTATTGGTATCAATTATTGCACATGAAGACTATACATTTTTCTAGATATAAGCTACTGTATTGGGTTTTGATATAGATAGTTTAAATATATATACAACTGGTATCCTAGTATGATAAATAAGATGACATGATTCATTTCCTGAGGATTCCTTCTCCTAACAAAGTTCTCTCTAGTCTGATACCTACTGATTGATTTATGTTTCTAATTACATGATATGAATCTATCAGAACCTCTGCCGATGGTACTTTGCTAACAATGGTTGGTCGGCAATTATTATATCCCCAGTTGGTACTACTTGTCCGGTTGAACAACTACAATTACAGTCTGATGTGCTAGATTTGCTAATCTAACTCTGAGTACCAAAAGTGATTTTGACCATAGACAGTTCTGATTTAGGTGGTAATGTACTCAGTTCTATGGTGTCATCGATAAACTTTCCCATGCTTTGGATTATTTTTTAAAAAGACATTCCCATCAGGTGAGCATGAATGAGGTAAAATGGGTAGCACCTTTACTCCCAACAGATTCCTAAACATGCGCTTCATCTTTCCATAGAAGCACACATTCTAATGGAAAGCTATCACTAATGATGTTTACCCCTAACGATGGCTGTAGGAAGCACTTGACTACCTCCTTGTTTATTTCAGGTGGGAAATTCAGCCATAGAGCAACTGTGGCATCCGTTGGAATGACTCTGGCAGTATGGTTGAGATGTTCAGCAAGGTGAGCTAGAAGAACATCTACATGCTCATACACATAGAAGCAAATGATAACTGCGAAATTATTTGAGACCCTAGTCAGTGACGAGTAGCTGACTCCAGTTGCATGAATAGCAGATCCGCCCTTGAAAGTAGCAACTACATTGCATTCCAGAGCGATCCGACGAAGGTATTTCTTGCATTTGGGTAAAGGCAGAAAATTAGGAAATGCAATCAGGTGAGACTTGCGTAAAACATGCTGAATGGTGAACTCATCACATAGTACCTGTTGGGCCCTTTCAAGGCTGAGGGTCTCCACAGTAATAGCATTCATCTGAGGATCACTTGTAGAGGCTTTTGCTGCTTCTGCCACTGAGGATTGAGGGCTCATATAAACCAGCAAGACCTGTTGGGTTACAGTGTTTTAAGGAAATTAAATCATATATCATTCAAAGGCTGAATTTTATGTTGAAAAGCTAATACCGGGGACACACCAGGTGAGCAGATTCTCCAGTGATAAAACATTAGCCAAGGTTAAGCTTATGTTCGACCATCATGTGATTTTAAAATAAAATCTGATTGGCTGACTGGTTATTGTTGGTAGAGGTATTACTGCCTCTTGACATAAAACCAGCTGTTCCCATCTGTTGTTGGGTTTTTATCATTTCTGCTTGCCGAGAGAGTTGGGAAATAGGGGCAAACTTTTGCAATATCATCAAACTATTATGTTGGATAATTATTGGACTGGCAATTTTGCTACTTACAAACTTTCACTGAAATTTCATAGCAAGTTGAGGACACATCAATCGATGAATTTCTTTGCTGAAGCTCTTGCCAGTGTTTACCTAAATGCTTCAATCATAAACCTTAGAGAAGAACCATCACATCATATAATGATGCAAGTAATATTCCAAACTTTTCCATTTCATTTGATATCATTTCATAAAATTGTATGATGTATAATAATAAAATAAGATTACTTACATGTCGTTGAATGAGAAATCTTCTTGGATCTGACCAGAAGTTATGAGTAAACACATGTGGTTTGTCTGATGCCATGACTAGCCTATCAAAGGTGTGCCCATACCTTGCTTCTGCATCCACAAAGGCCTGCCTGGTAAGCCTTCCATTTATTCCTGTAAACAATTTTGTTACAATAAATGCGGTGAAAGATAGCTGCATATGATATCTGCTTTCTCTAATTAATTATATTTTTTTAAATAATTTTAATTTTTTGACAATCTCTTTCACCTTCATCAAGTGAATAGAGAGGGATAGTCGCACGACTATAGTACAAAATATAACAGAGTTTTTTGGTTTGTTCCGACAAGTAAATTACAAGTTGATAATAACGAGTGACCACTACATTTGTAGGGTCTCAGGAGGTAATATATTTACATATTACGACAGTTACTTTTACTGATCTTCACCTTTTCAAATATTTTTCATTTTTCTTTTATTGGTCGCACGACCACACAACAATCATTTGGCTTTACTTACTCACTTCACCTCACTTTCAACAAAGTTGCGATCCACAGACGCTATAATCATTCATCGGTCATATTACTCACTCGGTTCACTTACTGTTATTATCATTTTGATCCTTTTACATTACTTTTCAGTAACTATATAACCAAAATAAACAATTATTACACACTAAACAGGAATATACATAAACATAACAACACAGTGACACAGTACCTAAACCCTTTCAGGTCTTTTTTCAATATGTTTGATTCGCTCTGACTCTTTTCCTTTTAGCCAGAGATATAATCATTTCTTGACATTATACATACCATAACATCAACTATATATGCAGTTCGCAGTGCTGTATTGATCAGTGTTTGTAGTTTAGTCTTCTTTCTCTCAGGTAAGGAGTCTATGATAAAATCACAGTACTCTACTACCACTACTGAATATTTATTTGATCTCAGCTTAACATTTGTTTTGATATGGAAAATAAATTTATGATTTCATTTAATTCTTTATATACCACAGAGGTCTAACCATTGGAACCACTGGAAACATCATAAATCTTCACGTACCTTGTCCTTTATATCCTTCCATGGTTCTAAGAGACAGAACACCACAGAACCCTTCCTTTGCATCCACAAATAATGTCATAAAGGATACCTCAAATGAAGGAAAGTAGATTTTTATTTACAATTATCCTGGGTGCCGTTTAATAATCTGGAAGACATAAAGCTTGTCCTGGGTGGTGTCTCTCATCTGTGGGGAGATATATATTTGCCTTGGATCACAGATTGAGACATGTCTTATGACATTACTTACTAATTAGTTGCTTTAGTTAGGACAGACTCCTATATCATTGAATAAGCTTACAACTATCTTGGTCATGGAAAATGTCCTCAGTTTCTCAATCAGCGATTTTACCAAAAAATTGCTAATCATCACAATTTTTATACAGAATAAGACCATATTTGAGGACCAAGCAAAGGTTACGACACCCCTTTAGGTATCCCCGACATTGGAGAGTTTCAGACGACTTAGGACAAAGTTTCAGAGGACAAAGGACAGTTAAATTGTAGTAGCTCCCTCCCTGTCTTGATGTTGACCGTATGGCAGCCATGTAGTGAATGGCATATTAATCCTCATTATCACTCACTCTAGTTCCCGGTCTGGCCACATGGCACTGACACCTTTGTTGTCAGTGACATGAATGGCCCTCCTTGGCATGTGCCACAGACCTCAATTGGTCAGTTCTGATTGGCTGTGACTCTCACAGCCGATCCCAACACAGAGTTTACAAGCTTACTCTGAACTCAGATGCCACCTGCTGTGTGTATATAAACTGGAGGCACATGGCATTTCCTTAGCTTCTGCATTAAAGCTCAGTTAAGTTCTTGACTCATAGTAGTACATAGTACATCTAAAGATGAGCGATCTGCTTTAGCGACTGCTGGTATGTGGCTGTGGACTCGATGGTCTACATAGTGACATAGTACGTCTGTGTTTGAGTTCTAACTCCCTCCTTCTTAAGGTTCTGAATTAGGCTATTATAGTCCCTGAGCTTTAGAAATTGGTGAAAGGGTTCTATATGAATATAAGCACTGACCTAAATTCTATCTAAAGCATTGGTTTTTCTTGCAGTGCTGTAGAAACAACATATTTCATTATCAAAATTATCATTAGAAAATTGCAATTGCAAAGTTCATTTTTACAAGTGACAGATTATAACCTACATGGTGAAAAGATTTGCAAATGTCTTCTATAACAATATCACACTTACGATTTTTCCTTCTGCTGTTTCTCCCACATATGGCATGTAGGCCGGATTCTGAAGAATGATTGGGTAATAAACTGACATATAGTCTAAGCCCTGAAAGAGATTGGTGTTGATGGCCAGGACCCCCTGGAAATCAGCCCATGTAGCACGTCTCACTTGTATCGTAGAGCAAGCCATCATCAACGAGGTATTTACTGTTAATAGAACAAACTAGAGAATGTTAGTAAAATATCTTTCGTTGCATTCCCTGTTCAGAGTTGGCGGTAGGACTGACTGGGAAAAAGCAACCAATGAGCGGGTAGTAAACAACTCCGCTCGGCCAATCAAAAGAGAAGGCTGAATCGCAGACCTGTCCAGGTTCAAACGTTCAGGCTGGCAGTTGTGGTTGTGTTACCGTAGGGTATCATCCTCTGTCCCCACACACAAACTAGAGAATGTTACCTAGCTTGGCAAGAATAAATGAAATGACACTTAGCATTCCTCCCAGATTCATATACTTTCATCAATTTGAACAGGTGGGCCACCCACTCCAATGGTCACAGAGTGGCACTGTCACCCAGCAGGCAACCTAAATAGACCTATTTCCACTTGGCTAAAATTTGTGGCCGAGTTTGCTTAACATTTACCTAGCAACATATTCTTTAGCAGTAGAGGACTGAGTGCATGACATAGATATATCTATGATTGCACTGCAGCACAGCAGAGTGCTAAAAAGATTGAGAATTTGAATACAGCCCGACTCAAGTTTGTAAACATAAATATAGACCAGTGGGAAGCGCCAAGGTATCATGGCTCTATTTGGGAGTGCATATTGATGCTGGGATGTGCAGGGACATACAGATCTATAAAGTCTGCCTTGCATGCAGCACTAAGAGAGTACATCAGAGTTAGAAAGGTAGTTACTGGGTGAATACATAAAACACTGTAAGATCTTAAAAAAAAAAAAAAAAATAGTGAAGTGTCATATCATCCCTCTGGGGGTGAAGAACATACACTCTACAGATGGTTGGAATGTTAAGCTCATATTTAGATGGATAGAGACCTAGATATGCCACAAATCCATATCTGTCTGGTCCCAGTAGAACATCATACATTAAATTACACACCACTATTTTCTGCATGCATTCTACTGCTGTCATTCACTAATAGTAATAGTTATGACAAAACCCTGTGCCTATTATAAGGTAGTCAGATTCTCTGCATATATATATATATATATATATATCTATATATATATATATAAATGTATATATACATGTATATGCTCTGTGAACTATCCTGGAGGGCTACAATCACTCCTGCAGATCAACCAGTTTGTATCTGTGGAACACTGAAATCATAAACATAACAGTTTAGATACTTACCACTTTTATCCTGAGGCCTGTATCAGTTAGTGTAAAGATTCAACTCAGGGGATGACTACTGCATGATACACCTGACCTAGCACAAGTACTTTTTGAGATGAATCATGTAAGTATGACATAGTTTTTTCCCACAACTACATCGACAAAGAGTTTCCACAAGGTCAGTTCTAACACCATTGGATCTCCTTCATATACATGAATAATACATCAAATTGAATAACAGATTGTGGCTATTTATGCTCTTATAGATCAGATGAATCTGGAGTTGAAAGGGCAATTTCATACCTGTTTTCGATCAATACCAGCTTAGAAAAGCTTTGAATTCATTCTGTTAGGGCTGAATAATAAAGTCCTGCAAGCTGAATTACTCATCAATGAACTTAAAATACCTTCCCCTATCTTGTATCATTTAAAACTGTCCTGATTATCACTGAAGTAATATCAGGGAGGTTTGTGCCGCCGCACATAGGGATTGTATGGTTGCAGCGACTAGGTATCACTCACCTTGTTTCATCCTCATATCATAACGGGTCAGTTCTAATACCGGATTAAACCAATGGTGGGCTTGAATAAAGAGAAAGGCATAACAATCATAGGGCAGAAAATCAGATTTGGTTTGGTTTGGCAGATTTAACGTCCAATAATCATGATTAACTGTTATCAGACTGCTGTGGTTAATACTAGTGCAGAATATCAGAAGCCTATTTTATGCTGAATACTCACTGAAATGCCATTGCATGAAAATTATACTAATGTTATACTCCATTAGCCAGGCTACAGTTTATTCAGACATGCAAACTAAATTTGCTAACTATGCCACTTACATAGATAAACTAAGCATAACCTGTGACGACTAAGAAACTATGGTTGTTAACTTAGACAAGCGCAACTTTAGGAAGTTCTGCTTCATTGTATGCTATAAGCCTCCTCCAAAATCTGAAAAAAGCTCTGAGAAGTCCCTGTGGACTTTATGCCCATGTTCCAGTGCACCGATTTACTGGAGATTGGGTGGAGATTGGGTGACCGGCCGGCCCTCTGTCACCAGTAATGGAGCAGCAGTGGTGTGGTAGTGGAGCTATCCTCCCGGCGGCCGGCACCCAATCTCCCCAACAGCCGTGTAGTCTGGCAGCGAAAGCCCATTTTAGGGGTGAACCTTGCTTTAGCGTCCAGACAGATTTTTTTTCTTGATTATTTATCTCCAGAATCTTCTAATTTCATATCTGCCGGATGCAACACTGAAATGTTTGAGCGACTCAAGTTATGAGCGTTTGAAAAGAAAAACTGGAAAAATAGTGTTTTAATCCATAAATAAATAGGTTAAAATCATATTGTTTTTATTCCTTAAAATAACCTATGAATTTTGAGCCCAACCATACATTCTGTGTATTGCATATTTGTTTAGATTTTTTGTCAAATCTTTTCTGGGCCATGACCTATTTAAATTGAATAAATAGGTCATAATCATAGATTTACATATAATATCTGGCTTTGGTAAAAATTCAGTTAAACATTTGTTTTATTGTTTTATCTTGTAGATCCATCCTTCTGGTTAACATTTCCACTTGTTGTCAATCTGGCAAGTGGTCGGATTAACATGACAACAGCTCTTGAAGAGACCTACTGTCAAAATGCCTGAATGCCTATAATTCTGAGTGCTGAAAATTATTACTTGGTTCTGTGTTAATTACAATGATTAATTAGATTAAACTTTGGTATTGGGCTCCATATTCTGATCCTTTGTGGACTCGGTACAGCAAACAGAATAAAAATATGTCTTCTCAGTGGCCTACAGCAGCCTTTTTCATGTGTGTATTATTAATGTCCCCTTTACACATCTCCCCTTAGACACATTTTAAGCTATTGTTTAGTGTTCTGTGATCTCAAGATCCAGTTATATAACCAATTTTTCTATTATTACCACCACTGTCATTTGATATTTTCGATAGCCAGTTCTAATGACATAGTGCCTGAAGGGTATCAAATCTTTTCATATGCAGGTTTTTGTTATGTGGCCATGTTGTGTCATCCCTTAGGAACATTCTTAGCTATTTTTAGTGTTTTGTGATATCAGGTTTCAGGTATATTACCGATTTTGCTACCCCTGCCACTCATGTTGTTTGACATGTCTGATAACCAGTACTAAAGACATACAGTATCCAAAGACTACAAAACCTTTTTTATGCAGTTTTTTTGCTATGTTGCCATATTCTCGCATCCCTTAGACACATCTTAAGCTATTATTTAGTGTTCTGTACTTTCAGGATCCAGGTATATAACTAATTTTGCTATCAGTACTGCCACTGTCATTTGATATTTTCGACAGCCAGTTCCAATTACATAGTACCTGAAGGCTATCAAATCTTTCTATATGCAGTTTTGTGCTAGGTGGCCATATTGTGTCATCCCTCAGAAACATTCTGAGCTATTTTTAGTCTTCTGTAATCCCATGATCCAGGTATATAACCTATTTTTCTACCCCTGCAGCAATTCTTGTCTGACATTTTCAACAGCCAGTTCTAAAGATATAAGATCTCTAAAGAGCCTAAAAGCTTTTTCCATGCAGTTTTTTTTTGCTATCTTGTCACATTGTGGCATCCCTGAGAAACATTTTAAGCAGTTTTTTAGTGTTTTGTTATCTTATAATCCAAGTATATAACTAATTTTGATACCCCAGGCACTGCTGTTGTTTGACATTTTTTACTGCCAGTTCTAAAGATAAAGTACCTAAAGACTATAGAAGCTCTTTATATGCAACTTTCTGCTATGTGTCCATGTAGTAGCATTGTTATCATGATATGTGTTACTAAGTTATGATACATTTGATTGAAATCCATGTAAATTTGAACTGTAGTCAACCATGTTATAAATATCTAATCTGTAACTATCACAAATAATATCAGGGGACAGCACACACCAATGATGTGGTGTTTCATGAGGAGGCTATTCATAGTGTGTATATAATTCCCTTGTGGGTGGATAAGAACTAATGAAAAGAAAGAGGAAAGAGACCATCAGTCCAGCCAGCATCATTCGATCTGTTATTATGCTGTGTCAAGGCATGACCCACTATTTTACATAATTCTACTATTTTCACCTAATTATTCAATTTAAGTAGGTCATGGCACAGAAAAAAAAAATCAAAAATCAAAACAAATATGATTTACACAGAATGTATGATTGGGCTCAAAATTGAGAGGTTTTTTAAGCAATGAAAACAATTTAATTTTAACCATTGATTTAATATTGATTAAAAGAATAATTTTTCAGGTTTTCTTTTCAAATGCTCATAACTTGAGTTGCCCAAAGATTTCAGCGTTGCACTCGGCAGGTTTGAAATCAGAAGATTCTGGAGATAGATAATCATGAAAGAAAAACTGTCTGGACGCTAAAGCAAGGTATACCCCTCTCGCTGCCAGACTGGTGGGGCTGCCATGACCCAGTTTCCCCGTAATCGGCTGCGGGCCGCTGGCTCAACTCTCCCACTGCTGCTCCATTGAATCGGCGCAATGGAACAGGGTCTAAACATGATGGATAGTAGGTAAGGGTGATCAAACCCCTGAAAAAAGCCAACAAGAAGTAGAGAAGCACAGCCCCACGGGAACGTGTTTGACACCAATAGGGAAGGATTTTTTTAAGCCATTAATTACATACTATTTTTTATCACTCAATGCCACTTGAAGTGACTTGATCTGGCAAAGACCCGATCATCCAATTGTGCAGTAATTGTAAATTACCTATAATTTACTGCCGGACTGTGTTACCTTACCTTTTACTTATAACCATCGTGGTGCTTAATCGAACGCCCTGCTAATTTATGTAACCTCACACACTGTGGTGGCTAATCAAACATTACGCTAATTTATCCAACTGGTCACATGGCCTCCAACCAACTCCCATTCCTGACTTTGCACTCACCGCTGGTGCACGGGAATTTTTCTGTACCCACCCACCCACAGCTTTTTTCTCTTTCTTTACTGCCCTAGGGCTCTTAATGTGTAATCGTTTATCTCTCTTACCAATTTGTCTTTTATCTGAAATGTATTTATATCGCTTTTATCATACGATGTTTATTTGTCATGTTCAATAAATACATTTTATCTGCAGCCCAGCTTTTAGTCAATTATAGCCTGAATGAGAGACAGAATAGAAACTGCTGTTGTGACAGTTGTCAGTACACACAAACACCTGTTTGGAATCCCAATATCCTTCTCCCCAAGGACCCACTCGACAGTGGTGACACCTAGAGTATAACTAGGTAACCTAGAGGACTTAGTCTGTCACGTACAGTAGCTAAGGCCTAATCCTATAGACTAGCTAACCCAGTGACAAGAAAAGAGAATTCAGAATATCTTCTATACTAAATGAAGAAGACAGATAACCATACACATATATGTATTAATAACATATATTATAACAAAGTATACAGTTACATAACAATTCTAATCAACATACAAAATCATATACACTTCTGTAGTGTTCACATAATATAAGTCCTCTTGGTCTGAGCAGTACTCACAGTCTATCACTTTCAGTTATTGTTCAATGTCTCCTTGACTTGTGGATATAGATGGTCCAAGTAGTGGTAGCAGTCATCAGTGTCTTTTCCTCCAGTGCTGGGGTGATAGTAGCTTATGGAGAAAAGCCCAATCCTCAGTAAAGGCCTCTATAGCATAGTCCTATGGTGTTTCAAGCCTGACACTGCAGTGGTGGTAATGCTGAGCAGCATGGAGATGTTGACGCCACGGTGTCTGGGTTCCAAGTGAGCTGTGAGTTGAAATCTGCTTCCTTATATACCCTATCGGGGGGTCAGTCCAAACGAAGACAGGGGACGGTTCAAACACTGAGGGTGGCAGTCCAAACGGCTAGGCCTTAACCTCTATCTGGAGCGAGGACCTGTTAGGATCGCCCGGTGATATTCTTAATACATACATCACAAGTCTCTTTCATGACCACTTTAGGTGCAAAAGGCAGCCCTGGCAAGGGTCTGTTCGAGTCTAACAGAGCTAGCTGCTGATTGGCCAGATGTGAGAACTTTTCTTTTTTGCCATGCTATCAATGGAACAGATTCAAACCAGGAAATTACCAAACAAACCTTCTTGTGCAAGCTGTCTCAGATTAATAAACATTTATTAAAATAAAATTGACAATCTGTGCTTTTCTGATACATCTTTATATATGTATATTTATCATTTGTGAAATATTGTAGGTGAGCTACAAGGATTTCATTTAAGCTTCTTCAAAATCAGAGAGCCTAGGACTGAGGGTAAATCTGTGAATTGAGGGAAACACAAAAGTATATTAGTAGGTATCATCATGTATTTGTAGTGCATCAATTGCAATTTCATTGTATTTCTGAATTGTACAAAGAGTAGCATATGTTGTATTTCATAATTCATATTGGTTTATCAGGAACATTGCAGGATAGGTATCAATCGCTGGATATCCTCAACCACCTGATAATGGATAGGTCAGCAGGGGGATGCGCTCCCTTCGAGTCGATCATTTGATATGGAGGAGCAACCAATAAGGCTCTGACACAATCCCTGGTTTGACTAAGGTGGACTGGCACGGGTTGAGGCAAATGGATGATAGTGAAAAACAAAGAAGGGTGAAATAGAATAAAATGGTCAGTGTAAAATAACCATTGCTTGCAGTTCCTTACCACATGCTTTGTTTTGAATCTGTTGCCATTGCTGCGCATGCACGATTTTGTCAAAAGTCATGTCATTTCAATGATAGCGTAGGGTTTGATTGAGGGATATATTTTGGATGTTTCAACATATCCATCTACAAATATAAATTTTCAAGAATATGTGATGCAGTGCAAAATGACCATTGCCTGCTGCACTATGCGCTTGTCTGAGATTATGTTACGTTTATCAAATTAACATGATATAATAAATATACAAATATAAATATTCCTATCCAAGTCTTAGAGTCAAACTGATAGCTGGCTGAAACTGGTATCATAGACCTAACTCGTCTCAGTGATCGGTAGATCATTGGCCATCGTTGTGGTCAGAAGATCATAAACTGTTGTCTCTTGCATAATGTATTGTTCCTTTATAACTGTTTTTCTTGTACCACTACTTATATCGCTGTTCGTATATAACTTGTGTTGAATAATTTGTCAATCATCTAATGATAATGAATGAATTAAAGCCCCCAGTGATCGATAGATCATTGAAACAAAGGACTCATAATGATTGACAAAGGACAATGATTTAACTAAAGCTTCCAGTGATCGATAGATCATTGAAACAAACTCAGGCAGTGATCGCTAGATCATTGCACTCTGAAACTATCATCAATAGTGATCGGTAGATCATTGTCCATCATGACTTAGTATGTATATATATCTGCCTCTGGTTACTGAGGGTAGCATCACGCAGCGTCCTCCTGATACACTCATTTCCCATTCGTCAAATCTCCAAACTTATTCTAATCAACTTACAAAACTGCCCCGCCCACTGGTAGTATCAGCGGCTGGGCAGTTTTTGAATCGATCCATATAAGGTATATGGACCGATTATACTCTTTTTTCTTCTTCTCTAATACCCTCTTCTAGTACTAACAAATACACCCCATATCATCACACAGTAATACTTATTCTAAAAAACTCTAATTAACATGCCAAATCAGGATCTAATCAAAAAGGGTAACAAGTGTATAGACAGCAATTTTGCCATACAGAAGCTGTGGAAACAAGAGATAAATGCATACCTTAGACACCAACATGGATCTGATCAAGGATTAAATGGGAAATAATAAAGGGAGGATTTGAAATTATTTGAATTTTTTTTATATGGGTTATGCATCCTAAAGAAATGAGGTTAGAATATTCTATATTCTTTATTGATGGTTTCTTTGGGATTGAGACAGCTAAGTAGAACAAGGTATTCTAAGCCAATTGAGTATTCATGTCCAAATGAGGAGAGCAGAGTTTGGAGAATAGTTTATTACTAAGTATAGGCATGTGCAGTGCTTAACGAAGTATATAGTGCATGAAGAGCAAATAACTTGATAAACGTCAAAAGGGCAGCTTATTAACAGATATACTATGAGTATGATTGGCAATTAACCTGAAACACCTCAATTGTTTTAGCAAAAGAACAGTTATGCTAGAATAACTATGAGAATCTTCTCTTGGTTGTATGCACAAGGTTGAGTCTTTGCCACACCCTCTAGAATATTCAGTCCGCTGGTGGAGGGATGGGTGGTGGTATCATGTTCATTGCGTGGGCACATGCAGGTGAATGACTGCTCAGTTGATGTGACCCTGGGTAGCTGTCATGGCATGTGTCACACCCTATTGTCTCCAATTTAATCTCATATATATTTTATATATAATAAAAGTTTTAGAAATGCACAACTCCACAACAGCCCATGTTCAGTTTTATTGATGGCTTTAATAGAATGGTGAATGTTTACACAACGTTTTAGCTACGATACAGACTTTTTCAAGTGATTTCAATTCATTATTGCTGGTTTAAGATCTTAAATGAGCATTGTTCATTTGGTCATTGGCATGGTGATATTATTGAGTTGTAGGACAAGTATGGCAGATAATATGTATTGGTATCAATTATTGCACATGAAGACTATACATTTTTCTAGATATAAGCTACTGTATTGGGTTTTGATATAGATAGTTTAAATATATATACAACTGGTATCCTAGTATGATAAATAAGATGACATGATTCATTTCCTGAGGATTCCTTCTCCTAACAAAGTTCTCTCTAGTCTGATACCTACTGATTGATTTATGTTTCTAATTACATGATATGAATCTATCAGAACCTCTGCCGATGGTACTTTGTTAACAATGGTTGATCGGCAATTATTATATCAACAGTTGGTACTACTTGTCCGGTTGAACAACTACAATTACACTATGATGTGCTAGATTTGATAATCTAACTCTGAGTACCAAAAGTGAGTTTGACCATAGACAGTTCTGATTTAGGTGGTAATTTACTCAGTTCTATGGTGTCATTGATAAACTTTCTCATGCTTTGGATTATTTTTGAAAAAGATATTCCCATCAAGTGAGCATGAATAAGGTAACATGGGTAGCACCTTTACTCCCAACAGATTCCTAAACATGCGCTTTATCTTTCCATAGAAGCACACATTCTAATGGAAAGCTATCACTAATGATGTTTACCCCTAAGGATGGCTGTAGGAAGCACTTGACTACCTCCTTGTTTATTTCAGGTGGGAAATTCAGCCATAGAGCAACTGTGGCATCCGTTGGAATGACTCTGGCAGTATGGTTGAGATGTTCAGCAAGGTGAGCTAGAAGTACATCTACATGCTCATACACATATAAGCAAATGATAACTGCGAAATTATTTCAGACCCTAGTCAGTGACGAGTAGCTGACTCCAGTTGCATGAATAGCAGATCCGCCCTTGAAAGTAGCAACTACATTGCATTCCAGAGCGATCCGACGAAGGTATTTCTTGCATTTGGGTAAAGGCAGAAAATTAGGAAATGCAATCAGGTGAGACTTGCGTAAAACATGCTGAATGGTGAACTCATCACATAGTACCTGTTGGGCCCTGTCAAGGCTGAGGGTCTCCACAGTAATAGCATTCATCTGAGGATCACTTGTAGAGGCTTTTGCTGCTTCTGCCACTGAGGATTGAGGGCTGATATAAACCAGCAAGACCTGTTGGGTTCCAGTGTTTTAAGGAAATTAAATCATATATCATTCAATCATATATCATTAAATCATATATCATTCAAAGCTAATACCGGGGACACACCAGGTGAGCAGATTCTCCAGTGATAAAAGATTAGCCAAGGTTAAGCTTATGTTCGACCATCATGTGATTTTAAAATGAAATCTGATTGGCTGACTGGTTATTGTTGGTAGAAGTATTACTGCCTCTTGACATAAAACCAGCTGTTCCCATCTGTTGTTGGGTTTTTATCATTTCTGCTTGCCGAGAGAGTTGGGAAATAGGGGCAAACCTTTGCAATATCATCAAATTATTATGTTGGATAATTATTGGACTGGCAATTTTGCTACTTACAAACTTTCACTCAAATTTCATAGCAAGTTGAGGACACATCAATCGATGAATTTCTTTGCTGAAGCTCTTGCCAGTGTTTACCTAAATGCTTCAATCATAAACCTTAGAGAAGAACCATCACATCATACAATGATGCAAGTAATATCCCAATCTTTTCCATTTCATTTGATATCATTTCATAAAATTGTATGATGTAAAATAATAAAATAAGATTGCTTACATGTCGTTGAATGAGAAATCTTCTTGGATCTGACCAGAAGTTATGAGTAAACACATGTGGTTTGTCTGATGCCATGACTAGCCTCTCAAAGGTGTGCCCATACCTTGCTTCTGCATCCACAAAGGCCTGCCTGGTAAGCCTTCCATTTATTCCTGTAAACAATTTTGTTACAATAAATGCGGTGAAAGATAGCTGCATATGATATCTGCTTTCTCTAATCAAGTGACTTAGAGAGGGATATTTGCACGACTATAGTACAAAATATAAGAGTTTTTTGGTTTGTTCCGACAAGTAAATTACAAGTTGATAATAACGAGTGACCACTACATTTGTAGGGTCTCAGGAGGTAATATACTTACATATTACGACAGTTACTATTACTGATCTTCACCTTTTCAAATATTTTTCATTTTTCTTTTATTGGTCGCACGACCACACAACAATCATTTGGCTTTACTTACTCACTTCTCCTCACTTTCAACAAAGTTGCAATCCACAGACGCTATAATCATTTATCGGTCATATTACTCACTCGGTTCACCTACTGTTATTATCATTTTGATCTTTTTACATTACTTTTCAGTAACTATATAACCAAAATAAACAATTATTACACACTAAACAGGAATATACATAAACATAACACAGTGACACAGTACCTAAACCCTTTCAGGTCTTTTTTCAATATGTTTGATTCGCTCTTACTCTTTTCCTTTTAGCCAGAGATATAATCATTTCTATATCATTATACATACCATAACATCAACTATATGCAGTTCGCAGTGCTGTATTGATCAGTGTTTGTAGTTTAGTCTTCTTTCTCTCAGGTAAGGAGTCTATGATAAAATCACAGTACTCTACTACCACTACTGAATATTTATTTGATCTCAGCTTAACATTTGTCTTGATATGGAAAGTAAATTTATGATTTCATTTAATTCTTTATATACCACAGAAGTCTAACCATTGGAACCACTGGAAACATCATAAATCTTCACATACCTTGTCCTTTATATCCTTCCATGGTTCTAAGAGACAGAACACCACAGAACCCTTCCTCTGCATCCACAAATAATGTCATAAAGGATACCTCAAATGAAGGAAAAAGGCATTATAATCGTCTCCCTGTGATCTAATTCAAGTAGATTTTTATTTACAATTATCCTTGGTGCCGTTTAATAATCTGGAAGACATAAAGCTTGTCCTGGGTGGTGTCTCTCATCCGTGGGGAGATATTTGCATTGGATCACAGATTGAGACATGTCTTATGACATTACTTACTAATTAGTTTCTTTAGTCAGGACAGACTCCTATATCATTGAATAAGCCTACAACTATCTTGGTCATGGAAAATGTCCTCAGTTTCTCAACCAGCGATTTTACCAAAAAATTGCTAATTATCACAATTTTTATACAGAATAAGACCATATTTGAGGACCAAGCAAACGTTACGACAACCCTTTAGGTATCCCCGACATTGGAGAGTTTCAGACGACTTAGGACAAAGTTTCAGAGGACAAAGGACAGTTAAATTGTAGTAGCTCCCTCCCTGTCTTGATGTTGACCGTATGGCAGCCATGTAGTGAATGGCATATTTATCCTCATTATCACTCACTCTAGTTCCCCGTCTGGCCACATGGCACTGACACCTTTGTTGTCAGTGACAAGAATGGCCCTCTTTGGCATGTGCCACAGACCTCAACGAGATTGGTCAGTTCTGATTGGCTGTGCCTCCCACAGCTGATCCCAACACAGAGTTTACAAGCTTACTCTGAACTCAGATGCCACCTGCTGTGTGTATATAAACTGGAGGCACATGGCATTTCCTTAGCTTCTGCGTTAAAGCTCAGTTAAGTTCTTGACTCATAGTAGTACATAGTACGTCTAAAGACGAGCGATCTGCTTTAGCGACTGCTGGTATGTGGCTGTGGACTCGATGGTCTACATAGTGACATAGTACGTCTGTGTTTGAGTTCTAACTCCCTCCTTCTTAAGGTTCTGAATTAGGCTATTATAGTCCCTGAGCTTTAGAAATTGGTGAAAGGGTTCTATATGAATATAAGCACTGACCTAAATTCTAAAGCATTGGTTTTTCTTGCAGTGCTGTAGAAACAACATATTTCATAATCAAAATTATCATTAGAAAATTGCAATTGCAAAGTTCATTTTTACAAGTGACAGATTATAACCTACATGGTGAAAAGATTTGCAAATGTCTTCTATGACAATATCACACTTACGATTTTTCCTTCTGCTGTTTCTCCCACATATGGCATGTAGGCCGGATTCTGAAGAATGATTGGGTAATAAACTGACATATAGTCTAAGCCCTGAAAGAGATTGGTGTTGATGGCCAGGACCCCTTGGAAATCAGCCAATGTAGCACGTCTCACTTGTATCGTAGAGCAAGCCATCATCAACGAGGTATTTACTGTTAATAGAACAAACTAGAGAATGTTAGTAAAATATCTTTCGTTGCATTCCCTGTTCAGAGTTGGCGGTAGGACTGACTGGGAAAAAGCAACCAATGAGCGGGTAGTAAACAACTCCGCTCGGCCAATCGAAAGAGACGGCGGAATCGCAGACCTGTCCAGGTTCAAACGCTCAGGCTGGCAGTTGTGGTTGTGTTACCGTAGGGTATCATCCTCTGTCCCCACATACAAACTAGAGAATGTTACCTAGCTTGGCAAGAATAAATGAAATGACACTTAGCATTCCTCCCAGATTCATATACTTTCATCAATTTGAACAGGTGGGCCACCCACTCCAATGGTCACAGAGTGGCACTGTCACCCAGCAGGCAACCTAAATAGACCTATTTCCACTTGGCTAACATTTGTGGCCGAGTTTGCTTAACATTTACCTAGCAACATATTCTTTAGCAGTAGAGGACTGAGTGCATGACATAGATATATCTATGATTGCACTGCAGCACAGCAGAGTGCTAAAAAGATTGAGAATTTGAATACAGCCTGACTCAAGTTTGTAAACATAAATATAGACCAGTGGGAAGCGCCAAGGTATCATGGCTCTATTGGGGAGTGCATATAGGTGCTGGGATGTGCAGGGACATAGAGATCTATCAAGTCTACCTTGCATGCAGCACTAAGTGAGTACCTCAGAGTTAGAAAGGTAGTTACTGGGTGAATACATAAAACACTGTAAGATCTTAAAAAAAAATAAAAAATAGTGAAGTGTCATATCACCCCTCTGGGGGTGAAGAACATACACTCTACAGATGGTTGGAATGTTAAGCTCATATTTAGATAGATAGAGACCTAGATATGCCACAAATCCATATCTGTCTCGTCCCAGTAGAACATCATACATTAAATTACACACCACTATTTTCCGCATGCATTCTACTGCTGTCATTCACTAATAGTAATAGTTATGACAAAACCCTGTGCCTATTCTGAGGTAGTCAGATTCTCTGCATAAATATATATATATATATATATATATATATATATATATATATAAATGTATATATACATGTATATGCTCTGTGAACTATCCTGGAGGGCTACAATCACTCCTGCAGATCAACCAGTTTGTATCTGTGGAACACTGAAATCATAAACATAACAGTTTAGATACTTACCACTTTTATCCTGAAGCCTGTATCAGTTAGTGTAAAGATTCAACTCAGGGGATGACTACTGCATGATACACCTGACATAGCACAAACACTTTTTGAGATGAATCATGTAAGTATGACATAGTTTTTTTTCCACAACTACATCGACAAAGAGTTTCCACAAGGTCAGTTCTAACACCATTGGATCTCCTTCATATGCATGAATAATACATCAAATTGAATAACAGATTGTGGCTATTTATGCTCTTATAGATCAGATGAATCTGGAGTTGAAAAGGCAATTTCATACCTGTTTTCGATCAATACCAGCTTAGAAAAGCTTTGAATTCATTCTGTTAGGGCTGAATAATAAAGTCCTACAAGCTGAATTACTCATCAATGAACTTAAAATACCTTCCCCTATCTTGTATCATTTAAAACTGTCCTGATTATCACTGAAGTAATATCAGGGCAGTTTGTGCCACCGCACATAGGGATTGTATGGTTGCAGCGACTAGGTATCACTCACCTTGCTTCATCCTCATATCATGATGGGTCAGATTAAACCAATGGGACCAGATTAAACCAATGGTGGGCTTGAATAAAGAGAAAGGCATAACAATCATAGGGCAGAATATCAGATTTGGTTTGGTTTGGCAGATTTAACGTCCAATAATCATGATTAACTGTTATCAGACTGCTGTGGTTAATACTTGTGCAGAATATCAGAAGCCTATTTTATGCTGAATACTCACTGAAATGCCATTGCATGAAAATTATACCAATGTTATACTCCATTAGCCAGGCTACAGTTTATTCAGACATGCAAACTAAATTTGCTAACTATGCCACTTACATAGATAAACTAAGCATAACCTGCGACGACTAAGAAACTATGGTTGTTAACTTAGACAAGCGCAACTTTAGGAAGTTCTGCTTCATTGTATGCTATAAACCTCCTCCAAAATCTGAAAAAAAGCTCTGAGAAGCTGCTAGAAATTATCAAAGTCCCTGTGGACTTTATGCCCATGTTCCATTGCACCGATTTACTGGAGATTGGGTGGAGATTGGGTGACCGGCCGGCCCTCCATCACCAGTAATGGAGCAGCAGTGGTGCGGTAGTGGAGCTACCCTGCCGGCAGCCGGCACCCAATCTCCCCAACAGCCATGGGGCTGCCATGACCCAGTTTCCCCGTAATCGGCTGCGGGCCGCTGGCTCAACTCTCGGGGACCACTGCTGCTCCATTGAATCAGCGCAATGGAACAGGGTCTAAACATGATGGATAGTAGGTAAGGGTGATCAAACCCCTGAAAAAAGCCAATTACGGGGAAACTAGGTCATGGCAGCTCCATTGAATCGCCGCAATAGGGACCAATAGGGAGTGATTTGGAAGCCATTAATTACATACTATTTTTTATCACTCAATGCCACTTGAAGTGACTTGATCTGGCAAAGACCTGATCATCCAATTGTGCAGTAGTTGTAAATTACCTATAATTTACTGCCGGACTGTGTTACCTTACCTTTTACTTATAATCATTGGGGTGCTTAATCGAACGCCCCGCTAATTTATGTAACCTCACACACTGTGGTGGCTGATCAAACATTACGCTAATTTATCCAACTGGTCACATGGCCTCCAACCAACTCCCATTCCTGACTTTGCACTCACCGCTGGTGCACGGGAATTTTTCTGTACCCACCCACCCACACCTTTTTCTCTTTCTTTACTGCCCTAGGGCTCTTAATGTGTAATCGTTTATCTCTCTTACCAATTTGTCTTTTATCTGAAATGTATTTATATCGCTTTTATAATACGATGTATATTTGTCATGTGCAATAAATACATTTTATCTGCAGCCCGGCTTTTAGTCAATTATAGCCTGAATGAGAGACAGAATAGAAACTGCTGTTGTGACAGTTGTCAGTACACACAAACACCTGTGTGGAATCCCAATATCCTTCTCTCCAAGGACCCACTCGACAGTGGTGACACCTAGAGTATAACTAGGTAACCTAGAGGACTTAGTCTCTTTCATGACCACTTTAGGTGCAAAAGGCAGCCCAGGCAAGGGTCTGTTCGAGTCTACCAGAGCTAGCTGCTGATTGGCCAGATGTGAGAACTTTTCTTTTTTGCCATGCTATCAATGGAACAGATTCAAACCAGTAAATTACCAAACAAACCTTCATGTGCAAGCTGTCTCAGATTAATAAACTTTTTTATTTATTAAAATAAAATTGACAATCTGTCCTTTTCAGATACATCTTTATATATGTATATTTATCATTTGTGAAATATTGTAGGTGAGCTACAAGGATTTCATTTAAGTTTCTTCAAAATCAGAGAGCCTAGGACTGAGGGTACATCTGTGGGTTGAGGGAAACACAAAAGTATATTAGTAGGTATCATCATGTATTTGTAGTGCATCAATTGTAATTTCATTGTATTTCTGAATTGTACAAAGAGTAGCATATGTTGTATTTCATAATTCATATTCGTTTATCAGGACCATTGCGGGATAGGTATCAATCGCTGGATATCCTCAACCACCTGATAATGGATAGGTCAGCAGGGGGATGCGCTCCCTTCAAGTCGATCATTTGATATGGAGGAGCAACCAATAAGGCTCTGACACAATCCCTGGTTTGACTAAGGTGGACTGGCATGGGTTGAGGCATATGGATGATAGTGAAAAACAAAGAAGGGTGAAATAGAATAAAATGGTCAATGTAAAATAACCATTGCTTGCAGTTCTTTACCACATGCTTTGTTTTGAATCTGTTGCCAATGCTGCACATGCATGACTTTGTCAAAAGTCATGTCATTTCAATGATAGCATAGGGTTTGATTGAGGAATCCCTTTTGTATGTTTCAACATATCCATCTACAAATACAAATTTTCAAGAATATATGATGCAGTGTAAAATGATCATTGCTTGCAGTTCCTCACCACATGCTTTGTTTTGAATCTGTTGCCAATGCTGCTGATTCACGAGTTGATTAGTGATTCCCCTGCTACATGGCCCAGACAGTGCATATGACCCAGGAATTCAATGTCAGTCCCTGTTACATTCCCTGTTTCCCTGCTTCATTCTATATATTGAATGTAATCGTGATTTGATTCATCATCCCAGACACACCATCCTGTTTGTTTTTATTCTGTTGTCTGCGCATGCACTCACAAAGCAACCGCCATGCCGGTTCCGGGCAGCTCTCAGCCTGATTTAGTCACCAGCCTGCTTCCATCAGGCCTACTTTGAGCCTAGCCTGTTTACAGACCACGCCACCCAAGGCTTACGGCCTGTAAGGGTCTAACAGAGCATAGCTCCCATTTGCCAGTTCACTAGGCACTGATTGGAGGAAGGAATTTCTTGATTGGCGGTTCTAATTTTAGTGCAAACCCAAGCCATAAAATACCACGTTTCTGGCACTATTCTGGGAATTTTTATAACTCTCCAAGCTGATTTATTTGGTATATGCCCAGTAAAAGTTACTCTAGGACCTCTGCTTGAAGAGTAACATTCTGGTTACTGACAAATCAATCAGGACTGGTTAGTACCAGCGGAGGCAGGAATTCCTGCCTCAAAATGGCAGCGCATAACAGTCTGAGTTTGAGCCTGTGTGACCTGGCCCTGGCGACAAGAGACTGTACCAGAGTCTACTTTGAGCCATGAACAACCTGTCCGGTGAATTTTTTTTTTTATTTTTTTATTTTTTTTTTATTTGTTTATTGCTACTCTCACATACATGAGTTTTTCAGTAACAGTGCTTCCAAAGTTACATATAATATGGTTCGATTCTCCACAGTTGTCTATAACATATATAGATTATTACAATGAAACATGAATATTAGTATATGAAGATGTGGCGATTGAAACTGTTCCATTATCAATTTCTTTTCTTTCCAGTTCATATCAGATCTCTGTCTTATTTACACAATTGTTTCTTGAACGTTTGTAGGTTGTCACAGTGCTGTATTTCTTTCCCAAGACCATTCCATTCGCGGGCACCCCAATAATACGGACTGTTCATGACTGTTGCAGTTCTTGTAAATGGCATATTAAAGTTGATCTTTTCTCCTCTTCTTGTTGTTCTTCTTTTTTCTGGTTCTAGCCAGGAGCTATCAAATCTATGCTTAAACATTATACTTAATAAAGCTCGTTTTCTTCGCGTTTCTAATAGTCCAATGTTACATCTACTTAACATCTCTGTAGTGGATAATTTCCTAGATATTTTACCAAAGATAATACACAATCCTCTTCGCATTAGTTTATCCAGTGTATCGATATCTTTTTTCCTCATACTTTCTATAACAAAAGAACAATATTCAAAATGCGGTAGAATACTACCAACAAAAATATGCTTAGCAGCATCCCAAGTAAGGCAACTACGCAGTTTTACAAATTTAAACAATTTACCATTAACAGTTTTACCCATCTCCATACTGTGTTTGACCCATGAAAGCGTTTCATCTAGATAGATGCCTAGATATCTATAATTCTGACAATGAGCTATGTTGATTCCAGTCATCTCTATTTTTAAATTCGGACAGTTTTTCAATCTACTCTGTGTAGTTACCCACATACTCTTGGTTTTACTGACATTCACTGTTAGGCCACTCTTTATACACCACAAAGATAATTCATTAACATCATTTTGTAACAGTTTTACCGCGTTTCCTGCAACATTACTGGATACGTAGAGGATCAAATCATCAACATACTGTATGTACTGACAATTTTTTTAACATTTACCTAGATCATTTACATATAAAATAAAAAGAAGCGGCCCCAGGACTGAACCTTGGGGCACTCCAAAACTTACATTCAATGATTCTGATCTTTGTCTGTTAACATAGACATATTGTTTACGATTAGACAGATAGTTTTCTAACAAAGCTATAACATTATCCGGTAGGCATATATTGGCCTTAAGTTTAGTTATCAACATCTTATGATTTATACTATCAAAGGCTTTGCGGAAGTCAACAAAGCACACAGCCGCGTCTCTTTGTTGACTCCGCAAAGCATACAGGTCCTTTAACAGGGCAAAAATCGCATCTGAAGTGCCTCTTCGTGGTGTAAACCCATATTGGTTCTTATCCAGTATATCTGTATTTTCCAAAATATCAAAGACAGCAGTGTGTAATAATTTTTCTAGTATTTTACTGCGCAGCTGAAGAAGGGATATCGGTCTCCAATTTTTTTTTTTGGTCACAACACCACCTTTTGAAATGGGTACAACCTTTGCCCCTTTCCAGTCATGAGGGAAAATGCTTTTAGCAACAGACAGATTACATAAGAAAGTAAACTGTTCAATTAACATTCTGATACAACTCACTAAGATTTTAGAATTTACATGTTCAATCCCGCTGGCCTTATTTGAATCAATACTATTTACCTTATCTAATACATCCTTCGTTGCAAATTCCATAAAGATATCCCTTGTAACTGTTATATTTTCTTCTAATGCCTTCATATGTTCATTATATGCAGGACCTTCGATTTTACTAAACAAAATTTAACCAATAGTTGCAAAATAGTTGTTCAAAACATTTGATACAGCTTCATTTTTCACATTGACTCCATTCTCCACCAAGTTACAACTTTGTATGCCACTGCCTGGATTCAACAGATCATTTATAACGGCCCAGAATTTTTGTGGATTACCTTTCACATCATTTAATCGTTTTTTACAATAATCACTCTTTTCTAGTTTTATTCCGGACTTTATCTCCCGACTTATGCGTCTTATTTCCCTATATACTTGGATATTATGATTAAATCGCAATTCTTTCACTAAATTTCTTCTGTGTAATATCAGATTATGCAATTGTCTGGTCATCCATTCCGGTTTTTTATCTCTAAAGTTACGAGTCTTTACAGGGCAATATTTATCTAAATACGTTTTAATATTGTTTAAAAATTCAGCCCACATTTCATCTATGTTCGTACATTTATAATAATCAGCCCAATTCACTTCCTCAAAATAATGCTTTAAATGTTCATGGTCTAGATTCTTATACGAACGACCTTTAAAGGTAGCTTTATCCTTTTTTCGCTCATGTGTTTTTCTTGATACAAAGACTGGGTGATGGTCACTAATATTTTCATTTAATACTTCAACATGGTTGGTAAACAAGCTATTTGTATAGATGTGATCTATTATTGTCCCCCCTCTTGGATTCGGTCTAGTTACGTCATTAATTATTTGTTTTACCCCTACTGATTTACAAAATTTTTGTAGGCATTTATACTCAGGTGTATCTGTTTTCTTGTAATCCACATACGTATCACCTATTATCCATAGCTCTCTCCCATATATCTCCTCACAGTTAATAATATCAGTCAATTTCTCATAGAACAGTTTGTATGACTTGGGCGGTGGTTTATAACAAACTATGATTGCCATTTTACGAAAATTAGGTTTGTCTAACAACAGTACCAATAATTCATAGTCATCTGTCGTTTCACTTAAGTTATTATCCTGTGTTACATACATTGCATATTTGTTGGATACAAAACAAGCCACCCCACCCCATTTTGACTTTTTCCGATCTAGTCTAAATAGTTTATACCCTTCCCATTTTAATAGTGTGTCATCATAACCTGAGTGTAGTAATGTTTCTGTCAAGCATACAAAATCTATACCGTTAAAGCCTCTAACAATCTCATCTTTATTTTTAAACAAACTCCTAATATTCTGTCCAACTAATTTAAGCCCTTTTAGTTCAGTATCATAACACTCCATGGTTTCTGTTATTTAATAAGTAGTACCCTGTTTTGTCCATATTTTCAATGATGATTGATGAGGGGTTAGTTACATTATTAATATACGTAAAGAGTGAGCAGGTCATATTCCGCATATGGCCGGCTCAGAGCCAACCGTGCACCGTATATTTATATACGGTAACAGGGTTGGTTAATTTTTGAAGAGCCGTAGGTGGCTAACCCTATACTCTCTCTTTTAAGATTTTCGAGTATATGGCCCCACACTCCCATTTGTATTTGCATAGATATGGATTCTTTGTTACCACTTTTAAGTCAATATAATTGGTCTTAATTACAGACTCAATTGAATATCAAATAGTAAAAAATAATCATCATGTTGGCCATATATATACCTCAATGAAATTTATAATAGACCAGAATCTTACGGTCTATTTACTTAACTCACATAACTCACTTCTATGCCAGTATAGTTGGTCTTAATTACAGACTCAATTAATAACAAAGTAGAAAATTAGAAAGAATAATCATCTTGTTGACCACATATATACCTCAAAGAAAATAAGAATAGACTGTCTATTTACTTCACTCACATTGCTCGAAACCACCATATTTAAATATTTATATTTATACTACTGTCACAGTCATTATCATACCAGATTTAATCAGTAGTCTGGACAGAAACATATTTAGAATTTCAGTAATATCAACGTGGAAAAAACAACAGTCAGATGAAAAGCAGCATATTTTCATGACATACATAGTTGTGTCTACAATAGTCAAGGTCTTGTTTACAGACACTCATTTTATTATCTCCTTTTCCGATGATGTAATAGGTCGTTATTACAGACACTGTAATATGGTATTTTCACCTCCACATATATTTCTCACAGAGGATATTATAATCGGTGGGTCTATATTACAGACACTCACATACTTGAGATGTGTATCATGTAGGGTAGGTCTCCATTACAGACTCTGTTCCTTAGATAAGATGCTACTCATGTGGACAAAGATTTTAGCTTCACAATAAGCTAAGACAGACTGGTCTTTTTTACAGACACAGATACTGGGAATTCTTTGTCTCACATTAAGCCGTTACATGTTGAGATTCCAGTTATTATTTTCAATCGATAGTTTTAGCATCTTGAGTGGCCTGTAGCTCTGATTTTCAAGTAAGTGCACACCATCGTAGAGTCTGTCAAAATGAAACACCAGCCGTCTCCGTTTTTGTTTCCAAGTTACTACTGCCTCATCAATTCTCGGTGTAACCAGACCTCTATCTCGATTAAACTGAATTATCTCTTTGTTTGCCCATTTTGTCGCATAGTTTACATAATACTGCTCTGGATGCTCTTCCCCCTTTGATAGAGTGATGCCATTGTACATCGCGATGTCCATAGGAAAGAAAGTCCCAAATACCACGTTACAGTGTGGCTGGTTTTGTTTAACTTCCTTTTCGACCTGGAACATAGATTCACGTATATCCGATACAGCCTCGTCAATAGTGTTATGTCTTTTACATACCAGTTTTCCCGTTTTCTTCGTTAGGTTACAGATACCACCTAATACATATACAGCACGTATATATGGTCTGTGTCTGATGTAAGTTGCAGCAATTTCACCAAGCTTATGTATTGTTGCACCACCTTCCATTATCGCATCTTCAACCTTACTTAGGCCATGGGCTTCTTGTAGATAATAACGAATTCGGGAATCGCTTACTATCAGATTTCGATTCATTTCCAAAGATAGTATTAGCCGTTCAATAATTCACGTCGTATCTCTTCCAGCAATTCTCCGCATCTGTTTTTACCCGGGTATGTGTGCGAAGCAAGGGTGTGTTCGTGGTCAAGACCAGTTCCCCAATAGGGATCCCGGGTACTCTCCATTAACGGCAGTGGGTACATTGCAAGTAATTTGCCTTTAAGCTCGTCATTAAGAGAGAATATTATTTTCATCATTTCCTTTAGTTTTTGTTCTTTGATTTTTTCCCAGTCTTCATTTTTCTTTTCATGTATCTTCTTGGATAGGTTTTTGGCATGTGGACCATCTCTGCTGTTACGGATGGCAAAGGCAGACGGATAATCCTGTACAAAAATGGCTCTGGCATATTGGTACGCTTGTTCTACTGTATCAAAGGTAAGCAAAGTTGATCCTCGCGAATCATCCACACTTACTACTATCTTTGTTTGGTAGAAGTTGCTGAGGAATGCACTGGATCCGTTAAAAGCAATTCCGTTGGTACACATTTGCGTTCCTTCACCGAACGAGCCCATGGTTAGATCTGGCATGTTACAATCTACCCGGTTTGGATTGGTAGTTATGTTGTCTTGATTGCTTTGATTGCTTTGACCTTGGTCGTCAGCCTTGCTGGGTTGTGTGGCATGTTGAGTCAAGACGAGTTCATTTTTATCCTTTTCTTTCTTTGCAGTCCCATCCAGGATTCGTGGTAATTCTGGGAAATGCTCTGTCATAGCCCAATGATCTTGCTGTGGGGACTTCTGAAGAGACCATTTACTATACGACCACTGGTTGTTTCTTTGTTGATAGCCAATACCTGTGAGTGGTTCACCCCGGTTCTTTTTATCTAGCAGGTCTGGTGGAAGATATTTACTATCTATGCTCTCTATGTCGCTCATCTGAAATTCAAAGTCGTCGATCATCAGTCCATACTCATGCAAGGTTGTTTTATTACCCATACGCTTTTGGTAACTGTGTATCATACGCATAAGGCCACGTTGTCGGCGCATATAAGCCGGTTCATCTGGGTGCAGTGCTATTTTGCCTAACGTTGAAAATTGAGCCTTAGCCGCTTTCGCAAGGAATTTATTTCTCATATTTTCCGAGGTACAAGCTATCATCACTGGAGGAGGTCTGTTAGTATCTCTTGGCCTTTGGGAGATTATTCTGGAGATGTTCAGTATCTCTCCAGGCGGTATCCAAATTCCGATTTCGGAACACAGATGGCTTACTGACCCCTGCAAATCGGAGTCGTACTCCACATCTAATCCCTGTAGTATAACATTTCTATCATTGTCAGCGTAGTAGAATCTTGTGTTATTTCCCAGCTTCTTCTGGGTGACACTCGCATAGGTTTTGGTTGATTCACCACTATCATTCTCTTGCTTTCTTTCTAACCCAGTAATTTTTGTTTTCATCAGGTTAATCTCTATTTTCATTCTTGCCATTTCTACATTTTGCTCATGAACATGTTTGTCTAGGGCATCTTTGTTTTGTCTCAGTTCAGTATTTACCGAATCCAACGATGCTGCAGTCTGAACACTTAGATTGACAACTTGCTGTGATAGATTTTCTAGTTTTTCATCTTGCTTTCTCATACCTCCCAACAGACATTGTTTTAAGTCCTGCATATCTGACTTTGTCGAGACTTATTTTAAATACTCAACCATTTCTGCTTTCTCTTCATTTTCGGCCAAATTTTCTCTTTCATTTTTGTTACGTTTTGGCAATTGATTTTGAGGTGAACTACTACTGCCCGGTGTTGATACTTCAGATCTGTTGCGCTTACGTAAGGTGTCGGCGTCCTCTGCACCACCTGGCCGGTTTGGTGTACTATTTATAACAATTTCCCTGTCTGCAGCCTTGTTTTCTGGGCGACAATAGGGTTTTTTTTCATGCCCTCCGTCTGCCATCGTCCCTATTTATCAACAGTTATCCAGGAATATATAAGGTTTCTACTCACAAATTATATCTGTCCGTTCCTTGTACTATCTCTCACAATTCTTGCCTTTTACCAGCTTGTAGAACTCTTATCAGTCGGTATCTCTACGCAAAGCTTCAGAGCATGGGGCCTACATGTCCTCACACTACGGCGACATACTACAATGTTGGCCCCACTACATGCTCTAAAGGACTATGCTCCCCGCACACCAGGGGTAGCACATACAGCAGCATACCTGCTGCTTCCTAAGACAAAGGATCCTAGTGGCAGGAACAGTTTCCCGCCTCTCTTTGTTAAGAGGGAGCACTAATCAAAGGACTAGAATTAGGTCAGGGGTTTAATCGATCTATATGGACCATGTTGACTAACTAACATAATAAGGGTCTTTTGATTGCTGATTCTTTAGAATTCCATGCTCATTTATCAATAATGAATAGACCCTTGGCTTCTAGTATTAGAAGGTGGCTGCCGCTGTTGTGCCTGCAGTGGCAAGTGTATCGAGTTCTAATTGCTCTTAAGGAAGAGAAACTTCCTCAGATTTCCTGTACCTCTGTCTTGTCTGTACTCAGTGTATAGACAGCAATTTTGCCATACAGAAGCTGTGGAAACAAGAGATAAATGCATACTTTAGACACCAACATGGATCTGATCAAGGATAAAATGGAAAATAATGAAGGGAGGATTTGAAATTATTTGATTTTTTTTCATATGGGTTATGCATCCTAAAGAAATGAGGTTAGAATATTCTATATTCTTTATTGATGGTTTCTTTGGGATTGATACAGCTAAGTAGAACAAGGTATTCTAAGCCAATTGAGTATTCATGTCCAAATGAGGAAAGCGGAGTTTGGAGAATAGTTTATTACTAAGTATAGGCATGTGCAGTGCTTAACGAAGTATATAGTGCATGAAGAGCAAATAACTTGATAAACCTCAAAAGGGTAGCTTATTAACAGATATACTTTGAGTATGATTAGCAATTGGTTTAGTGAATGAACAGTTATGCTAGAATAACTATGAGAATCTTCTCTTGGTTGTATGCACAAGGTTGAGTCTTTGCCACACCCTCTAAAATATTCAGTCTGCTGGTAGAGGGATGGGTGGTGGTATCGTGTTGATTGCGTGGGCGGAGGCAGGTGAGTGACTGCTCAGTTGAAGTGACCCTGGGTTGCTGGCATGGCATGTGTCACACCCTATTCTCTCCAATTTAATCTCATATATATTATATATATTATAAAAGTTTTAGACATGCACAACTCCACAACAGCCCATGTTCAGATTTATTGATGGCTTTAATAGAATGGTGAATGTTTACACAATGCTTTGGCTATGATAGCAGCCTTTTTCAAGTGATTTCAATTCATTATTGCTGGTTTCAGATCCTAAATGAGCGTTGTCCATTTGGTCATTGGCATGGCGATATTATTGAGTTGTAGAACAAGTATGGCAGATAATATGTATTGGTATCAATTATCGCACATGAAGACTATACATTTTTCTAGATTTAAGCTACTGTATTGGGTTTTGATATTGATAGTTTAAATATATATACAACTGGCATCCTAGTATGATAAATAAGATATGATTCATTTCCTGAGGATTTTTTTTTTTTTTTTAATTATTTATTGGATGCAATTCAACTACAATGGTTGGTTTTTGATTACAATCCATGGGCAATTACCTCTATCATAATCTTAATTGTATACAAAGTCAACATGTTAATACAGCGAATTTTGATGGGAAAAGATGAAAAAGATACAGTAAATGAATGAACAAGAAGAAAGTACCAGGTCTTAGTTGAGTATTTAGATTAGGGTATTTGGTGTATATCTATATCATTTGTTAAAGTCTCATCCTATAAAGAGGTATAGAGCCGGTGTTATAGTGTTATCACACTTATTCTTGTACTTATAAAGATATAATCTACTATTTCAAACTATATCGGGTAACCCCCTAATGTACTTCTTAAATGAAATCTTTCCTCCCATAGTTTTAGCTTCTACAGGGAGGGCATTCTATAAGCGACAGCCACGGTAACTTGGGCATCTTTTATAGAACTCGGTTTTTGGTCTTCTCATTTCAAACAATAGTTTATGACGTGATCTAAGAACTGGTCCTCCATTTACTTCTTCATTCACCTCAGGAGCTTCCATGGTACCATGTTCATTTAAATATACTCTTCTCATGTAAGTTAGTAGTAATTCATTTCGTCTACGCTTAAGAGTAGTAGTTTTCGTTTTTACATGAAGCTGTTCCTTCTCCTAGCAAAGTTCTCTCTAGTCTGATACCTACTGATTGATGTTTCTAATTACATAATATAAATCTATCAGAACCTCTGCCGATGGTACTTTGTTAACAATGGTTGGTTGGCAATTATCATATCCACAGTTGGTACTACTTGTCCGGTTGAACAACTACAATTACACTCTGATGTGCTAGATTTGATAATCTAACTCTGAGTACAAAAAGTGATTTTGACCATAGACAGTTCTGATTTAGGTGGTAATTTACTCAGTTCTATGGTGTCATCGATAAACTTTCTCATGCTTTGGATTATTTTTTAAAAAGATATTCCCATCGAGTGAGCATGAATAAGGTAACAATGGTAGTACCTTTACTCCATCTCAAGATTCTTAAACATGCGCTTCATCTTTCCATAGAATCACACACTCTAATGGAAAGCTATCACTAATGATGTTTACCCCTAAGGATGGCTGTAGGAAGCAATTGACTACCTCCTTGTTTATTTCAGGTGGGAAATTCAGCCATAGAGCAACTTTGGCATCCGTTGGAATGACTCTGGCAGTATGATTCAGGTGTTCAGCAAGGTGAGCTAGAAGTACATCTACATGCTCATACACAGAGAAGCAAATGATAACTGCGAAATTATTTGAGACCCTAGTCAGTGACGAGTAGCTGACTCCAGTTGCATGAATAGCAGATCCGCCCTTGAAAGTAGCAACTACATTGCACTCCAGAGCAATCCAATGCAAGGTATTTCTTGCATTTGGGTAAAGGCAGAAAATTAGGAAATGCAATCAGGTGAGACTTGCGTAAAATATGCTGAATGGTGAACTCATCACATAGTACCTGTTGGGCCCTGTCAAGGCTGAGGGTCTCCACAGTAATAGCATTCATCTGAGGATCACTTGTAGAGGCTTTTGCTTCTTCTACCAGAGAGGATTGAGGGCTGATATAAACCAGCAAGACCTGTTGGGTTACAGTGTTTTAAGGAAATTAAATCATATATCATTCAAAGGCTAAATTTTATGTTGAAAAGCTAATACCGGGGACACACCAGGTGAGCAGATTCTCCAGTGATAAAAGATTAGCCAAGGTTAAGCTTATGTTCGACCATCATGTGATTTTAAAATGAAATCTGATTGGCTGACTGGTTATTGTTGGTAGAGGTATTACTGCCTCTTGACATAAAACCAGCTGTTCCCATCTGTTGTTGGGTTTTGATCATTTCTGCTTGCCGAGAGAGTTGGGAAATAGGGCCAAACTTTTGCAATATCCTCAAATTATTATGTTGGATAATTATTGGACTGGCAATTTTGCTACTTACAAACTTTCACTGAAATTTTATAGCAAGTTCAGGACACATTAATCAATATAGTTTTATCGCCAGTGTTTACCAAACAGCTTCAATGATAAACCTTAGAAAAGAACCACAACATTATGAAATGATATAAATAATTATATCCTTATATTTTCATTTTCATTTCACTGCACGAAAACCACCAGTTTATTCCTATATATGCCATCGTTGAAGTGTATGTATTGGCTGAATATTGACTTGTTTTTATATATATACGTCCAGTGTCTATTTATGGACCCATCTTGGCTGTATTTCACACCTGGCGTATATGAGAGGAAATATCCTCTCCTCCTGCCGCCTCCTGCCCGTTTGTGTTGGTAGAAGTATAGGGGTCCTCAATGAGAAACCCTCCCCCCACCGCCCCCCCCCCCCACCCCTCCACCCCCGCCACCTCTTGCCATGCTTATATACGCTGACAGATGAGGCGTATACACACGGGGAATAGGTTTACCTTGTATACGCAAAATACTTACTTATGTACGCCAGGCGCATTCATGGTGTTTGTGCAGTGTTTGATATCATTTCATAAAATTGTATGATTTAAAATAATAAAATAAGATTGCTTACATGTCGTTGAATAAGAAACCTTCTTGGATCTGACCAGAAGTTATGAGTAAACACATGTGGTTTGTCAGATGCCATGACTAGCCTCTCAAAGGTGTGCCCATACTTTGCTTCTGCATCCACAAATGCCTGCCTGGTAAGCTTTCCATTTATTCCTGTAAACAATTTTGTTACAATAAATGTGGTGAAACATAGCTGCATACAATATCTGCTTTCTCTGATTGATACCAGTGCTGAATATTCATTTGATCTCAGCTTAACATTTGTCTTGATATGGAAAGTAAATTTATGATTTCATATAATTCTTCAAATACCACAGAAGTCTAACCATTGGAACCACTGGAAACATCATAAATCTTCACGTACCTTGTCCTTTATATCCTTCCATGGTTCTAAGAGACAGAACACCACAGAACCCTTCCTTTGCATCCTCAAATAAGGTCATAAAGGATACCTCAAATGAAGGAAAAAGGCATAATCATCTCCCTGTGATTTCATTCAACTAGAATTTCATTGAAAATTATCCTGATTGCCATTTTATAATCTGGAGGACATTATTCTTGTCCTGGGTGGTGTCTCTGATCGTTGGGGAGATATTTGCCTCTGATTATGGATTGAGACATGTCCCAGGACAATATTCACTAATTGTTCCTTTAGAGAGGACAGACTAGCATATCATTGAATAAACTTACAACTACCCTGGTCATGGAAAATGTCCTTCCTGTCGATAAAGAGATAGTCAGTCATTTCTCATAAACCCCACCCAGTGATTTAACCACAAAATTGCTGATTATTATGATTTTGATACAGAATTAGACCATATTTACGAACCAAGCAAAAGTTACAACACCCCTTTGTCCTATCAGATGACTTGGGAGAAGTTTGAGGACAATGGACAATTAAATGATGCATTTATACTACAATATTTCACAGCCTAGAGGTAATCATATCCTTGAACCATCCTAGCTCTAGGACCAAAAAGCTTATACAATGACATTTGTGCTAAGCAGATCGGAAGACGATTTCTATGATATATCCTGGATTATCAAATGGCACCCTGGTGTATGCTTTTATGCTAGTACAAAATACAATAGTATACTATGATTTGATAGACATACTGATTTTGAGGGGTAAAACTTTAAGTTAATGATTTGACCATAAATAAGGTTCTAGGTATACTTCTGATATTACCGATAACATAACAATTGGTGAAAGGGTTAAATATGAATATAAGGGCTGACCTAAATTCTATCTATTCTACAGATTATAACCTTATTGGTAAAACTATTTTCAAATGCCCTTCATTTTCTATGACAATATCACACTTTGTCACAATCCAAAATATCGGTATGTTTAACATATAGATTATATCCCTTGGCCTTACGGATCAAGCCGGCTGCGTGTCACGCCGCGTGAGGTAGTCCCCCTTGGTCACGATCAATACGGGTTGCCCGCACGCGGCTGAGACAGAGCATATAATCCTGATCTCGACGTACTCGAGTCAGTCTGATCGGAGAGCGCATTGTAACACCATCTGCAATAAAGCTTGTAATGGGACGAAGCCTTGGAGTCATTCATTTAGTTTACTATTCACATCAGATAGTAACACTGGTGGAGAACTCCTAAGACTTCCGGTAAACATCTCCCACAGGCGCGCAAAACATTGCTAAAGTACCATCATTTAGCACCCATGCCGGTAGTTTACTATTCACATCAGATAGTAACAACTTACAATCTCTCTTCTGTGGTTTCTCCCACATATGGCATGTAGGCCGGATTCTGGAGAATGATTGGGTAATAAACCAACATGTAGTCATTCCCATGATACACATCAGTGTCTATGGCCAGGACTCCTTGGAAATCAGCCAATGTAGCACGTCTCACTTGTATCGTAGAGCAAGCCATCATCAATGAGGTATTTCTGCTGAACAGTGTGCTGTTAACAGAACAAACTAGAGAATGATACAGAGTTTGGCAAGGATAAATGAAATGACACTGAGCATTCCTCCCAGATTCATATACTTTCATCAATTTGAACAGTTGGACCACCCACTCCAATGGTCACAGAGTGGCACTGTCACCCAGCGGGCAACCTAAATAGACCTATTTCCACTCGGCCAAAAGTAAAGCAGGGCTTCATAGATTTTAGGCCGAGTTTACTTGACAATCAACTAGCAACATATTCTTTAGCATTAGAGGACTGAGTGTATGACACTAATATATTTATGATTGCCCTGTACCACAGCACAGTGCTAAAAAGATGTAGAATTTGAATACAGCCAGACTCAAGTTTGTAAATATAAATATAGACCAGTGGGAAGCGCCGAGGTATCATGGCTCTATTGGGGAGTGCATATTGGTGCAGGGATGTACAGGGACATACAGATCTATAAATTCTGCCTTGATTGCAGCACTAAGAGAGTACTTTAGAGTAAGAAGTGTGGTTACTAGGTGAATACATGAAATACTGTAAGATTTAGAAAAGAAAAAAAAAAGGAATGAAATAGTGAAGTGAACATACACTCTACAGATGGTTAGAATGTAAAGCTCATATTTAGAAGGATAGAGACCTTAATATCCCACAAATACATATCCATCTAGTCCTAGTAATATATTGTCATATATTGAAGTACACACCACTATTTTCTGCATGCATTCTTCTACTGTCATTCATTAATAGTAATAGTTATGACAAAACCCTGTGCCTATTCTGAGGTAGTCAGATTCTCTGCATATATATATATATATTTATTTATATATATATATATATATATATATATATATATATATATATAGACATATATATAGTCTGTAAACTATCCTGGAGGGCTACAATCACACCTGCAGATCTACCAGTTTGTATCTGTGGAACACTGAAATCATAAAAATAACAGTTTAGATACTTACCACATTTATCCTGAGGCCTGTATCAGTTAGTGTAAAGATTCAACTCGGGGGATAACTACTTCATGATACACCTGACCTAGAACAAGTACTTTTTGAAAAGATGAATCATGTAAGTATGACATAGCTTTTGCACAACTACATAAAATGTAGCCTGGCTAATAAAGTATAGCATTAGTATAATTTTCACACAATAGCGTTTCAGAGTATTTAGTATAATATAGGCTTCTGATATTCTGCACCAAACATCTACCCATCTATCCTTTTATTGTTATGCCTTTCTCTTCATTCAAGCCCACAATTGGTTAAATCCGGTATTAGAACTGACCCATCATGATGTGGATGAAACGGGGTGAGCAATTCACAAACTGCCCTGATATTACTTCAGTGATTATCAGGACAGTTATAAATGATACAAGATAGGGGAAGGTATTTAAAGTTCATTGATGAGTTAGTCAGCTAGCAGGACTTTATCATTCAGCTCTAACAGAATGTATTCAAAGCTTTTCTAATCTGCTATTGATCGAAAAAAGGCATGAAACTGCCTTTTCAACGCCAGGTTAAATAGACTGATCTAAAGATGAGCATAAATAGCCACAATTTATTAGTCCATTTGATTTATTATTCATGTATATGGGGGACATACAATGGTGTCATAATTGTCCTTGTGGAAACTCTTTGTCGATGTAATTGTGAAAAAAACTATGTCATAATTACATGATTCATCTTATTAAGAAGTACTTGCACTAGGTCGGGTGTATCATGAAGTAGTCATCCCCTGAGTTGAATCTTTACACTTACTGATACAGGCTTCAGGAAAAAACTAGTAAGTATCTAAACCGTAATGTTTATGATTTCAGTGTTCCCCAGATACAAACATATATATACAGATATAAACATTTAGATCTATTTATGCAGAGAATCTGACTACCTCAGAATAGGCACAGGGTTTTGTCATAACTATTACTATTAGGGAATGACAGTAGTAGAATGCATGCAGAAAAAAGTGGTGTGTAATTAAATGTATGATGTATTACTGGGACCAGATGGATATGGATTTGTAGGATATTAAGGTCTCTATCCTTCTAAATATGAGTTTAACATTCTAACCATCTGTAAAGTGTACCTTCTTCACCCCACAGGGATTATATGAGACTTCACTATTTTCTTCTTTAAAAAAAAAAACTCACAGTGTTTTATGTATTCACCTGGTAACCACACTTCTTACTCTGATGTACTCCCTTAGTGCTGCATGCAAGGCAGACTTTATAGATCTGTATGTCCCTGCACATCCCTGCACCAATATACTATCCTCAATAGAGCCATGATACCTCAACGCTTCCCACTGGTCTATATTTATATTTACAAGCTTGAGTCGGGCTGTATTCAAATTCTTAATCTTTTTATCACTCTGCTGTGCTACAGTGCAATCATAGATATATCAGTGTCATGCACTCAGTCCTCTAATGCTAAAGAATATGTTGCTAATAAAATGTTAAGCAAACTCAGCCTCAAATCTACGAAGCCCTGCTTTACTATGGCCAAGTAGTAATAGGTCTATCTAGGTTGCCTGCTGGGTGACAGTGCCACTCTGCGACCATTGGAGTGGGTGGCCCACCTGTTTAAATTGATGAAAGCATATGAATCTGGGAGGAATGCTCAGTGTCATTTCATTTATTCTTGCCAAGCTCTGTAACATTCTCTAGTATGTTCTGTTAACAGTACACTGTTCAGCAGAAATACCTCATTGATGATGGCTTGCTCTACGATACAAGTGAGACGTGCTACATTGGCTGATTTCCAAGGGGTCCTGGCCATCAACACCAATCTCTATCAGGGCTTGGACTATATGTCAGTTTATTACCCGATCATCCTTCAGAATCTAGCCTACATGCCCTATGTGGGAGAAACAGCAGAAGGAAAAATTGTAAGTGTGATATTGTCATAGAAGATAAAAGGCATTTGAAAATTGTTTCACCATGTAGGTTATAATCTTTCACTGGTAAAATGAACTTTGCATAATTTTGATTATGAAATATGCAATTTCTACAGTACTGCAAGAAAAGATAATGCTTTCAATAGAATTTGTTTATTGTTATATTATCGATAATATCAGAAGTATACCTAGAACCTTTTTTATGGTCAAAATCATTAACTTAAACTTTAACCTCTCAAAATCATTTTGTCTATCACATCATAGTAAACTGTTGTATTTTGTAATAGTATAGATGCATAGGTGCCATTTGATAATCCAGGATATATCATAGAAATTGTCGTCCGATCTTCCTAGCATGAATGTTATTGCATAAGCTTTTTGGTACTAGAGCTAGGATGGTTCAAGGATATTATTACTTCTAGGCTATGAAATATTGTAGTATTAATTTATCATTTAACTGTCCTTTGTCTTCAAACTTCTCCTAAGTCGTCTGAAACTCTCCAATGTCTGTGACACCTATAGGGGTGTCGCAACCTTTGCTGGGTCTGCAAATATGGTCTAATTCTGTATTAATATCGTAATATTCAGCAATCTTGTTGTTAAATCACTGGTTGGAGTTTATGAGAAATGATTGACTATCGCTTTATCGACAGGAAAGACATTTTCCATGACCAAGATAGTTGTAGGTTTATTCAATGATGTAGGAGTCTGACTCAAGGGACAGTTTTCCAGTAATACCCTGGGACATGTCTCAATTCGTGATTTGAGGCAAATAGATATCTCCTCAACAAACAGAGACACCACCCAGGACGAGATTTATGTCATCCAGATTAAGATACGGCACCCAGGATAATTGTCAATGAAAATCTAGTTGAATGAAATCACATGGAGAAGAATATGATGCCTTTTTCCTTCATTTGAGGTATCCTTCATGACATTATTTGTGGATGCAAAGGAAGGGTTCTGTAGTGTTTTGTCTCTTAGAACCATGGAAGGATATGAAGGACAAGGTATGTGAAGACTTAGGATGTTTCCAGTGGTTCCAATGGTAAGACTTCTGTGGTATTTGAAGAATTATATGAAATCATAAATTTACTTTCCATAACAAGACAAATGTTAAGCTGAGATCAATTGAATGTTCAGCACTGGTATTAATCAGAGAAAGCAGATATTGTATGCAGCTATGTTTCACCACATTTATTGTAACAAAATTGTTTACAGGAATAAATGGAAAGCTTACCAGACAGGCGTTTGTGGATGCAGAAGCAAAGTTTGGGCACACCTTTGAGAGGCTAGCCATGGCAATTGAAAAACCACATGTGTTTACTCATAACTTCTGGTCAGATCCAAGAAGGTTTCTTATTCAACGACATGTAAGCAATCTTATTTTATCATTTTACATCATACAATTTTATGAAATCAAATGAAATGAAATGAAAATGATTGGGATATAATTATTTGCATCATTGCATAATGTTGTGGTTCTTCTCTAAGGTTTATGATTGAAGCTGTTTGGTAAACAATGGCGATAAATCTATATCGATTAATGTGTCCTCAACTTGCTATGAAATTTCAGTGAGAGTTTGAAAGTAGAAAAATTGCCAGTCCAATAATTATCCAACATAGTAATTTGATGATATTGCAAAAGTTTGCCCCTATTTCCCAACTCTCTCGGCAAGCAGAAATCATCAAAACCCAACAGCAGATGAGCACAGCAGGTTATATGTCAAGAGGCAGTAATACCTCTACAAACAATAACAAGTCAGCCAATCAGATTTCATTTTAAAATCACATGATGCACTTTGGTCCAACATAAGCCTAACCTTGCCTAATCTTTTATCACTTGGGAGTTTGCTCACCTGGTGTGTCTCTGGTATTAGCTTTTCAAAATAAAACTTAGCCTTTGAATGATATATGATTTAATTTCCTTAAAACATTGTAACCCAACAGGTCTTGCTGGTTTATATCAGCCCTCAATCCTCAGTGGCAGAAGCAGCAAAAGCCTCTAAAAGTGATCCTCAGATGAATGCTATTACTGTGGAGACCCTCAGCCTTGACAGGGCCCAACAGGTACTATGTGATGAGTTCACCATTCAGCATGTTTTACGCAAGTCTCACCTGGTTGCATTTCCTAATTATATGCCTTTACCCAAATGCAAGACATACCTTCGTCAGATTGCTCTGGAGTGCAATGTACTTGCTAGTTTCAATGAGGGATCTGCTATTCATGTAACTGGAGTCAGCTACTCGTCAGTGACTAGAGTCTCAAAATGTACGACGGTTACTATTTGCTTCTCTGTGTATGAGCATGTAGATGTACTTTTAGCTCACCTTGCTGAACATCTCAACCATACTGCCAGAGTTGTTCCGACGGATACCACTGTTGCTCTATGGTTAGATTTCCCACCTGAAATAAACAAGGAGGAAGTCAAGCGCTTCCTACAGCCATTCTTAGGGGTAAATATCATTAGTGATAGCTATCCATTAGAGTGTGTGATTCTATGGAAAGATGAAGCGCATGTTTAGGAATCTGTTGGGAGTAAAGGTGCTTCCATTGTTACCTCATTCATGCTCACCTGATGGGAAAGTCTTTTTCAAAAATAATCCAACGCCCAAGAAAAATTATCAATGACACCATAGAACTGAGAAAATTACCACCTAAATCAGAACTTTCTAAGGTCAAAATCACTTTTGGTACTCAGAGTTAGATTAGCAAATCTAGCACATCAGAGAGTAATTGTAGTTGTTCAACTCTGACAAGTAGTGCCAGCTGTGGATATGATAATTGCCAACAAACCCCTGTTAACAAAGTACCCATCGGCTGTGGTTCCTATAGATTTATATCATGTAAGTATATATATTTAAACAATCTATATCAAAACCCAATACAGTAGCTTAAATCTAGAAAAATGTATAGTCTTCATGTGCGATAATTGATACCAATACTTATTATCTGCCATACTTGTCTTACAACTGAATAATATCGCCATGCCAATGACCAAATGGACAATGCTCATTTAGGATCTGAAACCAGCAATAATGAATTGAAATCACTTGAAAAACGCTGCTATCATAGCCAAAGCATTGTGTAAACATTCACCATTCTATTAAAGCCATCAATAAATCTGAACATGGGCTGTTGTGGAGTTGTGCATGTCTAAAACTTTTATTATATATAAAATATATATGAGATTAAATTGGAGAGAATAGGGTGTGACACATGCCATGCAAGCAAGCCAGGGTCACATCAACTGAGCAGTCACTCACCTGCATCCGCCCACGCAATCAACACGATACCACCACCCATCCCTCTACCAGCAGACTGAATATTTTAGAGGGTGTGGCAAAGACTCAACCTTGTGCATACAACCAAGAGAAGATTCTCTTAGTTATTCTAGCATATCTGTTAATTAGCTAAACCAAATGAGGTGTTTCAAGTTTATCGCTAATCACACTTATTATATATATTGTATAGAATAACTGTTAATTAACTGCCCTTTTGAGGTGTATCAAGTTATTTGCTATTCATGCACTGTTGTCTTGCTATAGTTTATTTAGCACTGCATGCACTTATACTTAGTAATAAATCTTTCCTCAAAGTTTAGTGTCCTCATTTGAATATGAATACTCAATTGTCTTGGAATAACCTGTTCTAATTAGCTGTATCAAACCCTTAGAAACCACTAATATATAGAATATTTTAACCTTGTGCCTATAGGAAGTATAACCAACATGGAATAAATTACAATTAAAATCAAATACTCCTTCTATTGCTTCTCAGTTTGTCTTCGTTCAGATCCATGTTGCTGTCTGAGGTTTGTATTTATCTCTTGATTCCCCAGTTTTCCAAAGCCTCTGTAGGACAAAATTGCTGTCTATGCACTAAGCACAGAAAAGACAGAGATACACAATGTCTGAGGATGTTTCTCTGCCCTAAGAGCAATTAGAACTTGATACAATCAGGCACAACAGCAGCAACCACCTAATAAAACTAGATGGTACATTCATTGTTGATGAATGAGCATGGAACTATAAAGAATGTTGTGAGACATGCCATCTGCTTTAGCGACTATGATATGTGACTAGATTCTCTCTGTTTGTTCAGCCCTGTGATTATTGTTACCTCTTAACAAAAGAGAAGCAGGAAACTGTTCCTACAAGAAATTTTGACATTTAAGCAATAAGGGCTATCATTACAGCCTACTCCGTTCCGAGGAATTTCTGCCATGCCGCAATGTTTTGGCTAGTAAATGGAACAGGTTGAAGCAATTAGGCCTTGGGAATAAGCCCAAAGCAGCCCAGGCCATAACAGAAGACGATGATGAAAAGTTTTGCAATCTGGGCTTGTTAGGCTCTAACACCCCGAAGTCACTACAAGACACTTTAGTATACTGCTTTACGAAAGGGTTTGGCTGGAAGGTCTGCGAAGAGGTATACCAGTGTTGCTTTGGTGATATAAAGGTTGAGAACAACAGGGAATATCTCATATGAAACAAGAGAACCACAAAGACGAGGAAAGGGATCAAGGGTTCAGAACCTAGAGCATTCACACTGAAACTGTGGGCAACAGGGGGAGATTGTTGCACTGTAAACTTGCACAAATTGTTTGTGTTGAAACGGCCTAAGGTGACGAGTCTGGACAGCTTCACATTATTCTTTACGGTAAAACAGAAAACCACCATCAATGATGACATTTGTTATGTATCATGTGTCATGGGTATCAACTACCTAGCAACTACCTAACAAATACCTAGTGGTAAGCAGTATGTTTGCGAATGCAAATATCAATGGTAATATGACCACCCTAGACGTGTTGTGTTTGTGTTCAAGGCTTTACTATATACCCATGCCGTATATACTGTAAATATGCATCGCTTTGGCATATGACGTAAAAATAATGTACGGACCAGTGGTCCATTCATGAAAATAGGACTACCAACCTATACATATTCATTAAAATATTGGTTGTTAAGAAAAATGAAATTGATTTTATTTTTAAATGCCGTGTGTATAGTAAATATTTAACATCCAACCATGCTTGTACAAGTCACAGATGCTAATTTACCATTTATACGGAACTCAGCGTAAACTCCTCAGTCAGTACAAACCATAAATTACCATCTCATTCTGTGACTTGTACAACATGGTCAGGATATTCTATATAAATACTCTAGATAACCTAGAACTTGGAACTAGGCAACGTAAGTTTGTTGATATTTTGAATCAACATACAAATAAAGGGTTATCTGTTGAAAATAAGGGTGTAATTGTGTTTCTATAAAGTAATGAAACAAAAATGTACCAGTCAGTTAGTGTAAATAATTACTATTTAAATGTGTGCAGATCAGAACTTTATTCTTAACAGACCAGGACCAAACAACTAATGCAAAAGCTGCTATCTACTACCCATATCACTGATGGCGGCAGCACAGTAGAATCGGTGCACCAAAATGGATATTTACACATTCTATTCTGGATTTTTGCATATTTCCTAATATTGTCAAGTCGTCTAAAAGGGGTAGGATAAATAGTAATCTCGTTCCAGTTCCAGGGTCAATCTCATAGGCTAGACTCACGGCAGCAACGCTACTAAGTCCCCCAGATAAGCATTACTTGCTTAGTAATCTAGTCTAACCTGACTCTCATTCAGTTTCTCCTAAATCTTTTCTAGCTTTTTTGTTGGTAGGCTGTGGTTGACTGAGTCGAAGGCCTTCCTAAAGTTGACGAAGCAAGCTAGCATTACTATTTTTCATTGTAAGCACTGTATAGGTCTATCAGCAGCAAGAAAATTTCCTCAGAGGTGCCCCTACAATGCCAGAATCCAATTGAAATATCTTTAGAATTTCCACCTTTTGCATCAAGGCATACATTTCCTTATGTACAATTTTCTCCTGCATCTTGCCCGGGAGGTTTAACAGAGTAATGGGCCTCCAGTTATCAAGACGTTTGGAATAATCATGCTGGAGAATCAGTATGCCACATAGAAGAAAAAAAATATTTTACTGAAAGACAATAATCAGCTGACAGAGTCGGAGAGTTTCTTATAAAGGACACAATCATCCTATGCTCAGAAATGCCAGACTCTTTCATGTTAACGTTTAGGTCCCCCACTATCCAAACTTCCCCACTGTTAACCTCAGAGGCTTCGATAATTTCTAGTAGCTTTTTATAGGTTTATATCTGCAGATTTCAGAGGAGGTTTATAGCATACAATGATGCAGAACTTCCTAAAGTAAGGCTTGTCTATGATAACAACCATAGTTTCATAGTCATTGCAGGTTATGCTTAGTTTGTCTATGTGGGTGACATACTTAGCAAATTCAGTTTGCATGTAACAACCTACACCACCAGGATGAGTGGAGCGATCAAGTCTGAATAAAATGTAGCCTGGCTAATGAAGTATGGCATGAGTATGATTTTGATGCAATAGCATTTCAGTGAGTATTCAGTATGATATAGGCTTCTGATATTCTGCACTTAGAAAGGTATTAACCACAGCAGTCTGATAACATTAATTATGATTATCGGACGTTAAATCAACCAAACCAAAACAAAATCTGATATTCTACCCTTTTATTGTTAAATGCCTTTCTCTTTATTCAAGCCCACCATTGGTTAAATCCGGTATTAGAACTGACCCATCATGATATGAGGATGAAACGGGGTGAGCGATTCACAAACTGCCCTGATATTACTTCAGTGATTATCAGGACAGTTATAAATGATACAAGATAGGGGAAGGTATTTAAAGTTCGTTGATGAGTTAGTCAGATAGCAGGACTTTATTAATCCGTTCCAACAGAATGTATTCAAAGCTTTTCTAATCTGCTATTGATCGAAAACAGGCATGAAACTGCCTTTTCAACACCAGATTAAATAGTCTGATATAAAGATGAGCATAAATAGCCACAATCTGTTATTCAATTTGATTTATTATTCATGTATATGAAGGACATACATTGGTGTCATAACTGACCTTGTGGAAACTCTTTGCCGATGTAATTGTGAAAAAAAGCTATGTCATAATTACATGATTCATCTTATTAAGAAGTACTTGCACTAGGTCAGGTCTATAGTGAAGTAGTCATCCCCTGAGTTGAATCTTTACACTTACTGATACAGGCCTCAGGATAAAAGTGGTAAGTATCTAAACTGTTATGTTTATGATTTCAGTGTTCCACAAATACAAACCAGTAAATCTGCAGGAGTGATTGTAGCCTTCCAGGATAGTTTCAAGACCATATATATGTCTATATACATTCATATAGATATATTTATGCAGAGAATCTGACTACCTCAGAATAGGCACAGGGTTTTGTCATAACTATTACTATTAGGGAATGACAGTAGTAGAATGCATGCAGAAAATAGTGGTGTGGAATTAAATGTATGATGTATTACTGGGACCAGATGGATATGGATTTGTGGGATATTTAGGTCTCTATCCTTCTAAATATGAGCTTAACATTCTAACCATCTGTAGAGTGTATGGTCTTCACCCCCACAGGCATTATATGATACTTAACTATTTTTCTTTTTAATCTTACAGTGTTTAATGTTTTCATCTGGTAACCATAATTCTAACTCTGATGTACTCTCTTAGTGCTGCAATCAAGACAGACTTTATAGATCTGTATGTCCTTGCACATCCCTGCACCAATATGCACTGCCCAATAGAGCCATGATACTTTGGCACTTCCCACTGGTCTATATTTATATTTACAAACTTGAGTCTGGCTGTGTTCAAATGCTCCATCTTTTTAGCATGGTACTGTGCTACAGTGCAATCATAAATATATTAGTGTCATACACCCAGTCCTCTGTTACTAAAGAATATGTTGCTAGGTAAATGTTAAGCAAACTTGGCCACAAATTTTGGCCAAGTGGAAATGGGTGGCCCACCTGTTCAATTAATGAAAGCATATGAATTTGGGAAGAATGCTCACTGTATTTCATCTATTCTTGCCAAGCTTGGTAACATTCTGTAGTTTGTTCTGTTAACAGTACACCATTCAGCATAAATACCTCAATGATGATGGCTTGCTCTACGATACAAGTGAGATGTGCTACATTGGCTGATTTCCAAGGGGTCCTGGCCATCAACACCAATCTCTATCAGGGCTTGGACTATATGTCAGTTTATTACCCGATCATCCTTCAGAATCCGGCCTACATGCCTTATGTGGGAGAAACCCCTGAGGGAAAGATTGTAAGTGTGATATTGTCATAGAAGATGAAAGGCATTTGAAAATTGTTTCACCATGCAGGTTATAAACTGTCACTGATAAAAATGAACTTTGCAATTGCAATTTTCTAATGATAATTCTGATTATGAAATATGTTGTTTCTACAGCACTGCAAGAAAAACCAATGCTTTAGATAGAATTTAGCTCAGTGCTTATATAACCCTTTGACAAGTTGTTATGTCATCGATGATATCAGAAGTATACCTTGCCCCTTACTTATGGTCAAAATCAATAATTTAAAGTTGATGTCCATCATATTATATTATACTGTGGTATTTTGTGGTAGTATATAAGCACACACCAGATTGCCATTTAATAATCCAGGATATATCATAGAAACTGTTTTCCGATCGTCCTTGGACCAACGTTGTTGTATAGGTTTTTACTTCTAGGCTATGAAATATTGTAGTCTAAATTTATGATTTAACTGTCCATTGTCCTCAAACTTCTCCTAAGTTGTCTGAAACTCTCCAATGTCTGGGGCACCTATAGGGGTGTCATAACCTTTGCTTTGTCTGCAAATATGGTCTAATTCTGTATTAAAATCGTAATAATCAGCAATTTTGTGGTTAAATCACTGGTTGAGGTTTATGAGAAACTGAGTTTCACTTATCAACAGGATGGACATTTTCCATGTCCAAGATAGTTAGGCTTATTCAATGATATAGGAGTCTGTCCTAACTAAAGCAACTAATTAGTAAGTAATGTCATAAGACATGTCTCAATCTGTGATCCAAGGCAAATATATATCTCCCCACGGATGAGAGACACCACCCAGGACAAGCTTTATGTCTTCCAGATTATTAAACGGCACCCAGGATAATTGTTAATAAAAATATACTTGAATTAGATCACAGGGAGACGATTATAATGCCTTTTTCCTTCATTTGAGGTATCCTTTATGACCTTATTTGTGGATGCAAAGGAAGGGTTCTGTAGTGTTCTGTCTCTTAGAACCATGGAAGGATATGAAGGACAAGGTATGTGAATATTTATGATGTTTCCTGTGGTTCCAATGGTTACACTTCTGTGGTATATAAAGAATTAAATGAAATCATGAATTTACTTTCCATAACAAGACAGATGTTAAGCTGAGATTAAATGAATATTCAGCGCTGGTAATGATTAGAGAGAGCAGATATCATATGCAGCTATCTATCACCAAATTTATTGTAGCAAAATTGTTTACAGGAATAAATGGAAGGCTTACTAGGCAGGCGTTTTTGGATGCAGAAGCAAGGTATGGGCACACCTTTGAGAGGCTAATAATGGCATCTGACAAACCACAGGTGTTTACTCATAACTTCTGGTCAGATCAAAGAAGATTTCTCATTCAACGACATGTAAGCAATCTTATTTTATCATTTTACATCATATAACTTTATGAAATGATATCAAATGAAAAGAAAAAGATTGGGGTATAGTTATTTGCATCATTGCATATTGTTGTGGTTCTTCTCTAATGTTTATGATTCAAGCTATTTGGTAAACAATGGCGAGAGCAATAAAATTCATCGATTGATGTGTCCTCAACTTGCTATGAAATTTCAGTGAGAGTTTGTTAATAGCAAAAATGCCAGTCCAATAAATATCCAACATAATAATTTGATGATTTCTCAAATGTTTTCCCCTATTCGCCAACTCTCTCGGCAAGCAGAAATCGGCAAAACGCAAAAGCAGATGGGCGCAGCAGGTTTTATGACAAGAGGCAGTAATACCTCTATCAACAATAACAAATTAGCCAATCAGATTTCATTTTAAAATCACATGATGCACTTTAGTTGAACAAAAGCCTAACTTCCGCTTAACTTTTATTGCTGGGAATCTGCTCACTTGGTGTGTCCCCAGTATTAGCTTATTAATATTAAACTCTATAATAGACTTTGAATGAAATATGATTTGATTTCCTTAAAACATTGTAACCCAACAGGTCTCGCTGATTTATATCAGCCCTCAATCATCAGTGGCAGGAGCAGCAAAAGCCTCTAAAAAGTTTAATGCTATTACTGTGGAGACCCTCAGCCTTGACAGGGCCCAACAGGTACTATGTGATGAGTTCACCATTCAGCATGTTTTACGCGAGTCTCACCTGATTGCATTTCCTAATTCTCTGCCTTTACCCAAATGCAAGAAATACCTTCGTCGGATTGCTCAGGAGTGCTATGTGCTTGCTAGTTTCAAGACAGGGTCTGCTATTCATGCGACTGGTGTCAGCTACTCGTCACTGGCTATAGTGTCAAAATGTATGATGGTTAGCATTTGCTTCTCTGTGTATGATCATGTAGATGTACTTCTAGCTCACCTTGCTGAACATCTCAACCATACTGCCAGAGTCGTTCCAACTGATGCTGCAGTTGCTCTATGGCTGTATTTCCCAACTGAAATAGACAAGGAGGTAGTCAAGCACTTCCTACATCCATTCTTAGGGGTAAACATCATCAGTGATACCTATCCCTTAGAGTATGTGATTCTATGGAAAGAAACGGCACATGTTTAGGATTTTGTTGTGAGCCAAGGTGCTACCAGCCTTATTCATGCTCACCTGATGAGAACGTCTTTTTCTATGGGGTCTGCTAAATGTTGATTCAAGCCTCAAGTCTAGAGTAGAATCCCTATGATGATGCTCCATTGATAGAGGTATATAAACCAACCTGGAAAGAACTAATTGAAAGTGATCTACATATATCTGAAGACAGTTTCAACCTACCACCTATCAAAATGATTCAAAGCCCGAGAAAACTTTTTGATGACACAATAGAACTGAGTAAATTACCACCTAAATCAAAACTGTCTAAGGTCAAAATCACTTTTGGTACTCAGAGTTAGATTATCAAATCTAGTAAATCTAGCACATCAGAGAGTAATTGTAGTTGTTCAACTCTGACACAAGTAGTACCAGCTGTGGATATAATAATTGCCGACCAATCATTGTTAACAAAGTACCATTGGCAGAGGTTCTGGAAGATTTATATCATGTATTTAGAAATGTAAATCAATCAGTAGGCATCAGACAAGAGAGAACTTTGTTAGGAGAAGTAATCCTCAAGAAATGAATGATGTAATCTTATTAATAAAACTAGTATGCCCGCTGTAGATATATAATTAATCTGTCTATATCAAAACCAAATAGAGCAGCTTAAATCTAGAAAAATGTATCGTCCCGAATAACAAAGAAATTCATGTCCAATAATTGATACCCCATGTACTTTTCCTACAACTCAATAATATCCCCATGACAATGACAATGCTCATTTCAAGACCTGAAATCAGGAATGATGATGAAACCACTTGAAAAAGGCTGCTATCATAGCCGAAACATTGTGTAAACATTCAGTGTTCCAATGAAGCCATCAATAAAACTGAACCTGGGCTGTTGTGGAGTTGTGCTTGTCTAAAACTTTTATTATATATAAAGATCCTCACGCTGGGTTGATATCTGTTTTGGCGTCCCCCAAGGCTCAGTCCTGGGGCCGCTACTCTTTATCTACTTTATAAATGATGTTAAATCAGTGATTAAGTCTTGTAAATTTATTCTATAAGCGGATGACCTTATTATTTACACCTCGGATAAGAAAACAGACCTAATAATTAACTGGCTCCAATCAGATTTTGACTCTTTTCTGGTGTGACTTAAATTTGTTAACTGTCAATATTAAGAAAACTAAAGTGTGTTGGTATGGTCCCCCAAACCAGCGTAAGAAACTTCCTCCCCTAAATATCTATGCTGGACTGGACTTGCTCTGTAGAGTTGAATCATATTGCTATCTTGGAATAGACATTGATTATGCGTTAAATTTTGAAAAACAAGTATGTAATCTAATTAGACGTACTCAACATAAGTTATTCGTGTTTAGTAAAAATCCGATACCTTATACCTAAACATGTAGCTATCAAGATTTATAAGCACACAATCTTACCCATTTTGGACTATCCTGCTATATATCAGGATGGTGCAAATAAGATATGGTTAGCGAAACTTCAACGATTGCAGAATCGGGCTTTAAGAATATTGTTGCCATTAGTCATTAAGTCCTTGGTATATGGATAATCCAATGTTATATTATCAATTTTTATTATTATAAAACCCTTTTTATTATCTCTTCATTAAATACATATAATAAACCCAGCTTTCTTTGGTTTTGTAAACGATTTTTTAATAGATTTTACTTTCAAACACCACTCTTCTGTAGGGTTCTGGATGTAAGCCTTTATGAGCCTTTAAGAAACCACCTCATTGTTTACCTGGATTTCGTATAAAATCGTAGACATAAGTCTAGACATGCCAATCCACCATGCATTGCATGGGGGTTTTATCGGTGTCTAATTGCAGAAACGTGGTCAACTGCCCCGATATTAGGTAACCTTCCGACACGATTTTGGTTTTTTATCGGGAAGTGCATCGTAGAGCATATCGGAGCCATATCGTAGTAGGTGGACGCCGGGCCTAAGTATTGCCGTTCTAAAACGAGGTCATTTGCATATTCTCGCGTTTTCACGATCCTATGTGATTTCAAATGTGAACTTCCATGAGCCTTTGCTAAATTCTCATTAGTGAGTTGACTCCGAGGTGTTCAGAGCTCAGTCTCCAATAACATCTCATGCTGGTCAGACGTGTTTCTGTGAGCTACAGGAATCGGAGGCATGCACTGACTATAGCAGCACTGCACGAAAACCACCATTTTATTCATATATACGCCATCGCGGAAGTGCATGTATTGGCTGAATATTGACTTGTTTTCGTATATATGTATATATATATATATACGCCCAGGCCTTATATATGCGTCTTGGCTGTATTTCACACCCGGCGTATATGAGAGGAAATATCCTTTCCCCCCACAGCCTCCCGCCCGTTTGTGTTGGTAGAAGTACACGTGTCCTCAGTAGGAATTATGCACGGAGGTGAATAAAAAAATGGACCAATCAGGGACAAGATGACGAAAGTAGATCCGGCAGCATTGACAAATGCGGCCATCTTCCAATGAGTGTCAATACGCTACTAACATGGATAGTTACAAAATTGTCCCTGTTTATCGGTGAGACGGGGTAGGATAAATACAAGACCGAATTTGAGTTAGCCTTGTTAATGTTTATACCACTCTGGTCAGGTCTGTTACTCACTACACTCGGCTAATGCCTCGCGTAGTAACACCAGACCTAGCCATCGTGGCATAAACATTAACAAGGCTAACTCTCGTTTGGCTTCTACTAACTCTCCGAGTTCACTACTTCTATTGGGCTCGATCATACTACACCTTTGAGATAACATCGGATCATTCTCATAGTTATTCTCACTCAGTGTGAGTGAATGGACATTTTTGATTCATGGTGACTTTGATCAGGAGATAAAATCATGTGTGATATTTATGATGAGTTCACAAGTTTTGAGTGAGTCACTTTGGACATAATAAACGGTGGTGAGTTATGACTGAATTAAGTTTTATTGCATTGATTTATTTATGAACTAAACATTACTGTCTTTGGCTTAATTACTTATAGACACTGTCTTATATATTGAAACGTTCCAAGATTAACATGGAAGTGATTAACACCTTCATTTGACAAGTTCTATGAAGTTTGGCAACTTGCCAACATGGACTAAACGTTCAACACACAGTTCATCACTTGTTTTATGATTTCAACGTTACTATGACTCAGAACTGACTTCATTGATGAACTGTTGGTGAAACAGACTTAAGTTGGAACTATGCCAAAACAGTTATTGATAACAAAAACCTAACCATGTTGCCATGCTGAATATTATATCATCTATGTGAACCATATATATATATATATATGGTCGAATCCCAGAAAGGGGGCCCAAATTTGAAAAAATCTTAATTCAATATTTTGTTGAAAGGAAAGGATCAATCAGACATATAAAATTTGTATATTTATGTGTCAAATTTGTTTTCACTAATCACAAATACTGTTGAAACTACAGCCTATTAAAAAAACTACCTTTACTGGCTGTCATTCTACGAAATGCCTCCTACATACCTGAAAGTACAGTTATAGTAACCTCTATATCTGTGTTCCTCCTAATTTTTTCAATGTAGTAGCTTAGAGTAGGTGTTGTATTTGATATTAAACCACAAAATATATGAAGACTGTGTAGATTATAATGAAAATACCATAGCTAGGAGAAAATGCCATTTTCCTAGTTAGTTTTATTCAAGAAAGAAATATTTCCATCACATGCAGTTTAGACAGTTTTATCATTTAGTAATTCAATATCACAGACATGGTTTATTGATATGTTGTCTCCAATAAACTACAGTAGTTTTGTATATGATATGTAAAACTAAAAACTCAAAGTTGTACAATAGTGTCATTTCGTAGAATGACAAGGCAAGCTGAATGCTATAATGATAGCTAGCTTTAACCTCATTTGTTACTTTATTCTGAAGAGTTCTTTCATTTTGAATGTTCTGATTATAATACCCATGATGCAGATATAAAATGATAGTTTTTTTATTGTATTCTTTGGATTTTTTTTAACATGAAATGACTTTTTCCTCAAAAGTACTTCCAATGGAGCAAAGGTTTGAATTAAAAGACCCCAGAAATATAATTGTAGTAAACGTTTCTTCAATTCCACATACATCCTTTATATAACTACATCAATTAAAGCCACAAAAAGTGTAATTTATTGCAATTTTATACTAGTTTCAGAGATTAACCTTGTCATGTTGTAGAATGACATGCCATTTCGTAGAATGACACCACCACACTATAACCAGTAGCATGAGCAAAGAATTGAGGCACAACTTGTGTAAATTTTAAAGTACCAAGTCTCCATGGTCTGTACTCTTATATTATGTGATAGATTTTGAATAATAAAGCTGATCAATGATTATTGATACACTTTCATAGCAGTGAGACTCAGAAATGTACATAGCTGTACAAGGTATATTATGAATATTTTCTGAAGTTAGGACCTTGGGGTACTCCCATAAACATCATTCTACATCAACAACAAGAATATATAAGCAAATAACTATTTTCAAATCAACTTGTGTCTATCTGGAAGCTATTTATGGAAGATTTTCGTAGAATGACATGGTATTTCGTAGAATGACATGCCATGTTGTAGAATGACACAGGTGAAAACATACAATATGCAGTATCATGGGTGAAATAATAAGGCACAGCCTATGATATATAATCCCCACACACTTTTTCCTTGTATTTCATAACGAAATTCTGGATTCTGGAGCTGAACATTTCTTGGGACCCTTTTATAAAAAAAGATTAACCATACCTATCTAGAACCATCTGCCAATCAATTTAACTATTACCATCTATCCCAAATATAGAGATTTAGGTTACCCTTCATCATAACATGGAATGATAGTGGCTATTCCACTAATTTATCAAGTTTTAAATAGCAGCAAACACACTATGGGGAGGTTCAAAGTTGTCATTTCGTAGAATGACATCAGATGAGACCCTATTTTTAGGGATTTTCATATTCTATCATAGCCTAAGTACACCACAAGTAAATTATAATTTGATGTTATGTTGGGTAATGATATGAGGAATAATCAACTAAGTTATTTCTTCCTAATTTTCATAAATTGAATTTATATAGACATTTTTATATGTCATTTCGTAGAATGACACCCTACTATTTTACAACACAAGGATTCATTTTGGCACATTTCTCATAGCATATTTCCCCATCTAAGATTTGGTGTTCTCATTTTCCTATCAGGAAGTTCCTTCCCTTTACATTGATATATTTACTTTTGATGAATATCATATTTTGAAAATTTTATATGCATTCAAAGATTGTCATTTCGTAGAATGACACAATTTTCAATTTTTTCAAAACAGAGAATTTTCCCCCTAATTGTCCTCGAATGATATTTGCATGTATGTCACTATATATGTCACTATATAACTTATTATATATATATAAATTAATTAACCGCCGAACCGCAGAGGACTCGACAAGTCTAGTTGGCATATAATATACGCGTCAGCTGGTTTGTTGTCGGGTTCTAGTATCCAGGAAACGGGGTCACCAAGGTCGCACGTGACGTAACGTTGGCTGCAACGGTTATTCCGCTGCCTCAAATCAACAACACGAGTCGTGTTTTAAGTCTTACCTTTAGGCTTAGCCTATTCTATGTATCGATCTAGATGTTCAGGTTTATTGTAAATGTATTAATAAATCCATGTTTATATATTTACCGCCATCCCTCTCTTGTGTTCAATCCTTTCACCTATCTAGTATAGGTTAATATTATTTATATATATATATATATATTATATATATATATATATATATATATATTCATGTAGCGATTCGAAGTGAATTAATTGAACATTGAAAATTGTATTTCACTCTTTGACCTCTTCAATAATACTCGAGATATTTAGAAGCGAACATAGTAAATATTTTATAACTCCAAGACGTTAATCATCAACTAATTAACATAATTAATAATCCCATAGAAGTACCTCATTGTTGGAAAGGATTTAATGGTTATGAACTACAAATCCGTAAAAAGCTTCTGGTCGCCGACCAACACACAGCCTAGAGTAGTCTCTACCTCCCTACATTCATATGATTAATAATTAAGCTCATTAACATAATTTATTCATATTTAACAACTTATATCGGATTCCTATATGACTTCATGTAAGGAAATAAAGCTTTTCAGTTTATATAATGCTGCTCAGATGAATCATGATTCATTAAGAAAAATAGGTTCATTAAAAGTAATACACAAGCGTTGGAAATAGATTAATCATTAATATTTCAATTCACATTCGTGGACATCTTCTTGTAGAATATTCATAGATATGATTTATATTGATTAATGGGGTTAGGAACGCTCTCCAGACGTATCCTATGTCAAAGGGTTTAATGATTCCGCTAGGTGTTGACACTGTCTTAACTCTTTCAGTCCTAGCAATGCCGGGAGGCATTCCCACGCAGGGGACGAGGAATGCCTCCAGGCATTGTTTAAAATTGTATTAATGTTTATATGTGTCATCATCACAAACGTTATGTTTTATGAGAAATAATGAATAGATTTACACCATATTTTCACAACAAATCAAAATTGATATATTCATCATTATACTCTGTGGGCATTCGATAAGTGACTAGAGTAACTTGTATCTAAAGGTTACTAAGTGACACCCATACAACAAACAGACGCTATTGCAGCAATAGTCTCGTCCCCTTGGGGTTTATCCTACCCCTAATAAAAAACGCCATAGGTTTAACATTGACTCAATGTATTTGACATAGCGTTGGATAAAGTGTTATTTATGCACCGAGGTGAATAAAAAAACGGACCAATCAGGGACGAGAAAACGAAAGTAGATCCGGCAGCATTGATAACTACTAACATGGATAATAACAAATTTTCTCTGTATATCGGTGAGATGGGGTAGGATAAATACGAAACCGAACTCGAGTTAGCCTTGTCAATGTTTATACCACTCTGGTCAGGTCTGCTGCTCACTAAACTCGGCTGACGCCTCGTGTAGTAATACACAACCTGCCCATCGTGGCATAAACACTGACAAGGCTAACTCTCGTTTGGTTTCTACTAATTAAAGTGGTATTATGCCTCGTCCTATAGTGTGTGTGCTCTCCAATCAGGCTCGGACAGAAAGAGTTAATTGATCATCGTTAATTAACGTATTAAATAGTTCAAACCTTTCCTCCCGCACTCTGAAGTATATCAGAACGGTTTAAGCAGTTCCTATTTTGTCCACCAGATGGCTCTGGCGTTTTGCATCAAACTAAATGTAAATCCGCACTCCCACGTGAGATGTCCTTACGTGTTCTTCCTTAGGAAATACGTCCACAAGCTTACTGTGGTTTTTTTTGTGGTTTTTTTTATTGAGAAGACTGTCTCTCACCATAGTGAGTTTTTCAGACATCATATTGGCCGATTACAGTAGAGGCAGCAGAGATACCCAAGTACAATACATCAAGGTGAGGAGAGTGATGATAATGAGTACAAAAAAACAAAAAAACAAAAAAAAAGGTTATCTGTCAATATTAGAACACACGTTTACGTTTTATCTCGAAAAATAGTTCTTGATCTCTTCTTTAGTTTTACTTTTTTGGACACTATCCTGCAATGCGTTCCATAATCTCGTGTTACAGCAAATAGATCCTCTAGTATTTTTTTTAAATACGAGCATAGTTCCCTTTATTCATCCAAAAAGTACATCTACTCTTTGTTGCTTAGCCTAGAAAATACATGTGTGCAAACCCCCCGAAGCATAATTGCGTATCCACAGGTGCAAGAAGTGACCACTCAACCGTTGAACAATAACTGAAATAAAAATGCATGGCATAGACTTTTCTCATTCATTTAAACTCTGCAATTCTTCCTCCTTATCTGAATTTTTCCATCATCCCACTAATACGTAACTTGTTGCCAGTAAACAGCCCATCGGTCTGAAAAGAGTACCCAAATCCTGTATCATTATTCAAGATATGCTCTCCCCCCCCCCCCTCCTCACATTCTAAAAAAGAAAGTATACAATTAAGAGAAAAGGTTAGACAATAACAGCAATACGTGACATAGACATTCAATAGCAATACATGGCATAGAAAAAGTGTGAGAGGACATAAAGTTCTGCACAACAAACCTCCTTAAAATAGATCTTCTAGTCTTAATTATATCATATCTTAATTAATTAATGTAACCACTACCAGAACATAATTGTTCTAGATGTGGTTATGATTGATTAATGATATTATATAATAATAATAATCGTAATAATATGCTATTATGAATTAATATGTAAGTTATTCAAGTAAAGTTGGTTGAAGAAACATTGAATAGAGTTCTGTTGTGAAACCTTGAATAGAGTTATGTTGTGAGTATATTATTCATATTCATATTGTGTGCATATTCTTCATATTCATAATTGATAACTATAGTAATGTATTAAGATTAGATGAATAGATGTTAATATATTAATTACTTAATAGACAATCTATCTTCAGTGTTCTTAATTACTATAAGTTGAAACATGTCTTACTTCATGATGTTAATAGAAGTATTTGGTATTGCATCATTAATATGAATATATTGTTAATTCGTCTTTAATTCATGTAAAACGTGGGGAGGTAGAGACAACTCTATGCTGTGAGTTTAACTGGCTACCAGTATTTACTTCCAGCCAACAAGAGGTTCTATTTTAGGGATCATAGAAATTGTTCAGTAAACGTTAATTAATTATCTAATTAATTCGAATTTCATTATTGAGCAATCCAACGCATATTTGAATCAAGGCTGAGGTCTCAGAGTGAATCTAACAAGCTTTAATGATGATAATTTCTAACGTCACACAAATGACTACATAAAGTTCAGCATGGCATCATGGGTAATAATTAAATAATCAATACGTTTGCCAATAAGACGGTCAGAAGGAGGTGGTCTCCCATTATAAGATTACAAATCCGGGCAAATACGCAGAGTTTCAAGACGGTTGTCCAAGTCACACAAAAAGGTTACAAGGAAAATTACCAATAAGTATGGGTAGTTAACCATAAACATTACATTTGAATTTGATGAGTGGTTAACAGTATACACAGAGTGAGTAGAAAAGGGATCCTCTTAGAGCACAGAGTGGAAGTACAATACTGTGAGGATAGTCTGGAAGATTGAGATAAAGTCTTCACCAACTAAATGTAAGCTTGATAGTGCATTTCGCAAATTGACATCCCATGATAATTAACATTGGTACAAAGAGTGAAAAGGTAATGAGTATGATGAGTAATGAATAAACTACTTCGCCTACTCCAGACTTGCTAATCTTAGTACATATCTGGCATACCTGCAATACCACTTTTAAAACTGGCTTTACTAGGGACTTTTTGAATATTCTCAGGAAGTGAGTTCCACAATTTCTCTCCTCTATACTTGGGTGATTTTTTGAGAAACTATAGGATTGGCAACTATAAAACTATTTGTTTATGGATTTACTGATTTGGGTCAGACATTTTTTTCCTTTGATTTTCTTTTATTACATCTTACAAAATCTTTTGGGCTCAGCCTTGCAGTTCTTCCACCCAGTATCAGTGTCATCGGCAATAACATCTTTGCACATGCCTTAAGGCCTGTTCACATTGTGCAACTGGAGAGGCTTGACTGGGTACCTTTAGTCTGAGACTGAAGGTGCTGCCCTTTAAACTGGAAGTATGTCCAGTTTTACAGTGTGAACTGTGCATTACACTATAATATAGCTTCTTTTTTTTTTGCAAGAGCAGTTTATTTTCATTCATATTCATTGACTACAATCATAGATAGGTGTAATACTTAGGCCTTACAATGGATTATATCTTTAACTATGGCTCATTGCTCTCATGTTTTTCAGTTTTGGTCTATGGAGGAGTGAATAGTCTAACATTCTAAGAAACCTAACTAGCCTCTATTCTGAGGTTGCCACCCTTAGCTTATTCTTCTTGGTGCACATACCCATATGTATAAAGTTTTGTTCCAATCTATTACTGATAGTTGTAAGAAAGTCTGATAGTCCTTTTACACAGATAACAATTTACAATGTTTTTTGATACAATGATGTTCGTGCTCATAAAGATCAGTACTTGGATCAAAGAAACCTGAACACCCGACTGTTTGAGGGCCCAGTTCTTAAAAGAGTAAACAGGATTGAATCCAATGCCTATTAGGCGTCGGTAGAGTACAAATCTAGCATGTTATGGAATGCACTTGTTCCTGAAATTAGAAACCTACCTTCGTATGATAATTTCAAATCATACACCAAGGCTAAGCTACATGGTCAACTTGTAAGGTATACAAACCCATAGCTAACTGACTTGAATGCTATCAGATGCTATATCTATAAGGTGCATATCACCTTTACCAGCTATGTTGCTATCATAATTTGCTTTTACTCATATCCTTTATCTTATATTAAATTGTTGTTAGTGGGCCAAACACCTGCCTATTCCTATGACTTAATCTAGATTATTATATAATTCTTTCTAACTACGTATATATAACAGATAACATCAATTATTTAATATACTTATACTATGTATATATGTTGTTGGTTTTTTTTTATTTTAAATTTCTATTCATCTTGTATTACTTGGGATAATGATGAGATGATATGAAGGATTTACTTCTAACACCAGTCTACATTAACAGTAATAGTCACGTACATTGTTCGTAAAAGACATTTCAGCTGCGTGGTGTGTTTCATCTGAGTCATCTAGGGTAGCTGTAATGAATACTGGAGAACTCGATCCCGTAACAAACTCGACCCATAAAAATCTTGACCCGTAGCTAACTCGACCCATAAAAAATTCGACCTGTAACGAACTTGAACCGTTTTGATAACTCAACCCGTAACAAACTTGACCCATTTTAAGAACTTGACCCGTAATGAACTCGACCCGTTTTAAGAACTTGACCCATAATGAACTCGACCCCTTTTAAGAACTCGACCCGTAATGAACTCGACCCATTTTAAGAACTCAACCCGTAACGAACTCGACCCATTTTAAATCTTCTCTACTCAAGTGTCTTAAGTGTGAATGAATATTATGCTTAATAGTAAATATGTTATTTTGACCTCAAATTTGGTCTTCTCTGGGGAAGAAAACAGAACACCCTACCCTTAACCTTATCCCTAACCTGAACCCTATCCCTAACCTTATCTCCAACCCTAACCCTAACTACTCCTTACCCCTAAACCTAGCAGGACTTATTTTCAATATGCCTGGTTTTTTTGTCTAAAAGCTAACTAATGAGACCTTTATTTGTATCTAAATTTGTCTTATTCATAAGTATCTGGAACGGGTCGAGTTCTCCAATTGATTTCTCCAAAACGGGTCGAGTTCTCCTGACAACTTCGGGTCGAGTTCGTTTTAGGTTGAGTTCTCCAGTAACCGCTGTCATGCAAGCTACCATGCACTATAGCTGGTAATAAGAGGAATAGGAAGTAGCCATTTAATTAGGTTATTTAAGAAATAGAATGAATTCTTACCAATTTATCTAGAATTAGGGCTAGAATGTATCGAGGCTTGGTGACACCTATTGACTGTGTATGTGTGTATATGTGTAGGTATGTGTAATTGTGTGTAGAATTTGTGTGGGTGTGCGTAGGTATGTGTAGGTGTAGGTGTGTGTAGGGGTGTATAGGGATGTGTAGGGGTGTGTGTTTGTGGATGTGTGTAGGGGTGTATAGGGATGTGTAGGTATGTGTAGGTGTAGGTGTGTGTAGGGGTGTATAGGTGTAGTTGTGTGTAGGTGCAGGTGTGTGTAAGGGTGTATAGGGATGTGTAGGGGTGTGTAGGTGTAGGTGTGTGTAGGTATGTGTAGGTGTGTGTAGGTGTAGGTATGTGTAGGTGCAGGTGTGTGTAGGGGTGTATAGGGATGTGTAGGGGTGTGTGTTGGTAGGTGTGTGTTGGGATTTGTGTGGGTGGGTGTGTGTAGGTGTGTGTAGGTGTAGGTATGTGTAGGTGTAGGTGTGTGTAGGTGTGTATAGGTATGTGTAGTTGTGTGTAGGTGTACGTGTGTGTAGGGGTGTATAGAGATGTGTAGGGGTGTGTGTTTGTAGGTGTGTAGGGATTTGTGTGGGTGGGTGTGTGTAGGTGTGTGTATGTGTAGGTATGTGTAATTGTGTGTAGGGTGTGTGTGCATAGGTGTGTGTAGGTGTTGATGTAGGAATGTGTAGGTGTAGGTGTGTGTAGGTGTAGGTGTGTATAGGTAGGTATGTGTTGGTGTGTGTAGGGTGTGTGTGCATAGGTGTGTGTAGGTGTTGGTGTAGGGGTGTGTGTGGGTGGGTGTGTTTAGGGGTGACGAAAGTATCTTTCAGCGTATCTGTATTGTCGCGTTGTCCCTTACCAGTAATATCCCTTTAAGGGATTGATGCTCAAATGAAATAAATTCAACCAACCATTTCATAAACATAAATGATACATCCACAATCAGTCATTCAATTTGAGATATCACTCATGTATATTAAGGAGATGCTATAGAAGAAACCTATGAAAGTTTAGGGTAAGAGCTTATATGCCGTAAGGCCTAACCTTTGTAACATAATCCCCCTTCAAGTATGTTTTTAAATACCTAATTGGTGCATTTTTTGTTGTGTTTTTTTTATTGAAGTGTTTATTACAAATTCTGAACAAGTCCAGTTCTTCCATTTGTCACATAAGGGTCACGTAATTTTTCAAGAATCACAATTCGCCACTTTTTGCGCAGAATATGAGAGCCAAGGCTAGCTAGGCGGAAGATAGAGGGCCGGAGGGCCACGAAAGAGATAGTGAAAGCAGAGTTTTAAAGGGGTGAAATATGTACAAGTGCAGTAAAGAGGCAGTTAGCAGGGAGTAGAAGAGTATTATCCTACCCCTAATAAAAAAACTCCATAGACTTAACATTAGCGGACTGTATTTGGTCTAGGGTGCAGGAAAATGAAACTTATCGCTCTAGTTGTCAAATGACGTCATTTAAAAAGCGACCAATGATTATCACTGATTATCGGTGAGTTTTATGTTATTTTTTAATTTGCTGAAGTAATTTAGATGGGGTAGGATAAATTCTAAACCAAACTCGAGTTAGTTGTGTTGTTTATCACACTCCAGCAATGTCGCGTATCACTGCACTCGGCTTTGCCTCGCGCAGTAAACGCGAAATTGCCATCGTGCAATAATTATGCAGAACTGTCTTTAGAAACGTATTTTGAACCACTACGCCACAAGTTTGGATGTGTAGTAATCGTCACTCGGCTACGCCTCGTGACGATACGGAGCATCCAAACGAGTGAGCATAGTGGTTCAAAATACGTTTCGAAAGCGGTTCTGTTTTTATCTCACCCCCAACACGGACCTTACAGTCGATTTTAAGCAATAATATAATCATGTATTGAATTGTTCAAACAATAGCGTCGGAACTTTTTTTTTTCCGCGACGTTCATTGGTTGCTACGTTGCTACGTTCTCTGCCACCACCATGGCGTAGTAGTGTAACTTTACTTAGGTGAGCGTGGCGTATTTTATTTCAACGTTAACTCAATGGCACAACCTGTACCAGGGGTGGGATAAACAACAACACGACTTCATCTAGTTTGGTTTCTCCTAAATAACTAGCCTAATAGGGGACAGATGGGCACATGGCAGTGCAGTATCCTCCAAGGTGTGGTAGGTGTTGGATATGAGTTCCCAATGTTCTATGGGGAAAAACATACCAGGGGTGAGATACAGTGGAGTGACGACTGACTCGAGTGGGACACCATGGGAAACTTTTTGTTGATGTAGCTGTGCCTAAACCATGTCATACTTGTATGATTTATCTTATCAAAGTAGTACTTGTACTAGGTCAGGTGTATCGTGAAATAGCTATCCCCCAGTTGAATCTTTACACTTACTGCTACAAGCTTCAGGATAAAGCTGGTAAGTATCTAAACTGTTACGTCTATGATTTCCTCAGTCACAAACCGGTAGATCTGCAGGAGTGATTGTAGCCTAGCAAGATAATTGACAGAGCATGCATATATATGCACTCGGGCCCTATACCCCAACTCCTCATTCTAACGGCAGGTGTTAGCCGAATGGGCAGTGGGTGCCATTTCTGTGTAAGGGGGTGCATCCACCAACCATGACAGGGATGCGACACGCGCCGACAAGAAAGTTCCAATCGCAGCCTTGTCGCAGCCTTGTCGTGAGAAGGGGGGCTGTCGTGAGCCCTTGTCGCAGCCTGTCGGGAGGTGCACGCTCCACCTAAATATTCTATCATAGACCTCTTCGATTTTGTCGTGACCTTGTCGGAAGGCCCCCGACAGGCCCCCGACAAGCTTCATGTCGCAGCCTGTCGTGGCCTTGTTGTAGCCTCTTGTCGGGAACTGTGGTCCACCAACCACGACAAGGCTACGACAAGGCTTCTAATCATAGAGCTGTCGTGGACCCTGTCGGAAAGCCGTTGTCGCAGCCTTGTCATGGTTGGTGGGCGCACCCCATTAGTCTTTAGTATGACCCGACCGGGGTTTGAACCCACGACCTCCCATGCTCGAGGCGAACACCCATCTCACTCGGCCACCGAGCTTAAGAGTAAGTATAACTCAATACACTCGCCACTGCAGGCACAACTGTAGCAGCCACTTTCTAATACTAGAAACCAATGATATATTAATTATTGGTGAATGAGCGTGGAATTATAAAGAATCAGGTATCAAAAGGCTCAGGTTTTTCGCCAATATTTATAAGTTATGTTATGAGACCTGCGATCTGCTTTAGCGACAGCTGATATGTGACTTTATTACCCACCTGATACGGAGTCTCCATACTAAGCCTATGGAGATTACAGATCGCTACTGAGGAGGATACGGAGCTCCGTACCCTCCTAGGAGGATACAGATTTTTTAGATGAAAGTAGTCCCAAACATAACTTCTTAATTACGTTGAAAAGTTTTCTAACGATCATATTTATTGCTTAAATCTAAAAATAAGTGAGTAATAAATACAACATTACCATAATTTCGATCTGTGTGGCCGTATTCTCCTTGTAGTTGACGCAACGCAATACTCCTCGCTATCGCTCGGAGTATTACTACGCGTCAACTACGCTGAGAATACGGCCACTCAGATCAAAATCATGGTAATATTGTGTATAGATCCTCTCTGTTCTCCAGCAGAGAATGGGGAAATTATGTCAAATAGTTAACCAATGGGGTTATCAACTTAGCTAATTGATAACAAATTCTAATTTCATGTGTATAAAGACGGGGCGTATCAAAAGTTCACCTCCTTCGTCCACCCTCCAATTTTTTTCCCAACCTCGGAGCAAACACTCCAGAGGAACGGACAAAAATTAAACTGAAAATCTAATTTCATGTTCTTTCCATCAAAATACCAAAAAAAATAATATGGCTAAGGGGCTTTGAGACTACTACAATCTCCAACCACAATAGCCTGTTGTGAGAGAGACTACCAAGACCAAAGATCTGCTCAAAGAATGATTCACTCACCTACACCTCACCCCTCTCCCCCTTGCAGGTGTCGAGGAAATTTATTGATTCCTCTGAGGTGAATTTGATTGTTGGGTGAAACTCATTCAGCCAATCTATCCATTTCTTCATTTCGGTGTTACCATGTTAGCACACGAAAAATATCTCGTCGATATATCTTTGCCATGTTTTTGGTTTGAGTCGGTATCCTTGTAGGAGTTCCTTTTCAGGTAACTGGACCGATGGCACCACGGACCGATGGCACCTGGACTGATGGCACCTCTTTTCAGTTTCACCTGGACTGATGGCACCTCTTTTCAGTTTCACCTGGACTGATGACACCCGTGCCTGGACTGATGGCACCACTTGGCTAGACTGATGGCACCACCTCACTTTTTACCTGAACATGGGAACTATTAAATGTATATAGTATGTAATATGCGATAGTCATGAAATAACAGTGTGGCCAGTATTTTCTCAGGTGTTCCGATTTCTGAAACTCTTAATGCTAAAGGTCAGGGGTAAGTCAGGGTTTGCCCACCGTGCGGCCGGCCAGGGCAGCGGGTGGCCAGCCAGGAGCATGGGTTGCCGGCCGGGATCCCCGGCTGCCGGTGCCGAGGGGCCCAGAGCCTTTTTTTTCCTCTTTTTTTTAAAATCGCCCCGTAAATTCTTCTATATGCGAATATAATATACCCGGTAGTTGAAAAGTGGTGTAACCAGTATAATCTGGCAATAACCATCAGTCTAAGTGAGTGGTGCCATCAGTCTAGGTAGTGGTGCCATCGGTCTAGGAAAAATGTTGCCATCGGTCCGAAGAGGTGCCATCAGTCCAGGTGCCATCGGTCCATGATGCCATCGGTCTAGTAATCCTTTTTTCAGCTGTTTGTCATCTGAGGCCAATGCACTCGTACTCGGGGTGATGATTTGGTTGTGTTTCTGGGGCTGCTTGGTCCAGCCGTCAATACTACCATTGTTATGCTTTTTCCCAGAATTGTTTGATTTTCAGATTTCTATGAAATTTATCAAGTTCTTGTTTTACTTCACCCTCCTTGATTTTAGTTTGAGTTGGGCAGAAGTTTAAACCCTTATTCAAGACTGAGGATTCAAGATCAGCTAGTTCCCTACTTGAGAGATGCATGACTGTGTTACCCTTTTTGGTCATTCTGCCCAACGGGTTACCTGGGCCCTGTTTTTCAGTCACGACAATCGTTATGGGCGACATGTTTTTACTGTCAGTGTACTATAGACGCGATATTTTAGGTGGTCGGCTAATTATCGCCGCTCTAAGACACTTTGGGCGGTCTGAGGTGTGCTATAGTCACGACAATCGTTAGGTCACGTGATCGAAATTGTCGCCCAAACTGTCGGAACTCAAGACACCTGTGGACATGTCGTAGAGCCCTCTGACAGTTCACTTCCCATAGGAAGTAAGCCATGAAACTTTAGCACCAGTTAGGGACACATAGAAATAATAATCACCCCAAATATGACGAATATTGGTTGTTCCGATCTGCCGTTATGAGCGTTTGAAAAGTCTGCTCTGGTGGCCAGTGTACTTTAACCCTAATTTATGCGGCGACCTTGACATTGACTGCGCTTGTTCCTGGTTAGATTGGCCATCAACACTTGAAATATGCAGCTAAGACGAATACACTCACACTCACAGTTGAATAGATCGACGGGCCATACCGTACGCAGAATTTACTGCACTTCCCGGTGGAAGTAAGCAATGAAACTTTTACATGAGTTAGGGACACATGTGACCTATAAACATTCTAAATATAAAGAAGATCGGCCTATTAGATTCGCCGATATAACCAAAACGGTTCCCTGGTTCCTTGATAGAACCTAAGACTTGTCGTGACGGCCGACATTTATCGCGGCGATCGTCCGTGGCGCACTACGATCGTGTCTATAGAACACCTGCCATCTTTTGTCTTCCAAAGTGTCATACATTCGCTGTACGATCTTAGGGTATCGTTAATAACGATTGTCGTGACTGTAAAACAGGGCCCTGGTTACATGTCAAAGGCATATCGGACAATTTTGCATGAAAATTAAAACCCATGTCATTTTTCTGAAAATTGAATACAATGATCTCTAAGTATTGTAGAGCACATATCTGACTTAAAGATCGGGGGTCACCGTGCTAGATTTTGATTTAGAGATCAATATTATGATCATTTTATATTAGAATATATAGAAATTCTAAAAAGCTGTTTTTCACTTAGTAAAACCCATGTCATTTTCCTCAAATTTTCACAGACTATAGTATACATACAGTACTACCTATCTAGGTTTTGAAAATCATATGTCACCGTCCTTGTTTTTGAAAGAAATGAAGAAAACCATATTTTTCAGTACATTTCCTATATAAATCAAGCAAATGAAAAAGGGTCTATTTTACCTATTGGATTAGGTCAAACTAGACAAAACTCAAATTTTAATCTTTTGAGTTTGGAATATGCCACAAATTATCAATTTCAATGGATGAATGCGAATATTTGAAAATCACCAGGTGGCGCCACCGTGAATTGCAAGATATGCCTTTAACAGTTATTTCTGTTTGTTCTGAACGCTCCCCATTGTTGATTTAATTTTTGTTAATGCTATGACTAACAGTGCCAGGCTGTTTTTCCCGTGTCAGCCTTTTTGCTACAATGAGGCTACCTTGCCTATGACTACCGACCTTGGTTGTAATTAGTTTTGGAATTGATGTCTAGGCTATTTTTACCACTACTTGCCCCCAATTTGGTGACAGACTCATTCGGTGGAAAGCTATTAGATGAACAATGACACAGTGAGAAAAGTTTAGTTTCTTTACTTGTTACCTCATCAGCTTGGTGGGATTTTACAGGCGAGTTGTTACGTTCCCCCTGTTGCTTCCCCCACAGTAATACCTGCCTCTCCCTTTCGGGCGTCGACCTCCTTGGCCCCTTCCACGGGACCCTTTCCGCCTCTGTTGCCTTGGCCCCGACCCCTGGCGGCTTCCTCTTGGGGCGGGTTGGAGGGAAAACCCTCCTGGATGGCGACTTGGTTGGCGAACCTGCCAGGGACCTGTTTCAGTAGTTTTGTGACATTAGGCCTAGACAGACATCAACAGCAGCACCAACAGTGCAAGCAACAGCGGAAAAAGTCTAGCAAATATCAGAGGGTCGGAGCAGCCAATCTTCTTCATATTTGGGACAATTGTAGGTTATATGTATCCCCTACTCGTGTTAAAGTGTCATCACTTAATTCCTACAGGAAGTGAGGGCAATTCCGTGTGTCATCGATTGCAGTCTTGTGATCTGTCCGTATGGTATCACAGACGCCATCTAGACATGTCACGAAAACCACTGAAACAGGTCCCTGGTGTTTGAGGGTCGGTTGGTATAGGGGTTGGTATACGGGCCCGTTTATGCCTGTTCTGGAAGTGCTTATCTATGTTAGACTTCTTGGACTTCCAAACTCGTTTCACGCAGATATCAGTGTGTCTGCGCATCTGTTTGACTGCCTCTTCAGCAGCCTCTTGGGACTTCCCACTCTTGATTAGGCCACTAAAAAAAAAAAAATTGTTTCTCATCACCAAGCCATGAAAAATATGACGAGGGCGCTTTTTTTTTTTTTTTTTTTTTTTTTTTTTGCTATATCAAAGATGGCAGACATACAGTAAAACCCCGCATAAGCGGAGTTCCCTCCGATACGGGCCAAAGTGGCTGCTTACACGGGGTGTCTGCTTACGCAGGGTTTCCAGATTTTTACTGGCTATACATTTAATGCATCCCTGACATCAGGAGCTTTAATTTGATACTAAATACACATACCTTTCATAATATATCAAGATTCATCTATTTAAAAAAAAAAAAAAAAAAAAAAAAAATCTTCTAAAATCGTTTTTTCTGATGCGCGCGGTGATGAGAAACAAGTTTTTTTTTTTGAGTGGCCTTACCGCAGCCTTTATCAACCTCTTTTGTCGCCTGCTATCTGCAGCTGTCGAGCCAGAGTCATGACAAGCCCTATGCACTGACGGCGGTAGAAGTTCGTCAATCACCTGTGTGGATGAAGAAGAAGAAGAAGAAGAAGAAGAAGAAGAAGAAGAAGAAGAAGAAGAAAAAGAAGAAGAAGAAGAAGAAGAAGAAGAACAAGAAGAACAAGAACAAGAAGAACAAGAAGAACAAGAACAAGAAGAACAAGAAGAACAAGAAGAACAAGAACAAGAAGAACAAGAAGAACAAGAACAAGAACAAGAACAAGAACAAGAACAAGAACAAGAACAAGAACAAGAACAAGAACAAGAACAAGAACAAGAACAAGAACAAGAACAAGAACAAGAACAAGAACAAGAACAAGAACAAGAACAAGAACAAGAACAAGAAGAACAAGAACAAGAACAAGAACAAGAACATGAGTCTGAATTTTCTAATGCAGTCTGTTTTAAATTGGGTTGAATAGTTATGAAACCGGCCCCTGATCTAAATTCAAATTGTTCAAGTGGAGTTGCTAACCCCCCATAGCAAACTGCTAGATTAGACTTAGAACTTGCCTGAAGTGAGTCATTATCTAAATTATCATCAGAGTTATTTAGCTCAGAGAGTGCTAAAAGGCATGACAAATTGCTCTGGGACCTGTTTCACTAGTCTCGTGACATGTCTAGATGGTGTCTAGATGGTTTTTCCGGTTTCATAAGAACTAGACATTAGACTTCATTTTGTCCGTTCTTGCTTACACTGTTGGTGCTGCTTTTTATGTCTGTCTAAAACTTTTGTCACAAAACTAGTGAAACAGGTCCAGGATGTGTAGATTTGTCTAATTCTTATGTTTGGGGTCTGTCTTTTCCTCAGGGCAGCTATTCGTGTTGTCACGAAACTAGACAACCCCAATGTCTGTATGGTGTCACAGATATGTCACGAAACTAGTGAAACAGGTCCCTGGTCAGTCCTATTGGACAGCCCCAGGCTTACAGGGTGTGTTTTAGCACTGCCTAGGCTGTGACACGGCATGTCAGCAGCGGTTTCAGACGTATCGTGCGAGTCAGCCTGCCGTTGAGCATTTCTCAACACCTGTGTATTTAAACTACCAGAAAATAGTTTATAATATGTGTAGCTCTTAGTTGGGCCTCTATTCCGCCTACATTAGCAGAGCAGGAAGCTTTGTGTACTACGTGTGTGGGCCTTTGCCGCCGCTGGTTGCTGTGGAGGGTGGTTGTGGTCCCTAAGATTCGAGGTCAACTCTCGACTGATGTCTACGTCCCAAGGCGCTAGAAAATATCATGTAAGGAGGTCAGGGTCAAGGTCGGGGTTTGCTGCGAATGCAGTCATTGGCTACTTGGTCTACTCTATTCCTTATATGGACTTGTGTAATGGGACAACTCCATGCTGGAGGTGTCAACCGGCACTGCAGCTCCCGGCTGGTTGCGCATGGTTGGTCACGTGACCCACATCCTGTGTATGTCAGATTCTTTGCCAGCACTTCGGAGTTACATTGAGAGTACAAAGAAAACGAGGTAAGAGACATTTATCAGTGTGGATTCACTATGTCAATCCTTTCATGAAATGATAAATACTTAGTTATGGCTACAGTAATCTGCTACAAGAAAAGGAAACTATTAGATGATAATATTATCTAAATGTGTTATTTACATTTCAAATCTGATTGGAGTCATCTAAATACACTGTATTCAGAGATTCAGAACTGATGGGACACATCTAAATACATTTTATTCAGACCCACTTTGTACAGACCTGACAAGCCAGTTTTACTCCCTTCAACCCAGTCATCAAGCCTTGTACCTGAGACTTGACCATAGACTTGCTGAAACCCTGGATCAATTTTCAGGAAGGCAGGGAGGGAGACACAGAGAGGCAGATAAGGATGTAGATAATATCAGAGACAGAAGGGAGACTCACACAGAGACAGGTAAACAGACAGAGAGACATACACAGATAGGGACAAAGACAAAGAGACAGAGATGAAGAAAGACACATACAAAGCAAAATAGTCAAACATACATGCCAAACACCAGGGACAGAGACAGAGATATAGTATGACATACATATGGACAGACAGGGACAGAGACAAAGATATAAACAGAGAGAGTTATATATACAGTATATAGACAGGGATAGTGCCAGGGACAAATGAAGATTTAGGGATATCACACTGGACCTGAAGCCTCTCTACAGTCATGCCAGAATAGCCCTCACCCCCACCTCTCTCACAACCACTCCATCTACTTTACTGACCAGCTAGCATTTATGATTCCCCACAATCCTTTCTTCATGAGGGACCTGTTTCACTATTTGGAATACCGCTTTTTGTTGGTCTCTAACACAACAACGGCACTTTACATTTCAGTAGTTTTTCGTGGGAAAAGCAAGTAAGGACCAGGGACCTGTTTCAATAGTTGAAAATCGTCTCGCTGTTGGCCTCAGTGGCACCACAGAGGCAGTTCCCATTTCAATACTTGGTGGATGCAACAATGAACCGGTACTTGTTTCAATATTAGTGGTATTATAAGCAAGAGGAAGGCCTCAACAGTGGCAGCAATAGTGGCAGCAACAGCGGAGATCAGAAAGTCACGTATCAAAAGTGGTCTCGCTGTGGAGGTACCCCTTCCATTTGCTATGCCAATGTAATGAACGAGACATTTAATCAAATCTATATCAATAATTCAATAATTTCAAATTATTCCCCGTGTTTTTCCCCACATTTCAGTTTTTATTTGACGTTTCTATGTGCATTTTTGGCTGAGTTACAGAGGTCTCACCTGTGAAACATGCAAGTGGACGTGGTACATTGGCTTTATATATTGGATTTTCAAAGGCCTTTGATACGGTTGATCACAACATCTTATTATATAAGTTAAAAGCATCAGGCATTCATCATAGGACGCTAAGCTGGATAGATAGTTATTTGTCAAATCGTGTACAGACATCTGTAGCTACTGGAGTTCTGTCACACCAAAAGGAGCTAAAAGTGGGGGTACCACAAGGCTCTATATTAGGGCCGCTGTTCTTTATACTATATATTAACAACATAGACCATAAACTGAGGCATTGTCGTATAAAAATGTAGGCAGACGATGCTGTTTTATATCTCCCCTTTACAGACATTTTCAAAGCATTTTCAAAATTACAGGATCATGTTGGCAAAGTTGAAAGCTGGTGTTGAAATAACAGACTGACAATAAATGCCTCGAAAACGAAACTTATGCGATTTGGCACTCACCACCAACAGAAAAATGATGTCAAACTAAAGATTTCACTGAATAAACAAGATATTGAAGAATGTTTGAATACCTGGGTATAACCTTGGATTCGAGTTTATCATATGAACGGCATTTAAATAAGTTAATTAGCAGAACATCGAACAAAGTAAATATCCTTAGTTATATTCGTAAATACATTACGAAGAAACAAGCTATACTGCTGTATAAGTCGAAAATATTGTCATACATAGTATGGCGATATTCTCTATGACAGAATGAATGCAAAGTTCCTTTAGAAAGCCCAAAGATGCCAAAACCGTGCATCAGAAATATGCCTTAATCTACCTCAAAGAACATCTACAAATTTAATCCATCAACTATGCAACATAAACAAATTACACTGCATGAAAACCACCGTTTTATTCATATATACGCCATCATGGAAGTGCATGTACTGGCTGAATATTGACTTGTTTTCATTTATATACGCCCAGGCCTTATATACGACAGATGCGTCTTGGCTGTATTTCACACGCGGCGTATATGAGAGAAAATACCCTCTGCCCCCGCCCCCTCCCGCCCTTTTGTGTTGGTAGAAGTACAGGTGTCCTCAGTAGGAACCCCTCCCACCCCCAACCCCCACCCCCAACCCCCCACCACCTCCGCCCGCCCGCTCTCAGTGAAGCCCTGTTCACTGGACGCTTATATACGCCCACAGATGAGGTGTATACACACGGGGATTAAGACGACCTTGTAGACGCAAAATACTTACTTATAGACGCCCGGCGCATTCATATGTAAAATGATGGTTTTCATGCAGTGTTAGAAGACCGAAGAAAGGCCCATTTACTAGCTGTAGCCTTTGATAGAAGCCTCTGTTACAAATACCTGAAAAGGCCAATCAAAGAGACTTTTTGAGGGTAGGGTATTGGAATCTATAGTCCCCAATAATAAGGACTATGAAAAATCAGTTATACACAAATCGACTTTAGCTTGGAACCTGTAAGATATTCCATTCAGAAATATGCTTTTGAAAAGGACAACTGCAGATCAAAAATCAAAAACATATTAAAAACTCAAAGGAACCAGTACGAAATATGAAATGAAAATTGGGTATTGTGGTGTGAGTAGGGGAGAGACCCTGTCACTTGAGCCTATTGAGTCCATTTAAGGACATGTATGTTGTTTGTTGTAGCAACCATTAAGATTTAAAGATGCTGTACATAACATACCATATGATAAATTATACATGTTTTCCTCTGTAAATTGTAGTCTCAACGGTGATACAACTGAAGGACAACTGTTAAAAAATCGCCCTGACAATCTTTTCTGACACTGGAAGAAAAATTTTTGTGCATCGGTGATACAACTAAACACACACCAGAGACTTGGTAGTATTTCTCTGCGTTAAATGTTATTTTCCTAATTCCTAGTTCCAGTTGTTTGGTTAAACAGGGTTTTAGGCTCAAAAGTATTGCATGTAAATTTCCAGCCTTGTGGAAATAGGCACTCTTTTGAGACTACTGAACCTCCAGAATAAATATTATCTTTAAAAAAAAAAAGTGATATCCTCTGAAATATATAGATAAATTTTATCTCTGTAGGCCATCTGTAGAGTGATTTCTTAGAGTGCTTATCACCCATTGTTTGTGCATAATCTATGATTAAATAGGTCGTGCGGTGGAAAAAGTACCATTCCGACAACATCTTAAAATCTAACTCCGTACTCCCAGTGTGACGCATATATACCCTTGGATAAGGTACAGTCATTTTAAGTGTGAGATACTCTTCTACATCAAGTCTTTTATTCGCTGTGATGAACCCCATCACTTGACTGCTTTACTACATTTTCCATTTATCATTTTGCACTTTATTGCCGCATTTAACAGGTCCATACCAACAGAACTTCCTCTAAACACAATGTCCATCACAGTGGTAGCCTTAGAGGGTGCGTCCACCAACCACGATAAGGCTGCGACAACGGCTTTCCGACAAGGTCCACGACAGCTCTACGATTGGAAGCCTTGTCGTAGCCTTGTCGTGGTTGGTGGACCACAGTTCCCGACAAGAGGCTACGACATGGCCACGACAGGCTGCGACATGAAGCTTGTCGGGGGCCTTCCGACAAGGCTACGACAAAATCGAACATGTTCGATTTTAGAGCCGTGTCGTGGCGTGGCGTGGCGTGTCGCAGAGGTCTCCGATAGAATATTTAGGTGGAGCGTGCACTTCCCGACAGGCTGCGACAAGGGCTCACGACAGCTCCCCTCCTCATGACAAGGCTGCGACAAGGCACAGATTGGAAATTTCTTGTCGGCGTGTGTCGCAGCCCTGTCGTGGTTGGTGGACGCACCGTCTTACAAGAGGCTACGACAAGGCCACGACAGGCTGCGACATGAAGCTTGTCGGGGGCCTGTGGGGGGCCTTCTGACAAGGCTACGACAATATCGAACATGTTCGATTTTTGCTACGATTGGACCTTTGTTGTGGAGTGTTGTGGTTTCCTCGATATCACCGTCATAGTGTGTCGAAACCATGGGCGTCTTTTTTATGGCAACCAGCAGTGTCTACGACACGCCCCGACACCGCTGTCCTGACACTGCTCTTCTCACCACAAGGCTGCGACAAGGCTGCGATTTGAACTTTCATGTCAGCACTTGTCGTAGCCTTGTCGTGGTTGGTGGACGCCCGCCTTTAACCAATCTGGCATCTGTGGTTCCTGACTGGTGATTGCAGATCGATGGTGAATAGTTGGCCACTAGCTTTAATGGTGTCAGGCAAGTATTTTCCAGTCTGTAAGTTCATAACATTTCTCACATTAAATGCCAAGATAGTTCTCCAACTTTATGCATCCACAAATTTATTACCCATCGAATACGAAGTCTCCATACTAAGCCTATGGAGCCTACAGATCGCTACTGAATAGAATACGGACCTCCGGAATCTCCTAGGAGGATACGGATTTTTGAGTTGAAAGTAGTCCCAAACGTCGGTACTGAGTAGAATAAAATGGCGTGATCCGGTAGGTATTTCTGGTTTTTCTCAGGTAGAAATTCGAAATATGAGTAAAAAAACCAATATAACCATGATTTGGATCTGCGTAGTCGTATTCTCCTCGTAGTTGACACTACGCATTACTACGCATCAACTACTCAGAGAATACGACCACGCAGATCGAAATCATGGCAATATTGTGTATGTATCTGTACCATATATGATTTTATCCTATGCCTCATATAAAGCTCCATAGATTTAACATGGTGTGTCTGTATGCCACGGTTATGCCATATAATATTTATATGCCACAGGTAACATATACAATTAAAAACACATAACGGGGAAGGATATATTTTTTATTTAAATAGATATAGATATTCCAGATTGCTCCATTGAACATCAGGGAGCTGTTTCAAAAGTCAGGAGGGTGCTAAACGAGAGTACGCACCACCAAAGCGAGAGCTAACAATGGCACTTGAAGCGTCGCTGTCGAGGTGGAGGTGCCGCTCGCTATTGGGTATTGGTAGCAGTTTTGGTGCCGCTTTGATCCAAAGTGCCGCTCGCTGTTGCGGCCTCTCGCTTTGAAATGCGACGTGCCGCTGGCGAGACTTCACTTGACTTTTGAACCAGCTCCCAGGTTTGAGTTGTAACCTTCTTTAGTTTGCTCTTTTGACAGTACATCTTTCAACATAGACTCACCAGTGATGATGGCGTCCTCTACGATACAAGTGAGACGTGCTACATTGGCTGATTTCCAAGAAGTCCTGGCCATAGACACTGATGTGTATCATGGGAAGGACTACATGTTGGTTTATTACCCAATCATCCTCCAGAATCCGGCCTACATGCCTTATGTTGGAGAAACCCCCGAAGGAAAGATTGTAAGTGTAGAGCAAGTATTCTGCCAGAATGACTTAATATCACTAAATTTTAGAGACTTCACTTCCGTTCTGCAAGTAGGTCAACCGGAAGTTGTTTCTTAAATCATATGCACTCCAAGACACATACCATACTACTACTAAAATATCTTAAATCTTATGTTCTTTCATATTACATCATACCCTGGTATTCTTTGGTGGAATGGTATTTATATAGAACTTATATGGTATTTATATAGAACTGCATCAAGAATTGTATAAATAGACAATACTCCACGAGTTTGGATGGGCCGTAATCTTCACTCGGCTTCGCCTCGGTGACAATTGCAGCCCAGTTTTGTCTATTTTACGATTTGAGTGCGGTTCTGGATAGACTTATCGCATAGATGCAAATCCATATGACGTCATCTCAAATTCACTACGCCACAGCCGTGGCGTAGTATTGTCACTTTATGGGGTGATCATCGTTTTTTTTCTAATGTTATTCCTATGACTAAAATTGTACCAGGGGTGAGATAAAAACATATACTATTTCAACAGAGCTAGGTCACATGAAGGTCTGTTAAGGAATTTTTGCTTCTTTTTGAGGTCTCCTTCATGACCTTATTTGTGGATGCCATAGAGGGATTCTGCTGTGTAATGTCCCTCAGAACAATGGAAGGTTATAGAGGACAAGGTAAGAGAAAATTTGTAATATTTATAGCGGTTCTCTTAGTTTCACTGCCAAATTTCTTTATTGTTTAAGTTTATTCAGTAATAGATTTCTGTATACTACATTTCATCTCACCCCTGGTATTTATGTCCCATAGGCTGAAAATTGGGAACTCATTCTCCATGCCCCTACAAGTATTGCAGTCCATGGTCTATATCCTGTTTATTGTCCATTCTTTTAGGGTGTACAGGGGTGAGATGAATACAGAAAGCAACACGTTTTGGTCAAAGTTGTTGTTCTCCAACTTGTTTGGACGCTACTCACTCCACATCGAACACGTGGAGAATGATGACTTTGACCAAAACTTGTTGGTTTCTTCTTTGATATCGATTTTCCTATAGATACTAGGAGTTATCACTAGAAAACATATTCAACGTCAATATTTATTAGAGGAACATGCAGATATGTTTCATCATTCATTCTTAGCTATTTCAGTTTTTTTAATGAATTGTTTACAGGAATAAATCAGAAGCTGATCAAGCAGGCATATGTGGATGTGGAGGAAAAGTTTAGAAAAACGTTTGTAAGGCTATTTGTTGCATCTGATAAACCACAGCTGTATGCCTATACCTTCTGGTCAGATCCAAAAAGGTTCCTCATCGAAAGACATGTAAGCGATCTTATTTTATTGTTTTACATCATACTATTTTATGAAATGATATCAAATGAAAAGGAAAAGATCGGGATACAGTCATTTGCATTATTGTATAATATGGAGAAACCAAACAAGAGTTAGTCGTGCTGTTGTTTATCGCACGACGGCAAAATCGCATATTACTGTGCGAGGCGAAGCCAAGAGCAGTAATACACAATCTTGCCGGAGTGCGATGAACAATAACATGACTAACTCGAGTTTGGTTTAGAATTTATCCTACCCTGCCCGTCTAAATTACTTCTACATTAACAAATGACGTCATTTGTCAAGTGTATCCCACTAGGGCAATATTTTTCATTTTTCTGAACTCCAGACTGAATACAGTGACCCAATGTTAAGCCTATGGAGTTTTTTATTAGGGGTAGGATAATGTTGTGCTTCCTACTCTAAGGTTTATGGTCTAAGCTGTTTGGTAAACACTGGTACGACCTTCAGCAATCTAGTTTTATTATTTCATGTTGTTGTGAGAAAACAAATGCCTCTCCTTGAAATGAAAAGGCCCAACATATCAAAACCAGAACATCTTTGTATATATAACATGACAAACATTCAAGTCTTCATATTTTTTTAATTTCTTATTATATCAAATTTCAATGCAGGTTAGCTATTACCATTGTTATACATACCCTGCTATTACCCTTTATCCCTTGACTTAGAAGAAAGCTTTGGTAAATAACATTTGTTTGAATTTGGTTAATATGATTTGTAGATAAAATATATAATATCAAAGTCAATATGTCAATTATTGAGAAAATATATGAATAGATGAACTTAAAGGTTGAGGAATGTGCATGATGATTGTACTTGTATTGGGTGGGTTGTTAAAAATAAATATGTGTAAACGTTTAAGGGTGAATGGTGGTGCAGGTGTAAATTGGCCACCAGCTCTGTCTCTGACTTAGAGGGTGCGTCCACCAACCACGACAGGGCTGCGACAACGGCTTTCCGACAAGGTCCATGACAGCTCTATGATTGGAAGGCGTGTCGTAGCCTTGTCGTGGTTGGTGGACCCTAGTTCCCGACAAGAGGCTATGACAAGGCCCCGACAGGCTGCGACACAAAGCTTGTCGGGAGGTTGTCGGAGGCCCTCTGACAAGGCCACGACAATATAGAATATGTTCGATTTTTGCTACGACTGGACCTTTGGCGTGGAGTGTTGTGGTTTCCTCGATATCACTGTCGTAGTGTGTCGGAACCATGGGCGCCTTTTTTACGGAAACCGGCAACGTCTACGACACGCCCAGACACCGCTGTCCCGACAATGCTCTTCTCACGACAAGGCTGCGACAAGGCTGCGATTGGAACTTTCATGTCGGTACTTGTCGTAGCCTTGTCGTGGTTGGTGGACCCTCTTAGAGGTGGTGAGGGTCGATCGCTTTCTAGGTCAAGGAGCTTAATCTGGAAGTAGAGTATGATATTTGATATCATGAAGTATAAACTATAAATACTCACTACAGCACATAATTAATTTAGCTAAATGATAGCAAGGTCTAACTTCCTGGTCTCGTTTTGTTGGTTTTTTTTAAATTTTGAAAACAACAACATACACTGTCGTCCAAGGATGTTCTTCCCAGCGATGGCATACAAAAAATAAGGACAAGACACACTTTCATGCCACGAACAAACATAAACATACAATTAAAGTTGCTGTAAATACATGGTATCTAATGACAACCAATATTCCATCAAAGAGCAAATTATGATCCATCTATGGTATTGATTATAAAGTTTTAAATACAAATATGTATATGTAGTTCAGTTATCTAGTGACAACAGCTGAGTTAAGCAATGGGGTATATCAATTCAGGAATCGGTAGTACGGTTATCTGATGACAACCATAAAAAATAATAAAAAGTCGAAGTCTCATATGATTAATCAAACATATCATGAAATTCCTTTCTGCCATCAGGCAGAGGGAAGAGGCAAATAAGAACCGTGCTCTGTTAGGCCCTTACAGACCGTAAGCCTAAGGCAGCGCGGTCTGTAAACGGACTAAGGGGCAGAAGTACATGCATGTTAAGTTTAGGTGTTTGAGACCAGGGGGTGCAATAACCATCCCTGACCACCGACCTTGTGCAACTAATTCAATTTTGTATGATTTAATTTACTGTAAAAGGAAATACAACACATGTTTGAGGTTTAAAATATTCTGATTCCCTTCTTTAGAGTTTGTGATTACCATTCTACATTTATTGAGCTAGAACAGGGGTCCGTTGGATAATTTAGGGTCATACATGAAGACCCTTTTCTGTACGCCAAAGAGACCAAGGTCAACTATATTCAAAGCCTATAGAAGACCTTCTTGGCGGCTAATACTGTCTTAGCGAACAAACTTAAATAATACTAAACGATAACCCATGTACGAGGTTCAAAAATGGGTCTACATGTACGAGTCTAGATTACTTCACGGGCCCCGGGTTAGTAAATAAAGCTTAAAACAGGGAGCTGTTTCAAAAGTCGGGAGGGTGCTAAACGAGAGTACTCACCACCAAAGCGAGAGCTAACCATGGCACTTGAAGCGTCGCTGTCGAGGTGGAGGTGCTGCTCGCTATTGGGTATTGGTAGCAGTTTTGCTACCGCTTGGATTCAAAGTGCCACTCGCTGTTCCGGCCTCATGCTTTGAAATGCCACGTGCCGCTGGCGAGACTTCACTCGACTTTTGAAACAGCTCCCTGCACTCCTCTCCAGTCTCCTGATCTATGAGGGACTACCATTGAACAACTGGAAAGTTGCAGATTTAAGAGAAAATAAGTGGAAGATTTTTCATTTACTCTAGTGCCTTTTCATATCCTCTGAATATGTAGACAGAATGTTATTCAAATTTACCTGATGTCTCTCCAGGCCTTCCTGATTTATAATGGTCCTCAACCGGCGTTGGTAGAAGCAGTAAATGCCTACAGATGTAATCCCAAGAGAAGTGCTATTACTGTGGAGACCCTCAGCCTTGACAGGGCCCAACAGGTACTATGTGATGAGTTCACCATTCAGCATGTTTTACGCAAGTCTCACCTGGTTGCATTTCGTAATTTTCTGCCTTTACCCAAATGCAAGAAATACCTGCGTCAGATTGCTCTGGAGTGCAACGTACTTGCCAGTTTCAAGACAGGGTCTGCTATTCGTGCAACTGGAATCAGCTACTCGTCACTGGTCAGAGGGTCAAAATCTGTGATGGTTGATATTAACTTCTCTGTGTATGAGCATGTAGATGTACTTCTAGCTCACCTCGCTGAACATCTCAACCATACTGCCAGAGTTGTTCCAGTGGATGCCAGTGCCTCTTTCTTGCTCCATTTCCCAACGGAAATAGACAAGGAGGTCGTCAAGGACTTCCTGCTTCCATTCTTCGGGATAAACAGCATCACCGAAAGCCACCCATTGGAGTTCCTGATCCTATGGAAAGAGGATGCAGCCCTCTCTAAGGATGCAACAGACATTTAGGATTCTATGAGGAGCCAAGCTTGCATATGTTTGCTATGATTGGTGAATCATCAAACACTTAGGCTTGAGTGTAAAAGATGTCTCCAATGGTAATGTTTATTTGATAGATAATTGCCTTGTGTACCAAAATATCTGGAAAATAATGTAGGTCACTATCAAGTTTTTTATATCTTTTATTGCATTTAATTTTCATATTCTCGTATTCCATGTCATAGAAGTGCATCTAACAGGTCTATATCTTTAGGGGGTGAGGGAAAATGGAAATTATGTGTTCTAGAGAAAGTGCGATCAGTAATGTTCATGTTACAATACTAAACACCAATTATTCCTATGTATTCTATCATATTAGCATATTTCCATTTTATTTAATTCATAGCTTTTTACTGATATTGAAATGTGAGTGGTTTCTATATCTTAAAGAACCAAAAACTTTTTTTTAAATCCATGCTGTCATTGAGTGTAAGACAAGAATTAATAATAACACTTGCATAAAGGCACAATGAAATTGAACTTGTATTTCCAGAATTTCCACCATACATTTCATCTTTTTTTTTTTTCTTTTTTTTTTTAAGAGATTTTATTAAGGTCTATTTGAACTCCAGGCTCGGCTTAAGCCGTTCTGCCGCCTGGTACCTCTGATATACAATGAGTATTTCACTTTCTAGCTGTTGATGTACAGGCTAGAATACATATGGATAGAACAAGTTACAGTATCCTATTACTACTACCCGTCATGTCGTGGGGCGATATGATGAGATGAGATGATATGACTTAGGCCTCACCTGTACCACAAGTTAAGGGTTACTAGCTTTATTGTAACAATAATAACAATATAATGCTTATCCAAAAAATATGCAGGAATAATACAACTTTCTTCGTTAAGCTTCCTATTTGCCAGCTTTGTTATAGCCGGAAATCATGGGGCCCATTTTCGCCCTAGAGTACTTTGAACAACAACATCTATAAAATATGAAATGATTGTATAACCATAATAAAAAAAATCATATAAATGTTATGATATACTATTCTTTATGTTTCATTATAGTCTATGAATGAAAATAATAACCATATCGCGAAATCAAAGTCTACGTTGTTCAATGTTTTTGTTAAGTAGATAACTACGGTTCAATTGTTATATGTATATATTGACTTACCTATCAACTGTGGTATTTAAAAGAGTAAAATGATAGGTGTAAATTTACCTATTTGTATGAAGAATTGTCTCGTCATGTATCTGTCCTGTTCGGCCATAACTGGGAAGAACGTCTTCGGACGACAGTAAGGGTCTTTCAGTTTACTTATAGATAAAAAAAAATGAATAATAAAATCCTAAAATCGCTTGTTATTAAAGCTAATTGCTCAGATAAAACAATCTGGTTGATCTGAATAAATAATGGACTTCAATGCACAAAAATACAAGGTGGAGAAAGATTTCTGTTGTAAACAAACGACACAGAGCCTTAAATAATCGAAATAATTTCTAGTTCTATGCCCAAGATTTAATTGAACTATGACAATTGCAATGAATAGAAATCAAAATATTTTCCCAAATCCCTAAAATAAATCTTGGCACTTGATATAGATCGTATCGAACCTACTTTACTAGTGGAGAATCCACATAACTATACTAAGTTTGCACTTCTGAGTTCCAGTAACTAGAGCGTTCTCCCGTTTCTTGTATATTTGTTTTGTCTGCTCGTGATGTAGATGTAGACGGAATTTGTGGAAGACCATTGTATCTATACTGTGAACTTTTTTCGTCTTTAATAAATCTCTCTTAAACAAAATTTAATATCTGAAGTTCACTCTCTGACCAAGCAACTTTCTTTATCAGTGAATTCCGAGAGCTGAAGTATGTATTAAGAAATATTCATAGCTCACAAAATTGATGATAAAGTCTACTTTTATGGTTAACTTATTCAAAAGGACACACAAAGGGAAGTATGAACATAGAGAAATAGCTTCAAGAGTGAGAATTGACACATTCTCCAACCGTAGGTCTAGGTCAGATCAAAGATCTGGAGCGAGAGTGTCAAACACGTACAGATAATGGGTCAAGGTGCCATGATAAGGTTCCATCATATTTGTTAGATATGACCATTGAGTAACCATATTCCTGCTTTTTTTTTTACCCCTTTTCTAGTATTTTTGACATTATATATAAATTATAGGCATTAGAAGACTCAACTGGAATATTTGACCCGACCTAGCCTAGAATCATCTTGATGTGAAGTATCTGGTTCATTTGTTTTTTAAATAATGACTAAAGGAAAAACATTGTCTGAAATTGAAATGTAAAAAAATTACATTAAACATACAAATGGTGTGTTCATCATTGATAGATAAGCGGAGATAGCAATTGTATAATTTAGTACAAGACCAAGGCCCCTGTGGACTGAATCAGTCAGCCAGGTGCTTGACTACAGGCTATGTGGACAAGCACATGCCAACAATGTCACAGCTACTACTTTAGCTGATATGGTAAATAAATATTGATCGATACTTAAGCACAACGCACCTTGTGACTTCCTCTTTAGATTTAACCCTAACTACTCTATCTACAAGAGTGAGGTAAGCTCACCTATGCACGCTACCGCCACCAAAAACTGACTAGCTGTGACCCTCTATGGTTTTCAGCTACCCACCATTGCGGATCACCTATCACTATCATTCAAAAGTAATCAAAATGGAGAACAAACAGCATTTTTCAGGGGCAACCGAACGAGCTGACGATAATGACTGAGACCCTTGCGATAGGGGGCAGAGGTTACCATATAGCACACTCTAACATTTGGAGCATCAAAAACAAAACCGACTTAGTATTAACTCATATAAAGCTAGCAAAAGCAAGCATCTACACAATCTCCGAAACATGGATCACAGAGGATTACCCACTTGATATAATCCAAATTGATGGCTATCAATTCGTTAACCTTCACAGAACCTGGCTTAATGAGAAAGGGGAAACAAAGATAGGAGGTGGAGTAGGGGCCTATATTTCCAACAACATGAAGAACAGTAGCTGTGACCTTGAAAGATTTAACATTAGTTCACCAATTATTGAGTGCCTTTGTCTAAAAGTTGACTCGCCTTTCCAACATACCAACATAACTGGAGTAATTTACAGGCCACCTAATAATAATGTGGAAGAGGCTACCCAATACCTAATTGAGACCATAGAAAACCTAAGGGAGTTGTATCCTAAAGCAGATTACACACTAATCAGGGATTTTAATGTACACTATCATAACGAGAATGAGCGTGAAACAATAATCCTTAAGCAAATTGAATCCACACTGGGACTTCGACAATATATTACTGAACCTACTCGCCTGGGCAACACAATAGATCTAGCTTTTTCCTCATTATCTCACATTACCGGAAGTGGAACGTTAAACTTTAGCTTGAGTGATCATAAGGGGATATTTATTACTAAAAAGAAACAAAAAGAAGGCTGTACACTTAAGAGGTTCATGGGAAGATCGTACAAACACTACCAGAAAGACGGCTTCCAGGTACTCATTCCACAAATAGCATACATGCTGAATCAATCGATAGCACAAGAGACATTCCCTGACTGCTGGAAACTAGCAAAGGTGACCCCAATTCCAAAAAAGGCAAGTAGCAATAGAGTAACCAATCTAAGGCCCATATTCCAGTTACCACTCCCAGGAAAAATAATGGAGAAACTCATTCACACCCACCTCACTGCATATATTGAGCAACATAATATACTAGATAAAAATCAAGGGGGATTTAGACCTATACGAAAACATAGATGACCATAAAATTACAAAAGCTGCATTCATAGACTACGCAAAGGCGTTTGACACAGTTGACCATACCATATTAAACCATAAGATAAGAAAAATAGGACTACACCCATCTACCTGTAACTGGATCTCCTCCTACCTGGCAAACCGTGAACAGTACACAATAGCAAACAACTACCGCTCCGAAACCAAAAAACTTACCCATGGAGTTCAACAGGGCTCAACCTTGGGCCCGCTTCTATTTATCTTATATCTAAATGACATTGGGAGCTGCCTATTAAAATCAAGTCTGAAATTATATGCAGATGACGCACTAAAGTCATGAAATTCGGAACCAGGAAAAGGATAAACGACTATCAAATGCCCGACCTAATCTTAAATAACCTAATACTAGAAGAAGTAAAAGAATTCACCTACCTTGGGGTAATCCTGGACAGCACACTCACCTTCATATCACACCTGAAAAGCCAGATCAAAAGAGCCTCGCACAAAACCTAAATCGTCAGAAAATACCTATCAGTATCCCAAGCCCTAACAATCTATAAAACCAAAATTCTCCCCTACCTAGAATACGGCGACATACTACTACACAAAACACATACAGGACTAACTGAGAAACTCCAGCAAGTACAAAACCGAGCCTTAAAGATATGCCAAAAGCAACCTCAATGAACCAGTACAAACCTGATACATCGCAATAGCAAGATTAACATCCTTAGAGAGAGAAGAGAAGCACACCTGATGCATCTGGCTAATAAGCGCGCAAGAAATGTAAACTATCTTGACAATAGGCACCGAATAACAAGACAAGGCAACGCCCCCACTCTCAAAATGAAACCCTTCAACCTAGAAACCTACAAAAAAAGTGTTAAACATAAATCAGCTGAACTTTGGAACATCTTAGATCCGAGCGTAAGAAACCTAAACACCTACAAAGAGTTTAAAGCCTATACTAAAAGGAACCTCAAAGCCAACAAGCAAACTATGTATAGGACCGACATTATCTGAAGTGCTTATGGTTGCACCCTTGCTGTTCGACTCCGACATGTATATGAAAGAGTAAAGAGTATTGCTTTATCATTGTAAATACCATTCTTACTGTCAGTAAACTTATTTACTATTTTCATAATAATACTGTCACTATATTGGTGATATCTGATGCGATGTTCTTTCTTTTCTGTTTAATTTTCTTCTTTTCCTTTCTTTTTTACTTTGCTATTGTTGCACTAAAACGACATGAGACATAACGACAAATGGCCACTGGAGCCCACTGAAAACAGGGTAGTCTCACCCTAGAGGTATCTCCAGTATAAATAAAAGATTCAACAACAAAAAAAAGTCAACTTGCCATTTTCACAAATGCCCTACCAGAATCCAAATATATCAAGCCTCAGTAGGTCCATAAAGTATTTCGTTCTCTAGTGATTGTTCATGGTCAGCTGGACGCAGATCTGAGACATTGACACACTGGCCACTAGACTTGCTCAAGTCTTTGATTATGAACATTCATTAAATGATTAAAGAAAATTGGAATACAATTAATTATAGTATGTGTCCTTCTCTGACTGGCACTCAGAAGGGGTGGAGGGGTAGGATAGAGGGACTGAGGCCAGTCTAACTGGCCGCCTGCACCTTTCCCGATGTCATAGTTGATCTAGCAGAATAATGAAGATAACTAAGAAGGAGGTAAAATGTGTAGCAGTTCAGTGTTCATGCACGCAGGTGCTACAGGTCGCCTTTTGTTACGTAACCTGACTTTATATATAGTCAGGGTTGTAGCAAGGCCAGCAGATCCCTCGTCGTGCTTCTCAAGATTGGAGCATACCTGGGAGCTGTTTCAAAAGTTGAGTGAGATCTAGCCAGCGGCACATCGCATTTCAAAGCGAGAGGCCGCAACAGCGAGCGGCACTTTGAATCAAATCAGCAGCAAAACCGCTACCAATACCCAACAGCTCCCTGACTTTATATATAGTCAGGTTACAACTAGACCAGCAGATCATTGTCATGCTTCTCAAGAGAGGAGCATACTTTGGTTCTCACATGAGTGCCAACCTTTTCTTACTCTTTTGGCAGTCGGGTCAGGGTTATTCAGCTTCGGTTGATTCTACCCAACCCGCCTGTGAGTTGATTAGTTTCGGCTAGGTAAGAGCAACATGTTATGGTGTATAACAACTATATATGTGTAGGGGACCAGAGGTCGTCTACTAAGCCGTTCTGTGTGTAGCAGCAGCCACGTGGAGAAGGTGCCGCGTGGCGGGTCTGTAGTGACCATCTGTGTGGCCACAAGCCACTTGCTATTTCTGGCACCGTGTTGGAACCAGTCTAAATGGGTTATCTTGGCCACCTGGCAGGTACCTATAGTATAGGGTTGGTTCTGTAGGGTAATGAAGGTCCTGGCAGAACTGACTGATCAGCTAGGAACCAGATTTACATAGAACCACCAGTGGGGACCCAGCAGGGTTCTGCACATGCTCAGTGAGACCCAGCAGGTGTATATAAGAGGCCTGCTGAAGCTTAGCTGGACACACTGGGGTGTGGAGGGACTATGTACAGTCCCTCTACAGGGCTCTGTCTCTGTTCTCTGCCAAGGGCGCTAGACCTTTTGGGTCGCCTGGTGGTGGGGTCAGAGAGTCCTGGTTCTCTAGGAGGAGAGGGTTGACCATCGGGCCCCCTTTCTGGATAGAGTTCTGGGATCCCGAGATGAGAGCAGGAGATGACACCTTCGAGACTCTCCCTCTAGGGTAGAGCCACGGTGCTGGGTGTCTGTGGTAAAACACAGCTGCATTTTCGTGGGTGGGACCAGCACCAGGATGGCATTCTGGACCAAGACCATGATGGTGCTCGGGAGGAGCTTCAGCTGTCCCCGACACCCAGCCACGATATATGCATGTTTGGGTCTTGGTTTGGGTTGGCTATTGGTTCTTTCCGGCCTTAAGCTGACCTGTGGTGTGGCAGATCACAGGGTAACATTATCCAACATTGGGTTAGTTTAATGATCAAGGTAAAGCAATCAACCTAATCCAGCAGCCACTACAGTAGTATAAGTAGCAAGAAAGGTGGTGGGTCAGACGGCACAAGTGGGAGGCAAGACCTAGAGGCAAGAAGTATATTTTGTGAATCAACACAGAGGGTTGTCGACCTCACTCCTCACCACTATCCAGCCGAGTGGGGACACACACCTTCCAACCATAAAGATCAACACAGTCACCAAGAGGTTTTTTATGTATATACAAAAAATATGGAGGAGTAAATCAGTATTTATATAGGACGACCTCACCATGCTGGATATGCTAAACAATGAGATGAGGCCCCAGACCAAGTTCTGTAAATAACATCAATTCCCATCGAGTTTTGTAGCATGTGCAAGCATGGTAGGTCATTCTGTACTTATTGTATACCCAAAATTGATAAAATCTTACCATATATTGGCATGGAAGATATGTCCATGTGAAAGCTCACACACTGCTGATGTTTCAACGTGTTCAGTATAACAGTGTACTGCACAGGGTTCAGTATACAATTTATACTGCACAGGGAGCAGTAGTACGTAATTATCAAATATACCGCATGGATATATAATAAATTACCCCTTTTTATGAATACAGGTATATATACATATGTTTATGTATGTCTACATCAGAGGAGGTGTGAAGCGCAGCGCCCTCTATCGTTTTGGCATGGACTCAAATGACAGCTGATGCAGATTCCTATGCTAAAGTATAGCAAAAATAGGCTAAATAGTAACAGCTACTACATACAAACTGTTAGAGCTCTATCAAAAATCTTTTCAGATATTGATAGAGTAGCATCTAATTTATTCCAAACCACAATAGAGCTCAATAGAGCTCCACGTTTTATGGTTGTTTTGTGTTGTGGAATACAGCCTTTTTCATCACAAATTCCAATGTTCAACCTACGACAGGAAACCTTAGCCATAGCACAGGTATATGATATGTATACCACCAAATAGGCCCATGTCTTTGGTTTCTAACAATGGTCTGTTTATCAAAATCGGTCTGTTATTCATGACACAAGAGCTATTTGCATTTTTCATGTTTTTGGTGGGGGTTCTTCTCAGAGCTCCTTCCCCCATGTTTGAGAGTGGCACCGTGAGGCAGCCGCGATCGTATATATGAACCAAGTCGGTATAGGGGGCGCTGCGCTTCACACCTCCTCTGTGTCTACATATAGACATAGATAAGGCAATAAGGCATGGGATGGCTCACTGCTGCCAGCTGGTGTCCAGATGGAGTTATCTAGATACATTAACCCTGCTTCAAAATCACTACACTGGCAACCAGAGCTACACAAAATTAGCTCTGGTCAGTTTAACCCTTTAAGGGCGAATGATGCCTTGAGGCATCATCCAGCCCAGGGCGAATGATGCCTTGAGGCATCATTTCTTTAAAATCTACAAAATCGTTTTTAACAAAAAGTAATGGAGGAACATTAATGAAATATTCACAGAATATATGTATGATATCATTATTAGTATCTCTATTCAAAAGAAATAAAATATTTAAGATTATATATCATGTCACATGATTAAACAATTGAATTATGGGTTTTAAAGACTGTGTACTCGTCCCCTAGCAGTATAAAGTGCCACCAGCACCCGCCCTCCAGGTGGTAGCTTGGCCACAGGCACCCGTCCTTAAAGGGTTAAAGACAAATGCAGGTAGGTATCGCACTGACCCCTGTTTCTACACTGGTGCTGTAAAATATGGCAGTTTCCCATAGACACCAATAGATAAGCACTTACCTTCTTCAGATGACCTTCCCATAGAAACTAGCATTGTGACATAGTTTTTATTTAGCATTTCTCATTTATGCATGTTCCCAACTACCATAATCCAGAATTACTTGAAGATAGCAATAGAACATCAGTGTCGTTTAACTATCAAGTCAAAATATTGCAGTTTCCCATAGACACCAATAGTTAAGCACTTATATTTTCAGATGGCCCTCCCATAGAAGTTAGCATGGTGACATGCCATTTTTTTTTGCATTTTCTATTTGCTGATATATGGAACTTATATTATCCTGAGTTATTTGCAAAACTCAATAGAGTTTAGAAATCATCCAACTACCAGCATTTGTCTTTAAATCCAGAGGCCGCCTTGACCCTAGGCTGGTTCCCACCTGTGTAGTACTCATACCTTTAGCCAGGAACACGCCATCTGGTGAATCTTGGCCGCACTACAGGGTAGGAAATGCTTGGTACCCAGTACACTGGCAACCAGAGCTACACAAAATTAGCTCTGGTCGGTTTAAATAAGCGGCAGCCTTGACCCAGTAGCGGGACCTGTTTGTTATTCTCCAACCAGATCAGATGTTCCTGCAGTAGTGAGATTTTCTAACGTTTTTATTTATACTGGAGTGATTTGCTTAGGAAACTTGTGTTCCTATCTCCCAGCATCTCCAGGACTGAGTTATCTTTCTGCGTATTGCCTAAGGAATAGGCTTACAGAGCTGCGGTATTTGGTAGATATTTAATATATTTCTTACATCCGGTCATGTCTAACAGGTACTTCACAATGAACAAACATGTCATCAACTTAAATACAGTACAGAATCCTTTGGGACCAAACACACTACAGTATAATATTTACAAAGTTATAATTTTGATAAATAATTATAAGGTTTTTGGAATCTTACATACTGCTGTGTTTAGTCATAACCTCTAAGCCAATTTACCATTTTGTTGTTTCCTATTGTGTGTATTTTTAGAATAGAATCAACAGGCTGAATTAAATTATCAATTTGCTAAGCAATAAAATATTCCTATTAAGTATTTCTGCTTTTAGAGCTTACATAGAACAAAACTACTTGGTTTGAGGTGAACACAGAGGGATACCGTGTGGGATTTAACCCGACCAACGCCTATGTCGTAGCTCAGTGTAGACAGGGGTTGGTTGACAATATAGTTACTCAGCTGCCAGACCTTTTGCACTGCTTGGAGAGTGTGGTATTTCTTAAACTTCGATTTTCTTTCCAGCTTTATTTTTTATAGTTTGTTCCTGCCAGTTCTGCTACGAGGAGCAGTTCTTCCACTGGTAGTTTGTTAACAGTATACACATGTGTAGTGGGGCGGGAATCCAGCAGCGTTCGGACATTCTACTGAAGATGGTGTGGAGAGTAAGTCCTTACTGTGTAGTGGTTCTAGGCAACCCCGCGCACGAGATTGGCGCGACGGAGGCCGGGATTACGTAACGCTGGGTATATATACTCAGCGTCGCAGTAGGTGGACAGGCTGTCCTCGCGTGTCTCTCCCTGAGAGCGGCCCTTGGACCCTCACTTTGCAGGCGGGTTCTTGTAACCTTCCTGGTGGTTAGGCGAGTCTTTCAGATTAGCCTCTCCAGCGTTTCCCGGCACACCGTGCTGGGGTACTATACTTCCAGATCTTTCCGGTAAGTTGTATTAACCCTTTAAGGGCGGATGATGCCTTAAGGCATCACCCGGCTGGGGGCGGATGATGCCTTAAGGCATCAACCGGTCAGGGGCGGATGATGCCTTAAGGCATCATTTGCTGGATATCTATGAAATTGTTTTTGAAAATGAAATAATTTAACAATAAACTTGAAATTTTTACAGAATGTAGGTATACCTTCATATTTTCGAATTCTAAATAATAGAAATAAAAATATTAAGGATAATAGATAATATCACGTGATAAACCTTCGAATTTCGAATTCAGAGGACAATGCCCCCGTCCCCTAGAACTGTACATAGCCACTAGTAGCCGTCCCCAAGTGTGTAGGTCTGCCACAGGCGGCCGTCCTTAAAGGGTTAATAAACATTCCTGTTTATCAAACGCATGAGTTGTGTTTTCTGTTACTAAGTTTGTGCAAACCTACCAAAAACCCGAACCAACCTACATAGATGTTCATAGGGTGGAGTCCGGCCAGGAACTAGCTTTCCGCAAAGGGGTCTTCCTACCTGCTAGCCAGCCGGCGACCACCACACATGTATTTGGATCATCAAAATACCCCCCCCCCCCAATCTCGATGGATGATGCCCTCCAATAAATGCACTTTTAACCTAATCAGCTTGTCTGGTTCTCTGTGGAACTTATATTTAACTTAGAATCTTATAGGAGAACTATTTGGTATAAGACCAGTACTGCCTGGAATAATCTCAACAACGATAAAAAAAACTCATAGATTTAAAACTCATACAAAAGGAAACTTCACTGCCCTACGCTTAACATACTGAGTGCTGTATTCTTCCATATCCCAACTCCATACTCCACTACACTACATTAGTATTACCAAGTTTCAAATGTAAATAGAATATTCATTGTACATTGTATATAGTATTAGGTATCTATGTCTGTACTATGCGATGAACCGAAAGTGTATACTGATTAAAATTTTTCTCTACCTTTTTAACACCTTGTACCAAATGTTACCTTTTTCTTCCAAAATACCTGTAACACTACCGAAATTAAAACATGGCCCTCGAGCCTACTGAAAATAGGGTGACTTTACACCCTAGTAGCTTACTCCAGAATAAAAATCAACTTTAAAAAAATATATATATTACGGCTTGATAGCTAAAGGGGGGCGTCCACCAACCACGACATGGCTACGACAAGAGCCGACAAGAAACTTCCCATCAGTGCCTTGTCGCAGCCTTGTCGTGAGAAGAGGGGCTTTATGACAGCGGTGTCGGGGCGTGTCGTAGACGTTGCTGGTTACCTTAAAAAAGGTGTCCATGGTCCCAACATACTACGACAGTGATATCGAGGAAACCACAACACTACACAACAAGGCTCCAATCGTGGCATAAATAGAACATGTTCAATATTGTCGTAACCTTGTCGGAAGCCCCCCTACAGGCCCCCGACAAGCTTCATGTCGCAGCCTGTCATGGCCTTGTCGTAGCCTCTTGTCGGGAACTGGGGTCCACCAACCACGACAAGGCTACGACAAGGTCTCCAATCATAGACCTGTTGTGGACCTTGTCGGAAAGCCATTATCGTAGCCTTGTCGTGGTTGGTGGACGCCCCCTCAATACTCAACGTATTACGACTTATTAATTTATAATCCTCTGAAGTACCTGACATTATAATGAGGAAGTGTATCGGTGTGTCAATGAACAGACCCACTTCCCCGTGATCTGACCACATGTAGGGCAGTGAGTCATCTTTTAAACATGGCTGTGTCACTTAGTTACTTACTATGTTAAAGACAAATGCTGGTAGTTGGGTGATTTCTAAATTCTATTGAGTTTTACAAATAACTCAGGATATTATTATATACCTGTGGTAGTATATCCTATACATACGGCCCGCTCCTACCCATGTCATATTTATATCCGTACGATACCTAGGTGACGTACGGGGTATGTACGGCGTCGAAATAAAAAAACTCACCCAGAAGCAAGGTTAAAAATTGGACATTTTAAGGTATATAATAATAGAGAAACAGGCTGACTGTCCCCGTACGGATAAAATACTTGGTAAAATCGTCGATCAGATGAACCTCTGCCTTCGGCATCGGTTCATCTGATCGCCGATTTTACCTTTTTTTTTATTTAATCCGTACGGAGACAGTAAGCCTGTTTCTCTATAATATAAGTTCCATATATCAGCAAATAAAAAATGCAAAAAGAATGGCATGTCATAATGCGAACTTCTAGGGGAGGGCCATCTGAAAATATAAGTGCTTAACTATTGGTGTCTATGGGGAAATGCAATATTTTGACTTCGTGGCTGGATGACACTGATGTTCTATTGCCATCTTCAAATAATTCTGGATTCTGATAGTTGGAAACCTGTACATATGAGAAATGCTAAGAAAAATACTATGTCACCATGCTAATTTCTATGGGAAGGCCGTCTGAAGAAGGTAAGGGCTTATCTATTGGTGTCTATGGGAAACTGCTATATTTTCATGACACCAGATTGCAGCACCAGTGTTAAACCAGGGGGCAGTGCGATACCTACCCGCATTTCTCTTTAATATCCTCACCGGTGCAGCCCTCTCATAAGATCTCACACTCTCTAAGTGGTATTCTGTTCAAGGTTCTCACTGCGCTCTATGGGAGAAGAATTCTTAACGAACTAGGCTTAAAACCTTGAGAATCCACTGGCACACAGTAGTACCGCTAGGTGGCATCATTGAGATTATAGGAATCTTTGGGTTATATTGATGTACGTCTTTAGAGGCGTGCCAGTGGATTCTCATGGCTCTAAGCCTAGTTCGTTAAGAATTCTTCGCCCATAGAGCGTAGTGAGATTGTGAGATCTTATGAGAGGGGTGCACCTGTGGGTATAGTGTCTGATATGCACTTTGTTTAACAAATGTCACCTTAGATTAAATGTTGAGGTACGACAGACACATGAGTATATAGTCATGATCTGGAAATCGTAATTAAGATCGATGCCGTGCTGCCTTAAAAATGTATTTATTAAAACTGTAGGCAATTGATAAAACAACTGTACATGCAATAAAAGACAGGAATATATACAGTAAAACCCCGCTTCTGGGACACCTCGCTTAAGGGATCATCTGCTTAAGCGGACAGTTTGCTCGGAACAGAAATTCTTATTTAGTTTATTTCTACACCATTTTCGTCGGCCAATGGAAACATACCTTTAGGTATACTAGCATATTGCCTAACAGACAGAGATCAGATAAAAGATGTCTCTTATTACACGAATCCTGAACATCATAAAGAAAGAAGATAGAATCCTTTTAGTATTTACTCCATCGCATCAATACGTACCGACACTTGTCATATATATACGTGTCAAAAGAGAGATAAGATTAAAATGTTTGCTGATGGGATTTTTATGAGACATAAAACTGAACCGAGCCTCTCTCTACACACAATATGAGCCAGTCGAGGTGGGTGTGCCGGCCATTTAATAGGGACCCTACCTCGTGAACTGAACGGGGTGTTTTACCGTGAACACTTTCCAAGACCATAACCATGACTTAGTTTTCTCGTGCCAAACTCACTTTGCATTATGGGGTTATAAAACAGTTTTAGTATAGCGGCCCGTAGAAATAATCGAGGCTCGTACATGAAGACCCTTTTCTGTACCTCGTATAAGGGTTATCGTTTGGGGGGCCACCCATAAAGTACGTACGCACTGAGGGGGGTGGGTGGGGCCAAAGATTTCGGAAATTTTGCGTATGCTCCCTCTTTGTTCTATTGCGTAAAAGGTCGGGAGGGGGTGGGGGTGGGTTCAAAAACTTCAGAAATTCTGCGTACGTACTTCATGGATGGCCCCTTGATAATATATAAGTGTGTTTACTGAGTATTAGCCGTCCATAAGGTTGTCCACAAGTGTTGAATAAAGCTGACCCAGATCGTCCCTGGGTATATATGGTGTACAGAAAAGGGTCTTCACGTAGGACTCTAGATTATTAAACAGCCCCCAGGTTCCAGGGGAGGGCAGTCGGAAAATAGTCTCTATAAAAGAAGTAACCAACCAATTTTGGTCAAAGTTGTCGTTCTCTACGAGTTTGATGTGCAGTGATTTGAACAAGGCGACAGCCGAGTGAATATCACGTAGCATTCGAACGAGTTGGACAACAATGATTTTGACCAAAACGAGTTGCTTTCTGTATTTATCATACTCCTGTGCACAATATAAGAATGGATGACATACAGGATATAGACCATGGAGAACGGACTGCAATACTCGTAGGTGCATAGAGAACGAGTTCCCAATGTTAATCTTATGGAACAAAAATACCAAGAATAACATGATGCACTGTTTGCTGCATGGAGATTAGTGTCGGCTACCTAATGGTCATATATGCCTCAATCCATATCAGCCTGTATCCCTAGCCATATACCTCACTCCATATGAGCCCATATCCCTGGCCATATACATCACTCTGTATGAGCCCATATCCCTGGCCATATACCTCACTCAATATGAACCTGTATCCCTAGCCATATACCTCACTCCATATGAGCCCATATCCCTAGCCATATACCTCACTCCATATTAGCCTGTATCCCTAGCCATGTACCTCACTCCATATGAGCCCATATCCCTAGCCATATACCTCACTCAATATGAGCCTGTATCCCTAGCCATATACCTCACTCCATATGAGCCCATATCCCTAGCCATATACCTCACTCCATATTAGCCTGTATTCCTAGCCATGTACCTCACTCCATATGAGCCCATATCCCTAGCCATGTACCTCACTCAATATGAGCCAATATCCCTAGCCATATACCTCACTCCATATGAGTCCATATCCCTAGCCATATACTTCACTCCATATGAGCCCATATCCCTAGCTTTATACCTCACTCCATATGAGCCCATATCCCTAGCCATATACCTCACTCCATATGAGCCCATATCCCTAGGCATATACCTCACTCCATATGAGCCCATATCCCTAGCCATATACCTCGCTCCATATGAGCCCATATCCCTAGCCATATACCTCACTCCATATGAGCCCATATCCCTAGCCATATACCTCATTCCATATCAGCCTGTATCCCTAGCCATATGCCTCGCTCCATATGAGCCCATATCCCTAGCCATATACCTCACTACATATGAGCCCATATCCCCAGATTTGGTTTTCCTTATTTCCATTTAAAGTATCATATTTGGAATATTCACTTGTATGATACTAGTATCCAAGGTAAAATATCACCCCTCTCATAAGATCTCACACTCTCTATGTCGTATTCTGTACAAGGTTCTCAGTACGCTCTATAGGAGAAGAATTCTTAACGAATTCTTAACTCTATTCGGCTTAGAGTCTTGAGAATCCACTGGCACACAGTATTCTCGATAGGTGGCATCATTGAAATTATAGGAATATTTGGGTTGCATTGATGTACGTCTTTAGCACGGGAGGCAGGCCAGTGGATTCTCAAGGCTCTAAGTCTAATTCGTTAAGGTCAAGAATTCTTCTCCATAGAGCGTAGTGAGAGTACAGAATACGACTTAGAGTGTGTGAGATCTTATGAGAGGGGTGAAAAATATATGCAGCCTGACATAATTGGTTTCTGTAATTATGTACCATATAACTTGATCATTTATGGTAATTTTCCATGTTAATTGCTATACTTCATACCACGTGCCTGCCTAATACATATAATTTGTTTAATTGATATCTAAGGTGACTCCAATAATTTACTATTCATGCTTGAGCTGTTTCAACATTTCCGGTATTGTCGCACCATTCTGAGAAAGTACGTCGATGCTAAAACTTGTCTGTGGTACAGTAAGGTTCGGCACATTCACTAAAAGTAATCATATCATTTGATGTGATATGACTTTGGGACATATGAATTCAATTTTACACCCCACGGCATTTCCAACAAGCACGTTGTATGCTAACGCAATAGCCGAAATAAACACATTGACAAATTGTAACCGGTTGGAAACATATGAGAAAATTACACTTGGGGTGGCTGGGGAAGGATTCAAAAGGGGGACTGTGTTGTTCATGCTGTAGCTGTACTGGCATTGGCAATTTGGGATGTAGTGGAGGATTGTTTGAGGAACCTGAGAATTGAAAAATAGCGAACTTGCACGTTTAGTTGTGGACAACCCCTTGTAAAGCCTAGAGGCCTAGACTAGTTAGATGTAGACCTTAAGAAGAAGGGAGTAAGAATATATTATTCACTTTCATCTTAACGACCATTTTGAACACAGCTTTGGATTCCAGGGGCCTGTTTAATAATTATAACTGAGACCGTCCGTAGAGTTCGGTGACCAGGCGCAGAAGGAAGTCGAGGCGCGGGTCACGTGATTACTAGTTGTGTAAGCGGACGGAGTGAGGGACTATGAAATAAAACAAGCACTTGCGGCGGCTAGAATTAAGATCAATTTTTAATTAATACACAAACTAAGATCGTGGATGTAGACCCTATTCTGTATGCCATAGAGACCCAGGGACGATGTGGGTCAACTTTATTCAACACTTATGGACGGCTTTATGGACGGCTAAGATTGTCCTAGTGAACAGACTTATATATTGTTAAACAATAACCCTTGTACGAGGTACAGAAAATGGTTTTCATCTACGACCCTAGATTATTAAACGGGCCCCTGGAGCAACATTTTGACCTAGGGTTGCTATTCTGCGATCTGCAAAACGTGGAGCAACGCCCCCGGCGAGAATGCGTCCCAGAGGAGTGCCCAGCTGACCACAAGCAATCACTCCAGACCGAAATACCTCATTGACACACTGGTGCTTGACACATTTAGACCCTTCACAGGCAGTTGTAGAAGTATCTGGTTGCCAGGCGGGTTAGAGCGAACGATCCACAGGCTGGATAAAACACAAACCGTTTAATTGTTTGTAAAAATCCTTTCCCTATGGATTATAGGTATTTTCAGTCTTCACACCTTGTGGGGTGTTTTCAGGCCGAAGAGCCTTTTTCTTTTAAGGAAAAAAAATTTTTTGACGTGGCATTGTGGGTAGTATCTATCCATATCTGCTATCCATTGTGTTCATCCCCTGAGGGGCTTGAGATTGCAGGCGGTGTATCCAGTTGAACTCGATCTTGTCTCTGAGTTTTCCAGCTTGTTTGCTGTCTGGATGTCTATAGATGAAGTCCAGTATGTGTACTTGTACTTCATCTACTCCTTGGTGTCCACATGAGTTAAAGTGCTTAGGTACGTCACTTATGGCACTTTTTTGTCGAATAGATCTCAGATGCTCCGAGATCCGTTCTTTGATTTTTCTTTTTGTTTGTCCGACGTACTGGATTCCACACTTTTTGCATTCTATACAATAGATCACATTTGAGCTGTTGCATGTCACATTTTCCTTGCATCGGTGTGTGGTGCCTCGGGATTTGGATTTGAGTTCATTTTCTCTTACCAGTAGTTTACAATATTTGCAGTTGATTTTGCTACATTTATTGTCCAGTTTGCTGCCTTTTTCATGGTTTTTTCCATATGATATCTTTGCCCTGACGAGATGGTCTTTGAGATTTTTTGGTCTCTTGTATCCCTTCACCAACCTACTATTGTACAGATTTTTCGTGGTGGTGGATTTTCCCAAGATTTCTCAGTTATGGCTTACAATTTCTGGGAGGATGTTTTTACCATGTCGGTAGGTGCTGATTAGGAAAGTTTTGTTTCCTTCCTCCGCCGTTTTTATCTTTGGTTTGAGGATATCGGCCCTTTCGATATGGTCTACCTTTTCTTTGCATTGTTTGAGGAGTTTTGTTGGGTATCCCCGGTCTTTAAACTCTTTCATCTTTTGTAATGCATGTTTTTGGTAGTCTCCATTTTTGGAGCATATCCTCTTTACTCGTAACAATTGCGAGTAGGGTATGCTCTTTTTCTGCGAGGGTGGGTGAGCGGATTCATATCTAAGATATGTATTTTCATCCGTGGGTTTCGTGTATAGATCTGTATACAGTCTATTCTCTAAACCTCTTCTCACCGTTGTGTCTAGGAAGTTGACCTCCATGGTTGATTTTTCCATGGTGAATTTTATAGTGCTGTGTGCATGGTTGAGGTATTCGAACCAATTGTTCAATGCCTCTTTCCCATGCTCCCAGATGAAGAATATATCATCGATATATCTCCACCAAACCTTCGGTTGGAGGCGGTGCCCCTCCAGTAGTGATTCTTCCAGGGTTCCCATATACAGGTTAGCGTATGAAGGGGCTAGTCTAGTCCCCATTGCTGTACCGCTAATCTGTATATAGTTAGTTCCATTGAACTGTATGTTGTTCTTTTTCAGTACGAGTGTTAGTAGTTCTGTTATACTATCTGTACTAGGTTTGCTCTGGTTAGGCCTTTTTTCCAGAGTGTTCCTTATGGTGTCAATACCTTCATCATTTGGGATATTGGTGTAGAGTGCGCTTACATCCAATGTGCCAATGATGTCTCCATCGTTCAGTTTATCTACCTCACTGATCTTTTTCAGGAAGTGATTTGTGTCTTTGATAAAAGACTTTACTTTTGGGACTTCTGGTTTGAGGAAATTATCTACAAATTTCGAGATTTTCTCTGTCGCGCAATTATTTGCAGACACGACCGGTCTCCCTGGTGGCGGGTTCACTCCTTTATGTATTTTCGGTAGAAAATATATTTGGGGTGCCCTCGGTTGTTTAGTTTTGAGCGCTTCGCCTAACTCGATTGTGATTTCTCCACTATCGACCATTTCTTGGATTTTGAGGTTAATGCCCTGGTTTATCTCCGGGGTTTTGTCATGGTCGAGTTTTTTGTACACTGACTGGTCGTTGAGTTGTCTCTCAGCTTCCTTGATATAGTCTTTTGTGTTCATGACTACTGTGGCCCCACCTTTATCAGCCGGTTTTATAACAATGTCCCTATCTTTGGAAAGTCCCCTTAGGGCCACTCTCTCTGGATGACTGATGTTTTGCTCTGGTTTATTGGGTTTGTTAGACTTCGCCGTGAGCCTTAACTCATTTATCGCAATAAACCCCTCCAGGTTAGAAGAACCGGGAGGTGCTGAAAAGTTTTTTGGATCTTTTAGTTCCTTTATGAGGCCTTTGTCCCCAAAGGGGGCGTTCGGTGTACTTCGGTGTTCCGTTTTAGGTGGGATAATATCGTTTTTAGACTGTGTATTGTCAGTTAGGATTCTACCAGGTGCGCTAGATGGATGTTTGTTCTGAATCGGTTTTTGAAAGAATTGTTTCAATCTAAGTCCCCGATGAAATCTATCTAGTTCTGATTTGACCTCCCCGTCATCGATCTTATTTATCGTGGGGCAGAAGTTAAGTCCCTTGTTTAGGAGTGATAGTTCTATATTGGATAGTTCTCTATCTGAAAGGTTGACTACTGTCCCTGTGTTGGTACTGTTGCACCGTACCTTTTGGCCATTAACACTGGGTTTACTCGTACTACCTGACTCTTTACCAGGGTTGTTGTAGGAACTGCTGGAATGAATAGGTCTGGGTCTCTGTAGTGCTTCTCCTATGTTGAAAGAGAGAGAAACATTGGAATATATTTCATTTTCTTTATTAACAGAAACATGCACAACAGGGCTGGGCTTCAATTGTAGGTTTAAACAAGGTGTTTTACATTTGTTTACCAAATTTGAGTCCGTGCACACAGCTGTAGGCGCTAGAGGCGAGTCGATTGTTCCTTGGGGCCCTTGTTCTGGCCTCTTTTCGCTCCCCGCTGCCCTTTTCCTCCCTTCCCTCGTCCCCTCCCTTTCGGGGGGAAGGAGGTTGGTTTTTCCTCGCGAAAACCCGACTCGGTTTTTTCAGATTTCACCTGTATTGGTGCTTTCACCGAGTGTTTCGGGTCGGTCACTTGGTCGTCAGAGGGTGCCCTCTCTTTTCGTTTCTGGATTCTATCCTCCAGTAGGGCCACCTCCCTGAGGTAGTCCCTCTTGGCTGTGAGGTCGGCATGTTGGACGACGGCCTCCATAGTGCGAGTAGTTTCCTCGGTACTATACTTAGCCTCTGCGAGGGCCTGTATCATCATGTTCTTGGACTGGTTTTTCATTCTGCATTCCACCTCTTCCTGTGCTTTCAAGGAGTCGGCTGCTATTTTCATGACCCGTAAGGCGGTAGCTTTACGTTCAATGTGAATGAGTTCGCAGGTGTCGGCGTCGAAATATCCTGGCAGTGGAGCAAGTCCACAGGTCCAGGGTTCGATGTGTTTCAGTTCTCCACACTGAAACAGAAAGGCAGCGCGTGCCTCACATTTCATCTGCCTTCCGCTGGAGTCCCTCACGTCCCTCCATGCCCGAAACCTCGGTTTCTAACTCAGACTTCTCTACTTTCCAGGTTATCGACGACTTGCTGCCCAAGTACCTCCATCGGGCATGGAGGGACGTGAGGGACTCCAGCGGAAGGCAGATGAAATGTGAGGCACGCGCTGCCTTTCTGTTTCAGTGTGGAGAACTGAAACACATTGAACCCTGGGCCTGTGGACTTGCTCCACTGCCAGGATATTTCGACGCCGACACCCGCGAACTCATTCACATTGAACCTAAAGCTACCGCCTTACGGGTCATGAAAATAGCAGCCGACTCCTTGAAAGCACAGGAAGAGGTGGAATGCAGAATGAAAAACCAGTCCAAGAACATGATGATACAGGCCCTCGCAGAGGCTAAGTATAGTACCGAGGAAACTACTCGCACTATGGAGGCCGTCGTCCAACATGCCGACCTCACAGCCAAGAGGGACTACCTCAGGGAGGTGGCCCTACTGGAGGATAGAATCCAGAAACGAAAAGAGAGGGCACCCTCTGACGACCAAGTGACCGACCCGAAACACTCGGTGAAAGCACCAATACAGGTGAAATCTGAAAAAACCGAGTCGGGTTTTCGCGAGGAAAAACCAACCTCCTTCCCCCCGAAAGGGAGGGGACGAGGGAAGGGAGGAAAAGGGCAGCGGGGAGCGAAAAGAGGCCAGAACAAGGGCCCCAAGGAACAATCGACTCGCCTCTAGCGCCTACAGCTGTGTGCACGGACTCAAATTTGGTAAACAAATGTAAAACACCTTGTTTAAACCTACAATTGAAGCCCAGCCCTGTTGTGCATGTTTCTGTTAATAAAGAAAATGAAATATATTCCAATGTTTCTCTCTCTTTCAACATAGGAGAAGCACTACAGAGACCCAGACCTATTCATTCCAGCAGTTCCTACAACAACCCTGGTAAAGAGTCAGGTAGTACGAGTAAACCCAGTGTTAATGGCCAAAAGGTACGGTGCAACAGTACCAACACAGGGACAGTAGTCAACCTTTCAGATAGAGAACTATCCAATATAGAACTATCACTCCTAAACAAGGGACTTAACTTCTGCCCCACGATAAATAAGATCGATGACGGGGAGGTCAAATCAGAACTAGATAGATTTCATCGGGGACTTAGATTGAAACAATTCTTTCAAAAACCGATTCAGAACAAACATCCATCTAGCGCACCTGGTAGAATCCTAACTGACAATACACAGTCTAAAAACGATATTATCCCACCTAAAACGGAACACCGAAGTACACCGAACGCCCCCTTTGGGGACAAGGGCCTCATAAAGGAACTAAAAGATCCAAAAAACTTTTCAGCACCTCCCGGTTCTTCTAACCTGGAGGGGTTTATTGCGATAAATGAGTTAAGGCTCACGGCGAAGTCTAACAAACCCAATAAACCAGAGCAAAACATCAGTCATCCAGAGAGAGTGGCCCTAAGGGGACTTTCCAAAGATAGGGACATTGTTATAAAACCGGCTGATAAAGGTGGGGCCACAGTAGTCATGAACACAAAAGACTATATCAAGGAAGCTGAGAGACAACTCAACGACCAGTCAGTGTACAAAAAACTCGACCATGACCAAATATATTTTCTACCGAAAATACATAAAGGAGTGAACCCGCCACCAGGGAGACCGGTCGTGTCTGCAAATAATTGCGCGACAGAGAAAATCTCGAAATTTGTAGATAATTTCCTCAAACCAGAAGTCCCAAAAGTAAAGTCTTTTATCAAAGACACAAATCACTTCCTGAAAAAGATCAGTGAGGTAGATAAACTGAACGATGGAGACATCATTGGCACATTGGATGTAAGCGCACTCTACACCAATATCCCAAATGATGAAGGTATTGACACCATAAGGAACACTCTGGAAAAAAGGCCTAACCAGAGCAAACCTAGTACAGATAGTATAACAGAACTACTAACACTCGTACTGAAAAAGAACAACATACAGTTCAATGGAACTAACTATATACAGATTAGCGGTACAGCAATGGGGACTAGACTAGCCCCTTCATACGCTAACCTGTATATGGGAACCCTGGAAGAATCACTACTGGAGGGGCACCGCCTCCAACCGAAGGTTTGGTGGAGATATATCGATGATATATTCTTCATCTGGGAGCATGGGAAAGAGGCATTGAACAATTGGTTCGAATACCTCAACCATGCACACAGCACTATAAAATTCACCATGGAAAAATCAACCATGGAGGTCAACTTCCTAGACACAACGGTGAGAAGAGGTTTAGAGAATAGACTGTATACAGATCTATACACGAAACCCACGGATGAAAATACATATCTTAGATATGAATCCGCTCACCCACCCTCGCAGAAAAAGAGCATACCCTACTCGCAATTGTTACGAGTAAAGAGGATATGCTCCAAAAATGGAGACTACCAAAAACATGCATTACAAAAGATGAAAGAGTTTAAAGACCGGGGATACCCAACAAAACTCCTCAAACAATGCAAAGAAAAGGTAGACCATATCGAAAGGGCCGATATCCTCAAACCAAAGATAAAAACGGCGGAGGAAGGAAACAAAACTTTCCTAATCAGCACCTACCGACATGGTAAAAACATCCTCCCAGAAATTGTAAGCCATAACTGGGAAATCTTGGGAAAATCCACCACCACGAAAAATCTGTACAATAGTAGGTTGGTGAAGGGATACAAGAGACCAAAAAATCTCAAAGACCATCTCGTCAGGGCAAAGATATCATATGGAAAAAACCATGAAAAAGGCAGCAAACTGGACAATAAATGTAGCAAAATCAACTGCAAATATTGTAAACTACTGGTAAGAGAAAATGAACTCAAATCCAAATCCCGAGGCACCACACACCGATGCAAGGAAAATGTGACATGCAACAGCTCAAATGTGATCTATTGTATAGAATGCAAAAAGTGTGGAATCCAGTACGTCGGACAAACAAAAAGAAAAATCAAAGAACGGATCTCGGAGCATCTGAGATCTATTCGACAAAAAAGTGCCATAAGTGACGTACCTAAGCACTTTAACTCATGTGGACACCAAGGAGTAGATGAAGTACAAGTACACATACTGGACTTCATCTATAGACATCCAGACAGCAAACAAGCTGGAAAACTCAGAGACAAGATCGAGTTCAACTGGATACACCGCCTGCAATCTCAAGCCCCTCAGGGGATGAACACAATGGATAGCAGATATGGATAGATACTACCCACAATGCCACGTCAAAAAAAATTTTTTCCTTAAAAGAAAAAGGCTCTTCGGCCTGAAAACACCCCACAAGGTGTGAAGACTGAAAATACCTATAATCCATAGGGAAAGGATTTTTACAAACAAATATTCACCCCACTAGTATCCTCCATAGGCGACTACTAAGTGACTGACTTCCACAAGTGTTAATTACCCAAATAGCTCTATTTCCCAAGGGAAAACAGAGTAGAGATAAAAAACAAATTATCTCTCAACCTATGACCTATAGGCCGGCCTATAATCGCCTGATGAGACGAGATCGTCGAAACTATTGAGCAAGGAATGAGACAAATAAGTATCATTCACCCCCACACAGAGAAAAGGGTTCACATATTTCCCCACAGAGGGACACATATACCCGCAGTGTATTAGTTCACACTATGAACACCAGTCAGAGGCACCACAGAGTGGATACGCCTAGACTATAAGATACACTGAAATCAATTGGCTGTTCGAATTTCCCGCCGCTCTTTGTTCGGTACGCCGACCAATGAAAAGACGGAAAACCGACCACGTGATCAGAAACAACCAATAGAGGTCTAACTCTGTGAAAACAATTAACATAAGCAGGCCGCGGACGGCGTCCACTGCTGCTAAGCCAGTCACTTGCTCGATAGTCGCGAAGACCGCCACGTTCACCTACACAAACCGTTTAATTGTTTGGGGTTTTTTGTCTTAAAAATTTCCCGCTACTTCGTAGTGAAAGTTTTTTTTAAATTCATTTTTCTATATTTCCAGGCTTGGGGGATTATATCACAAATGTTAGACCATCAGTCAATATGAAGGATAAGATGAATTTAGAAACCTATTCAAGTTTATGGTCAGAGCGCAAATCTCGTTTGAATCGCTACGTAATTCACGCGGCGTCGCCTCGTGAATCACTACGCGATTCAAACTCGATGGTGTATAAGCTCTGACCGTAGACGTTCATAGGTTTCCTCTATAGTGACAGAGTGCCGAGGTCCAGTCTTTGTTCTGATGGATCGATCGACCATCCTGCGATTGATTCCCAATGCTGCAGGCATGGAATCACACATGAAATAATGCATTGCTGCTTCACACGTTTCACAGACCACTTAACCACCAACGCCTGGTCCAGACGGCAACGTCTCTGACATATTTTACACATTAACCCTTTCCTGACCAGACATGCTGGGCCCGGTTCACAAACAAAGTCAAGTCAATTAGAAATGAAGTCAATTTCCGAAACTTTAAGTTCGTTTGCTAAGACAGTCTTAGCATCACATAAAGTCGTCCATAAGTGTGGAATAAAGTTGACCAAGATCTTCCCTGGGTCTCTATGACATACTATCGTAAAACTGGATGAGTTTTAATCTTGGCCACCGTAAGCCACGACTGGCGTTTGGCATAGCGATTTCACAGGCGAAGCTGAGTGAAGTCCGGAGCCAAACCTTCAGGAGTGGAATGCGGTAGCACCGATTAAAATGAATCCGGTTGTGATTTTATTCTACCCTGTCTCTTCGATTTTGGAATATTACGTGATAACAATTCTGTATGCCACTAGTGACATATAAAACTCTGTATGCTGGTCAGCGTGGCATACGGGAACTCAATGTTAAGCCTATAGGTTTTTATTTTGGGGGTAGGATGATACGTGATAACAATTCTGTATGTCACTAGTGGCATATAAAACTCTGTATGCTTGTCAGCGTGGCATACGGGAACTCAATGTTAAGCCTATGAGATTTTATATTAGGGGTAGGATAAAGAAGACGACATACTTGTGCGATCTTAGATCATTAAACGGACCCCAGATTCTTTGCGGATCATCGTAACTGTGTCGCTATCTATGGTCAATTAAAATTCTAATGCACCCTTTACCTAAGATACGTGGTGATGTAAAAAATAGCGATAAAATGTGAAAATAATGATGACACACAACACGATCCGAAATTACAGGAGAAAAGCTTTTACAACATTTCTAGGAGCAACAAACCCTAGGCAAGAAACGGCAGCGATCTCCGGAATCGCCGACAGAAAATGACAAGTTAAGCTGTTGACACACCAAGCGAGATACGCAGCAATTCCAGGTATCGCAAACACAAAATGACCTATATTTCATAGGTATATCTTACACCGATAATTTAGCATCACAGATGCAATAATCAGTTGAAATGTTAAATAATAGCCCAGATCCACCCCATTTGGTGTTGGCTCTGACTTAAGAAAATAATCCCACCAATAATTTAGCCCAGAAATATGTCCCAACACGTCCCTGCTTGGTAGCCAAGCCACAAGGTGGTAACTCCACATTTCTATGGAGAAATGCCTGATATGAAAATAAGGAGCTCCATAGCCCCATTATTTTATACAACTACTGAAGTAAGATAAAAGAGTTATGGAGCTTGACAAATACTATCTTGCATTATATGACACCCGAAGGAATCGTTTGGGGGAGGAACTTTTTTGAGAGAATCTTTTTGCTCTGTCGGCATAAAGCATGATGATATGGTTTAATGAGGTTATGAAAGTTTGAATGGACAATATCAACACGACTTGTTGGATAGGGTAAAAATGCATCGTAATGAATGTTAAGATGATGAAAAAGTTGTGAAAATAAGATACCTACTCCTGCTGGTATTTCTAATATTTATTTCTAATATTTACATTATCAACAATGGTAACAAGGGTATCTTATCATATTTTTTGTTGGTGAGAGTCTGACCTTAAAATGACCTTGAAGATTATCAACTCCAATTTTTACAGAAATAATGTTCAACCACTGACATATCAGAGTGCCACCAAATGACCTATTGGCGGAGATTGTGCATTCTAACCGTTTATCCTACCCATAATATAAAATCCCATAGGCTTCACATTGAGTTTCCGTATGCCACGCTGACTGACATACCGAGTTTTATATGCCACTAGTGGCATACAGAGTTGGTATAACGTAATATTCCAAAATCGAGGAGACGGGGTAGGATAAAATCAAAACCTGATTCATTTAAATCTTGGCCACTGCATTCCACTCGGGAGTTTTGGCTCCAGACTTCACTCGGCTTCGCCTCATGAAGTCACTATGCCAAACTCCAGTTGCAGCATACGGTGGCCAAGATTAAAACTCATCCAGTTTTACGATATTATGGCGGTTGGGTAGGTGTAAGCTCGTAGTGGTCTTAAAGCCTGATGCCCATCTACCGATTCAGGGTTGAGCGATTAGTTTCCAAATCGTATAGGAGTCGGTGAACTTGTCGCAGGCAAATTATGTAACCCTTCTCTCGACCGGCAGACATTGAGGAGATGGGGTGGTGGATATTAGTCCTAAGCAAATCGGTCTACTAATCGTTGGCTGACCCTTGCCTAGCTGTCCTACATCTACCGACTACAGCCGACTCCGTTAGGATGCCTTCAGTGAGCCAAATTACTGTCCGTTTGTCACCGACAAAGGTACATGAATGTTCCGAAATCGGTAGATGGGCATTGGGCTTTAGGTGCATTTTAACCCCGTGAATGGTGGTTGGGCGGCTGCAACCTCGGAGAGATCTATAGGCGGACATTGTACATTTTAACCGTGTATGGCGGTTGGGCAGGTGTAAGCTCAGAATGGCTTATTGGCGGAGATTCTGTATATGGCGGTTGGGCAGGTTTAATCTCGGAATGGTCTATTTGCGATTATTGCGCATTTTAACCCCGTGAATGGCGATTGGGCAGGTTTAAGCTCGGATTGATCTATAGGCGGAGATACTGTGTATTTATTTATTTTTTTATTGGACACAATTCGCCATTTTAACAATTAGCGGTCTGCCACCATACCCGTTTTACTCGGTTTAGTTGGCGGTCGGGTAGGTGTATGCTTGGAATGATCTATAGGCCCGTTTCCATTGGCCGATTTCCCTTCACCGATCTACAGTCAGGAACCACCAACGGACTTTTGGCACTGTGGACCCAATATCGGTCAATGGAAACAACCAAGGTCGTGAAATGCCCCACGACTTTTTCTGCTTAGATTATGCAATGTGGCACCACCCACCACTGAGTGAAATTCTGGAATTAGGTAGGGCACATATAGATGTATAATCGCTGTAAATATGATATTATTTGAGGAAGTCTAAGTGTCTGAAAATAATAGTTTCATAACAGAATTATGATTCTATCACAGTTATATTCTTCAATTTGATTGTTTTAGTGTCTGGAAAATAATATCATAATATGTTGTAAATACTTCTAAAAGAATATTCAGATTCATTAAATATTTCTAAAATTATAATATATTTCAATATTAAAACTCTGCCTGAGATCTAAATTGGTACACCGATTGAATCGTGAGGCAATCGTGACCATGGTTTATATTTTTGGTCCTCCAAAGGCATTTCTACGCTCTACGATTTCAAACCATGTCCACGATTTTAAACTATCGGGGACCTCCCGATAGGTCACGATTTGGCCATTTCAAATCGTAGCTATCGGGAAGTATGTCGTAGGCCATCGTGGTAGGTGGGGGCCGGCCTTAACTCAAAATGTCTAAGCAATCTTCGTCGGTCAATGGAAACGGGCCTATAGGCGGAGATTGCACATTTTCACCGTGACACAATCCCCGCCGTGTTGGGCCCGCTGAGTGGGACTGGTCATGCCATGTCTGCCCGCCCGAGGGGTACCGCTATTCTAAATGAACTCAGCCCTTTTTACGTGCGACTCGACAGATCAAAGGCCTTGGTTAACCGAGTACGTAAGGTTAAAAACTGGCAAGTATGTATCGGTAACAATGTACAGTGCTTCCACCGTCTATGTGCAGAGACCCATGACCCACTGCATTTTATGCTGAAATATAATCATTTATTCACGTTGGATATTGGGATTCAATCTGTGTATTCCTGGTACACATGTGGGGAGGACAATGGGCTGTTTTATCATGTCTAGGATATATGTATGTATGCGTAATTTCTTTTTTCAGGGAACTCATACTATGTTTTATTATCCACCTAATAGAAAGTGTCCATAGCAAACCTATAGGAACTCTGTATGAACATATCCCCGGTGCATACAGATATGTCGTATTCCTATATACCCATTTCTGAAACTTCTATAGTTACATACCGCTGCTGGGGGTACAGTAATTATAAGTTATGTAGCGAGGCTGATGTTTTCGTCCCAGGCTGACGTTTTCGTCCCAGGCTGACGTTTTCGTCCCGGCCTGACCACGTGACATAAAGAGCAGCAGGACGAAAACATAGCTATTGCAGTTACTTGCTAAGGGTGGCCATTTTTCTGGGGCTATCGCAGAAAAAGAAATAATCATTTTTATCAATATTTAAAGGTATATAGGAATAGGGAAACCAAGTACCGGTAATCAAAAGTCACTCGGTAAGGCTCGGAATTTTTTTTCCAAGCCTTACCTCGTAACTTTGAACTTTTGCTCACCGGATCATAGTTTCCCTCTATTATTACCCACCTAGTACGGAGTCTCCATGCTAAGCTTATGGAGCTTACAGATCGCTACTGAGTAGAATACGGACCTCCGGAATCTCCTAGGAGAATACGGCTTTTTCGGCCACCTAACGGGCGTTATAGGAACTAGTTTATATAAACAAAGCACGTCGCTAGGGTCGAATTTCTAATTATAGACTAGATTTTTTTCCTGGTAATTATTCGAAAGGTGAGTAAGAAATACAACATTACCATGATTTTGATCTGAGTGGCCGTATTCTCCTTGTAGTTGACACTACGTTCATAGTAAGCCTATAGGAACTCTATATGGACATATCTGGTGCATACAGATATCTTATATTATCCACCTAATACAAATTGTCTATAGTAAACCTATAGAAACCCTACAAGGACAGCATACGGATATGTTATATGATCAGGCTGCGAAACGTGGAGCTTACAGAAAAATTACTGGTTACAGATAAAAAAAAAAAGAATTCCCAACAGCATATCAGTAAGTGTGAGACATTCGTGCACAGTGTGCAGAATGAATTCCGCACAGTTGACCAGTAAGTGTGAGACATTTGTGCACGGTGTGCAGAACGAATTCCGCACAGCTGGCCAGTAAGTGTGAGACATTCGTGCACAGTGTGGAGAATGAATTCTGCACAGCTGACCAGTAAGCCTGAGCCATTCGTTCACATTATGCAGAATGAATTTCACACAGCTGACCAGTAAGAGTGAGACATTCGTTCAAAGTGAGGAAAATGAATTCTGCACGGCATATCAGTAAGTGTGAGACATTCGTTCAAAGTGTGGAGAATAAATTCTGCACGGTATATCAGTAAGTGTGAGACATTCGTGCACAGTGTGCAGAATGAATTCCGCACAGCTGACCAGTAAGTGTGAGACATTGGTGCACAGTGTGCAGAATGAATTTCACACAGTTGACTAGTAAGTGTGAGACATTCGTGCACGGTGTGGAGAATGAATTCTGCACAGCATATCAGTAAGTGTGAGACATACGTGCACAGTGTGCAGAATGAATATCACACAGCTGACCAGTAAGTGTGAGACATTCGTGCACAGTGTGGAGAATGAATTCCGCACAGCTGACCAGTAAGTGTGAGACATTCGTTCAAAGTATGGAGAATGAATTATGCACGGCATATCAGTAAGTGTGAGACATTCGTGCTCAGTGTGCAGAATGAATTCCGCACAGCTGACCAGTAAGTGTGAGACATTCGTGCACAGTGTGGAGAATGAAATCCACACAGCTGATCAGTAAGCTTTTTTGTGTTTTTATTTTTTATTGGACATAATTCGCCTCTATTACAAAGCGGTCTACCACTATACCAGTAAGTGTGAGACATTCGTGCACAGTGTGCAGAATGAATTTCACACAGCTGACCAGTAAGTGTGAGACATTCGTGCACAGGTTTGTGATTATAGAGGAAATCAACAGAAAGACGAGTATAACTCAATAGAGATCTAACCTACAGATGTAACGTTGTCATATTAAAGTTTTTATGTGCAGTTCTCAGTGGACAAGTATGCACTTGCTTTTAGTATGTCATGAAGATAAATAAAGGAGGGCCTCTGTAAACATTCATCAAAAAGATTCGCGCTTCATTACTTACTTTGTAAGGAATGACTGAATAAAAAAAACCAGAACGTGGCGATAGAGGGTCTGGCTGTTGGGATGAAGAGGCGATGGCATCAGTCCCTGGAATAAAACATCAGCATCCATGTATTGTAAAGCCTTGCACCCACCAACGCCGATTCTGGGGCACTTGAATAATCTAGGATCCTAATACAGGTGTTGCCGTTCAGCGCCGCCTAACGGCCCACTGTCTAGTAACGCGGCCGCTCGGACAAACACCGCGATTCCAGCGGGATTCATATAGAGACATACAGCAATCACACCTAAAGTGTGAACTGTGGGTGTGATTGGAGGAGTGTTGTTTTTTGACAGATTAAATTGTTGGAACAAACAAGGGTATTGTACCAACGAGTCTGGGCTGTCTCAACTTCGTAGTTGATAATTATCTTGGTATAAACATGGAAAAAGATAAGCATATAATAGCTAGGCCTGCCAATGTATTATTGTGTACATTTTGTATTCAGTTTCGGTGTCCCTGTGTTATCTAAGCTATATCTAAAGCATCATTAAGGTGATATACATGTATGATACATCAAATTGTAGCTTGAATATCATAGAATACAATGCAATCACTCTTATTTCCCTGGAAATAATGTACTCAGGTATTATGAACGTATTACGCTCATACACTCAGTGGTCCTATACTAAAGTATACGTTTCCAGGTGAATGTTTGGGTTCAGCTGTGGCGTAACTAAGCAGATAAGGTGCGACACCGGCCAGTGGAAAAAGGCCTATTATAGACTCTTTTTCGTATGCCAAGGAGACCCAGGGACGATGTGGGTCAACTTTATTTAATACTTATGGACGACCTTATGGACGGATAATACTGTCTTAGCGAACAGACTTAAATATCATTAAACAATAACCCTTGTACGAGGTACAGAAAAGGGTCTTCGTGTAGGATCCTAGATTATTAAACGGGCCCCTGGTCCCGATAGGCCTTGCGATTGACTTCCCAACAGGAATAAAATTTCATCGGGAGGTGGGCAAAATTGTGGCAGCCGACCATGGCATCATTATATGCCTTAAATCGACAGAAAAACGACAATTTAATGACTCATTAAGTCACACTCACAGCGGCACGAACATTATTATTACTGCACTCCTAGCAGCGGGCAGTATTTCATAGACATTCGCACATAGGTATATAATAATATTCATATTCACAGTCAAGGTCATGACTTATTACATATATTCCCACATGATTCAATTTGATGGTCACTATCTTACAGTTATATAATAATATGGCACATAAACCGACCTATTTTTGAAGCCATGGGCGAAATCAAATCAGGTTAAATTTGATCGGTGAAAGGACAAAGATCTAGAGAAATACAAGGCAAGCACCTGCTTTCTTTTCCTTATTATCAAAATAGGACGTAGCGAGTTTTTGTTTATTTGGATACGAGCCTTGCTCTATTTATCGGTGGGTTATTCCCATACATGTGAATCTTGCCTTTGCTTATAAACTTACATGCGTCCCATCCAGCGATGCGTAACAGTGCCCATTCCAATGTCGAACAATCACTTAAAATACAAGTGTCATCTCCCTGCAGTATAATGTTAAGACTTATCGTAAAACTGGATGAGTTTTAATCTTGGCCACCGTATGCCATGACTGGGGTTTGGCAAAGTGACTTCATGAGGCGAAGCCGAGTGAAGTCCGGAGCCAAAATTCCAGGAGTGGAATGCGGTGGCCAAGATTAAAACCAATCAGGTTTTCATTTTATCCTACCCAGTCTCCTCGATTTTGGAATATTATGTGATAACAATTCTGTATGCCACTAGTGGCATATAAAACTCTGTATGCCAGTCAGCGTGGCATACAGAAACTCAATGTTAAGCCTATGGGATTTTATATTAGGGGTAGGTAGATCTTCAGATTTCGCCTAGATATAGCTTATGATAACCCTTCTTTGAAACCCTGGAATGTCTTAATAGGAAATATATGCATTCAGCCATAAAGCCCATTTCCATTGGCCAACTGTTCGCCACCGATCTGCAGTCGGGGATTTCGGTGAATGGAAACAGGCATGCAGAGAAGTGCTCACCGATTAATTGTGCACAGATTATGTGATGAGGCCATATAAAGGGCCGATTCCACCAACACACACCATGTAGCAAGATTCGCCCCGATTTGGTTGTCTTGCTAGATTGGGCTAGGATTGAATCATCGCGTGCCTATTTGTTTTGAGGTGTAGCGGTGGTGGAGCACCAAAATATACACCTGACACCACTCGCCTACGTTTTGAGACAAGTGAGGTACGACACATTGCGACACAGTAAGCTACCATGGCAAATCCATCCTGTTGGTGGAATCGGTCCTTTAGACAACGACACGCCGATTGTTCCCGATAAAACCTTTGCTCCACGGATCCATCGGGTCGGTCAGAATCGCGTCACTGTACGCACTTTTTTTTTTTTTTTTTTTTTATTCATCAAAAACGGTTCTTACATAAAGTAAGATCTTCCACCGCATTTACAATTGCGTGAGATCTCGAGTAACATTCAGTACACATGAAGAGGTATGCTATTACAGTTTATACATATAGAGATTTATATATAATAAGATATGATGGTAGGATGATTTGAAATGCTTAATGTGAACACCTCCACCCTTGAGGAATATTCTTCAACGCCAGTCATACCTGGAGTACTTGATCTTAACCAGTTTTTTGAACTCTTTGTGTACTGTAATATGCTGTACGGATTGATCAAGTTCATTCCATAGTTTTAGACCCCGATAATTTCACAGACCCGATTATAATCGGGTCGGCCATTACTAGAATAGGGGTAATGACCGACTCTGCCCGACCTTCATCTTGTCACTATACGGACTTTACCTACTGTTCCCGTTTAAATACCTATGATATGTATCCCCCCGTTTGGTATACAAGTATTATATATATTTGTAGGGGAGACAACGGCGGTTATAAGTCTGAAAACAGTTTTCCGATATCTTAAATAGAACAGAATTTATTCAACTCTTTATTATTGTCTATTAAGGCCTATCACCCGGCTCGGGGCCAAGACGGCCGCTCTCTTTGATCTCGATAGGGTAGTTTTACGAGGTTTTAAAGGAGGAGGTGGCATCAGGAAGAATATTTGAGGTTTATAAGACAGCGACATTTATGTTCCCGATTGATATCTTCGGTGAGAATCGGTTGTAGATGTCGCTGTTTTATGGGCTTAAGAAGAGTATGTATTAACCCAGGAAATCTGGTAAGGACCCCAAAGTGCTAGAGTCTTAATACCAATCCATTTCATATTAGCTTCATACCCTTACCCTTTGTAAAATATATGTTTATGTATTTGTTTGATGTCACAATGTGAACATGACTCCTACAGGTACTACTACAAAGATACCTGTAACTTGTATGAGATTAACTCACTATGGTGAGAGATGTAATATATAGAGACATAGTTAGTGTGAGTGAATGAAATCTGTTCAGAGATATTTTGGTCAGAAATATTCACCGAGTTTGCAGAACGAGGTGGGTATTTCTGACCAAAATATCAAGGAATAGATGGAATTCAGTCACACTCACTGTGTCTCTTTATTATTATAAACCTAGAAATCATTAAAGATACCATTCTACAACTCATTAAATAGCAGGTTGCCAGAATGACAGTGGTCGCGTGGTACGTAGGGACGTATGAACATTCTTTCGTCACTAGGAGACGAACAGAATTTGTCATCCTGGTCAGTAAAAGTAAGACATTCGCCTATAAGTACAGTAGAACCCAGCATAAGCGGACACCCTCCGTTCCAGGCCAAAGTGGAGAACCCAGCATAAGCGGACACCCTCCGTTCCAGGCCAAAGTGGACGCTTATGCGGGGTGACTGCTTACGCGATGCTAAATTAAACATTTGATAGAGGAAACCGTTCCGAACAAAGGTGTCTGTTAACGCAGGGTGAGCGCTTACGCGGGGTGTCTGATAGGCGGGGTTCTACTGTATATAGTTATAAAGATAATTATCCTACCACTAATAAAAACGCTTATGTCACGGGTGTGACATTAAGTGTTATTTATGTCACTACTTTCTAATGCCGAGAAAATGTGGAAACGGGATAGGATAAAATCTAGACACCACTCGTTTGAGTTTGCGTTTACTTATGTCAGTCATTTTGTGGGCTCCGTAATGTCACTCGTCTACGACTCATACAGAGCCAACAAAATGCGTGACATAAATAAACTCGTGACGTCTCCTGATATTAGCGAATTACGTGTTAACTTATTAACGAACTACCAGTGGAAGAACTACTCGCCGTAACAGACCTGGCAGGAATCAACTAAAAAAAATAATTAGAAAAAATTCTATAGTTGGTGGTGAAAATCGGTATGTGTAAACTGGGTCATAGCCTAGACCTCGGATAATGAGGTGTCTGTGGTTTAACGGCGCCAATGTCTTCATTCCCGGAATCCTAGAGCGGAATACCACAAACACAGGTAAATATATATACCTATGAGAATATGTACTTAAAGAGTCACACGTATTAATCACATCCGCGCATACAAGGAACGTTCCCCTTGAACGCTGTTATCAATTTGAGAGTTGACAAAGAGTCAACAATTGATATGGTCCTTTGGTCAGGCATTTAACCTTGTCTGATATATAGAACTGGGTTGGTGGATTTGGAGAGGCTTATGTAGCTATTGAAGTCTTATTTTAAGATTGAATTATATCAAATATGACGCCTACAATTTTAGACTGAAGAAAAGGGACAAATCTAGATCACTCACCTAGATTCGAGTTCGCCATTTCCCGTTAATAAAGCACGCCGTTTTTACCACTGTTCATGAATCATAGAGTGTGTGATTCTCATGTCTTTCTTGGAGGCCTCAAGAAGTCAAATCAGGATGACTAAAAGTAACAGGATGTCTGACATTTGAAATAGTTACAATTTAGAAATAGGTTAGATCCCGCTTCTGGGACACCCCGCTTAAGGGGGAAATTTGCTAGGAACAAAAAGGTTTCACTCTATTAAGAGTATTTCAACCCCGCTTAAGGGGACACCCCATTTCAGGGGTCACCCCGCTGAAGGGGACAGTTATTCCGTTACGGAATGCTTCTAAACCCCGTTTAAGGGGACACTCTGGCGGGACACTTTATCATTGAGGGGGCGTTTGACTGTGGTGTGTGCGTGGCGCTTAGACTGGTGTATAAACAATTAGACAAAAGAAGACTGCCTGCGTAGGCCCCTGTAGGCGTCATGTAGGCGTCTGTAGGCTGTCTGTGTGGTCATATCAGTGTCTCTATACCATAGTGCCACCTGAATACACATTGATAACATGTGTATCAAAAACCTTTTCTCGTCTTGATTTCTTCGCCTTGCCGGTGGGGTGTGGAAGAATGATTTCGCTAACGGGAAAAAAAAATTGATAACATATTCATGAACAGACTGAAAACCCTGTTTAAAGCCCAATACACATCTACCGATTCAGGGTTGAACGATTAGTTCCCAAATCGTATAGGAGTCGGTGAACTTGTCGCAGGCAAAATACATAACCTCTCAGCCCACGTCGGCCGCCCAATCAAGGGCAATATACCGATGTTCCATCGTCGGTGACTTGATTTAGCAACATATTGATAAACTTTTGATGAAAGATTTAGGAACATTAAATGACAATTCATCGGCGACAAAAGAATATCTCAAGGGGGGGGGATTAATAGTTGGGTGAGCCTTGCCTAGCTGTCCTACATCAACTGACTGGGTCCGACTCTGTTAGGATGGCTCACCCAGGACAAATTATCATTCCTTTGTCGTTGAGAAAGGTACATAAATTTTCCGAAATCGGTAGATGTGTATTGAGCTCAAAGCCTAATACACATCTACCGACTGGGGCCGACTCCGTTAGGATGCCTCGCCTGAGACCAATTAGCGTTACTTTGTCACTGACAAAGGAACATCGGTGTTCTGAAATTGGTAGATGTGCATTGAGCTCAAAGCCCAATACACATCTACCGATGGCTCGCCTGAGACAAATTATCGTTACTTTGTCGCCGACAAAGGTACATCAATGTTCCAAAATCGGTAGATGTGTATTTGGCTTTAGGGGGCACTTTGCTGGAAACAGAGGTCTTTCCTTAAGCGGGGTTTTGCTGTACAATAAAATGGCTGGCTATAGTATATATGTTGGCACCAGGAAGGGGATTTTTATCTGTCACTAACATCTTTGATGTCTGAATAATTCCAGATGGCATTCATAAGGTATATTTCTCTGACGATCAATTGCACTGGCGATACAGCCATCCTCTAGTCTTCTTTATAGATCTACGATTCTAAGAAAGAAATCACAAAAGGTAAAAGGATTAGGAATACCAGGGAGTTTGAGTTGTCCAGGGTACGGGAGGTAGTTTATAGGTCGTCTACATACGGTGTGTGCTGTTTACATGCTGGAGCTATATGCAGAAAAAACGACACCTATTCAACATCATGTATAAAACATAGGGGAGTCCCCCATTAAAGAGGTCATGTAGAAGTTGTCACTCTCGATTGTATTCTCTTAGAATAGTTTATATGACATTGGTTAATAAAGCAAGGCATTTTTACGACTTGTTCATGAATCATAAAGCGTGCGATTCCCATGCTTTACCTGAAGCCTTCAAGAATTCAAATCAGGATGTCTAAAAGTGACAGGTTGTCTGGCATTTGACATAGTTAGAATTTAGAAATAGGGTAAACCCCCGCTTCTGGGACATCCCGCTTAAGGGGGCACCCCGCATAAGGAGACAATTTGCTCGTAATTAAAATTTTCGCTATATTAAGAGTTTACTTTAACATGGCTTAAAGGCATATCCTACAATTTACGGTGGCGCCACCTGGTGATTTTCAAATATTCCCATTCATCCATTGAAATTGGTAATTTGTGGCATATTCAAAACTCAAAAGAGCAAAGTTTTGTCAAGTTTGTCTTAATCCAATAGATAAAATAGCCCCTTTTTCATTTGCTTGATCTATATAGGAAATGTACTGAAAAATATGCTTTTCTTCAAACAAGGAGGGTGACCTATGAATTTTAAAACATAAATAGGTAAAACTCTACATATACTATATTCTGTCAAAGTTTGAGGAGAATGACATGGGTTTTACCATATGAAAAACAACTTTTTAGAATCTCTATATATATTCTAATATAAAGTGATCATAATATTGATCTCTAAATCAAAATCTAGCACGGTGACCCCCGATTTTTAAGTCGGATATGTGGTCTACAATATTCAGAGATCAACGTATTCAATTTTCAGAAAAATGACATGGGTTTTAATTTTCACGCTAAATTGTCCGCTATGCCTTTAAGGGGTCACCCTCCAATCTCTGCATGTCTCATTTCCATTCACCGATCTGACATCAGTACATCAACTAATTCTATCGGTGGTTCCCGACTGCAGATCGGTGTCGAATAATCGGCCAATGAAAATGGGCTTATATCTTAAGGGGGTGTTCCACTGGACCGACGGTAGCCGATTCCGTAGCCAGACAATCGCTGAATATTATTGGATGCCCTAGAATTTATCAAATCTTTGAAAATGGTCATTTATTAAACTTTTTTTATCAGAATTAAATAAATTACAATACGTGAGCTTCCTCTTAAGGGCCCAGGAACAATTGATCGGGTGAGAAATCGGCCTGGTGGATTTTGCCCTTTACCCCTGGTATTTTTCTCCCATAGACTTAACTTTGAGAACTCGTTCTCCATGCTCCTACGAGTATTGCGGTCCATTCTCCATGGTCTGTATCCTGTGTGTTCTCCATTCTTTCATACATAGAAAATAATCGATGGTTTCATGGAGAGGCGGCCGTAAACCACGAAAGGTTGACGCGTAGTAATGCATGAGCGCGAGGGACGTCAACTTCGAGTGGTTTCCAGAGCCGCCTGTCCACATAACCATCGTTTGTTGCATTTATTATCTATCTTTTCAAATAAATTAAACCCATTAATTGCCATATTAAAGAATATATCAATAGGGACTATTTATTTGCTCTATCACACAAAGTGACTATTTTTCCCGTATACCACGGTTTTGAGGCTGTATACGACATTTTCAGAGGGGTCTTTGTAGACTATGCGTAATAGAGGGGTGAGATAAATACAGAAAGCAACTCGATTTTGGTCAAAGCCATTGTTCTCCCACTCGTTTGAATGTTATGTGATATTCACTCGCCTGTCGCCTCGTTCACATCACTCCACATCAACCACGTAAAGAATGACGACTTTGACCAAAACTTGTTGGGTTTTTTCTTTAACCCTTTAAGGACGGCTGCCCGGGGCTGAGCTAGTCCCATAAGGACGGGTGCAGGTGGCAGTTTGTCTGGCTAGAGGACGGGCACATAATGGTTAAAACTGATAATTCAAGTTTGTAATCATGTTATATGATACATAATCATAGATATTGTATTTCTTTTGAATAGTAATATTGAATATGATGTTATATCTACATTTACTGAAGATTTCATGAATATTGCTTTATTATTTCTTTGTTAAAACATTTTTGTTAATATTGGAACAATGATGCCTCCAGGCATCATGCGTCTTTAGTGCGGTGATGCCTCAAGGCATCATGCGTCTTTAGAGCGGTGATGCCTCCAGGCATCATGCGTCCTGAAAGGGTTAATACTGTCACATCCTTGAATGTTGGAACCGTGCCATGCCACGACCAGCACACTCAGTCCTGTTTAAACCCATTCAAATCCGCGGGAGGAAGACAATTTGCTATTCCTATAATAATTGTGTGGGACTGAGACAGTGTGGGCCTGGCTCTGCCTGTCACAGTTTTGGCTCTGCCTGTCATAGGGTGCGCCCAGCTCTTTATTACCCACCTATTCCGGAGTCTCCATAGGAAATGTATAGGGCATCTGGAATGAGCTACCCGGAGATTCTGGCATGTCAGAATCTCCTGTAGGAGATTCCGGAAAAATAGTCCTGTCCTAATGAGATTGAATCATCATCTACTTCGAAATATGTTTCTTGAATGTTTATTCAATGCTAATTATTTAGAATCAATCATAATAATCTTATTTACCATCAGAAATCACTTTCATAAAACATTTTCCATGCTAAAATCACAGGTTAATGGCGAACTATATCATTGGTGTAAGCCTACACCGAATTACTGCCATGCTTGACAGTGTTATGCCGACTTGTGGCATACGGAACTAAATGGCTTACAGAAACTATTTAATTGCAATAGACTTTTTATTAATCTTGTAGATGGGTAATAAATACAATAACGACTGGTTTTGTATACGAGTGATCGTAATCTCCTCGTAGTTGACGATGTAATATCCTCGCTAATCGCTCGGAAATTACTACGTGTCAACTACTCGGAGATTACGGCCAGCGGTGGGCGTGTAGCGGTGGGCGGGTAGCGGTGGGCGGGTAGCGGTGGGCGGGTAGCGGTGGGCGGGTAGCGGTGGGCGGGTAGCGGTGGGCGGGTAGCGGTGGGCGGGTAGCGGTGGGCGGGTAGCGGTGGGCGGGTAGCGGTGGGCGGGTAGCGGTGGGCGGGTAGCGGTGGGCGGGTAGCGGTGGGCGGGTAGCGGTGGGCGGGTAGCGGTGGGCGGGTAGCGGTGGGCGGGTAGCGGTGGGGGATGTGTTCAGTCTGTGGTGACATGGTCGTAGAATGCTGACCGCATCCCGCTGCCCGCGAGCCGCTGGCTTGTCAGTGTGTGTGTGTCTCACTTTGTGGCTGTCTGGCTGTTTGATATACTGGCTGTCATTGTCTGTGCCCAGACGTCTGGGACCTGTTTCAGTAGTTTCGTGACATTAGGCCTAGACAGACATCAACAGCGGCACCAACAATGCAAGCAACAGCGGAATTTTTATTGTCAGGTTTCAAAACACATGTCACAGTTAATGTCAAATATCAGCGGATCGGAGCAACCAATTTTCTTCATATTTGGAACGATCATAGGTTATATGTATCCCTTACTCGTGTTAAAGTTTCATTGCTTAATTCTGAAGCAGAGTTGTCTAATTTGTCTAATACCTTTGAAACCAGACACACCGTGTTTGGGGTCTGTCTTGTCCTAAGTCTGCAACTTGTGTTGATCTGTCCATATGGTGTCATAGACGCCATATAGACATGTCACAAAGCTACTGAAACAGGTCCCTGGTCGACTGCAGGCCCTGGACTGTCTGTATTGCCTGGCGTCTGACAGGTCCGTCATCAGGGGGCTGTTTCATACCTGACGAGTCTGTGTTTAGTTTTTAAAACAAAGAGCGATTTTAAAACAACGACTACGATTACGATCTAAATGGGCGATACTGGGGCCCGTTTAATAATCTAGGCTCGTACACGATTGGTCTGAGTTGAATTTTTTTAAAGAAAAAGCGATTTTAAAACAACGACTACGATTGCGAGCTACATGGGCGATACTGATTGGTTTGTTCTCTGATTAGTCTGTTGTCTGAGCGGTCCGTTGCCTGACTGGTCTGAGTGATCTTTCATTTCCCTGTCGCCACTGTGCGATTCTAGGTACATAGGTACGTCCAGTCTCAGACTGGGTGTACCTCTAGCCCAGGGACCTGTTTCAGTAGTTTCGTGACATGTCTTAACATGAGTAGGGGATACATCTAATCTATAATCATTCCAAATATGAAGAAGATTGGCCACTTCGATCTTCTAATATTTGCTAGTCTTTTTCCGCTATTGCTTGCACTGTTGGTGCCGCTGTTGATGTCTGTCTAGGCCTAATGTCACGAGACTAGTGAAACAGGTTCCAGGATCGCAAAACACACAGTGGAGACAGCAAGTTTCCCTCCAGTCTGAGACTGGGCGTACCGGTACACCCAGTCTCAGACTGGGCGTACCGCATGTTCCCCTCGCAAGCGTTTTTAAATATCAAACATGTTTGATATTTGGTATGCCCAGTCTGAGACTAGGCGTTCCCTATGTACCTAGAATCGCAAGCCCTCCAGTCACAAGCGGGGATGTCTCCACACAAAATCGATGATACCTTGCGATCCGATGTACAGGTACAGGATCGCAAGCTCACCCAGTCGCACAGTGGAGACAGGCCGTAATGACAGTTTTTTTGTGTTTGTTGGTTTGATTTAACGTCCAGTTAACCATTAGAGGTTCTCACCAGACTTACTCAAGGTTTTTTTACACCACATGGGTGGTGATCGAATCTATGTAATGAATTTAGGTAGAAATCTCACCCCTACACATTTACCGAGGTGAGAGTTCTTTTACTTCCCATACCACATAGACATGGTATGAGAAGGATCCGTATTGACAGGACTTCTATCTCACTAGTTTGCTGTTTGAATGGGTCAGTTACTTAACTGGTCTCTTGTCTGACTAAATTGCTTCCTGACTGGTCTTTCGTCTGACTAGTTTGTTAGAGCGTGCTTACATTCCCTATATACATTGCCTAGAGGTTAAAGTGTTCACATATAAACTTCCAGTGTACTGCATAAAAACTATCCCTTCACTATCTGCGTGCTATTCACTGTGATATTGGGAAAGGAGCAGGGTGCCAGTGTCTTGGTCTTAGAGGCATACCCAGCTGATCATGACCAATCGCTCAAGACTGAAATACCTCATTGACCCACTGTTGCTTGATATGTTAGGATCCAAGATAGGCAGTTGCAGAAATAGAAAGTTGACTGGGTGCAAGTGGGTTACAGAAAACTATCCATAGACTGAATGTAACCCTAACCTTTTAATTGTCATCCAATTACAATACAGGTGTTTCCGTTCAGCGCCGCCTAACGGCCCACTGTCTAGATGCGCGGCTGCTCGGACAAACACTGCCGAGTCTGGCCACATGTGTATAGGAAACACACCAATCACACCTAAAGTGTGAACGGTAGGTGTGATCGCAGGAGTGTTGTTTTTTGACAGATTAAATTGTTGGAGCAAACTCGGGTATTGTATCAGTGAGTCTGAGCTGTCTAAACTTTATAGTTGATAATTATCTTGGTTTCAACTTGGAAAAAGATAAGCATATTATAGCTAGGCCTGCCAATGCATTAATGTGTATACAGTTTGGGTATACCTGTGTTATCTAAGATATAACTATGGTATCATTGAGGTGGTATGCATGTTTGATACATCAATTTGGAGCTAGAATACCATAGAATATGATGCAACCACTTTTATTTCTATGGAAATAATATGCATGGGTATTATAAACTTATTATGCTTATACACTCAGTCTTCCAATGCTGAAGTATACGTTGCCAGGGGTATGTTTGGCCGCATGCATTGCGTAACTAAGCAGATAAGGCGCATCGCCGGCCAGTGGAAAAAGGCCTATTGCACGCTCATTCATCAATGTGAATCATACTATTTGCCCCTAGTTGTTTAAATGGGTTGGTTACTTAACTACCTACTGCCGTAACTGTTGTAATTACTACAGTAAATCACGGTTCGTTTCAGTCTTAACGGACATGATTACGACGTCGATATTTAAAAATGGCTGACGTTTATCTCTTCGACATCGGTAACGTTAACGTTAGAGTACATAAAGGAGACTTACTGAAATACTGTGAAATCAAAAATACATGAATGAATTTCAGAAAAACTTCGAAGTACAGTAATAAAAACCTGAATAAACATGGTAAGGACCTTAAAAATAGGAGTGCAATGAGAGAGCAACCACTATGTTTTCTTCCCGCCGGTTTCCCGCCGGTTGCCAAGTGACAACAAGTGTTGCTATGCACGTTGCTATGCGTGTTGTTATGCGATAACGTCACATTCCATGGTGGAAGCGAAAGCTAGGGTTCATGTCGACCCTTCTGTGCCCAAATTGGACTACAAATCGCTCTTACAACTTAAATAAGGTAGTAATATGAATGTTTTGGAGGCATATAGTAAAGATAAAACGTTGTATCTGTAAACGTACAAATTTTGATCCTCACTCTGACCTTTGGCACCTTTATAACTCGGTGTAAACACCTCGTTGTAAACGTGTCAAGGCCAGAGTTCGGATCGAAATTTGTACATTTACAGGAACATCGTTTTATTACTATACTGTTTCCTGACTGGTCATCTATCTCACGAGCCAGTTTGTCCGGTGTGGTGCCAAAATTGGTTACCCTGCCATAAGTGATAAATATCGCTCACTAGTATCTTGTGCGTATGCACGCACATGCGCAGTGATGAAATTTGCCGAAATTAAGCATATCACGACATGTAATTCTCATGTCTAAATACTATTCTTTTCATTTATTTACATTAAAATCACATCAAAATAGTAGTACGTCCGATAGTCCGTGAAATCTGACCGGAAGAGCATGTGCAGACGCATTCGCATATTGGGTGGGCGATAATTACCACTTTTGGCAGGGTAACCAATTTTGGCACCACACCGGCTCTGTACAGGGCCGGGTTCCTCTGCCATGGAGCCCTTCTCTGAGGTCGTCATTCCATACTGCGCACACTCTGACATATATATGAGAACAAAAATTGAATTGATAAGAATGTACCCATTTGTCTTTGCCTTCCTTCAAAACAGCTGCCTCTTAGTTATATCTGTATATTTAGAGGTAGTTTTCCACTGGAGTTTGGCTGGTTCTCAAGTCCAGCCGTTTTGTTCAGTCTTCCTCGCTGGTTCCCTATCTGCAAAGTGCCTCGCCAATTTACATAGAACAGCTGTTCACACCTGAATGGAGATCAGGGGTGAATACTTTACCTACTACCTCACTAGTTTATTGTTTTAATGGGTCAGTTACTTAACTGGTCTCTTGTCTGACTAAACTGCTTCCTGACTGGTCGTTCGGGTTGCAGGACGTTAGGGCCCACCACCTTAAAGTCAGGACGTTAGGGCCCACCCTACACCGGGGATGTGAAACCTCAGTCGCGCCTCGGCTGCACCGCGATGCCGCAGTCACACCTGTGTTGCCGGGAGGGAGATGTGGCATAAATAGACGTTAGGGCCCACCTAATTTTGAAAAATTAGTTAATGTTTGAATGCTGGAAAACTTAACCCATAAAAAAACTCGACCCATAACGAACTTGACCCATTTGAAATCTTTCCTACTCAAGCATCTCAACTGTGAATAAATACTATATTTAGTAGTACATGTAAGTATAAGTAAGTAACCCTATCCCTAACCCTAACCCTTATCCTAACCCTAACCCTATCCCTAACCCTAACCCTAACCCTATCCCTATCCCTAACCCTTACCCTGACCCTAACCTTATCCCTATCCCTAACCCTAACCCTATCCCTATCCCTAACCCTAACCCTAACCCTATCCCTATCCCTATCCCTAACCCTTACCCTAACCCTAACCCTTACCCTAAACCCTTACCCTAACCCTAACCCTAGGTTGGTTAAGGCGGGCCCTAACGTCCCGATGAGTGGGCCCTAACGTCCCGACTTTCGGGTGGTGGGCCCTAACGTCTACATACCGTCTTGCGTCTGACTACTCCGTTGTCGGACTGGCTTCTCCACAATGTGCGTGTGGGTTCTAACATCTCACACAACCAAGCATGAAGCCCCCAGGCATTATCATGGTCCCCAAACATGTCGACAAAAAGTAGTTTCATGAGAGGAAGGACAGGTCAAAGCTATGCGAATGTCGTGCCTTTGAACGAATTGAATAACAAGAGAATGAACTGGTTTTATGATACACGTCTTAATGTATTTTCTATGCAGAAGTCGTGAGCATGTTTCTACCGCCAAACATATGACTATTAAATGTGCATTCCATATACAAAAATATGATTTATAGATATTACATTTGTAGTTGCTCTCTATGATATCTCTCGGATGTGTAAGCCTATAAATATCTAGACTACCCGAAATACGTCAGATTCTGAGAGCGAAACACATCCATGTGGGATTCAAACATTTGTTTGCGACTTTCATGCTGGAGACACACCAAGCGAGTAAAGCCTATAAGACACCGACCCGACGGCTGTGCCCGATTCTACCTTTCCCCGACGGATCCGTCGGGTCTGTGACAATCTGTGTCATTCGGGTCGGTGTATGCACTTCACCGACCCGATGTTATTGCTTTTCCCGACACGTCGGGCATTACTACCATGTCAGATATGACCGACTCTCCCCGACCTTAAGATTTCGGCGTACGCACTTTCACCGATTGTTACCGATTCTGAGTTGGCCATTTGAATAGCGCTGCTACCTATCCTCTAGTCAGATTTAGGGGTTCCTTATACCGATTTGTAGGGGAGACAGAGACGATAATAAACCTGAAAACCGTTTCCCAATATGTTAATTGGATCCGAAGTTATTAAACTTTGAATTAATTTCTATGTTTCCACATCAGCGGCTCCCGGGGACTCTCTCTGATCTTATCGCGGGTAATTTACGAGGTTATAAAAGAGGGAAGTGTGATCGGGGACAATCATCATGTCGGTGTCTTATAGGTATAAGACACCGAGATTTTATTCCCGACTCTCACCAAGCCGATGGTCGGGATGAATCGGGAACAAATTTTGGTGTCTTATAGGCTTAACGCGGCGATTTCCGGAATCACCAACACAAAATGGCGTATATGTGAGATATTATTTCATATTTCACCTGATCATTGCGTCAGAGATGCTAAATTATTGGTGGCAGATATTAGTATGAAATTATATCGCACATACACGCAAATCTTTGTTGGCGATTCTGGAGATCGCTGCCGTTACTCGTTTGGTGTGTCCCCGCCATAAAGCCGGAGACACACCAAGCGAGTCAAGGTGGTGATCCGTGGAATCGCCAATACAAAATAGCAAATATCTGAGATATTTTTCATAGTAATATCTCCCACCGATAATCTAGCGTATAATGCAATAATCAATGGAAATATGAAATAATAGCTCGCATACACGCCATTTTGTGTTGGCGATTCCAGAAATCGCTGCCTTTCTTGCTTGGTGTGTCTCCAGCTTTAAGCCGGAGACACACCAAGCGAGTCAAGTTGGCAATCTCTGGAATCGCCAATACAAAATAACATATATCTGAGATATTTTCTCATAGTAATATCTCCCACCGATGATATAGCGTATCAGAAGCAATATTCAAGGGAAATGTGAAAAATAGCTCACATACACGCCATTTTGTGTTGGCGATTCCAGAAATCGCTGCCTTTCTCGCTTGGTTTGTCTCCAGCTTTAGAAAGTCGGTGAATGGTTCTACATGGGCGATATTACGGTTATTTAGGTTTAAATGCCAAAATGTCAATAACAGCACAATCTGTGATAAACATACCTCTTTAAGCTGTTATCCAATGTGCACACTTGTCTGAACCAATAAAGAAGGGAATTACAAGGTAGGGAGGGATCTTTTATGCATTGAACGTGGCTTTTAACCTGGGCCCACCTACCACGATGGTCTACGACATACTTCCTGATGGCTACAATTTGAAATGCTCATATCGTGGCCTATCGGGAGGTCCCCGATAGCTCCAAATCGTAGACATGGTTTAATATCGGAGAGCTGTGAATCATACTCGCGCTGACCACGATATCTTCCCTATAGGCTACGATACCTTACGACAGACTACGAAATTTCCAACATGTTGGAAGTTATCGGGACCTCTACGATTGGCGTTTTCAATCGCAACCTATCGTGAGCTGTCGCAGACGAAATCGCAGAAACCTGTCCCACCTACCATAGTTTTATCTGACCTCACAATAGAATCGGAATGGTGTCGGGAAGGCCGTCGTAAGGCCAATCGGGACCAGAATCGTGGTAGGTGGGGGCCCGGCTTATAGGCCCGTTTCCATTGGTCGACAAATATGGTTTCTTGTGTTCTCCTAAAAGCCTATTTACATTGGCCATCACCGATATACAGTCAGGATCCACCGACGGACCTTCAGCACTGCTGACGCTAAATGTAAATAGGCTATTAGGAGAACACAGAAAATCTACACCATGTTCGTCGGCCAATGGAAACGGGCCTTTAGTCTCACCCGGCCTCTGCACGAGAAGACTAAAAACGTGACGACTGTAGATCGTCTGGCCAAAAGTCGTCAGGTGGTACTCGATTACACAATATAGCCATCAAGAATCGCCGACCCAAGAAGCACATCAAGCATTTACACTAGACGGTCCTATGTTCATTTAAATTAGGAACATATTACTCCCTTCTGGCGTTAAAAGCTGGAGACACACCAAGCAAGTAATACAGCGATTTCCGGGATTGCCAACACAAAATGGCACATATGTGAGCTATTTTTTAATATTTCACCTGATTATTGCTTCCAAGATGCTAATTTTTTATCATCTTTTTTTTTTCTTTTTCATTGAGCGCGGGAAATCGCGCTCATATAGTCATCTAGATAGAGGTTAGAATGCTCACACAGGCTTTCAGCTTACTGCAAAGAATCTAACCCTTCAGTATCCATGCACCAACTAAAAAGACCTGGTGAAATGGACAGGTGTCCAGTATGCCAGTCTGACCATATCCCTGCCCCACAACTGACTTGGTTCCTTTTAATAGAACTTTCATGGCTGAGTGACCATGTGAATGTGTGTGAGGTGTGGTGTAGCAAATCAACAGAAATCACATATCAATGGACAGAAATCACATATCAATGGACCATGATAATAGTGCTGAATATATGGATGTTCCAGAAGATGTATCCCCATCTGAAGATGTCAAAAGAACTCTTAGAAGTAGAAGGAAAACAGATGACAAATATGTTGGTAAGAGGACTACCAAGAGCACTAGTAGTACTCCAAATGAAGTACCCTCAAGCCAAACAAATATAAGTGCATCAAGCGCTAAGGGGCTATCAGAGAGCGAACTGAGTGGCATAGCTGACCTATTAGCCAGAGAAATAGGGCAGTTGACCAAGACACTCAATGAGAAATTCAGTCACAACCGCAAGTTGAATGGGATCCGTGGTATGCTAGACCAGACACAAGTCAAAATCGAAAATGGCTTACTGATCAATAATTTCCTATTATATTCTCTTAATTTTATTTGATTAGATTTTGGTATACCGCGCTCTTCCATTATGAATGGAAATAACATTTGCTCCTAGTTATTGTTATCATTATTATTCTTGCCAGATGGAAGGCGATAGTCAGATTACGAATGTACAGGGAGTCTCATGTTGTCAAATGGAAGAACTGGGAAACCAGAATTTGGTAATAAAAAACTTAACACAAAAAAAATTATCGGTGGGAGATATTACTATGAAAAAATATATGCTATTTTGTATTGGCGACTCCAGAGATCGCCGCTTTGACTCGCTTGGTGAGTCCCCGACATTATGTTAGAGACACACCAAGCAAAAAGGCAGCGATTCTTGGAACCGCCAACACGAATTGGCGTGTATGTGAGCTGTTATTTCATATTTCACCTGATTATTGCTTCTGATACGCTAAATTATCGGTGAGAGATATTACTATGAAAAAATATCTCACATATATGCTATTTTGTATTGGCGATTCCAGAGATCGCCGCCTTGTCTCGCTTGGTGTGTCCCCGGCATTACCTAGATGATTATAGGCGACGAATATTGAAGGTTAACGCTTTTTAACCTACAGGTGAATGTATGTGTTACCCAGTAGAAAATTGCCGGTAAAATAGGGTTAAGTAAGAGGTCGTGTTTGCCGATATAAAACACTCGGGGTTTTTTTTGGTGGGTTTTTTTTTTGGGGGGGGGGGGGGGGACTAGGGGTAGTCAACAACTAAATTTTCAGAGAATCGCCGCCTGTCTAGATGACTAATTCAAGCTGGCTAGAAATAGTCGTGGGCGTCAGAGCGTGTCCAATAGTTGTCAGGAGGTGCCGAATGGTGTAATCTGACATATTCAGGCGATCTGCAGTCGCCACGCTCTTAAGCCCATAAGACAGCGATATTTTCCACAGATTGTCCCCGATCCGATCACCGATTATAATCGGGAACAAGAATGTCGCTGTCTTATACCCTTTGCCGATCACACATCTCCAATTTATGACCTTGTACAGCGACCCGATTGAGATCAAAGAGAGCTGCCGGGAGCCGAGCCGGGGTGAGCCACGGGCCGCTGGTGTGGATTCATAGAAAATAATTCAAAGTTTCATAACTTTGGATCTAATTAAGATATTCGGAAACAATTTTCAGATTCATTATCACCTCTGTCTCCCCTACAAATCGGTATAAAGCACTTATAAATCGGACTAGGGGGTAGGTAGCATCGATGTTCAAATGGCCTTCTCAGGATCGGGAACAGTCGGTGAAGTGCGTACAGCGACACCATTATGGTCGGGCAGAGTCGGTCATTACCCCCTCGCTAGTAATGCCCGACCCGATTAAAATCGGGTCTGTGAAGTGCCTACAGCAACACGATTCTGACCGACCCGACGGATTCGTCGGGCAAAGGTGTGATCGGGGACAATGGTCGGGTCGCTGTCTTATAGGCTTTAGCCTTTATACAAGACGATTTATAGCTTTTCACGGCAGAAAGTCGTCAGGTGGGGCAAAGGTCAAGAATCGCTGCCTATAATCGTCCAGTGTAAACGCTGTGCCAGAATATATGCTTATTATATTCCCATGCAGTATATTTGATAATTACGTACTGCTGCTCCCTGTGCAGTATAAATTGTATACTGAACCCTGTGCAGTACACTGTTATACTGCACACGTTGAAACATCAGCAGTGTGTGGGCTTTCAAGTAGTCTTCTATGACAATATATGGTAAGATTTGATTAATTCTGGGAATATAATAAATATATAACGACCTACGATACTTGTACATGCTACAAAACTCGATGGGAATTGATGTTTTTACAGAACTCAGCCTGGGGCCTGGTTCAGTAAAAAGCAACAATTCCCCATCTCGTTTTGTAGCATGTACAGCATGGTCAGGTCGTTCTATATAAATACTATCCGTGTATCGCCTGAAATCCTCATATATAGATGTACATAAATACTCGCCGGGCTGGAGCAAATAGACACAGGATGAACAAACACGAATTTACATTTTGAACTCCTTTATGACAATGTTTTCTGACATGGCGTTTACCGAAACTACGTCGGCAGAACGGCCTGGGACTTATTCTCATTTTGTAAACACAGTAAGTATGGTAACTGAGTACAAAGGTCATACGAAACAAATAGGATTTATGATTTCTCCAACAACCAATATATCTGCATTGGACATTATCATTATACCATTTCATTATTACTGACCAACTTTTCTTACTCATGGGTTCCGAAATCCCCATTTAAAATGTATGGGGTCATAGTAAACCACTACCCATTGTTTATTAGTGGCCATAAACCACACCCATGGTTTACGGTTTCCAATTGGCTTTTATCAAATTTCTATGAATAGAAATTATTAATGGGTAAGAAAAACAACATCCGATGGTTTCCTTGGACAGAAGGCTCTGTAAACCAATCGAAGTTGACGTCGTAATGCACTTGCTGTCGCTCGTATATTACTATGCGTCAACCTCTCGTGGTTTACGGCCACCTGTCCATAATATCATCGAATATTGTCTATAGATACAGGCCCGACCTTATTCTGATTTGCAGTTGTAACAGTAAAAGGAAGATAATGACTACAGATATATGCAGTATAAATATGGCCAGAATCGTATGTCTTTGTTATTTGTAGTTTTGCAATAATGGGTAGAGGTCACAGGGCTTTATGGTTATGCAGTCCCTTTGGAAGTTTATCATCTTTGATACAGTTTTGGCCAAAGTCGCCATTCTTCACGAGATTGACATGGAGTGAATATCATGTAGTATTCGAATGAGTTGGAAAATGATGACTTTGACCAAAACGAGTTGCTTTCAGTGAACCAATGACACACTAGATATATGACGTCATAGACTATGGAGAACATACTGCAATACTCGTAGGGGCAGGGAGAATGAGTTACCAATGTTAAGTCTATGGGACAAACAAATAGCAGGGGTAAGATGATGATAGTATTGTTGCAAAGCGTATTGAAAGTAATGAGTAAAATCTTACAAACATTTTACACGTCGCAATTGATGTATAATTAAAGAGTTGCCTCAAGCATGATGCAGCTGCTCTATATCTAAGTAACCAGCATTGATTGTAATGAATATTGAAGAACCTCAAGTTTTAAATCAGTATACAAGTATTTATCTCACCCCTGGTATTTTCTCCACATTGACTTAACATCTGGAACTCATATCCAACGCCCGTTGAGTATTTAGAAAAAAATACTAAATCGGGGATTATGTCACAAAGGTTACCCCATAGATAAGTCAATGCGAAGGGTGAGATAAATTGAGAAACCTATTCAAGTTTGAATCGCTAAATAAGTCATGCGGCTTCGCGTTGTGAATTACTACGCGATTCAAATTCGATGGCATACAAGCTCTGACCCTAAACTTTCATAGGTTTCCTCTATAATATTTACAATTGGGGGGAGACTGAGACAAGAATTTGGTAAATATATTGCGCTTTAATGGAACACGACCGCAACTGAGAAATGTTCATAGTACAACATAAAAATGTGGAAGTTTATATGGATGTCCGACCGAGCCAGAGGAAGTAGACCAAACAAATAGAGAATAAAGACTCCATGGTAGGGTTGAACATAGACTTGCTCATGTCTTTGATTATGAACATTCATTAAAAGATTAATCACAATCAGAATAAAGTTCATTGGAGTATGTATCATTCTCTGACTGGCCCATGAATCAAACTTACTCAAGTCTTTGATTATGAACATTCATTAAAAGATTAATCACAATCAGAATAAAGTTCATTATAGTATATATCCTTCTCTGACTGGCCCATGAATCAAAGACTTGTCCATTATGAACAGAATCTCCTGTTTATGGCCCCAAGCCGCTCCCTGAATCCCTATACCCCCATCTCCCCCTCCCCGCTCCCCTCCTCCAGTTCCCTTTATCCCACCCCTAATAAAAAACTCCATAGGTTTAACATTGGGTCACTGTATTCGGTCTGGAGTTCAGAAAAATGAAAAATATCGCTCTAGTGGGATACACTTGATAAATGACGTCATTTGTTAATGTAGAAGTAATTTAGATGGGCGGGGTAGGATAAATTCTAAACCAAACTCGAGTTAGTTGTATTATTGTTCATCGCACTCCGGCAAGATCGCGTATTACTGCTCTCGGCTTTGCCTCACGCAGTAATATGTGATCTTGCCATCGTGCAATAAACAACAACACGACTACCTCTTGTTTGGTTTCTCCATAGTATCCCAGCGAGGAGAGTAGACATAGCATCCAGGGATTGGAGCCAGTCTAGGTTGTACACTCACGTTCTTCCACTCAGACAAAGACGTTGGCAAACTTCTAATACTTTTATCAGAGTCTGTTCCTGTTCATATCACAATCAATTATAAATGTGTCATCTGTAAACACTTGGCGTAACTGAAGTGGACCACGTTGCTTTGGTTGACGACTGAGCGTGCAAGACCGCACTTAAAGATACGAGTTATAATTCATACATTCCAGGGAGGTGGTTTTTTTAAACTAAGGACGATGAAATAGTTCATGGAGGATGGTCATACAGTACAATCAAGAAAATATCTTTACTTGAAGTTTTTCTCCTCTTTTTTTCTCTTTTTTTTCTTTACTTTTTTACCTATCTTTGGTTTCGTTGCTACGTGGGTTAGATCCTTCATAACAAAACATCTTCCATCAAGATAGGAAAAAAGTTAACGATAAAAACTTCAAAAGATATCCTGGAATTCTGAGGACCAAATTCAAAATACGGACTGACACTCCGATCGTAATCACTATCGCCTGAGGTTAGTCCTAATCGTAATTATTCACCCAGTATCGTTCTTAGCTTTTAAAAATACCTCCCATGTTTCACCTACAATTCACTTTTATATAAACTTCCTCAACCGTGGTATTCAAACTTCTAAAATCCCCAGTGGCCTATTACCTAACATACTAACCTATAGGGCACAGAGTGATTGCTAGTTCTGCTATCATCCACCAGGACATTTTAAGATGGCGCCACTGTAGTCGGGGGCAACTATTTTCTGCTGTCATAATCGTCATAGATAATCGTGAGAATGGCCTAAATCCCTATTACGGTAAACCAAAAAAAAGTTGGGTTTTTTTTAAAATAAAATCCATTGATGAAAAATGCTCAATTATTTTGATACTTGAATGAATGTTATGTGCGCTGATTCTTCTGTAACATAGTCGTGCGACTCTTACTTTGTAAAACACCAACTAGGTGAAAGACCGAAATTTATAATGAAAAAAAAATTTAACTGGACCTGCCACCTGGTGGGTTTTTTAAGCGTTGGGGGCAAGATGGCTGTCTCCATAACACAACAGCTATGTGCCCTATACCATACACGCTGGAAGCCTGCGCATCTACCACTCGCGTCGCTACGATTAGCGCAGGTACAGTGCTCTGCCAGAACGTAGGGGTACCGTAGGGGGCGCTTTAACGGTGTGTGGTGGTGGGCGTTTTTCGCGTTATTTTCTGCTACGCGGCACCGTTCGCAGACACAGAGAAACATCAAATAACTCTCTCTCATTGCTGGTAGTAGCTGCTACAAGTACTTAGACAGTCTTAGTTAGAATTGTCACATTCTAGCAACAATTTGTTATATATAGCCGGTAGAGTGCAGCTTATTGGTCGGTAATTGCGGGGAAAAAACAACGCGAAAATAGAACGTCATTACGTTGCTAAGTAAACAGGGTAGCAACAATATTCGCTACTGTGCAACGGCAGAGCACTGTACCTGCGCCAATCGTAAGGGGTGACTGGAGATGTGCAGGCTACCAGCGTGTATACCATACTGCTTATTGATAAAATAGGTCGAGTACAATATTTCACATTATCCTGTACCACCAAGTGTAATTATCAGCCTATTACAGGTGCGAAAAAAAGGAAGGGGTGGGTGACCATGTTCTTGGCACCAAAAACCAGAGCTATACAGGCCCGGATACGTCTTAAGCCCCCACCCCTTCTGTAATAACACCTCATCGCTGATACATTACCATCATCTAGGATGATTAATCCCAAGCACCGGATATGTCTAACACGTAATAGATGCGAATCTTCCTCCCCTTCTCTAATTGGAATACCATTCCTACATATATCCGCACAAGACCATTTGAGTGGGAGCATAAACAGAAAAAGTAACCAGGACTTTGCCATTCCGTTCCTTAAAAAACCTATAATAGTTCTGGTCATAACAACATGTTTATCTGAAGAACTCCAATGAGTTTTCCGGTCAACAAATACCTCCGATGTCAGTGTCCATTCAATGCCGATCGTTCATTAAGTTGTAGGGGATCCTTAGGTACCCTAGTCCGTTCACGCACCGCGCCGCCTTCGGGTTACGGTACGTGAAGGTCTAACAGAGCATGGCTCTGACTGGCCAGCCACCTTTAGTGAGAGGAATTGCAGGGTTGGCTGTTCTATTTATAGCATCAGTTTGACAAGAGGGATACTGTATCATATTTCTGGTTACTGGATCGCAATACACACGAGGTTAGAACCAGCGATCGCCATTTTCCAGGTGCATGTTGGGAAGAAGGCAGGAATTCCCACCTTAAAATGGCAGCGCATAACAGTCTCAGTTTGAGCCTGTGTGCCCTGGCCCTGGCGACAACAGACTGTAATAGAGTCTATGGGTACCCCTCAATTTGCTGAACATTCATACTGAAAATAATACTCATCGCACAGACATTGTCTCATATATCCGCCCCTTTTTTCTCTCATTGAAACATGATCGTAATTACATAGGCAGGGCCACACTTTCCATTCCATATACATCCCCGACGCCATGTTTAAAAATACTTCCACGATTCGGCAACATAAACGGCCGATTCCACCAGCACGATTTTTCTTTGTCTGGCAAGGTCGGGCTGTGTCTTGTAGCACCTTGCTGTATCTTGATGAATCGTGATACATCTTGTAAGATTTCATCGTGCACATACCACTGCGTGTGGAGCCCCTATTATCGCTCAAATGCTATTATTCCACTGCAGTGATTCAACCAGATATTCTCACACGATTCATCCCGATCTAGCGAGTTAACAAATCGGCCATGATAGGCATACATCGCACGTCCTGTTGGAATCACACCTTAGTAACGCACAGAACACAAATGTCTCTGTTTTTGGAGAAATGATCCAGAGAAGCGGATAAAGGGTAGTTTCAATAGTCGGTATGAAGCGTTGGCAAAATTATCCAGACTATATTTCATAAAGGCTGGGAACATACACATGTTTTTGAGGCACTATACACGGGCAGTGGTTGGGTCCATTGTACCACGTCGCATAACGCGATCATAAGAAAATCAATCAGCAAGAGAATAACCGAGGTGTTATTCCTAGCGGTATGACTCCACACCATACATTAAACAAGTATCGTAATGTTGTAGGCTCCCCATATGTGAACATCACACAATCCCATGCTTTGGAAGTGGCCACAATATCTTGCTGAAGCTTAAGCCCAATGTACATCTACCGATTTTGGAACATTGATGTTCCTTTGTCGGTTACAAAGGAACGGTAATTTGTCTCAGGCGAGGTTTCCTAACATAGTCGGCCCCAGTCGGTAGATTTAGGACAGTTAGGCAAGGGTCAGCCAATGATTAGTGAAACCCCCTCCTGGAGATGTTCTTTTGTCGCTGACGAGTTATTGGTTGATGTTCCTAAATCACTCGCCAAAAGTTTATAAACATGTTGATAAATCCAGTTGCCAATAACGGAAGGTTGATAAATGGCCCCTGATTGGGTGGCCGACATGGGCCGAAGGGTTACGTAATCCGCCTGCGACAAGTTCACCGACTCCTATACAATTTGGGAACTAATCGTTCAAACCTGAATCAGTAGATGTGTATTGGGCTTTAGTCTCACATCCTCTAAGGTAAGTTCTCTGATATTAGGGTTCAGATGGAATATTCATACAGTAATACTATAGAGGCACCAATCAGAATCAAGCAGTCGTCAAACATGCAGAGGTTATTCAGGGTCATCCTCCCCAGCGGGCGATTTGACCTCTGTGACCGTGACCTTGGTGACTGTGACCGCCGTACCGTCATCCGTTTCCTGGATTGTCTTCGTTTTTGTCGTCTGCTCTGACGTCACCAACGACGCGTCATCACCTTCACCCAGCGTCCCTACGTCGATTTGTTCTTCCGGTTCCGGGTAGGGGTAAGCGCGTCCCTCATCGACGCTCGTCCGCCGATCAGTTTCCTCCTCCTCCTGTAGATGTCGCTCGTTCGTGTCAGAAGGAGACGCAGACGACCTACGATCTGTGGTCATGTTATCCTCCTCTTCTTGACCTTTCCTCTCCTCTACCTCCTCCTCTGTTGGCACCTTATCCGCCGCCTCTTGGTGGTTATCTTCCAGTGGCGGTTTGTTATCGGACTGGTCATCCTGGTCGTTCACCGTTTCTTGGACAGTGGACTCGCTGACAACTTCTGATGAGGGATTTTTCTCCTCAGATTTATCCTCAACAGGTTCGTGGTTCTCTCTTGGTAGGGTTTCCATGTTACACACATCCACCTCACCATTCCCCGAACCCACACCCTCAGCAACTACCACCCCCTCCTTCTCCACATTCTCACAATTCTCCTTCGCCTCCTTCTCCTTCTTCTTATTCTTCTTCTTCTTCTCCTTCTCTTTCTTATCCTTCTTCTTCTTCTTATCCAATTCCTGAGTCTCACTTATTACAGGGTCCTGGAATTTTTCCCCGAAGGTCACATCGCTGTTGGAAGGACTGGAGACAACAGTCACGTCTTGGGAGTCGACCGGAAGTTGCTTCTGGCCGCCATTGGAGCTGACATCCGGGTCCCATCCGTCTTCGCTGATTACCTGACTGTGACGGTACGTCCCTGCCGTGTCCTGGGCGGGCTCGTACGGCTCGTTGTTAAAGTTGTAAGCGCGCTTACGGCAGAACTTGAAACAACTCCCCATCGTGTAGTAGTATTATTATACAGTTAATACAGAACAACAGTATTCTGCTTGTGTATAATATAGGTGTATTATTATCACACCAGAGTCCAGTTTATATATGCAGAAAAACTAGTTCCCTATTCTGCTTGTGTAGGGTATATGATGTGTGTATTATTACCACACCAGTCCAGTTGATACAGAGCAACTAGTTCCCTATTCTACTTGTGTATGATATATAATATGTGTATTATTAGCAGACGACAATCCAATTCATACAGAACAAGTCCCTCTTCTGCTGGTATAACATAAATGTGTATTATTATCACAAGACAGTCCAGTTAACACAGAACAGCAGTCCCTTCTCTTGTATGTGTATAAAATATACGTGTTATATCAGTCACAAATTCTTCACAATAACGTAGAACTTCCTCTAGACTTGACGCACGGTATCCTGTTGTGAACCGGTGATGTGACTAAAACTTCCGTGGGCACGCAGCCAGTTCTTACGTGTCTCGTTCTCCCCTCTGCTGCTCCGGTGCTCCCAGTCGGGCCCCCGGCGCATCAGGTACCGCCGATGGTATTGTCCAGACAACTGCCGCCAGTCGGGGGAAGCACGCCGGCGGGTATGAAAGACTCAGTCCCACCGAATAAATATCCCTCGTGTGAAACCCCTCCTCGGATCTCTGTCTCAGACAACTGCTGTTGGTGTTGGTGTGTGGGACGTCCTGTGATAGCGTGGTAGGTGTGTGGTGGTTGAAGTTGAGACAGTAGAGTGGTGGTGGTGGTGGTGGTGGAGGTTTCAGGGAGTATGGAGTGGAGGTGGAGGTGGTGTGGTGGTCGTACCTGTTGTTACCATGGGAATACGTGCGGGTCTGGCGGCTGGCGGCGTGCGTGTGTCCAGGTGCACGACACGGTACCGGGTCGACTGTCGGCCGGGTAGGGGGCGCTCTGTGTGCTGTCTGACGGGCGGGGGCGGGGGGGGGGGGGGCGGGGGGGGGGGGGAGTGACCGTTGTGCCGACCTCTCTGTCTGTCTACCTCTCTCTACCTCTGGCTCTATGTCTATCTCTCTGTTCTCCCTCTGTCGCACTCTGTCTCTCTCCCTCTCTGTCTACCTATCTTCTTCTCTCTCTGTCTCTCATTCTCATTCTGTCTCTCTTTATCCGTCTCCCTTTCTCTGTCTCTCTTTCTCTCCCTTTGTGTCTCTCTCTATCTGTCTCTCTGTCTCTGTCTCCCTCTGTCTCTCTTTATTTATCTCTCCCTCCCTTTACTTCTGTGTCTGTCTCTCTGTCTCTCTGTAATCATGTGTGTGTATCTCTGTCTGTCTCTACTTCTTTGTCTCTCTTTCTCTTTTTATGTCTTTATTTGTCTCTCTGTCCTCTGTCCGTCTCTGGCTCTCTCTGTGTATGTCTCTTTTTATCTCTCTCTCTCTCTCTCTGTCTATCTCTGTCTATCTCTATCTCTCTACTTCTCTGTCTCTGTCTCCGTCTCTATGTTTTTCTGTCTCTCTCTCTCTCTCTCTGTCTGTCTCTCTCTCTCTCTCTGTCTCTGTCTCTGTCTCTCTCGCTATCTCTCCCTCTCTCTTTGTCCCTCTCTCCCTCTCTCTCTGTCCCTCTCTCTCTCTCTGTCCCTCTCTGTCTCTATCTCTCCCTCTCCCTCTCTATGTCTGTCCCTCCCTGTCTCTGTCTCTGTCCCTTTCTCTGGGTCTCCCTGGCTCTGTCTCTCTCTCTATCTCTCCCTCTCCTTCTCTCTGTCCCTCTCTGTATCTGTCTCTGTCTCTCCCTCTCCCTCTCTCTGTCTCTCTGTCTCTCTGTCTCTCTCTGTCTCTGTCTCTCTGTCTCTGTCTCTGTCTCTCTCGCTATCTCTCCCTCTCCCTCTGTCCCTCTCTGTCTCTATCTCTCCCTCTCCCTCTCTCTCTGTCCCTCTCTGTCTCTGTCTCTCCCTCTCCCTCTCTCTGTCTGTCCCTCCCTGTCTCTGTCTCTATCTCTCCCTCTCCCTCTCTCTCTGTCCCTCTCTGTCTCTGTCTCTCTCTCTCCCTCTCCCTCTCTCTGTCTGTCCCTCTCTCTCTATCCCTCTCTCTGTCTGTCCCTCCCTATCTCTATCTCTCCCTGTCTCTGTATGTCCCTCTCTCTGTCTGTCCCTCTCTGTCTCTCTGTCTGTCCCTCTCCCTCTCTCTGTCTGTCCCTCTCTCTGTCTGTCCCTCTCTGTCTCCCCCCTCCCCCCCCCCCCCCCGCTATTGAATACCGGGTCCCGCGTTTACCTTTCACGCCGACGTCGCCGCAGGTGAGTGTTGAGTGAGATGACCCCCCCCCCCCCCTCCCCCTCCCCGCGTCCTACAGGAAACCACTTCATCGCCCACCTCCCCGCCGTATCAAAGCGCGGTCTGAATTAAGGTGTGGGGCGGGGCGGAGGAGGAGGGGGAGGGGAAGGAGCCGGGGGGGGGGGGGGGTGCTTTCATAGTCCAGTGATTCAGAGATACCGCGGCGTAGAACTTCAAGTCGAGTCACCCTCTTCTCACCAACCCACGCCTACACTCCATTCTATTTAAGTCACGCCACAAAAACGTGCCTAAACAGGATAAATAGACACGTATGAACGGAAAATGTCGTCACATATATCCACATGCGATGAATATTTGAAGATTACAGGTAGAGGTTCAGTGGTGTGGGAGAACGAGTGTGGACTTAAATAGTGCATGGGAATTGCGAGGAACAGGAAATTGTATTGTGGCAGGGGTTGGGGAGTGGGGAGGGGGCGAAAGGGATGAAAAGGTAGGCTACCATGGTCAGAGAAAGGATATGTGGAGAGATGGATTGATATATAGAACGCGAGACATGGACACACAGACAGACAAATAAACAAGTGAACATTCGAGTTCATACGTGTTTATTTATAGATTGAGATACATCATAGATTGTCGGCGAAAAACGTTGGAATGGGTGGGTGGAAAAAAAAGGAGAAAAATGGTTTTACCAACTCGGTTCCGCTTGTGTTAGGGATTGTGCGTGTGTGTGGGGGGGGGGGGCTTTTAACCCCCAGCCCCCCCCCCCCTCCTTCCACCCCTCATCCCCCGTTCCACAGTCGGGCAGGCGAACTGTTGGACGCATGTTGACATTCCACGACGGCCTAGAAGTCGGGGCGGAACAAAAAAAAGAAGAAAGGCAGCACAAAACGTCGGCGTTGAATCAGCAGGTGTTGACAGAGGCCTGGCGGCCACTCTCCCAGCAGATCTTTCGTGGCACTCCCCTCTGCATCAACCTAAAGCTGTTTCTTTTGGGGGGTTTTCAGAATATTCTTTTATTGCTGTCCAATATGTAGTACAAGTGCTTTGCCATAGTATCAACATAGAAAGATTCCATGTCAATTTCACATATTACAGGCGATAGGATGCTCTTGTTTATAATTTCCTCATATTTTATATTACAAATTGACAACAATAAAATGGGGTGAGCATCAGGCCTCACAAGCCTGGTTTTCATGCCCTTCCCCTTTCCCTTACATACTCGTGCGACCGTTGGATTTCTTCCTGACTCGTAGACAAACATCTAGTCCATCTAAAAAAAAGACGGGCATCAACTAAAGCCAAATACACATTTACCGATTTCGGAACATTGATGTACCTTTGTCGGCGACAAAAGAACAGTAATTTGTCTACGGTGAGCCATCCTAACGGAGTCGGCCCCAGTCGGTAGATGTAGGACAGCAAGGGTCAGGCCACGATTAGTGAAACCACCTCCTTGAGATGGTTTTTTTTGTTGCTGATGAGTTGTCATTCTATGTTCATGCATTGTTCACCAAAAGTTTATCAAGATGTTGATAAATCGAGTCGGCGACAACGGAACATTGGTAAATGGCCCCTGATTGGGTGGCTGACATGGGCCGAGAGGCTACATGATTCGCCTGCGACAAGTTCACCGACTCCTATACGATTTGGGAACTAATCGTTCAATCCTGAATCGGCAGATGTGTATTGGGCTTAAGGACAGAGCGAAAGAGCCAATATTTCGGATTCAAACAAGGCAACTGTCAAAAGTTAAGAAACTCAGACAACTCATATATTATGAGTTGGGAAATATAGGAATTCAAAGGAGCACATATAGGTCTTGTTGACAAAAAACACCAAAAAAACACATGAGGTGCTTTCCACTGAAGAAAGTAATCTAAGAGACTATGTCTGGTTTGAAGAAACAAATAACAGAAATGTGTGTCTATTATTTTCAATATGAATATGTGCATTTCTAATTACAAGTAGGACACAAAATACCCCCTAAAAGCGCTCGGAATTTTGGATATTTGAAAAAAAATACTGGCAGGTGGGACAGATTTTGTCCCAACAGGCAAGTCGGTGCAGAGATACAAGCTGCTGGGGGGAGTAGAGCGCAGAATCTCTGCTAGGAGAGTGTGCGTCGCGGTGCTGAATCCGGTACCCGCAGTTCTGTGTTCTGTGTCACCGCGCTGGATATAAAGCCATATGGGAACCAGTGGCCTTTCTTTTGTCCCCCCCCCCCCCCCCCCCCCCCCCACCCCACTGCCTCCACTAGACACGCAATTAATTTGCATCAAGCTAATTCAAAGGTTGGCTACATCTGTTCATAGAATGATTTATATCACCCCGGTATTTTTGTTATCCATAGGCTTATTAACATTGGGAACCCATTCCCCACTGTCATGAAGGTATTGTATCCAATACTCAATGGCTAATTGGGTGATTTATTTGATTGATTGATAATTGATCATGTATACTGGGTGAGATAAAATCAGAAACCCACTTGATGAAAATAACTTGGTCAGCAATCGACCTCGTTTGACCGCAGAGTAATTCACTCAGCTTCGCTTCGTGAATTACTCTGCAGTCACACTCGGTGAAGAATGGACCAATGTATCTTCATCTCGTTAGTTCCCTTCTATTATCCTACTCCTAATATAAAATCCCATAGGCTTAACATTGGGTTTCCGTATGTCACGCTGACTGGCATACGGAGTTTATATGCCACTAGTGGCATACAGCATTGTTATCACGTAATATTCCAAAATCGAGGAGACAGGGTAGGATAAAATCAAAACCTGATTCGTTTTAATCTTGGCCACCGCATTCCACTCCTGAAGTTTTGACTCCGGACTTCACTCGGCTTCGCCTCATGAAGTCACTTTGCCAAACTCCAGTCGTGGAATACGGTGGCCAAGATTAAAACTCATCTAGTTTTACGATAATAACTGTATGAAGGCGTCCGTACGCAGTGAGGAGGAGGAGGGGGGGGGGGTAAAGAATTTCGGAAATTTTTGGTACAAGATAGAAAGGGTTTTGGGGGTCAAATTTTTCTGGAATTTTGAGTATTTTCTGGATAACCCCAAATTCAAATATAGGCTATCTGTTCATAAGGTAACATACTGCTTAATTGAGTCGTGCGACCTGTTGAAATTAGGGAAATCATGAAAAGTATGACATGGAATGTAAGATAGTGACCACCAAATTGAATCATGTGGGAAAATATGTAATAAGTCATGACCTTGACTATGAATATGAATATATCATATACCTATGTGCGAATGTCTATGAAATACTGCCCGCTGCTAGGGGTGCAGTAATAATAATGTTCGTGCCCGCTGTGAGTGAGACTTAATGAGTCGTTATTTTATCGATTTAAGGCATATATTATTACATACCTATGGCCGAACGTGTATGAAATACTGCCCGCTGCTAGGGGTGTAGTATAAATAATGTTCAGGCGCACTGCGCCCATAGTGAATATTCGGGCGCACTGTGCCAAAGTGAATGCATGTACATATAATAATTATATAAAATTCTGTTTTTCTTGAAATTTAGGCATGTAATAATAAGAAAACGTAGTGACTGAGCCCGTAAGGATGCCATTCTCGGCCTTTTGATGCCATAAATACGCCCCTCCGCCTACGGCGTCGGGACGTATTTATGGCATCAAAAGACCTCGAACGACCATCCCTTCGGGCTCAGTAACCACGTTTTCTCCTAATAATAAGCAGACGCCCTCAATGTGGGCCAAACGATTCTCGTTCTCAGTCAGTCTTTGATTTCATACTATCATCCGCCTATTTAGATAGCGTCAGGCAGTATGAAATCAATGACTGACCTCGAACTGGAACCGTTTTGTCCACAGTAAGGACGTTTCCTAATAATACCTCGAGTAAGGTGATTGTTTATAGTCAGTAAATAAACTCTTTTTATTTAAAAAAAAAAAGAAAAAAAAAGCTGTCAGACACACATGAACTTCCACTGATTTGAATATCCTATTAAATATTGATGAATTGAAGCAATTAAATATAACCATATGAATAGACCATTGAATTGCGTGTGACTCCAAATCAAAGTTGCGCTGAATTGGAGACCAATTGACATGGAATTTGTTCCATACAATAAATGAGGAATTTACACGCGTTGATTGATATCAGTCATGCGTGCATGAAACACGTTATTACCTACTATATTTAAAACGTTAGAATTCCGTCGAATCCGCTTGGAGAATCTCCCGCACATGGGGACAGAGTGAACCCAATCTAGGGTGGGAGACTGAAGGGCCACGAGAGTGAGATTCTCGTGTACTGTTGAATTCGAACCTGTTCTTCTTTTTTGTAGATTTATACAGAAACAAACCTTCTCCCTTATGATCTATTCCAAGCCATGCCGAAATCAAAGTTTAATATTGTAGTTTATTGATCTACTTTTCTCGTGAGAAACCAATGAGACACCCCTGTGTCATCGGAATAATAACCACGGGTTTACAATGGTTTCCTGTTCACCCGCTAGAGGGCATGACGGCAGTTGCGAATAGGTCGTGGGGGGGGGGGGGGGGTGGAGGGGGTAGCCAAATACTAATCGACGAAGTCGCTAGTAAGTATAAATCAGTGTCAGGTAATAACAGAAAACGCAGTTACTGGGCCCGTAGAGATGGCCATGTGTTCCATAAAATATGTCCCGAGACCAGAGGCGGAGGGCCGTATTTTATGGGACAAAAGGCCGAAATATTATAAATACCAAATATATCTAAATTGTTTTAATTCATATCAAATGTCAACCTAGTTATGATAATGCATATCTATAAATTTCTTTTGAACCTCGAATCTGGTGTCTATTGGTTATGTGAAGTTTTCAAATTTTTGAAAATTCAAATTCTTTAACGACCGTACACACGTTCACCAGTACCATGGCGATCCTCCAAGTGGATGTCACATAAATAAAGTAAAAACAGATACAGGACCTTCATATACTATGGAGAAACCAAACAAGAGTTAGTCGTGTCGTTGTTTATTGCACGACGGCAAGATCGCGTATTACTGAAGAGTAGTTATACGCGATCTTGCCAGAGTGCGATGAACAATAACACAACTAACTCGAGTTTGGTTTAGAATTTATCCTACCCCGCCCGTCTAAATAACTTCTATATTAACAAATGACGTCATTTGTCAAGTGTATCCCACTAGGGCTATATTTTTCATTTTTCTGAACTCCAGACCGAATACAGTGACCCAATGTTAAGCCTATGGAGTTTTTTATTAGGGGTATGATAAAATTATTTTCAAGACGTCACAGTCATTCGTTCAAACAAAAAAAAACAAAAAATACAAGACAGTCAGAGTGGTAAATCACAAAAAACCAGACACAGTAAGTTTTGTAGATGGTGTTATTATTAAAACCAAGGTGTACAATGGTAGTTACATACGTGGTATCAAAAAGTTTTCACGACGTTTCGCATGGTGTTGAACCAGCTTCTTCAGGTGATTGATTGATAAAAAATACAAGAAATAGAACTTTGTTCATGTGATCTTATGACCTTGTTCATTTCTAGTGGGTCTTTTGCCCATATCATTATATACCTGTGTACGAATGTCTCTCAAATACTGCCCTCTGCTAGGGTTGCAGTAATAATAATGTTCGTGCGTTTGTGACTTAACAAGCCATTAAAATGGCATTTTTTTCATCGATTTGAGGTATACGATAATAAGCAAACGTCCTCACTGTGGAAGAAACGCTTCTCGTTCTCGGTCAGTCGTCGATTCCATACTGGCTTCTACCTACGCTGTCAACCGTCCATGACTGGCATCGAACAGTAACCGTTTCGTCCACAGTAAGGACGTTTCCTAACATTATACATCAATCATTTCATGTAATTCACCTTGAATCCTATTTCTAAAACATAATCCAGTGGTTTCTCTTTGAGTCTCTGCCTTAAGCAGGTGCCAGAGCTGTTCAAGTGGTGAATGTCTAAACTTATCTTTTTTTAACTAGATATTTTAAATCTTATTTTCCTAGCCATTCCACTTCTCTTTTCTCCTGTTTCAAAATAGTTGTTGGTCATGGTGCAGAACCCCGGCCAGGATATGTCACCGGAATAAATTTCATGATTGAATTACAATGTACAAATAAGAAAATATAAAAAGGTTTAAGTGCAGCTGCTCCTCCCACGGCTACATGTGCCCCGGAACCGCAAAGCCTGTTTTAGTCTATAATTGTACAGTAGAACCCCGCGTAACGGACCAAAGCCTGTTTTAGTCTCCATATTGTACAGTAGAACCCCAGATAACGGACCAAAGCCTGTTTTAGTCTATAATTGTACAGTAGAACGCCGCATAACGGACCAAAGCCTGTTTTAGTCTATAATTGTACAGTAGAACGCCGCATAACGGACCAAAGCCTGTTTTAGTCTCCATATTGTACAGTAGAACCCCAGATAACGGACCAAAGCCTGTTTTAGTCTATATATTGTACAGTAGATCCCCGCCTAACAGACCAAAGCCTGTTTTAGTCTCCATATTGTACAGTAGTACCCTGAATAACGGACCAAAGCCTGTTTTAGTCTATATATTGTACAGTAGAACTCCACATAACGGACCAAAGCCTGTTTTAGTCTCCATATTGTACAGTAAAACTCCACATAACGGACCAAAGCCTGTTTAAGTCTCCAAATTGTACAGTAGAACGCCGCATAATGGACCAAAGCCTGTTTAAGTCTCCATATTGTACAGTAGAACCCCGCGTAACGGACCAAAGCCTGTTTAAGTCTCCATATTGTACAGTAGAACGCCGCATAACGGACCAAAGCCTGTTTTAGTCTATATATTGTACAGTAGAACCCCGCAAAACGGACCAAAGCCTGTTTAAGTCTCCATATTGTACAGTAGAACCCCGCATAATGGACCAAAGCCTGTTTTAGTCTCCATATTGTACAGTAGAACTCCGCATAACGGACCAAAGCCTGTTTTAGTCGCCATATTGTACAGTAAAACTCCACATAACGGACCAAAGCCTGTTTGAGTCGCCATATTGTACAGTAGAATCCCGCATAACGGACCAAAGCCTGTTTTAGTCTATATATTGTACAGCAGAACCCCACATAACGGACCAAAGCCTGTTTTAGTCTATATATTGTACAGCAGAATCCCGCATAATGGACCAAAGCCTGTTTTAGTCTCCATATTGTACAGTAGAACCCCACATAATGGACCAAAGCCTGTTTAAGTCTCCATATTGTACAGTAGAACTCCACATAACGGACCAAAGCCTGTTTTAGTCTATATATTGTACAGCAGAATCCCGCATAATGGACCAAAGCCTGTTTTAGTCTCCATATTGTACAGTAGAACCCAGCGTACTGGACCAAACCCTGTTTTAGTCTACATATTGTACAGCAGAACCCCACATAACGGACCAAAGCCTGTTTTAGTCTCCATATTGTACAGTAGAACCCCAGCATAACAGACCAAAGCCTGTTTTAGTCTATATATTGTACAGTATAACACCGCATAACGGACCAAAGCCTGTTTTAGTCTCCATATTGTACAGTAGAACCCCGCCTAACGGACCAAAGCCTGTTTTAGTCTCCATATTGTACAGTAGAACCCCGCATAATGGACCAAAGCCTGTTTAAGTCTCCATATTGTACAGTAGAACGCCGCATAACGGACCAAAGCCTGTTTTAGTCTCCATATTGCACAGTAGAACTCCGCATAACGGACCAAAGCCTGTTTTAGTCTATATATTGTACAGTAGAACCCCGCGTAACAGACCAAAGCCTGTTTTTATCTCCATATTGTACAGTAGAACCCCGCGTACTGGACCAAAGCCTGTTTTAGTCACCATATTGTACAGTAGAACTCCGCATAACGGACCAAAGCCTGTTTTAGTCTGCATATTGTACAGTAGAACGCCGCATAACGGACCAAAGCCTGTTTTAGTCTCCATATTGTACAGTAGAACCCCACGTACTGGACCGAAATCTGTTTTAGTCTCTATATTGTACATTAGAACCCTGCATACTGGACCGAAATCTGTTTTAGTCTCTATAGTGTACATAGACAATAATCAATGGTTTTGTGGACAGGCGGCCGTAAACCACGAGAGGTTGACGCGTAGTAATACACAAGTGCTAACGAGTGTATCACGACGTCAACCTTGAGTGGTTTACAGAGCCGCCTGTTCACATAAACATCGTTTATTGCATTTATAATCCATCTTTTCGAATAGATGAAACCCAGTAATTGCCATATAAAAGGGTATAACAATAAGCACTATTTCTTTGCTCTATTGCATAAAGGGACTATTTTCCTGTGTATCATGCATGGTTTTAGGGCCGTGGACCATTGATTTAAATCCGTATACCACAGTTATGGTATCTGACAGGTTTTATATAATTGTACACTAAACCCTGTGCAGTACACTGTTATACTGAACACGTTGAAACATCAGCAGTGTGTGGGCTTTCACATACACATATCTTTTTTGCCAATATATGGTAAGATCTTTATTAATTTCGGGTATATAATAAATATATATCGACCTATCATGCTTGTACATGCTACAAAACTAGATGGGAATTGATATTTTTACAGAACTCGGCCTGGGGCCTCGTTCCATAAATAACAACAATTCCCCATCTCGTTTTGTAGCATGTACAGCATGGTCAGGACGTTCTATATAAATACAATAATAAAAAGAAACGTGTTTAGCATGGTGGGGAGTACACGTATTACACCCCCATACCACGCACTCTATTTACCATGCCTGACCAACAAATGCTCCATAAGAAAAATAAAATCGTTTATACAAAAAAAAAATATCCCGACTATTGTCACCTGTGAATTGAAATGTCTGTTTTTATCTCTGCCGTTCAACAAGCGCCGATGTCCCTGATTTAACATAGCTGGAATTGTGTGCAATATTATGGTTGCATACGTTTATTCGTTATAATATCCATGTTTATGTATACATTTTGTATAGTGAAGCATAAAGGAATGGTGCATGCCTCTGAATTGCATGTTTACAGACATATCGGACAATTTGTCTTGAAAATTAAAACCAATATCACTTTCCTGAAAATTGAATACGATGATTTCAAAATGTTATGGAGCACATATATTTAATTTCAATATTGGAGGTCACCGTGTTAGTTTTTGATTTCGTGTTCAGTATTATGATTTTGTTTTTTGGGGGGTAGTTTAACGTCCATTGTTTATCAAATAGACATATTATTACAACAACATTATAATGGTATATGAATAGAGAATCTTTTTTAAAACATGGATTGTCTTACAGAAAAATCCATGTTATCTTCTTCAAACTTTCACAGAATGTAGTTAATGTATAATACTATCCCTTAAAATTTTGATAGCCATAGGTAACCGGCTGTGTCTTAATTGAAAAAAAAAAACACTTTTAGTACATTTCCTATGTAAATAATACTAATAAACATTTTCTTATAGTGGGCTTGGATAAATTTGAAGAAAACGTAAAAGTCACTCTTTTAGCGTTAGAATGATTCACAATAGTCCATTTTTGACTAATGATTAACAATATATAAAAATCACCAGATGGCGCCACTGTGAATTGTACGACTTGCCTTTTATAACGTCTTAGCAATTATATTACAATGATTCTCTGGGAACAAGTATCATTATTATAATTAAAATTTTCATAGATTTGCAATACATGAGGAAAATGGAAACTATGAATAAGTGATTATGTGTCACAATATCAACCAGTTACTTTATAAAAAAAAAAAAATGTTCACATATTCACAGTCAATGATATTTTTTATCATACATAACAAAGATGCGAAGTGTTTACTAAATACTAAATAGTATCCAAAATGATAGACTTTCTCTTCACTATCCTTGTCTTGAACACAAGTTGACATTCTATCTTCCACTTTAAAGAGAAAAAAACACAGAAGCTAAGGTCATGTATTTGGCCTCAGTTCTGAAACGAATGTAAAGTACTTCCCTCCCCCTACGCCCCTCGTCACCCCCCCTCGACACCCCCCCCCCCCTCCCCCCTCCCCCCCCCCCCCCCCCACCTTCGACACACACGACTTTCGGTGGCTTATTTACGTCTGGAAGACAACCGGGCTTTTATACACCAACAACATGGTGGTTTTTACTACATTGCGCTTTCGGAACGCTACTGTATATGCTCCTGTGTGAATAGAACCACTTGAGGTTTACATTTACACCAAAAAGTATAACTATGTCAGACTCGATGGCGAATACCAATAGGACGCCTCCTCTCTACTCTCACAGTCACGTGGTACATCTCACTCAGGTCACGTGACAACATGGCTACCTTCAGTATATAAACATGATTTGAATACATACATGGGAGCGAAAGATCTTGCAATGTACGCAGAAGAAATAACTAGGAACAAATGGTTTGTTAAATGAGTGTGGAAAATATATAAAATAATTAAAAGGTTTGGGTTATATCAAGTATCACACACCTGGTACTTTCCCCGTAGATCTAACGTTGGGAACTCGTATCCAACGCCCGTTGAGTATTTAGCAAGAGAACTCAATGGGGGATTATGTCACAAAGCCTCGCCCATTAGTCAATGTGAAGGGTGAGATAAATTCAGAAACCTGTTCAAGTTTACGGTCAGCGCTTGATCCCTTCTCATTTGAATTGATTGAAGTAATTCATGTGGCTTCATATTGTGAATTACCACGCGATTCAATCTCAATGGGTACGAGCTCTGACCCTATTGAGACCCTATTGAGGTATCCCAGAATTCAGTCTGTTTACAGGTCCCGGTGTGCGCTGGTTACCGACGTTGTATGGTGATAGACCCTTGACCCGTAACCCACAATCATTGCTTTTTAACGGTTTTTATAAGTCTTCAAATGGGAAATCCGATGTCAGAAATGGAAATTTCGGCTATTTCTACATGTATAGCCGAAATTAAATTCAGGTTACTCAAATATAAATGGGAAAACTGTGGTTCATATGATAGTAGTCTGCCCAGCCACTCACGAGCGGAACTTGTGTTTACCCTGGGCGATAATCGGGAGAATAGTAACCTCTGGAGGGCGTATATCCTCTATAGTACATAGTAGATAATCCAGCGGATAAACTTAACATGGTTTGATGTAGGGCTCTAATGTACCCCCATGTGTCAAGATGACCAGCTGTCAGTGCCACACCAATGCATGCCCCGCTGTACAATGGGCCCGGACATCTATACAGAAGAATGCAGGCACAAAACACAACCGTTTCCCAATCACTGTCTGAAGAATGTCACAGAGAATAACAATGAAGAAGTACGCTGGACATCATAGCCTTTACATAAGATTTACTCTGTTACTTTGGGTGGTAACTGACTAATATTTAAGAGTAAATGAAAACATAAATATGAACTCATACCTTCTATACATAAAACAAGTATGGAGTAAATCTGAACCCAACCAAGGCAGGAGTGGCGGTAAATAATCTTTATCAATATCCAATTTACATAACAGATTGGATAAGTACAGATAACTAATAAAATAGACCGAGAGAAGGGAGAGAAAAGAAAAAATTTTCTCAGACCGTTCTCGACGAGCGCCGGTGAAGAAGATAACCTGGGCCTGCGCAGTCGGGTCTTGTGGATTTACCCGGATAACTTCCGCTAACCGCTGGAGTTATCCCGCCCAAATCTGAACCCAACCAAGGCAGGAGTGGCGGTAAATAATCTTTATTAATATCCAATTTACACAACAGATTGGATAAGTACAGATAACTAATAAAATAGACCGCCAAACCGCCAAACGACTAAAAAAGGGTTACAGAAATCTTAGAGTCAGACTCAACTCTATCCATGAGCGACTTGGATAAATATTGATACACACAATCACTTGCCCAGTCACCTCTGATTTTTATATCAAATATTGGCAACCCGGCTCCCAATAACGCAGTTGCCCCCCCACGCCGCAGAGAGTGGGAAGTATAACGTGGTAGAGATAATTGTACACAAACATCTGACAATTTTTTAGCAAACCAGCTATAAGTACACCGTTTCCAAGAACCAGATTTAAGGTAACATAGAAGAAAAGAATCAGGGGCCGTGGGACCGGCAACTAGTCTCACCCCTACATGGTGGCATACACAAAATTTGAGATGAGGTGCTCTTGCAAAGGGTATTTGCAAAACCCGTTCACGATTCTGAATAGTCTTTGATTTACGAATACATATTAAAACGCCCCATTCAAAGAACGAAACATCGTTCACTAAGATACTAGAGTCCCTATCAAATAAATTTGACTTGCGTAGAAGACCTCTAAAACCTAAAATAAGGGATAACCAAAAAATGGAATCTTCACTAGAAGAAAAATCTAAGAAAGAAAAAATCACATTTAAATGAGAAACAGTTATAGGTGGAGCTTGAACATGAATATCACCCAGGCAGCGCCTGATGCCCTTCAGGGTTGAGATAATTAGGAAATCCGAAGGAGATACATGAGCAAACCCATTCATTTTATGCAGGGTCCATTAGGCAGACAGATAGTTCTGAATTGAAGAGTACGAAAGCGTTTCTGCCATATACGCAAGATAAACACAAATAACATCAACGGTAGCAGGTAACGGAGAAAAGTCATAAGTCTCACAGAAACGAAGGTAGTGTCGCCACTGTGATTTGCGGGTCCTAATTGTGTTCGGTGCCATCCACGTGTTTTGGTAGTGCCTCACTTTGTCGCGTAGTTCCTGAAGAGCTGAAACAGCACAGAGACGCGGAAGGTAAAAAACTACCTAGTGCAGGCACTTTGTTGGTCGACAGGCGTGACAAGTAATCAGGTAAAACATTAATTTCAGATGCAATGTGAGAACAAGACAATTGAAAATTGAAAATAAAACTTAACCAAAATAATTCACGAAGCCAGAACATGGCTCGAACGCTACGGGACCTGCCCGTATTTATCATACACACAACCTGGGTGTTGTCACTTAATAGATGAATTTTAAGATTCCTCCAGGCATCTCCCCAGCGCAAGGCGGCACACACAACCGGCCACAATTCAAGCACATTGATGTCAAGAGTATTTGAGTATTCAGTCGGACCCAGTGAAAAATGAGCTGGAGGAAAAATACTACGATCAGAGAGATCGGGTACCCAGACCCCGGCTACCCAATCATGACCCCAGGTGGACCCAAACCCCGATAGGGAAGAGTCAGTACAGACTGGTTCAAATGTATGGGGGTCTGTCACCATCCTAGCAGTACCATTGAAAATACGTAAGAAACTCTCCCACCACCTGAGGTCTTCCAACAACCAGGGTGGAATTTTGCAAGTAGAATCCCATTTGTCTAGGGAATTGCAAAGGTTGATAATCCGACGGGTAAAGTTCGACCCCCTCTGACCACTGTACTCGCATGTGAAAGGGACCCTGCCAGTCTTTGAAGGTCACGTTTTGAACACGACTTCTTTTTTGAAAACCCACATACGCACTCTTTAACTTTTACAAGTTTACGTTCTGGAAGCCGGAGTTCCATGGACAGTGAATCAATTTCAATACCTAAGTATATCACCGACGTTGAAGGGGAAATTAATTTCTCCTTCGCCACTTTGAACCCCACATGTTCTAAAAGTTCTATTAGTACTGATGAGGCAAGCAAACAATCCCTGAATGAAGACCCTATGACGATGAAATCGTCAATATATCCGAAAATTCTTTCGAAACCTCTGCGAGCCATACATCTAACAAGAAATTCTGTGAATTGAGTGAAAATATACGGGGCACATTTCGCACCAAAACAAAGACAGTTGTCTGTGAGAAACGTCCCCATACCATTGACATCCCATAGGAGACCTTGCACTTTCCTGTTTTCCGGGCAAATGTTAATAGACCGGTATGCTGACTTAATGTCAATGACAGACATATAATCCCCCATACACAAGTTGGAGGTCACATCATCAAGGCTGACAAGTGTCATTCATGAAATTGTTCACCGAAAACAAATCGGGCCTGCTACAGTCTGTGATAGGCCTGATTTTCCCTGTAGGTTTTATCACAGCACCCAAAGAGTGCACACACTGAGGGTGAGAATCCGCAACACTCAGCTTGCCTTCAGCCAGCTCTGCATTTACCAGAATGTCCATCTGATTTTTGGCATTGTCCGACAAAATAGACGGGTAATTCGCACAAGAATAAGACTCGGAAAACCCCGTGTCCACTATTTGCACACCATGTGAGACAGCATTGAAAATGAAATCCGCATTGACATCGATTCCGTGCGTGTGGCAGTAGGCCTCACGGTACACATTGCACGGCCTAAGTTGACTAACAACCCCCGCTAAATCATGTCCACGACAAGTATTGTCGACACAAATGGTATCGGCGGAAACGTCTATACAATCCACGTACCAATCACGCGAGAAATAGTTTCTGACACTCCTCTGGAATTCAGGATCAGCCGAAATGTCTGCTGCTTCGCCCTCAAAACCATGCCACCGGAAGTGACCGTCGCCATCTTGGAATTCGGCAGTGAATGAGTCCGTAGCTTGTATCCGGTTAGTATCAGTGTCCAAAAGAACCACTGGTTCTTCAAAACATAAATCATGCGATAATTCAGAGTCAGGTACATCAAGATAATCCTGAAAGGAATAATCATCCGTCCCGAAACACACCAGACCATCAGAAAAATGGTCGACAGAAATATCAGTTTGCTGCTGCCCTGTCACAATGGACGCCATGCTTCCGTCAAGCGTACGCGGATCCCCAGCAAATTCCTATTTTGACAATTTAGGGCAATCAGGAATCTTGTGCGAACCACCGCACGTACAAACATGCTTATTTGGGCAAGAGGAACCTTTAGGACAGACCCTACCTTCGTGGAATAACCAACAATAGCCCCAAGGGCGGTTTGGCTTTGAAGATGCAGGCTTGCGATCAGCTGATTTCGCCTGGGCCGTCGAGGCACGCAGAGTGTCAGGCCCTAGATGGCGTTGCACGTACTCGTGCACCCCGTAGCAGATCGACGACAGCCCTAGACATTCTGCACGGTCCCTGACGGCTAAATCATATTTCACGAGTGAACCCGATGTATGAACCCTAGACTTGTCTACCAAGAAGCGAATATGCTTCACATAGTTCATCGCGTCAGCTTGGCCTTTGGAGACCAACGACTCAAGCAAACATAAATTAGCACTGACAACATCGTCGATTGATCTGTCCTTGGCAGAGTCCATCAAAAAGAAGGGTTTGTCAGATGGGGCCTATTGTAAGCTCGTCCACACCTCCTGCGTGCTGAGTTGCTTCCCCCACTGAAACCGCTATGGTCGCACAGTGGGGTGAGGCTCCGTAACAAAACAACTCTTGTGACAACGTGTGGCTGAAGCTGAGGAGAAGATGGATCTGCCTTATGCCGGCAGTCGCTTTATTATATATTGGAATACATTTAGACGTCACCACGGGTGAGTACGTCACACCTTCACATACCATTCCTTTTACAGATTATACCAGGCGTGGCAGCTGGTTACAAATATGGTTACAGTCACTTTATTGGTCACAAATAGTCACGTGTAAAGACAAGACGCTCTCCCTAATATAGAAACGTCGCTTCCGTCACACATGCAAGAACAAGACGCTCCCCCTAATATGGAGACGTCATTTCCGTCAGGGGGTCTCCATCCCATAATATGAAGGGAACCGCAAAGATGTTTGCGCGTCCCTCCGGGAGGATCCTGACATGTCCTGCCACGTGCAACGTCTTGAGGTAAAATCTCCACATACACATAAGGATATATATTAGCTTGGAAAATATATTAGCTTGGAATAGATAACAATTGTTAGGGAGGACAATATTTATGAGGGAAAAATAATAGCTTTAGTATTTCTCCCTTCTCATGCACCACAGGTATTCATCCCTAATTATTTACTACCACTGAAATCTTATTTCTCACATAAGAAGGTTTACGGTTTTCCTTTATCATATAGAAGCATGCACACATGTTTCCCCTTGAGAGCGTGAGAAAGCCGGACATGCGAGCAGGGGTTCTCATAAACAAGCTGTCATGAGCTCGTCATGAGCAACGACTTGTTGAGACTAGAGGCGGATATAACACGGATGTGCACATAAACACAGCCACGCGGAGACAGGAACTTTCCCACCGGCGACTTTCGCCTCTCTCTTCCATATAATATATATTTTCCCTGTCTGACCGTTTAAGTCGTATCTATAAAGGGAAAACATATATAGGCAGAGAATAAATAATAGGAAATATATATGTATATATATTAATACTTCTGGCCACATGCCCAGGAGAAACAATAAAAGAATAAAAAAATAACAGACTGATTACAGTGACCAGTTTCACGGGGTATTTCCTAGAAAGAAAAGAAATTCTCCTGTAAGGGTGCCGCTGTATCTTAATGTAACATACTATCTATAGTTAGACTTCAGTGATTTGCTTAATATTAGTTTTCCCAAGTTTTTCTGTGATATTGGCTATTTATGGCCGCACGCGACATTGGCATCGTCGTACGCGACATTGGCATCGTTATACGCCATTGGCACCGTCATACGCAAAATTGGCATCGTTATACACCATTGGCACCGTCATACGCAAAATTGGCATCGTCGTACGCGACATTGGCATCGTCGTACGCGACATTGGCATCGTCGTACGCGACATTGGCATCGTCGTACGCGACATTGGCATCGTCGTACGCGACATGGCATCGTCGTACGCGACATTGGCAGGGCCGTACGTGACATCTGCCCCCCCACCTTAAAATAATCCGCAATCTTCCCCAGGTTGCTGATGATTTAAGACAAAAGAAGATAATTTCGGGACTTCAGTCACGGCTGCCATGTGCAGTGAAGAACACTCCCCAATTATGGCTACTTGGTGCAGCAAGGAACACTCCCAGTGCCCTGACTGGGAGTAAGAATGGGCATAATACCTCCGGATGGAGGTAGACATCAGAAAATAGGGCCGGACCTCTTGACAGCAGTAGCTCGCCAAGTGATTTGGTCGACCGTTCTATTGCCCCCGAAGAAGATATTTAAGGACAACGTCTTGGAATCTATTTCTCTTCCCCGAACATGATTAGTTCGGTAACCCACTGAGGTCAGGGTTTCAGCCCCCGAAGGAAATATCGAAGGACTACTTCATAGAAGGATAAGAACTTAAATTGTCTAAAAAGGAAGGAACTTAACAAATTGTCTAAGAAGGAGGAAAGCACAGTCGGTCGCGACACAAGTTCTTATGCTACTCATATTATATTTTCACGAGCATTTTGCCGAGGGTTATATCATACACACACACTCGATCTCCTCTTCCCACAATTTATTTAGGAAGGAAGACTGGACAAGAAGGAAAATTGGAGAAATTGTTTGGGAAGAACTTAAAACTAAATTATTTGGGAAAACTTAAAACTAGATTGTTTGGGAAAACTTAAAACTAGGAGGAATAGGTCCTAGCGACCTTAAGGAACGTGCTATTGCTGGACGGCAAGTATCCATTCGCACCAATCACTTGCCCACCCAAGCGAGGTCCAAAGACGGGATCTATCTGTACAAGGTGGAGATTCAGACCTCCTTTCGACAGCCTTTCAATTCGAAAGAGACTAGTCCAGGGGTTTTAGAGGGCAACCGCTAAAAGCATACCACAGCGTCTTGTAGACCTCTTGCTAACTCTCCAATATACCTGATGACCAGAGTCACCTTTAAACAGGGTAATATGCTTAGTTCATACGGCTCTATCTGCTTTTTGAAAACGACTATTTAACCCCAATTCTCTGTGTGATCGGAGGGGATGGGTGGTAATCTTATTACCGCATGGGAAGGAATCCCCAAAAGGTCACGGCACCTGTATTGCCTCATGGCCATTCCCCAATTCACCAGGTCCGTCTCAACCCTTCCGTTACCCTGCAGTACTGTCCCACAAAACGTGCACGTTTCCCATCGTCGCACCATCTGGTTGAGAATCATCCAGAAACACTTTTGGTGCACGAGAGCGCCGCAACAGGTCATTCGCGCCGCCATTCTGACATCCCACCTATTCCTACATTCAATATAGGTAAGAGTCTGCAAACATATACAACACAGTCCAGTTTTATGTTGTCGAAGGAAAGCTTTTCTCCTAGCACCGTGCCGTATCACTCTTCTAATTCCCGCTTTAGAGAACTCCCCACGCCTCTCATCATAGATTCTCGGGAAAAGGTCTTGTCGGTTAGTGCCTGTCCAGTTAGTCAGGGCTTCCATAACTAGCTCCCCTCGACCTGCTATTCTTGGGGGATAATAGTTTAATACCTCACCCAAGAAATGGTGTGCCTTCTCAGGCTCTAGAGTAAATGCGATTTCGACTATTAAGTGGTAAAGCTCATCGCACCCAAAGAAATTACAAAACTCCACGTATGCGTTACCGGAGCTTTTCTTCACTAACGGCCATAGTGCGCGTGCCAAAGCATATATATTATTATGATTAGTGAAAGCTTTAAATACCTGGATATATTCAGTATCTGAAAATATAGGTGGCAGAGTTATGGTTGTTACACCCATCTCACCATCATACTTCCACAAAGCACGAAAATACCTGCTATACCGACTTAGTTTCTCATATTCCAGCTCGTGGAAAATAAACTCGGCGGAGACAGCCATTTTGAATCACCCTTCACTGAACGTCACTCTTTCTCACTCACACCTGTCCCGTCCTGTGCTTATGGATAGTGGCCTCAGAGGCACGAAGTCAAGTAGTTTCCGCAACGTCCCCACCTCAGGAGCTTTGACTCGGTTAACAAACGCTCCATAAGGAGAAGGCATCGTTGGGTACCACTGTTCTTACGTCGCTGATGGTGGCCTTAGGCACACGAAACACACGTCCCTACCTTAGGAGCTTTGACTCGGTTAACAAACACTCCATAAGGAATCGTTGGGTGCCGTTTTTCTATGTTACCTAGGTTCTCCAATTTTCCTTCTACTCTACTTGTTTCAACGACAGGAACGCGAACTGTTCACCACAACATATTACAACAACCTTTCGTCTTTTGACGACACACCACATCACCTTATAGACTATTACATTCAGTATTGTTCATAGGATCATCGATTTTTTTTTTTTAGATTAGACTGAACACCAGAGCTGTGAGATAGCACCACTAGAATCGTCTACCTATTAGACGTTCTGTAACCATTGTTTTCAGGTCCATGAAAAAGTTGTCATTGTTCCTTTTCTCCTAGAGCACTCCTCAAAAGTCCTGGAAGGAGTTCTCATTGAGATTTGATTGTGCTGTGCTTTTCCTAACAATGAATGTCACCTGCATTCGAAGAAGTCCAAACATTTCCTTCAGTCAGATAGCATAATTCTGCTTAAGAAAGAACATGGCGGATCGCATGACGGGAGGCCGTACAGCCTGACAGACCATATGAGACGCCACCATAGTCCGTTGCAAAAAGGATTTCACGGTTCTAGTTTTGGAGGTCGTCACCCAGTGGTCATGGGCAGGTCCAACTCCAAGACTCAAGACATCAAGATCATTGTGTTAGAATAAGCGCCCAGTGGCATCATGCCAGAATAAGGTTACATTACATCGACCTCTTATGTTGGCAGCAAGAATCTGATAATCCTACTCTCATTTCAAAATAAAAAGGGACACCACTCGCGGGCTTTTCCATTTTTGTTAAACGAGAGTAAGGGTAAATCAACGAGAGTAAGGGTAAATCATTCGTGGCCTTTTTGTTTTGTTAAACGAGAGTAAGGGTAAATCACTCGTGGCCTTTTTGTTTTGTTAAACGAGAGTAAGGGTAAATCACTCGTGGCCTTTTTGTTTTGTTAAACGAGAGTAAGGGTAAATCACTCGTGGCCTTTTTGTTTTGTTAAACGAGAGTAAGGGTAAATCACTCGTGGCCTTTTTATTTTGTTAAACGAGAGTAAGGGTAAATCACTCGTGGCCTTTTTGTTTTGTTAAACGAGAGTAAGGGTAAATCACTCGTGGCCTTTTTATTTTGTTAAACGAGAGTAAGGGTAAATCACTCGTGGCCTTTTTATTTTGTTAAACGAGAGTAAGGGTAAATCACTCGTGGCCTTTTTATTTTGTTAAACGAGAGTAAGGGTAAATCACTCGTAAAATTGGAAGGAGGGTAATGCTATCCCTCAAGAAATTGGAAGGAGGGTAAGGCTATCCCTCAAGAAATTGGAAGGAGGGTAAGGCTATCCCTCAAGAAATTGGAAGGAGGGTAAGGCTATCCCTCAAGAAATTGGAAGGAGGGTAAGGCTATCCCTCAAGAAATTGGAAGGAGGGTAAGGCTATCCCTCAAGAAATTGGAAGGAGGGTAAGGCTATCCCTCAAGAAATTGGAAGGAGGGTAAGGCTATCCCTCAAGAAATTGGAAGGAGGGTTCTCTGCGGGTCTCATTGATGACGAGGACATCTTTAACTGGGAGGTGCTGATCATCGGACCCTCCGACACCTTCTACGAGGGAGGATTCTTCAAGGCTCATCTGATTTTCACGCATCAAATGAGCTCAAAGCAACTACTTTCAAGGTCATTTACAACACTTAGCAGTAACACCGGTTGTAACCACTTTCCGGCGTAAAAGAGAGGAATGGTCACAGGAGGTAATCGTCATACAAGATGGGCGTGGTCGATGTGACCTGGGAGGAAAACCAGTTAAAAGACGCAGAATAGCCGATTAAAAATAAAACAAAAAGAACATAAGTAAAAACAAAAACAAAGAAAAGAAACAGTACCACTCTCATCCTGTCAACCCTGTGACAGTTGTACCACCAGTTGTATCAGAATTTTGTTCTTATTATGTGGACTGAAGAGAAGATTGTCTTTATAGTGTCGTCCGTGTTCTTCACACACTCTGTCCGAGCATGGTTCCGTCAGACGCCCTCGTTCTCACACACCCCGTCCGAGCATGGTTCCGTCAGACGCCCTCGTTCTCACACACCCCGTCCGAGCATGGTTCCGTCAGACGCCCTCGTTCTCACACACCCCGTCCGAGCTCGTCTCTGTCAGACGCCCTCGTTCTCACACACCCCGTCCGAGCATGGTTCCGTCAGACGCAGCGTGGTTCAACACCTCATCCACCAGGTGCAGCATGGTTCAGCACCTCAAAGTAGAACACCAAGGGTGTGAGAAACAGTTATTTCGGTCTTTACACAGGTCATCAGGACAACAGTCAGGAAGGATCGCAGAAACAGGTGTTAGTTTTTGAGCTTTTTGATCATGCCCTCGTTCTCCTTTTTTTTTTTTTTTTTTCCCTTCTATCTCGGTGGGCTAGGACTGCGGGAACGACTAATTACGTCATCCTCATCCCCCTCGTCTGGCACGTCCACCTGAATCATAGCCTCACAGGTTCGAGCACTGTACCCCACATTAGGAAGAACCTCTTTCCTCTTACTCCTCTCTATACTATAGCATTTCTTATTCTTACAGCATAGTAAAAACCCTTGCTTCCCAATCTTTTCTCGAATCTTATAACCTGTTTTTGTAAGGTACAAAAATACTACAAATCCCACTACTATTGCTAGGGCTACTATAAACCAAAACCACCAGGCTCTACCTGATACGCTAGCTTGTATAGTTTTTATTCTTGATACAATTCTACTACGAGGAGGGACTTCAAGGGCATTAAAGGAGGGAAAATTTAACTCAGATATGCCGCTAGTCTGCCAAACTTTATGCGTTCTTATTGGGTACCGGGAAAAATTCAACCAAGACAAATCTACGGGCTGTGGTGGTGGGATGGTTATGTTGTGGAAAAACCGAGTAAGGGGCAAACCTCTAAGATTCCAGAAATCGGTGTCAAGTCCACATCGCTGGTCTACTTGGATAACGTAACTTCCGGCAGTTAATTTTCCAGTAACTGGACTTTTATGAGGACATGCATAGTGGTAAGTTGTGTCTTCTGTTTCTACAATGAATCTATTTAGGGGGGTTGAGACTATTCTAGATGGTGGCGGTCGCCCAGTGTAAAGTGTCACCGGACACTTGGCTTGTTGTTCCGCGTCTCCATTTATTAACCCATGCAAACACGGTTGTTGCCGTCTATCATACTTCACCCCTGATTTACACGCTCGCGGGTCTGGACCATAACATTCATACGGGAAATACAGATCTTCAGTTGTCAAATCTAGAACAAACGGTTGTGGCTGGCGGATTTTTATACATTTCTTCCCTTCACATACTGCCATGGTGTTTATAGTGTATAAACGCTGCTCATGGGACCCGAATAAAGGTGCTTGCAGGACACAAATGGCCTGGGAGTCGACAACTATTATCTTCTCCACCCGGACATAGGCATAGTAAGCTAGGGTATTAACTTGTAGGCCGTTATCTTTTGAAGAGAGTATTTTCTCCATTAATGGCACAGGCACTACTTGATCAGAAACAACTCGTGCTTCACAGGCGACCCGTACGCTAGAGGCCTCAGCCACCGCTGCTTCGTAACTAGTTAGATGTTCATCTATTAAATCCATCACCACCGTGAATCCCAGTACTACCCCATTATACTCAACAATAGGTTCCATATGACTTAGGCGTATTATGTTTCCTTCTTGCGCGTTTTGCCTCTGTATTATTGAGTTTACAGTATGGGTCAACTTCTCTTCCTGCACTCCCAACAGGTTTACTTTGGCAACTAGTCCTATTTGTGTGTCTACCACACCCTCAATCTCTTCCGCCAATGCCAAATCTGCCGCCTGCAGGGCTTCAATATCGGCTTCAGTGGCTGTTCCAAATAAAAATGAAGAAATTTTTCCAACTATATTCAAAAGTCCCCTCTTCCGTCGACTGACATGCCTTATCCGCGTCCGAATGACAGCAAGTCTTCTCAACAAATTTTCGGTGAAAGCCAGTGCATCTGTGTTAGGGTGGTTAAAATTATATCGCATTTGTTTTTCTCTTATGCGATTCTCTATACTGTCACACATCTGCAGCCATTTCACATCCAGTGAATGGTCGGCCGTTAGGTATACATAAACTTGGGCATAAGAGCGTATCTCTCTCACCTCCTCTTCGTGAGATATAATGGCCCCAGTTTCTATCTTGCTTATTTCCTGTCCGCTGGATAGCGCCAGGCACCTGAAACAAGATGAGGACTCAGTTAGTACAGAGTCTCACCGTTTCCAGCCATGAATTCCAATTAATTTCAAAAGAATTAGGACACCCCCTGCTCTTACTTGAGGAAGTGTTAACAGCAGCTGCTGCCGGCGTAAGGATTGTGGACAGATGGGGGTTTGGGATTAAGGGAATCGGGGTAGCTTCGGCAGGTGGAAGCCTTGATTCCTTACTCGTTGGGGCAGGCACTGGATCTACCTCCTCATACGACTTGGCTTCAGGAATGACCCGAGCATTCCTTTGGTTAACTCTAACGATGCGTCCCTTTTCGAGTTCCTCTACGCGGAGACCTCCGTCATGATTGGAGATCACCCGGTAGCCGGGCTGCCACTTAGGCTGCCCCTTCCGGGGAAAGAGAGCGCGCACCGTGACAAAGGCCCCAACGGGTAAGCGTTTAGCCCGACCCGGCTCTTTTGTCTTATAGGCGGCTCTCGTTTCCAGGCGGAATTCACGCAATAGGCTCTGGGCTAGCCGTATTGCCTGTAACCTTTCACCTTCGTCAGGGTTTCCGGTAGTGGTTCGGGGCAGGCGCGCTTTCCTACCATACACTGATTGGTACGGGCTAATGCCGGCGGGGCCAGCCGTAATTCTATACGCATATAGCGCCTCGGACAGGTACCTTGTCCATTTTCGTGGGTCTCCCCCTGTTAGTTTCAATAGCAACTTCTGGATGGTTCCATTGAATCGCTCTACCATCCCATTGGACTGGGGATGATACGGCGAGGTCTTACGGTGTTGAACACCATTATTTCTCAGCCATTCCTCAAAATGGGACTCTGTGAATTCCCCACCATTATCAGTCACTACGGCTGTGGGGAGCCCATATCTGGCCACTATCTCCCGTGAGAAGGCTTCCCACACAGTAGCAGATTTCTTTGATGCTATTGGTATTGCTTCTACCCAGCCAGTTAGATGATCTATACACGTTAACAGGTACTGTCGACCTCTTTGGTCTCTAGGGAAGGGTCCCACCAAGTCCATTCCCCAGGTGTGGAACGAACACGGGGGCGTAGGCATCTGTCCCCTTGGGGCAGCAGCATTCGCCGGTGTGAGGATGTTACATAACACACAGCTACCTATGTACTCCCTAATGGTTCTCCGCATCCCGGGCCAAAGGTAATTTTCTTGTACCCTCTTTAGGGTCTTTTCTGGGGCCGAATGCCCCACTTCCCCATGGCAACGATCTACTACTTTCTTCCTATACTGCTGGGGTAACATCAATTGAGGATAGGTACCTCCGTTTTTAAATGGTTCTGCTATGCTATACAGGATTCCCTGATATATCACATAACGGGTTTCGTCTGTCCCCTGTTCAGCCTCAATGAACCCATCTTTGAACTGTTCTTTCTGGAGCTTCTTCAAAGCCAGAGGATCAATGCTGTCAGTGTTCCAGACGTCTGGGGTTTCTGACGCCCAGGTCTCCTCCCCGCCTTGGTCACTATCTGGGGCTACACTTGCTATCCTAGACAGCATATCTGCTCGGACATTTAACTTTCCCTTGTGATACAAAATCGGGGCGGCATACTCGGATATCTGGATCGACCACCTTTGGAGCTTGGTATTCCTGATTTCTGATTGGAAAAGACACCTTAAGGGCTTGTGGTCCGTATGGATTTCAAAGGAGGCACCCCCTCCCAGGTACGGGTGTAACTTCTTAAGGGCATACACAATAGCATAGGCTTCCTTTTCTATGATAGGCCATAATCGTTGACGATCGGACAGTTTGTGCGAGACATAATGTATGACCCGTTCTACCCCTTTATCATCTTTTTGGACAAGGATAGCACCAATGCATCGATCAGATGCATCGGTGTATAAGATGTAGGGCTTGTTAACATCGGGGTGCGCTAAGACAGGTGCTTTGGTCAAAGCAGCCTTCAGCTGGTCGAAGGATTTTTGATGTTCTTCACCCCAGATAAACTCGTTTTTTGGTTTAGTCAACTCCGTCAGTGGCACCGCCAGGGTCGCGAATCCTGGAATGCACTGACGATAGTATCCTGGAAACTTCTTACTGCCGATCTATCTTTTGGCGGTTCCATATCCCTTATGGCCTCAGTTTTCGACTCATGGGGGCGGATGCCCTCAGCATCGACCACATACCCTAGCAATTCTATTTGGGTCTTATAGAAGCTACACTTTGATGGTTTTACCTGCAGACCTGCCTCTCTCAATCTGTCAAGGACCTTCCCCAGATGTTCTACATGCTCTTTCTCGTTCTTGCTATAGATAACAATATCATCTATGAACACCATGCAGCAGCGCCCGATGAGCCCTGTCAACACTTTGGTCATGGCTCGTTGGAACTGAGCCGGGGCATTCTTTAAACCAAAGGCCATTCTGGTGAACTCAAAAAGTCCGAGATGACAGGTAAAGGCCGTCTTTTCGATAGAGGCGGGGTCCATAGGCATCTGCCAGTACCCGGACTTAAGGTCTAGGGTGGAGAAAACCTTGGCCCCCTCTAGTGTGTCAAAGATATCTTGAATATAAGGCAGCGGATAAGCATCACCTTTTGTCATTGCATTGATTTTACGGTAATCTACACAAAACCGAGTACCACCGTCCTTTTTCGGGACCAGGGTAATGGGAGACGCCCAGGGGGACGTGCTCGGCCTTACTACCCCATCAGCTAGCATTTCTTGTACGCATTGTTCTACCTTTCCTCTTTTGTCCAATGGCATTCTATAGGGGTTCTGATGAATAGGGCCGCTGTCACCTGTGTCAATCACTGCTGGCGGCAGTGATCGAGCAACTCGGACTAGCGTCTCCTTTTCACTAAACACATCCCGATACCTCGTTAAGACGTCATTAACGAGGGAACTACTCGACATTGGGACTTGGGATACAGACATTACAGGACCACAATACTGTGATGGATTGGTTACAAGCGGATATACTTTCTCTCCTAACCTCATTATATTTTGTACAAAATCGATTACACATGCCCGGCGGCATAGATTGGACCCGATTAACAAGTCGACTCCCCCTGCATTATCGCACACTAAAACCTCTGTAGGGAATCCCCCTATATTGACAGTACAGGTACCCCTTACAGTCAGGGTGTGTCCGGTTATACTCCGCACCATGGGCGGTTCTTCTAAAGGAATAAGCTTTGGCAAGCGGGTATACAATTGAGCGGTTATAAGAGTATGTGTACTACCAGTGTCTATCAGGGCTGTTACCTGTACTCCTTCTACATCGAGTCGTACCCTAGGTCGTACGGCTCCTGTCGCGCCGCAACAGCGCCCATCCCCTGGCCAAGGGGTGAGGGCTGAGGGCTTAGCTAGTTTCCCTGGTTGGCTGGAGGAGCCACAGGCGTAGGAAAACTACCTTTGTTTTGGCAATCGTACCTCCAGTGTTGTTCTCCACAATAGCAAGGACGAGTCGGGGGTCGAGCCCGACACCCTTCCACTACATGGCCGCTCTGGCGACACCTCTTGCAGGCATCTTCTGCCACTTCTTGCGATCTAGCCCCACTAGAAGAATCTGTAGGCCCGGGCCCATCCCTGCAATCATTTGCAAAATGACCCAACCTATTACACCGGAAACATTTATCCTGTGGGGTGGCTGTACGTGGTTTCTTTTTTCTTGGATTTGTATTGGGTTCGGCTTTCTTCTGAGTGCCTTGCACTGCTAAAACTTGTTTCATTTTATCTCTCATTTCCTGATGGGACCTATTGGCAGAAGCCACCTCCTGCCTCAGTTCTTCTACTACACCCCGCAAGAGGGCGGTTTCATTGACTTCTTGTTCGAGTGAATTTATTTTCCCACTATCTCTAGGTTTAAGATAGTCTTCTCTTTGGCTATATGAGATAATCTGTTTTATGGCTACCCGGAGGGAGATAGGTCTGCGGGACGCAATCCTACATGCTGCTGTCCTGTCCTCCATCCCGCTAAGGAGATCCCTTATTAGGTCGGATTGATCTTGTGGCAGGCTTGCGTATCCCTCATTAAAGAGAGTCTCAAAGGCAGAGACATAGGCACGGATAGATTCCCCTGATCTCTGAGCTAAATTTCTTAACTTATCTCTCTGGGCCTGTTGGAAATCTGCTGATACATACGCATGGGCCAGGGTGTTCTTTATTTTAGGCCAGGTGTTCTCAGGGTTGGTTATTAGTCGTCTCAGGCTAGCCCCCAAAGGATCAGAAGCTGTAAGAGTTGCTACCTTTAGACGTATGTTTTCCGGTAATTTGTCTAACTCCCTCAGCCAAGCTAGGGTTTTGGCTGGGTTTGTTCCCTCACACCTACCTACATCGCGAGAATAACGACCCAATGAATGGTTATCAGCCACGGCCGCCAATAACTTAGTCATATTCTCATCATCCTGTGTTCTATTTATACCTTCATCCTCATCTATCTCAGTTGCTTCATCATCCGTATCCTCATCTCCCTCAGTGAGATACGTATACCTCGTTCTCACCTCCTCTCTATCTCCGCCAGATCCCTTTTTACTCATTTTTGCTTTCTCTGCACCACGCTCTGCAACGTCGGCACTACTATCTGCAGCGTCGGAAAAATCAAAGATACTACTAGGCTTGGCTTTAACGGACTCTGTGGTACTTTCCTTACTTTTCCCCCTAGCTTCGGACCGAGAAGCGGTGGTTTCCTCTTTATCTGTCATTCCCAATCGTCGGTTACCTCGTTGTACAGTATCTGTCTGCAACCCTACATTCCGTAAAACTTTACTACATGGGGAGGTGGTGGTGGAGGAATCGGAGATGGAAGGGGTAGAGGTGACCCTAGAGGGGGCGGAACGTGGTAGGGGGGTATTTTGTCTGGTATCATATTTATGCCTGGGTGTATCAACCATCTAGGTATAGGGTCTCCCGTTCAAAAAGAGGGTTTTAAAGGTACTGAATTAAATTTTCATGCCACATTCCAAATACAATGCCCGAACCCATTACTACCATGCAAAACAGATGTACTCCTACTCACCAAACCAGACACAGGGTTGTCGCAGCCAGCCTCCCGAGGTTCTGAGGTCTCCACAGCCTAGGTGGGCAGGTGTTCCCTCTATCACTGTCGACACTCTCCCGTAGGCAGAACCGTGATGAGTTGTCTCGTTCCATCGTCCCGTGTCTGTCTCTACACACCACTTCAGATAAAACACCAGCTATCAGTTCGGCTCTCCTGAGCTGAACCAGACTATGAGGATATAACAGTCAGTGTCGGATGCACGGTAAAGTGGGTGTATACCAGAGATCCCTGTGGTGGCTGCCTCCTCAGGGCCCATCACGTTCGTCACTTCATACTATATGTTATCACGTCGGGGTCACCATTTGTCAGATGGGGCCTATTGTAAGCTCGTCCACACCTCCTGCGTGCTGAGTTGCTTCCCCCACTGAAACCGCTATGGTCGCACAGTGGGGTGAGGCTCCGTAACAAAACAACTCTTGTGACAACGTGTGGCTGAAGCTGAGGAGAAGATGGATCTGCCTTATGCCGGCAGTCGCTTTATTATATATTGGAATACATTTAGACGTCACCACGGGTGAGTACGTCACACCTTCACATACCATTCCTTTTACAGATTATACCAGGCGTGGCAGCTGGTTACAAATATGGTTACAGTCACTTTATTGGTCACAAATAGTCACGTGTAAAGACAAGACGCTCTCCCTAATATAGAAACGTCGCTTCCGTCACACATGCAAGAACAAGACGCTCCCCCTAATATGGAGACGTCATTTCCGTCAGGGGGTCTCCATCCCATAATATGAAGGGAACCGCAAAGATGTTTGCGCGTCCCTCCGGGAGGATCCTGACATGTCCTGCCACGTGCAACGTCTTGAGGTAAAATCTCCACATACACATAAGGATATATATTAGCTTGGAAAATATATTAGCTTGGAATAGATAACAATTGTTAGGGAGGACAATATTTATGAGGGAAAAATAATAGCTTTAGTATTTCTCCCTTCTCATGCACCACAGGTATTCATCCCTAATTATTTACTACCACTGAAATCTTATTTCTCACATAAGAAGGTTTACGGTTTTCCTTTATCATATAGAAGCATGCACACATGTTTCCCCTTGAGAGCGTGAGAAAGCCGGACATGCGAGCAGGGGTTCTCATAAACAAGCTGTCATGAGCTCGTCATGAGCAACGACTTGTTGAGACTAGAGGCGGATATAACACGGATGTGCACATAAACACAGCCACGCGGAGACAGGAACTTTCCCACCGGCGACTTTCGCCTCTCTCTTCCATATAATATATATTTTCCCTGTCTGACCGTTTAAGTCGTATCTATAAAGGGAAAACATATATAGGCAGAGAATAAATAATAGGAAATATATATGTATATATATTAATACTTCTGGCCACATGCCCAGGAGAAACAATAAAAGAATAAAAAAATAACAGACTGATTACAGTGACCAGTTTCACGGGGTATTTCCTAGAAAGAAAAGAAATTCTCCTGTAAGGGTGCCGCTGTATCTTAATGTAACATACTATCTATAGTTAGACTTCAGTGATTTGCTTAATATTAGTTTTCCCAAGTTTTTCTGTGATATTGGCTATTTATGGCCGCACGCGACATTGGCATCGTCGTACGCGACATTGGCATCGTTATACGCCATTGGCACCGTCATACGCAAAATTGGCATCATTATACACCATTGGCACCGTCATACGCAAAATTGGCATCGTCGTACGCGACATTGGCATTGTCGTACGCGACATTGGCATCGTCGTACGCGACATTGGCATCGTCGTACGCGACATTGGCATCGTCGTACGCGACATGGCATCGTCGTACGCGACATTGGCAGGGCCGTACGTGACAGGGTTCCAAGTCGAATTTGATGAAACGCTTACGTTTAGTGTTGCAGCAGTGAGATGGAGTAGGACCACGAAGAGTAGTAGACGCATCTGTGGCCGTGTCTACAGGCAGACCGCCGAGGGAAGTACCAGCCGTCGGTGTAGCTGTCTGCAGAATCGTCTGGAACCATTTCGGAACCTCATCCAGCTTCGAGTCGTCGGTCTTCAGCGGAGAGGAGCTCGGGCCTGACGCCGCCGCCGGTGCAACCGATTGACGAGGCCCTGAAATCGACATGCTACCGATTTTCATCATCAGCTGGTCAATCTGCTGCTGTTGCTTCGCACTGGCCTGAACTAAGCCTTGTAAAAGGCTCAGACTAGGATCTTTTGAGATCTGGGGACCTGTAGCCTGATTCACCAGAACTTCGTCGGATTCGTCATCGCTAGTATCATCAGCCAGGTAGGTCTTCGAATCAAATTCAATGACTGTTCTGTCGATGGCCGCTCTGCACTGTTCAGGTGTACCTTCCAAACCGTTCGCTTTGCAGATCTTCGCCCCAACGGCCATGTACTTACAAAACTGTCCACCACGGGTGGGGGGGGGGGGGGGTGAGAGAACTGGCAAGCCGAACAAGCGATAAGTTTCTTCCCCATGTTGAAAAAGCGCTGTAAAAGTTCGGCCAAGTTGGAGACAAAATTTTCTCAGACCGTTCTCGACGAGCGCCGGTGAAGAAGATAACCTGGGCCTGCGCAGTCGGGTCTTGTGGATTTACCCGGATAACTTCCGCTAACCGCTGGAGTTATCCCGCCCATATATATATATATATACATACATACATACATACATACATACATACATACATACATACATACATACATACATACATACATATATATATATAGGTGATGTGACAGAAATATCATGGAGTCAAATAGACAATATTGACTGGTTTCAGATACAAGCTGCCGTATGCTCCGAGGAGTTGACGCGCAGTAATATCCGAGCGTATACAGGATACTGCATAGTCAACTCCGAGGAGCATACGGCAGCTTTTATCTGAGACCAGTCTATACTGTATTTATTATCCACCTTTTCTGGACAAGTGGCATGTCGAAATCAGTTCGTTTTAGTTATGAACTATTTTTTTCCATGCACACTATTTTTCCGTATACGCCACCCTGAGCATGCGACATATCCGTATGCACCGGGTGTGTCCATACAACTCCCTATGTGTGTTCTATATATTTGCACTTTGTATTAGGTGGATGATAAAAACTTGCTACAAACAAAAATATAATCGAAATGCCCCATCAATAAAGTATAATGAACGGAAAATCTGCCAAATCCGACTCCCACCCCTCCTCTCCAATAGGGATGAGTTCGCAATAGATTTTTTAACTTTCTTTTTATTGGATAATGTTCACCATTTATACAATTAGCGGTCTACCACCGTACCCAATTAAAATATGCACATGACAAGTTTACACCCGACCCCCACCCCTCATTGCGTATGTACTTGTAACAAATGTTTAGAAATTGCCTTCTCAGAATAATGGAAACTATTCATTGATTAAGGAGTGTCACTTCAAGGGCATTTATTGCCTGTATTGGCAGAGCCGTGAAAACCAATTGCCAAGTCAATTGAGGTGAATGCCCCTTTTCTCGGCTACAAAAACTGATATTGTGTGTACTGATTATTTTCATTTTGTCAAAGAAAAGACCCACTAAAGAAATCGTACATAAAAAAAAAAATTCAAATTGATATAAATTCAACTATCTTTTTCCAAAGGTTAAAGGCATATCGGACAATTTGGCTCGAAAATTAAAACCCATGTCAATTTCCTGAAAATTTAATATGATGATTTCCAAGTGTTGTGGAACACAAATATAATTTAAAAATCGGGGGTCACCGTGCTAGTTTTTGATTTATAGATCAATATCATGATAATTTTATATTAGAATATATAGAAATTCTTAAAAGTATTTTTTCACATAGTAAAACCCATGTCATTTTCCTCAAACGTCTACAGAATATACTAGGTACATAGTACTTCTTATTTAAGTTTTAAAAATCACAGGTCACCATCTTTGTTTTTTAAACAATTGAAGAAAACCATATTTTTTAGCACATTTTCTATGTCAATCAGACACATGTAAATTGGCCTATTTTACCCATTAAAATTGAATAAACGTGACAAAATGTTAAATATACTCATGTAAAATTAGAATGAATCCCCAAAATACCAGTTTTGACTAATATTTGACATTATTTAAAATCACCAGCTGGCGCCACTGCGGATTGTAGGATATGCCTTTAATCACGTGTTGCCATTCACATCCATACCTGTGTTAAAGGAAACTCTAGTGACATTTGAATACGAAGGTCTCTTTACAATATATTTGTCTGTCGGAGGTCTGTATAAAAGACGTTGTATGGACTAGGGTCACATAGAGGTGAACCAGATGATTATGAAGCCCACATGGGGCATTTCACCTATTTGACACTTTTTTGGTTATTCATTGCACGTGTATTCCAAACGGTATCTTATTATATACCTATGGCCGTATGACTTACCCATACTGCCCGCTGCTACCCATGACGTATACTAATGAAGAAACCAACAAGTCAGCCCGTTTTCGTATTATTATTATTATTAATATAAACCTAAAAACGGCAATTTATCCCCTGGAATAAATTCGGAGTGTGACATCAAGTGACTAGCTAGAATTTGGCCATTTTTAGGTATATAATAATACGAAAACGGGCTGACTGTCTTAGTATACCAAATACTTGGTAAAATCATTAATCAGATACATCCCTCTGCCTTCGGCATCGGGATCTATCCGATCAATAACTATCCCGCGTATTTCTGATGTACGATGACAGTAAGCCAGTTTCCGTTTATTATTATACACCTATAGCCGAACGTCAATGAAATACTACCCGCTGCTAGAGGTGCAGTATAGATAATGTTCGGGCTCACTATAAAGCCACTAGTGAATGTTCGGGCACACTGTGCCTGTAGTGCACTTAGTAAGTACATAAAATGGCGTACTTTGTGATATTTAGGTAGAGATGTAGTGATTAAGTCCGAGAGTACCCATACTGCCCGCTGCTACCCATGACGTATACTAATGAAGAAACCAACAAGTTTTGGTCAAAGTCGTCGTTCTTCACGAGTTTGAAGCGGAGTGATATAAACGAGGCGACAGCCGAGTGAATATCGCATAGCATTCAAACGAATTGGAGAATGACTTCTTTGGCCAAAACGAGTTGCTTTCTGTATTTATTTCAGCCCTTTACACACTAAAAGAATGGGCAACACTCAGGATATTAACCGTGGAGAACGGACTGCAATACTTGGAGGGGCATGGAGAACGAGTTCCCAATGTTTAGCCTACGGACATTTATTCCAGGGGTGAGATAAATTGTCGTACGTCACACTGTGACGTTCGGAGTGTGACATCAAGTGACTAGCTAGAATTTTGCCATTTTTAGGTATATAACAATACAAAAACGGGCTGACTGTCTTAGTACGTCAAAATACTTGGTAAAATCATTAATCAGAGACATCCCGCTGCCTTCGGCATCGGGATCTATCTGATCAATAACTTTCCCGCGTATTTCTGATGTACGATGACAGTAAGCCAGTTTCCGTTTATTACTATACACCTGTAGCCGAACGTCTAAGAAATACTACCCGCTGCTAGAGGTGCAGTATAGATAATGTTCGGGCCCACTATAAAGCCAGTAGTGAATATTAGGGCACACTGTGCCTTTAATTTACTTAGTAAGTACATAAAATGTCGTACTCTGTGATATTTAGGTAGAGATGTAGTGACTTAGTCCGAGGGTGAAGGTGAAAGAATGAATAAGTTTGCAACTGTATTTGATAGTAACAAGAATTAGCGACGATACACATTAAAAGTTAAACATTGCTCTAGTGTTTTTTTATTTTCCAATAAAGGTCTAATCCCTTTTCGACTTGCTCCTCTGCACTATACTCGGTAGTTGGGAACTTCTTACAGGGCACATAGCTATTGTGCTATGGAAGCAGCCATCTTGTACCTCAACGAAATCCAAACCATGCACCAGGGACCGGTTTTGTAGATGCGATAATCGTTAATAGCGACTGTTTTGTAATTATAATACATTTGGTGATATTTATAGAACCTTTGGGGCCAATGGTCGTTGTATTCATTTTGAAAACCCAAGATATCTTTAATAATCGCTATTAACGAATATCGCGTCTAAAAATATATAAAATCCATTGATAATTGGTGCCGCAAACTGGGACCAATTATCAATGGATTTTATATTTTCCCCTGGCTTGCCATGGGGGAGCTATAGCCTTGGATCAATATTATTCATGAATTATAATAACTGATAATAGTGGTCGCCCCCAAGTACAGTGGCGCAAACTTACAATTTCCTAGCGGATGATGGCAGAACAAGCAATCACTCTGTGCTCTATACGTTGTAAGTTTGAACCGCCGCTCAGTAGGTCAGACTTTTCTATTATTGTGAACTAATTCTTTATGTATTTGTAAAGGAAGGGTTTTTTAATCACTTTTCTTTCCCTGTTATGTTTGCTGTTATTTTATTACACTGTTAGGTGATGGTAATGTGCGAAATTAGTTTGTTTGTTTATTTTAAAATTTCTCAGGGGACTAATCTCACCCCAGTATTTTTCGCCATTAGCAACCCTTACTCCACTGCCATGAAGTTTGTGTACACAATACTCAATGGCTAATTGGGGGGTTCATTTTATCAATAAATAATTTTATACAGGGTGAGATAAAATCAGAAACCAACTCGATGAAAATAACTTGGTCTGCACTCCACCTCGTTTGACCGCAGAGTAATTCACTCAGCTTCAAACTCGGTGGAGTACAGACCAATCTATTTTCATTTTGTGGGTTTCCTTCTAATAATTCATGGTTCAGCTTTTCTCACTGGTTTTACAACAGGGTTATGTGGTGATCGAATCTATGTGATGTATTCAGGTAGAAATCTCACCCCTACACATTTATCGGGGTGAGAGATCTTTTAGTTCCCTCACCACATAGACAAGGACTGACAAGGTAGGAGAAGGACTGACCTTTGATATAGCAGTAAATCTACCACTGCTGGGGATGAAGGAGAAAGGTGGCTGTACACCATAACACATAGACATGGATTGAGAAGGACTGGCCTTTGATATAGCAGTAAATCTACCACTGCTGGAGATGAAGGAGAAAGGTGGCTGTACACCACATCACATAGACATGGTATGAGAAGGACTAGCCTTTGATATAATTGTAAATCCACTACTGTTGGGGATGAAGGAGAAAGGTGGCTGTACAACACACCGCATAGACATGGTATGAGAAGGACTGGCCTTTGATATAATTGTAAATCCACTACTGTTGGGGATGAAGGAGAAAGGTGGCTGTACAACACACCGCATAGACATGGTATGAGAAGGACTGGCCTTTGATATAGCAGTAAATCTACCACTGCTGGGGATGAAGGAGAAAGGTGGCTGTACACCACACCACACCACACCACATAGACATGGTATGAGAAAGACTGGCCTTTGATATAGCAGTAAATCTACCACTGCTGGGGATGAGGGAGAAAGGTGGCTGCACACCACATCACATAGACATGGTATGAGAAGGATCGGCCTTTGATATAGCAATAAATCTACTACTGTTGGGGATGAAGGAGAAAGGTGGCTGCAGTGAGACTTGAACCCACAAACTTTTGAGCACAAGTCCAGTGCCTTAACCACTGAGCTAACTTCCCACCCCGCTAATATGCCAGAAGGTGCACATAGCATGCTACATGTACAGAGAGTATTCTCCCATTGTCAAATGGAAGAACTGGAGTCGTCCAGCATTTGTCATTAATGATTAGACAAGGATTAAAAGTAGGCATGGCATTGCCATGATTTCGGTTTCAACAAGTAATGTAAGACACCCGTTGCAGTTCAATGAATACCTAAGAGGGAGGGAGGGAGGGAGGGAGGGAGGGAGGGAGGGAGGGAGGGAGGGAGGGAGGGAGGGAGGGAGGGAGGGAGGGAGGGAGGGAGGGAGGGAGGGAGGGAGGCGGAAGCCTGTTGGAATATATATGAATACACTACTGTCGCCGGGTGCGGACCACATCTGACCAGAGCGGGTCCCACCCGCTAGTAGGTATTCATTGAACCGCAACGGGTGCCTATACCAGACATGTTCGAGGGAATCAGGTCAAATAGGTCACCAGCCAACAAGACATAGTCAGAGGCTCAACGTAACATAAATATAAGGATCGAACGTACCCCACATATAGCAGGCAGCAAGGGAGGGAGAGAGGGAGGGAGGTGTAAACCTGTTGCAATATATAAAAATACACTACTGTCGCCGGGTGCGGACCACATCTGACCAGAGCGAGACCCACCCGCTAGTAGGTATTCATTGAACCGCAACGGGTGCCGACACCAGACGTGCTCGAGGGAATCAGGTCAAAAGGGGTCACCAGCATACAAGACATAGTCAGAGGCTCAACGCAACATAAATATATGGATCGAACGCACCTACGACCGAGCGAGGTAGGGAGGGAGGGAGGGAGGGAGGGAGGGAGGGAGGGAGGGAGGAAGGAAGGGAGGGAAGGAGGTGGAAGCCTGTTGCAATATATATAAATACACTGAACCGCAACAGGTGCCTATACAATATATAAAAATACACTACTGTTGCCAGGTGCGGACCGGTATTGAAGGTATCGAGGCTCTAATTATTCAGAATACATTACTTTAATGTATTATAATGTAAGCCGCAAAAACCATTCCCCGTCTCCCCTAATATATTTCGGTCTTGACCTACAGGTCAAACCGGAATAATAAAACAAAAATTTAAAGGACTATTTTATATAGTTGGAAGTTCATCAGTATGGTCATAATGTACATTCACATTTTATCAAAGTGGATATCCCTCTTTACCTCTAGATGTTTTTAGATCTGGTACACGGGACCGGCAGAAATCCGAGGTCTGACAAGCGAACGTGCTGAAGATATCGCCGATGTATACAGGCTATAAACTTTAACAATCAGAAGAACTGAAGAAATCTGAGAGCAAAGGACTATAATCTAGTTATCATCAGTCCTGCCTCATCTGTCAATGTGTAAAATCATCTCTAACTACTGTGCAAGGGTTTATATAGACGGACCATACAGTAGAACCCCTCTTCCGGGACACCCCGCTTAAGGGGACACCCCGCTTTAGGGGACAATTTGCTCGGAACGGAAATTTCCCCTTCTATTAAGAGTTTATTTTAACCCCGCTTAAGGGGACACCCCGCTTAAGGGGACACCCCGCTTTAGGGGACAGTTTTTCGGTACAGAAATGCCTCAAAACCCCTCTGAAGGGGACAGTTTCGGGGGACATCTTGTCAAAAACACCCACAATCCAAGTTTATGGTGCCCGTTTCTACGGGACAGACAGTTGTCGCAACCAGAACAATAGACTAAGCATTCCCGGGCGGGCTCAGGCGGCTGGAGTGTGTTGTTTCAACAGTATTCCCTACATCTCTAGAGGCTCTGGGCGGCCCTCAGTGAGTGGGTATATCACAAGTGATTTTCGCACCCGTTGAAGTTAGCGGGTAAGAGGCCCGCTTACAGGTGTTTCCCGGCCATCTCGGCCCCCCTACAACACTTCGGCCCCCTCGGCACCTCGGCCCCCTGCTTTCACAGCTTTCAGGCCTTCATGGGATAACCCTAACCCTAGCCCTATCTTTGCTTCAAATTTGGTTTTCTCTGGGGGAAAAAAAAGACCCAGGAATCTATTCCCCAATCCCTATCCACCTAAGTCTAAGACCTGTTTTATATTTATTTTCCATTTATTTTCTTATTAATGTGTTATTAATAAATCTTTTAACCTAATAACCAGAGTTTCCTTCATTTATGTAGCTATTTTCTATTGTATAACCATTGGCAGACTGAAAACCCCGCTTAAGGGGACACTTTGCCCGGAACGGAGGGTGTCCCCTTAAGAGGGGTTTTACTGTATATCCTACTCAACTGTATTTTTACACTTTATTCAAAAGACTTATTTTCTTAGATGTATACCTATTCACACATCTTGTTTGTGTTATTTTCGCAAACTGTTTATCAAAGTGACAATCACTATATATGATGAAGGCCACCAGAATCCGGAATAAAATGAAACAACACCAAACAAAAGCGTAATTTTGTACGATGAACAAAAAAAAACAGTGGCTGTTCTGTGTATGCATATTGAAACGTTTACCTCGACCTACTAACGGCGGATGGTATTACATGAAAGTAGGCTCCGCGTAGAGTGCAGTAATTACGTGTGCGTGCTTGAAACAATCAGAGTTTTCTGATAAGTATTCCTTTCAGTTACACCATGACCACTTACCTTACGCTCATGACCATGCCTCAGTGCAACGTCGCCACAAACTTCCCGAGTCTAGTACCGTATAAAAACATCATTACCATGTGCCCAGTCATAGTTTGCCCCTCAATGCTTCCTGCTTTGCAATGACCTTGGTAATTATATTTCAGGAAATGGAACAATAAGGTTTTATTCAAACGGTTTTTTTAACAACTTGCCTGGAACAATCCAACAAATAAATACTTTTATAGTGAATGTTTATTTTAATCTACACATTTCAATCACAGATGGGTGGCCGCAAGAGGCGTTTTCAGCAGTGTTTTTCGCTGGCGTGCTTGCGGGAGATTGCACCGAGCGTCTATTAGGAGTCCTCCACCAGTGTTACTATCTGCGTACCAGTATGGATAGTAATCTAAATGAGTGTCTTCGTCCTGTTACAAGCTTTATTGCTGGGGTTACCGCAGTGACTGCTAGCTGCGGACTCCCTGGTCATACACTTGCTCAAGTCTTTGATTATGAACATTCATTAAATGATTAAAGAAAATCGGAATACAATTCATTGTAGCATGTGTCCTTCCCTGACTGGCCCATGAATCAAAGACTTGTCCACTCTGACCAGAATCCCCTGTTTATGACCCCAAGCCACTCACTGTAACCCTATACTTCCTGCTACTCCCCCCCCCCCCTCCCCCTCCTCCAGTTCCCTGGTCGCCTGTGTTGTCATAGCAATAAATTTAGCCTACTCCTGACTGTGACCCGATTAAGATCAAAGTGGGAGGGTATCAATCTCCCATCAGATATCCTGACCAGTAGCCAGACCTCTGCTTGGGGAGTGTGGCGCAAAATCGCGCCAGTTTACCCGGCCGATTACGGATGAGACCAGTCCCTGTGTCATTCAGAAGGGGTGAAGGGGTAGGATACAGGGACTGAGGTCGGTCTAATCTAGATGTTGCCTAAAGCCTGGCTCTGTGCTTACCTTGTGGGGGCGACTGCGTTGATTGTAACCAAGGGGCACCTCCAGCGGAGTGTTATGCGGAGTCAGCATAATTAATTAGGCCAAGGGAAAGTGCATGTATGTTTCCCAAATAAAGAACTTGGAATGTAACAAAGTATCATCACATTTAAACAGTTAATTTGGGATAGATCCATTTTGGTTCTCTTTTTTTTTAGATTTAACATGTTTCAACTTTACCTTCTTCAGATGATTTCTCACTTGATCCAATTTTTTTAATTCAAATTCATTTGACATGAATACATTCACTTGTCTTCCAAGCGATCTTCCATTATTTTTCACAGATTACATTAATGGATAAAAAATTATACAGATACAAGACAAGACAACACCTTCACAGCAACCTTTAAATCTCACTCCTGGTATTTTTCCCATAGACTTGTACTCAACACCCATCGAGTATTTAGGAAAAATAATCATTGGGGATTATGTCACACATGTTAACCAATTAGATGAGATTAAATCTGATCCACGCTTGATCAATAGCCACTGAAAATATACCATTCATTTTGGTTTACTACATAAACTAACTTGGCTTTGCCTCCTGAGATTACTCTGCAACCAAAACTCATGGCACATTTTCAGTATCAATGGTTCTCGATGCAGTTCCTTCTTTGAGTCTTTTGAGTCTATGAGATATCAACATTTTACTCCATTATACATAGGTGAATGCTTTTATTTTTCATCTTTAGTGCCTTTATTTCAAGTTTTATTTAGCATTTCCTCTAGCTCCTCCGAAGACATCCTCAAAAATATTATTGTAATCCAATGTCTACCATTTTATTAATGTAGATAGGAATCCTTATATCATATGTAATACTTGTAGTAGCAGAAATCAATTCTGGATTTGGAAAGCTGACAAGATGCCTACCCACCACACCCACACCCCCGGCTTTTTCTAAAGATACATGAATATGAATATCAGAGTTCGTTTTACAGAAAGCATTGCACTTAATAGCATTTATCTCTCCCCTGGTAATTTTGTTCCACAGGCTTAACATTGGCAGCTCATTCTCCATGCCCCTACGAGTATTGCATTCCGTTCCCCATGGGATATATCCTGTGTGTCCTCAATTTCTTTAGTGTGAACAATGGTGAGATAATTACAGAAAGCAACTCGTTTTGTTCAAGTCGTTGTTCTCCACCATGTTTGAATGCTATGTGATATTAACTTAGCTGTCGCCTTGTTCATATCACTCCGCATCAAACTCATGGAGAACGACAACTTTGACCAAAACTTCTTTAGTCTTGTTTCTTTGTGCTCTCATTGGTCCCGTTTCAGGTTAAAAATATCTTCACAATGAACTTGAAGAGCTTGCCACATGGCTGCCCACACCCCAACCTTCTTTTCTTTAGAAAAAAAATTGATTTAGACAACAACATCTGTTACGAAGTTGTTCTTCCTGTTGAGCTGGTGAATGGTCACTAAACATTATCATTCTACAATTTCATGGTAGCTCGTATAAATAATCTTGATTGTGTCGTGCGAAGGTGATAAATAAATTAGATGTGATGTTGATGAATGATTTTGTAGACCTTTTAAGGTCCGTTTCCATTGGCCGACGAAAACGGCGTAGATTGTTTGAGTTTTGCTAATAGCCCATTTCCATTGTGCCTCAGCAGTGCTAAAGGTCCGTCGGTGGTTCCTGACTGTAGATCGGTGACGGCCAATGGCTGTATGGGCGCCGGCAGCAAATAACAGGCAAAAGGCTATCTCATCAGGTTTTGGCCATTTAGCGGCCATAGAGTCGCCAGCGGTGAGCAAATGGCCTGCTCCACCACACAGTTTCCATATATCCATGTTGACATGGGGCCTGCATGGTGGAATACACGCTTAACGGCCCACATGCTAATAACCATGCATTAGTCTTGTAATACATGCCTTGCATGGACTCTTTAGTTACTGCAATGTCTCTACACCTGTTTATTAAAGTGTGCTAGACAATGTCATATAATTCCTCTTTTGAGGAAATTCATTCATAGAACTCCGACCTTGTGTTACACAGCAGATCAGCAAACGGAGCCAAAGTGGCCCCGCTAAAACCATAGATACCTGTGATCAAAAGATCATTTCTGGAGAAAGACACTCAGTACTTTGACTATATAGGTTTGAGATTATATGTGTCATTCTCCAATCTTTAAAATACAGGCACGCAGCATGCTGCCCACGCTATCCCTTCACTATCTGTGTGCCAACTCTCTGGCATCGGTAAAGCGTAGATGCTTAGTGCTAACGCTATGGCAGTTCGAGGCTAGAACTTTATTCTGGATCTTGTTTGCTACTATGGGAATGTACTTTACCACAATCGTCTCTGAATAAGTTTGTCTCGAAGCTACGATAAAAGTTGTTAAGTATATCAAAGATATGCATGAAAAAGATTGGAGAATGACACATATAATCTCAAACCTATATAGTCAAAGTACTGCATGCCTATCTCCGGAAATGGTGTTTTGTGAATGGGTATCTGCAGTTTCAGCGGGGCCACTTTGACTCCCTATAGTTATCCAGACAATTCTAGACACTCGGACTATAGGTAATAGAGTGGCTGTATAACGAGTAACGTAACACTCGTGACGACGGTGAGCATGCCCTCGTAGAGTAGTTTCGGTGAGAAGACGGTCCACACGAAGAGGTGGTAGCGCTGCGCTGTGGTGAGACACGTGTACACAGCGAGGGGCAGCGCACGCGCACTCACCAGCACAAAGCTCGCCTCGTCCAACACCTCCTGCCACCTGGTGGAGAAAAAAACAATTCACCGTCATCGGATTATATTCAATTTTCAGGAAAATGACATGGGTTTTAATTTTCAAGCCAAATTGTTCATTATGCTTTTAATTACCAGAAGTGGTACATTAGCTAAGTGGACACTCCCCAATGTACAAAACAATAAGAATAAATAATACATTTTAATATTTTCTGTCCATTAGAATTTCCTACCCCGGTATGTATTGTGACTCCTGCCCACTGCATGGGCCATAAAACCAGCCTATTTGGCTGATACCTCTGTAGTCTAAATATATAAATTAGAGATAAAAAACTAGGAGCAAATTATTAATGAATATGAATAAAAGGTTTGGGTTACATGGATAGCTTTCTGTGACCTAATTGAACCCAGCCAACCTGCCATATCTGCGACTGCCTGAGTCTAGGAGCCAAACATATCAAGCACCAATGGATCAATGAGATATTTTGGTCTTGAGTGATTGGTCATGTTCAGCTGAGCATGCATCTAAGACCCTGAGACACTGGCTCCCTGCTCTTTTTACAATATCACAGTGAGTAGCGCGCAGATAGTGAAGGGATAATTTTCTGGCAGTACGCTGGAAGTATAAAGATGTGACCACTCTAACCTCTAGGTGATGTATATAATGCATGCTCTAAAAAGAAGATAAAGTTAGCATACCTAGCATCTTTTGAAGATTTTCTGTCGGTTTTGTCGGAGAGGAACCTGAGGAGGCTGAGAGTCCAGAAGACGGGTCCGGCGTACGTCGACAGACACATGAGGAAGGTGACGAGGCCCGGAGAGAACTTCTCCAGACCGATGTACCCCGCCGACACGTCCACCGTGGAGATACTGTTGGAGTTTCCCTGCAGGAGTGAGAGATATAATTATTATCCATGGTATACAAAGTAGCCATTGAGAATATATGGGGACTCAGTAAACCACTACCCGTTGTTTATTATACATCGTATACAAAGTAGCCATTGAGAATGTACGGGGACTCAGTAAACCACTACCCATTGTTTAAAAACTGTTTTCCCTACAGGAGAGAGATATATTTATTATCCATGGTATACAAAGTAGCCATTGAGAATGTATGGGGACTCAGTAAACCACTACCCATTGTATAAAAACTGTCAGATACCATAACTGTGGTTTACCGATTCAAAACCGTGGAGATACTGTTGGAGTTTCCCTGCAGGAGTGAGAGATATAATTATTATCCATGGTATACAAAGTAGCCATTGAGAATATATGGGGACTCAGTAAACCACTACCCGTTGTTTATTATACATCGTATACAAAGTAGCCATTGAGAATGTACGGGGACTCAGTAAACCACTACCCATTGTTTAAAAACTGTTTTCCCTACAGGAGAGAGATATATTTATTATCCATGGTATACAAAGTAGCCATTGAGAATGTACGGGGACTCAGTAAACCACTACCCATTGTATAAAAACTGTCAGATACCATAACTGTGGTTTACCGATTCAAAACCGTGGAGATACTGTTGGAGTTTCCCTGCAGGAGAGAGATATATTTATTATCCATGGTATACAAAGTAGCCATTGAGAATGTACGGGGACTCAGTAAACCACTACCCATTGTATAAAAACTGTCAGATACCATAACTGGGGTTTACAGATTCAAAACTGTGGAGATAGGGTTTCCCTACAGGAGAGAGATATATTTACATATACATGTCTATGTATTATCAAATCTCTATCACTTTCGTGTAGACTTGCAGATGGAGGAGTGAAAGACGTTGTTGTTGTTGTTGTTGTTGTTGTTGTTGTTGTTGTTGTTGTTGTTGTTGTTGTTGTTGTTTTGGTAGTTTAATGTCCATTATCTTCTATCAGACTTACTTTGGGTGTGAACGAATCTATGAGATGAATCTGGGTAGAAATCTCACCCCTACACATTTACTGAGGTGAAGGTTCTTTTACTTCCCACACCACATAGACATGGTATGAGAAGGATTGGCCTTTGATATAGCTGTTGTACGAGTGGTAGCGGCCGACTAAGCGTTAGTGTGAGAACCAGGGATTCCCCCTGAGGGTGTTTCAGCCTCGGGCACGATGACGTCATCGCAGGGATTCCCGGGTTGTCACATGTGCGTGAGGAGCTCTCCATATGTGGGAGACAGACAATACCGAGCTTTACAAGTGGACACACACCTTGCTGAACCTATTAGTCTCATATCCTCTAAGGTAAGTTCTCTGATATTAAGGTTCAGATGTAATATTCTTACATAGCAGTAAATCTACCACTGCTGAGAGTGAAGGAGAAAAGTGGCTGCAGTGGGACTCGAACCCACAAACTTGGAACTGTGAGTGCTCTTTACCACTGAGCTAATTCCCCACCCGGTCACTTCAGTTATGCTTGCATGCAAGTATATCCGGCCTGCACCACGCAGAGGCAAGGTGACTAACAGGGTGAACAGATTGGTCATTGCTGTAGTCTACCTAATATGGATTGATAAACAAGAGCAAAGCTCTTTTTAAATTGAAAAAGAAATTTATCAAAAATGACATATATGTTTGTGGCTATATATAATATATATAGCCACAAAAATATATGTCATTTTGCCAGCTAGGGTCAGAAAAAACTTTGAAATATTTTTTATTGCAATACAGTGTTTACACATTACTTACACACTACTTCCAGTGGGAAAACTCAAGTTTTTACATGGGTCAGTGGGGAGGTTCAGTGCAAGATCCTGGGCTGTGGCTGAATTGGGCTGAATTTTAGCAGTTGGTATCTCAATATACACAAGGAAAAATAACTTTCTTTCTGAAAATGAAAACATGAATTTCAATGGAAACATTGAAAACTGGCATCCCTGCCATATAATTCATTATGAATTATATTCAAAGAGACCAGATCTTCTTGCAACTACTATATGGGCACTGTACAACACTTTCATCTGGTTGGTGGAATACCCACTTGAAGGGCTACACCTTTTTAGCTAGTTTAGACGTCTAGGCTTTACACATGTTGCCTATGGATTGAGTTGTTCAACAATGAATATGGACACATTAGTCAACTCATTATGGATCAATAAACAAGAGCAAAGCTCATTTTAAATTGAAAAAGAAAATTCATCAAAAAATGATATAGAGCCTCCAGAGGTTACTAAACTCCCGATTATCGCCCCGGGTAAGGCAAAGTTCCACTCCCGATTGACTAGCCACACTACGACAACATGAACCACAGTTTTCTGATTTATAATTGGAGAAACTGAATATAGTTTCGGATTTCCATGTAGAAATAGCTGAAATTTCCATTTCTGGCATCAGAATTTCAATTTGAAGATTTCTGAAAACTGTTAAACTGCATTAATTCTTGGTTACGGGTAAAGGGTCTATCACCATACAACGTCGGTAACCAGCGAAAACCGGAACTTGTGAACAGACTGGATTATGGGATACCTCAATATGGTCTATATATTTGTTGATATATTATATATACAATAGAACCCCGCCTAACGGACACCCCGTGTAAGCGGACACCCCGCATTAGCGGACACTTTTGCTCGGAACGGAAATTATCCCCTCTATTAGATGTTTATTTTAACCCCGTGTAAGCGGCCAACCCCGCATAAGCGGACACCCCGCGTAAGCGGACAGTTGTTTTGGTACGAAAAGGCCTAAAACCCCGTGTAAGCGGCCACCTCCGACGGGCACCTCCTACAGGCACCCTACCCAAAATAGATTGATCTGTCTTTTTTTCAGTGTTTATTAGCATATTCATAGAAAAAACATTTTGTAATTCAAGGTTTAATAACTTCAGGCACAATTAAGATATCAGAAAATGTATTTCAGATCTATTATCGCCTCTGTCTGCCCTACATATCGGTATATAACACATATATATTGGGCTGGAGGAAACTTGAAAACCCCGCGTAAGCGGCCACCCCGCGTAAGCGGTCACTTGAGCCCGGAACGGAGGGTGTCCGCTTACGCGGGGTTTTACTGTCTATTGGTTACAAATGGCGTACCTGATAGAAGAAGCACGCTTGTCCCATCCAGAGAAACAGTAGCGTGGTGGCCCAAGTGGGGACGGTGTGGGCGTGTCGTAAGGCAGTACTCAGGCATTCCTCCATAACCGTGACCAGAAACACCAGTGGAATATTGTGCGGCCTCACCAGCAACAACATCAGCAACGTCCACGCCAACCGCGCATGCGCAAGTAACACCGTGCACCTGCTGCCCTCTGGCGCCCGCTGTGAGGACTTCCGCTTGCTGTTATTTTGGCGGGAGTTTTTTTGGCGGGAGATTTCATTGTCGTCTGCTGCTGGGCTGTTCCAGTAGTGCAGGAAGGTGGCCACGAGGAGGGTACAGAGTATACTGTACACCACCCGAGCCTCTAAGATTCCCCTGAAAACAATAGACAGGGATGTCAGATAGGACCAGAGTGGTTAGGGAGCGTTCATTAATTATCGCCCGGGGGGGGGCACAGTTTTTCGAACACCGAGTGGTAAAAAAAAAGTCCCCCCCCCACTGGGAATACACAAAAAAAGTTGCTCCCCCCCCCCCCCCCATTGCACCCCCCCCCCCCCCCCCCGGGCCATAATTATTGAACGCTCCCTTAGGTTCGATAAGGGTGGGCATTGCTTCTTGGGCTATTGTAGGTAAAAAAAATATCCATTTTTGTCAATATTTGGAGGTATATGTATGGGAATAGGGAAACCAAGTACTGTTGACAGAAAGTCAAAGTTACTCTGTAAGGCTTGGAAAGATTATCCGGCCAAGGCCCCGGGCAGTAATTTTTCTGAGCCTAACCTCGTAACTTTGACTTTCTTTCACCAATACAGTTTCCTTCTAAACGTAACCCTTTCCTTACCAATGATGCCTCAGGGCACTCTTGTGACTAGAGCAAATGATGGCTCAAGGCATCATTTCCCTATTTTTTGTTAGAATGTCATTTATCTCAGCTCATTCGACATGGATCTTTATAATTTTTCTCAGAGATTATGTAAAACGCCTTTATAGTGATGATTGATAAATACTTCTATAATTATCCCCATGGAAAGATTGACAGACATACAGCGGAAAAGAATCAATTTTCTCAAAAATTGTAATATATGCCTGCACTACAGAGGTGGTCCTGTGTCAGGCATGCTGCATTTAAAGACGTGCACCTGCGACCAGGTCCGGTAAGGGAAGGTTTAAAAAAACACTCCTGACGAAGATTAATCAAAGTAATCGAAATTTTGAGCTTTCACATGATTCATCAATCACTCATTTGTGCAGACCTAGGTTCCTGACACCTTCTTTATTATTATGTATCTGGAAATATTTCTCCCATTTTTTATGAGCTCAGTATCAACATTTAATGAACTGTTCGATTAATTAATATCTATTTTTAGTTCTTTATCTTTCGTTATTTTTTTATACTCAACCAAAAAATAAAGGAAATCAATGATTCAATAAAGGAAATCATACACAAAAAGTGGTATTTGATCTGATATCGGATAGGGCCAGGTCAAGAAAATCAACAGTTGAGACCTAAGCCCCCTTTATTGTACTTCCAAAAAGCAATGTCACGACTTATAAATTGAGATTGATGATTGTACCGAAGTATGGAAAGCAATAAAGAAAGTGAAAAAAAAAATCACAATGATTCCAATATACCTCATTTGTTTGTCATCAGTAAAACATCTTTGATTTTAATTGAACGTGTCCGGTTTTGTAAATCCCTTACATATCATTTTAAAAACAAAGACTCTTTTAGAAAGTCGTGCCATCCTCACCTATCCGCTGTCTCCCCGTACATCACCGGCATATAGAGGGCGCCATTTGCAGACCGGAAGCAGTAAACGCCCGCAGCGCCCCCTACCAGCAGGTTACTGGTCGACCACGTGACCCCGCGTCTCCACCTCACTGCGCAGACTCCGCACAGAGACGCCACCACCGCCACACTCAGCGACATCTTGTGGGCCTCACTGAAACCAGGGTGGAAAGAGGTTTATTATGATGGCGCAATAAAACTGGAGAACTCGACCCGAAACGAACTCGACCCGTAGTTGTCAGGAGAACTCGACCCATTTCGGAGAATTGCGAATTGCTACAAAGAGTTATAATCACTATCAGTCTATACATATGCCCTCCAGGGGTTACTAGCCTCCCTATTATCGCCCAGGATAAATAAAAGTTCCGCTCGCGACTGGCTGGCCTCACCACAACAAAATGAACCATAGTTTTCCCATTTATATTTGAAGAACTTGAATATAATTTCGGATTTATATGTAGAAATCGCTGAAATTTCCATTTCTGACATCGGATTTCCCATTTGAAGATTTATAAAAACCGATAAACTGCAATAATTCCGGGTTACGGTTCAAGGTCTATCACCATACAACGTCGGTAACCAGCGCACCCCGGGACTTGTAAACAGACTGTATTCTGGGATACCTCAAAAGGGTCTATAGGTGGCGCCACCGTTTTTCGCGTAGTGCGGCGATTTGTCACTCGACCTGCACCATTTACCTGAGACTGTGGCTTCAGTACACACCTGGTTCTCCCTGACATCATGGACAGAAAACGAAACAAGAAGAAAGTGTATTCTGGCTTCATATCTTCAAAATGTCCCAGTCTCTTGATATATGTCCATTGCATTATAGTTAATATGGTTCTTCCTAGAACACTTTGATTTGTGATTCTATCTTTATTCCAAGTAGTCGAAAAAAATGCAATATTTCTATGATAATATTTTCCATAGGACTTACATGCTTTACTACGAGTTCTCACGAGACTTCTCCAGTAACCTATTTCGACTTGGATTTATAAGAACACATGTAACTGCAATTTTATTTCACAAATGAAAAGCTCTGAACTCAAAGAAACACCATCACTAAGAAACTATCCAACGGTAAAGAACACCCAATATAGTGACATTATCATATTTAGCATCAGTCAATTTCTGAGAAGGGCATTGCCTATCCTCTAAAGGACTGAGGACTAAGAATACAATTCTTGTTCTTCCCTCTTATTGTTTTGTTGTTGTTGTTTGTTTTTTTTGTAGTTTTTTCTTCTTTTTTCTTTGGGGGGGGGGGGGGTTCAACATCTTAATTTATGGTATGCTGTATTTTTATTCTGTTTCTTTGCTTGTATATAATGAATTTGCTGTAAAATTGCTGTCACTTACTATGTAACCTCCATACTGTATGAAACAGTCTGAGCTAAATAAAATTGAATTGAATTGAATTGAAAGAAATACCATCGCTAGGAAGCTATCCAACTGGTAAAGAAACCCAATATAGTGAGATTAATTCTTACTCGACGAGCCAGTCGCCTACATCGGGCAGGTGTGACCACTTGTCTCCGGTCCGGTTCCAGGCCCGCGCCACGCGTCCCGCCACGAGCGCAGTCACCAGTGCTGCCACCTGGTGGGAGAGATGGCTGCCCGGTGCGTTCGGTTCTTCGTGCGCCTTGTCACCTGCGCCACGAGTTGTTCGTTTGGTGTTGTCGAAGCATCGCATGTGCATCGCGCTAATCTCCTGCACCTGAAGGTATTCCTCCTCCAGCGTTGATCGCGCGACTGCAGGTCGCTCCTCGACAAACCTACGAAAGAGTCGATGGTATCATTCATTGAAGTATGCTTATATGTAGACTTGCTCAAGTCTTTTGTAAAGGTCTGCAGTCGTTATTCTGGTTATACCCCGTTTTATTATGGAAAAGCAGCATTATTATTTAAATATATATATATATATATGTAGAGAAATTACAAAAAGACGCCCCTCACCAAGATGGCCGACATTAGCCCGTGTTAATTCCCCCCGCTATATTTAGAAGCATAATCCTCGTAGTTCCGGCTTTAGGCTGGTATCTGTTAATACCCAACTTCCAGCTGGAGAAGGGGGCGTGGCCGCTGGGAGCAAGCCTGGCGCTAGGGATTATAATGCTGACGTGGCAGTTTTCTACAGGCGCCACGCACCCACCTCTATAGGCGTCACGGGCAGTGACGCTAATGAATATGTAAATTTGTTGGCTTTATAATGAAAATAATTCAATAAACATTATCAGAACCTGCCCGGATCTCGTACCTACAGCACCTATGCGTTGACTTCAACCTTACCTCGTATGGCAACCGCTAGGGACCTGATATCTATGATTTAACATAGCGGGTATAGAGCTGAAACCTTACACTTTGATTATGAACATTCATTGAATGAGTAAACACATTCAGAATAAAGTTCATTATAGTATGTTTATCCTTCTCTGATTGGCCCATGAATCAAAGACTTGTCCAGTAGGAACAGAAACTCCTGTATATGTCCCCCCAGTCGCTCCCTGTAACCCTACACCTCCTCCTACCCCTCCCCCTCCCCTCCTCCAGTTCCCTGGACGCCTGTCTTGTCATAACAGTAAATTTCACCTGCTCCTGACTGTGACCCGATTGAGATCAAAGTGAGAGGGTATCAATCCCCCAGCAGTAGCCAGGATATGTGTATGGAGAGTGTATGTTGGAAATACTGGAGCTAAAAAGCGCCAGAAATCCAACACCATTACTGATTGTACCAGTGCCTTTATCCCAGCAGGTAGGGTAGGGATAGGATGCAGGGACTAGAGCCATATGTTAGTCCTCTTCTCTGATCCAGCTGGACACTTCCGGTTCAAAATACCCTCCAAATTATGCAAATTTCCTTGACAACGGATCAGTCCACCGTCTTGCTGGTGACAACATAGCGTTGTCAGGGTGTAAAATCGTGAAAACTAAATCAATTGACTTTCTTGCAATCGCAACATATAATATAAAGTATATATGTAGTTTAAATGTGACTATTTACATCATCCAGCCATGATTCAAATGTTCCAACTGGAAGGAAATTGGTTGTTTTGGCGATTTGTTGACATTGTGTTTATGGTCTAAACTGATGCCATCACATAATCATTTGATCTGAAATTTCTAGAGAAGTTTGATTTTGTCAAGCGCGAGGCTTAAAAATCACTCAATACATCCACACACATTGAATAACACCAGAAATGAACGTCTGAATCCGCCCGTAGGCTTGGCATTACATAAGTGTTTCAACAAAATGGCAACCCCCCTGCCTCGGACGGTGAAAATAGCGCCACCTACTTATGGGCCTGATTAGAGAATAGGGAGCCAAAGTGGCTTCGCTGAAACCACAGATACCCATGCTCAAAATACCATTTCCCGAGATAGAAGCTCAGTACTTTGTCTATAGATTTGAGATTATATGTGTCATTCTCCAATCTATTTAATTACAGGCATGCAGCATTCTGCCCACGCTATCCCTTCACTATCTATGTGCCAACTCTCTGGCATTGGTAAGGTGCAGAGAACCATCAAACTGGAGCCGTTAGAATATGTGAGCTACATTTAGAACCCAAACGTTACTCCAGTATAAAGAAAAACTTAACAATATATCTTTTTCTCAAATTGAGGATTATTACGGCGTGGCAAAAAACCTCTTTGGCATGCCTTAAAAAATTATAAACAAATAGATAAATAAAAGATTTAAAATCGAGATAAACATACCCATCAGTGTCAGGCGACTGGCTGCCGGTCGAGCAGGTGGCGAGGTGAGCCATGAGGAGCAGCTCGGCGGAGGTGGTGAGCAGGTACCAGGTCTGGTGCTCCTCCTCCACGAAGCTGGAGGCCGTCAGGCTCAGCGTGTGCCCCCCCGTGCCCGCCAGGAGGAAGCCGCCGCACACCCCGCCCGGCCAGCGCCACACCTACGAGTGTATCATTACTATAGTTTGTTTGTTTGTTTGGTTTGATTTTACGTCCAGTCAACCATTACAGGTCCTTTCCAGACTTTCTCAAGGTTCTTTTACACCACTAGGGTGGTGATCGAATCTATGTGATGAATATAGGTAGAAATCTCACCCCTACACATTTACCGAGGTGAGAGTTCTTTTACTTCCCACACCACATAGACATGGTATGAGAAGGATGGGCTTTGTTATAGCAGTAAATCTACCACTGCTGGGGGTGGGACTCGAACCCACAAAGTCTTACAACCTTGGGGTTACAAGTCTGGTGCTCTAACCACTGAGCTAACTCCCCACCCCCATCATTACTATAGGGCACATAAGTATTCAGCAATGGATGCGGCCATCTTGCCCAAGATGCCATCCAAAACACTGGTGGCTGGACCAAATATCAATGGATTTTATCAGAAATATTTCTTTGGGTTTGTCATGGGGGAATTTTAGCCTCGCCTCAATATCATCTATAGATTATAACAACTGATAACAGTGGTTCCCCCCCTGACTACAGTGGCGCTATCTTACAATTTTCCTGGCAGATAATGGCAGAACAAGCAGTCATACTGTGGCCACTATTCCCTTCCCCACCCAGTGAAAATAGAATTTCTATTTGACTTTGATAAATTGTATTGATATCATGGCAAAATTTAATGATGAATATCTAAAGATAAATTAATTAAGATAATGAAATATTGAAATTCTAATAATACTTTGGAAGTAGTGAATTGTAATAAAAGGATGATAATGAAAATTAAGAAGTGGGTGGGTGGGAAAAATTATGAGAAGTAAATGTACGGCTGGTATTTTAATGAAACATGTTTACATGATTAGGACGGCCTCTCCTACTACATTTCTTTCGATTTTTATCGAAAGGAGTAAAATATGAGAGGCCGAAAAGAAAAAAAACATACCCCTGACTTCGTAAGTTGTAATGATGGAACGAGCTTGCAGATCTGCGCGAGGCATCCAGCGGCGAGGAGGAGGGAGCAGCCACCGAGCAGCCCGACGAGGGACCCGGAGGCGCAGAGAAGGGGACTGGCATGGGGACCAGTACACACAGTCACGTGACCACCGATACAGACCACACAGAGGAGACCGGTGACCAGGATGCCGGACGACGAGAAGGTGGTAGCGACTGGGGAGGACAGAGTGCTGAGGAGCAGGCTCACACACACCTACGGGTTGAAAATATATAGACCATATTGACGTATCCCATAATTCAGTGTGTTTACAGGATCCAGTGTTAGCTGGTTACCATTGTGGTAGACTTATAGACCCTTGAACCATATCCCAAAATTACTGTGGGCTTATGATGTTTAATCTCATCTTTGCACAAGACATGGATTGAACCTTTGATATAGCAATAAATCTACTACTGCTGGGGGTGAAGGAGAAAAGTGTTTGCAGTGGGACTCGAATCAACTAAGTCCAGTGCTCTTTACCGCTGAGCTAACTCCCCACCCCGGTCACTTTAGTTATGCTTGTGTGCAAGCATATCTGGTCTGAACCATGGAGAAGGCAAGGTGACCAAGAGGGTGAACAGATTGGTAATTGCTGTCCACCCCAGCAGACCCTATACTTTTTTCTTCTGAGTTAAAACATGCTTTATCATAGGATGGGGCATATACACTATCAAGGACAATGTATCTAGTTATCCACTAGACAGAGATGGGGTACCAGTGAACCTAGATTTTCCTCAATCATATGGCTGGAAATATTTAGTTCAAAGAGTGAAACATAAAACAAATATATACATATATATGGAATTGGAGAGCAGGGCCATACCTACAGCCATGGCGTGCAGGTCGTAGGTGATGAGTGACTCAGAGAGTCGCTCGCGCATCGCCCGAGAGAGACAAAGGGGGAGGGGGAGAGGGAGAGAGAGAGAATTGGTAGACTAACCATGGAGAGCAGGGCCATGCCCACCGCCATGGCGTGAAGGTCGTAGGTGGTGAGTGACTTGGCGAGTCGCTCGAGCATCGCCCGAGAGAGTGAGAGGGGGGGGGAGAGAGAGAGAGGGGGAGGGGGGAGGGAGAGGGAGAGGGAGAGGGAGAGGGAGAGGGAGAGGGGGAGAGAGAGAATTAGTGAACTGATCATGGAGAGCAGGGCCATGCCCACAGACATGGCGTGCAGGTCGTAGGTAGTGAGAGACTGGGAGAGTCGCTCGCGCATCGCCCGAAAGAGAGAGAGAAGGGAGAGAGAGAGGGGGAGGGAGAGAGGGAAGGAGAGGGAGAGAGAGAATTGGTGAACTGACCATGGAGAGGAGGGCCATGCCCACAGCCATGGCCTGCAGGTCGTAGGTGGTGAGTGACTCAGAGTCGCTCGTGCATCGCCCAAGAGAGAGAAAGAAAGAGAGAGAGAGGGAGGGGGGGAAGAGAGAGAAAGAAGGAGAGAGAGAGAATTGGTGAACTGACCATGGAGAGGAGGGCCATGCCCACAGCCATGACATGTAATTCTTGTGGTGAAATAATATTCGTTTCAGTTATTTACATTAAAATCATAAATTAATTAATAGTATGGCCAATAGTCCGTGAAATCTGAATGGAAGAGCGTGTGCAGATGCATGCGCATATAGGGTGGGCGATAAAACAAGTTTTTCGCAGGGTAACCATTTTTCGCATCACAGGGGTACCAGTCAACCTAGATTTTCCTCATTCTAGCCAATCATATGGCTGGAAATATTTAGTTCAAAGAGTGAAACATGAAACAAATATATATATATGGAATTGGTAAACTGACCATGGAGAGGAGGGCCATGCCAACGGCCATGGCGTGCAGGTCGTAGGTGGTGAGTGACTCAGAGAGTCGCTCGCGCATCGCCCGAGAGAGAGAGAGAGAGAGAGAGAGAGAGAGAGGGAGGGGGAGAGAGAGAGAAGGGGAGGGGGAGGGAGAGAGGGAGGGGGAGATAGAGAGAAATGGTAAACTGACCATGGGAGAGCAGGGCCATGCCTACAGCCATGGCATGCAGTGCATAGGTGGTGAGTGACTCGGTGAGTCGCTCGAGCATCGCCCGAGACAGAGAGAGAGAGAGAGAGAGAGAGAGAGAGAGAGAGAGAGAGGGAGAGAGAGAGAGAGGGAGGGAGGGAGGGAGGGAGGGAGGGAGGGAGGGAGGGAGGGAGGGAGGGAGGGAGGGAGGGAGGGAGGGAGGGAGGGAGGGAGGGAGGGAGGGAGGGAGGGAGGGAGGGAGGGAGGAGGGAGGGAGGGAGGGAGGGAGGGAGGGAGGGAGGGAGGGAGGGAGGGAGGGAGGGAGGGAGGGAGGGAGGGAGGGAGGGAGGGAGGGAGGGAGGGAGGGAGGGAGGGAGGGAGGGAGGGAGGGAGGGAGGGAGGGAGGGAGGGAGGGAGGGAGGGAGGGAGGGAGGGGAGGGAGGGAGGGAGGGAGGGAGGGAGGGAGGGAGGGAGGGAGGGAGGGGAGGGAGGGAGGGAGGGAGGGAGGGAGGGAGGGAGGGAGGGAGGGAGGGAGGGAGGGAGGGAGGGAGGGAGGGAGGGAGGGAGGGAGGGAGGGAGGGAGGGAGAGAGAGAGAGAGAGGGAGAGAGGGAGAGGGAGAGGGAGGGAGGGAGGGAGGGAGGGAGGGAGGGAGGGAGGGAGGGAGGGAGGGAGGGAGGGAGGGAGAGAGAGAGAGAGAGAGAGAGAGGGAGAGAGAGAGGGAGAGAGGGAGAGGGAGAGGGAGAGAGAGAATTGGTGAACTGACCATGGAGAGGAGGGCCATGCCTACAGCCATGGTGTGCAGGTCACAGGTGGTGAGTGACTCGGTGAATTGCTCACGCTTCGCCCAAGAGAGAGAGAGAGGGGGGGAGAGAGGGAGAGGGAGAGATAGAGAAATGGCATACTGACCATGGAGAGGAGGGCCATGCCCACGGCCATGGCGTGCAGGTCGTAGGTGGTGAGTGACTCGGAGAGTCGCTCGCGCATCGCCCGCAGCGCCTCCGTGTAGCGAGTTCTCACAGTCTCCGCCCGTGGCGCCACCCGTCCGCCCGCCAGCCACGCCGAGTGAGCCGCCAGGGCGCGCTGCAGTGCCTGGTACGACGGCTCTGTCAGGGCAGAAGCAGCAGGATTTTTATTTCTCTTTTTTTATCATCACACAAATTTACCTCAAGGGTGGTCTTCTATCAATAGTATTTTTTATTTACATCTAGATTCCCTGTTGTATTCAGCTTAACCCCTTAAGGGTTAGAGTATATCATATGCAACTACGATATATTCATACACAGAATTTGGTATAGAAACCTTAGAAGAGAAGGAAAACATTGGTAATGGTACAATTATACTAGTTGTTATGATGAATAGTGAAAATAATGGTACATAATGCATTTAGAGCCTACTAATTTTAGGGAGCGTAAACTAACTTATTATGGAAGTATATCTCGGCATTAGAAATACACGAAAGCTACGCTGCATCTACCGCCACACCACAGGCTGCAGCATCTGTAACTTATCAAATGGAATGCAATTGGAGTGCACTTAGACATAGATATGCAAGTTTGTACTGCTTTGCATAAAACGTTGTGCGTTGGCTCAACATTAAGTCCAGAACTGTACTTGAATCGTAAAATAGACACTCGTTTGGATGCACTGTAATCGTCACTCGGCTACGCCTCGATGATGATTGCAGTGCGTCCAAACTCGTCCTTGCTCATCAGTTATGGTTAAAAAGTGTAAGAATGACTCTCACAGCAGAGTAACTCGTTCTACCTCTCTCATAGTCGTCGGCAAGGTTGTGCTTGAAGACGTTGAGAAGCTGCTGGGCGTTGACGTGTAGTGCTGCCATCTGGTGGCGGGTGGAGTAGGCCTGCAGCGCGGGCAGAATGACGACACCGAGACTGTTACTGGGGATGGGCAGCCCGAAGAGCAGGGACAGCGTAGGTACCAGGTCCACCTGGTTCACCGCCTGGTCCGTAAAGGGGGAGCCTGGTAATGATCGATCAAAACAGACGCGTGATCTAAGGATATTGTTATAAACCATTATATTAAATCAAGAAATTAGTCATAACAAAGACAGTCATATCTTATACAACCAGCCATAAAACAACAGGTAGGAGTACATTTAAAATCTTCGCTGTATAATGCCTCTGTGGTTTTCCTTTTCAGGCCAACACTTTTCGCCATGCAGTGAAATCAAAGTCGGATGCTGACTCGAAGTCACCGTCACCGTTCTTGTCTACCATGATGCTGCGTAAAGTTGTACCGGGAGCTTTACAGTTAAGTGTGCTGGCTGCGCGGGCGTGGGTTGGCGAGTGCCTGGTCCCACGCGGCTGCTGTGTCTGGTCACATGGTGTTACGTGGTCATGTCCTGTGACCTCGCTCGCGCCCCCCCCTGATGTTTCTGATTTAAACTTATATACAGTAGAACCCCGTGTAAGCGGACACCCTCCGTTCCGGGCCAAAGTATCCGCTTACGCGGGGTGTCTGCTTACGCGGGGTTAAAATAAACATCAAATAGAGAGAACCGTTCCGAGCAAAGGTGTCCGTTAACGCGGGGTGTCCGTTTACGCGGGGTGTCCGTTAGGCGGGGTGTCCGTTAGGCGGGGTTCTACTGTATCTCCAATATATCTCCAAATTAGTCATCACAAACACAGTCATATCTTATATGACCTGCCATAAGACAAGAGCTAAGTGTGGATCTTAAAATAGATATATTGGCTCTTAAAGGCCAAATTGGCAGTCAGGGTGTTCATCTCGAGCATGGGAGGTCGTGGGTTCAAACCCCGGTCCGGTCATGCCAAAGACTTACACAAAAATGGTACCCACTGCCCATTCGGCTTAACACTCGCCGTTAGAATGAGGAGTAGGGCACTTGGGCCCAGGTGGAAGAACGGCTGTATCACCGAATGTGATTATACACACAATATTCCTTCAATAAAAATTGCTAAATAAAACATGATAAATAGCGGATAAAGGGTGAATTACCTGTGCCGGTCGCCCACTTGGAACTCATCAGGATAAATGGCGTATTAACTTCTTGTGCGGAGGAGCCGCCATGACTACCCTGGTCACTCATCCCATGATCTCCACACAGAACCAGGAGGCTCGACTGCCCCGAAGCAGCATCCTTAATGCAAGAAAAATATAACTTGAAATGAAATTAGCCAGTTGTACATACATACTGTAATGACTAGAGTTGGATTCGGTGCAGAAGGGTAGAAGGATTTATCCTACCCCTCATATAAATCTTCATAGACTTAACATGGTGTAACTGTATGCCACGGTTATGCCATGAAATATTTATATGCCACTGGTGACATATGAAGTTAAAAACATGTGACAGGGTAGGATAAAATCTAAACATCACTCAATTTCATATAATTGTTTACATACCATTCGTTGTCTTCCGCTACAGATATCATTCAGCTCCGCTTCGTGATATCGTTCCACGAAGACAACTCATGCCATATAAACAATCATATGATATTTCATGATGTTTCATGATATTATCTCACCCCTGGTACAAGTTTAGCCATAGGAATAATATTAGAAAAGAATACTCAACGATCACCCTGGTAAAGTGACAGTACTACGCGACGACCGTGGTGTAGTGAATTTGCTAAGTATATTCTGATTATTCTGAAGTTGTGATGATATTTAATGTCATAGAAAGGGGTAAGATTATGAAGAGATGTCACGCGTTTGAGTCTGAGTTTATTCATGCCACGCATTTTGTTGGCTCCATAATTTCACGAGTCGAAGACGAGCGACATTACGGAGCCAACAAAATGAGTGGCATAAATAAGCTCAAACTCAAATGAGTGGCGTCTAGATTTTATCCTATCCCATTTCCATATTTTTTCAGTATCAGAAAGTAGTGGCATAAACAACACTTACAGGGATGCCAGTTGGGGTAAGGAAAAAATTCCTACATGCGGACTGAGGCCAGTCTATGTATCATCTAAAACGCACATGGTGTACAGGGAATCCTCATCACTCTCCTATCAGATCCTTGGGCATGGGCTACCATTATAGGACACCTAGATGTCTGCTATGAGAGTGGGTATATGAGTAGTTCTGCACTAAATGGGGTACTTTTCAAAGAAAATCATTTAAGAAAGATAACCACACACTAGCAGTTTTATATTCTGCAAAATATCTTTACAAGTTCATTAGGCATTCCTTTGATATTTTCTTTTAGACTTTCTATTGCTTTAATAACTCTATTCTCACATGGCACATTTTAAGCCAATCAGAGGTCAGTATTTTAGTTTGCCCTTGTCCGTAGGAGCATTTCCTACAGGAATCCTACCATCCTACAGCTCTAGGTTGGAGCAATGGGATCCATAGGGCCTCTACCTGCGTGTGCTGGGGTAGCTGAATTCAGAATTTTGGAAGATTACAGAACATGTTTATCTAAGATTTAGATTTTAGGGAACCTGGAGTCAATATTGTTCTCAAGATATATACAATTTCTTGAAATTTTCATCTCTTTTAGACTTAAAGGAAAATCCTACATGTAGGCAAAATCCTACAAACTGGCATCCCTGCACTTAATGTCACACCCGTGACATAAACAAATCCCATGTTAAGCCTATGGAGTTTTTTATTAGGGGTAGGAAAAAAATCCAGAACCGCACTCGAATCATAAAATCATCGATGACGATTGCTGCCCATCCAAACTTGTGGAGTATTGTTTATTTATACGATTCTCAATGCAGTTCTATATAATTCTTGCCACAACCAAGGAGCCACAATGTCTGCCCCGCAATATCCTCAAGAGTTTAAGATAAAAAGCCCTGCTGAGTAGTAAGAAGGGCAAAAGCCAACTTCAGTTCAGTGCGGGTTTTTATTGTACAGGTACTGGGTACCATTTAACTCAGTAAAATCAAAACACCAAATATGATAAAAATTTTCAAAGTTGATTTTTTTTTTATATAAATACATATTCTCTGAATACGTGGCTATGGGTGTACACTGTTCGAGCTACCGCATCTAAGTGACGGAGCAGTCGTCTGCTCGCGTTATTTATAGTCTGACCACTCGCTACCAAGGCGACGTTGACAACAGAATGGGGCGTATCGTTACGCCAGTTGTTGACAGTGTGACATCATGGAAACGGGAGGGGGGTTTTTCTGTTGTGGTGTGATGTTGTTGGGGGGGGATCCCTCAGTTTGGGGGTGCCCATTGCGGTTTCACAAGGTGCTCATCAGGCTCGAATGTAGGACAGACAAAAAAAAAAAAAAAAAAAAATAAATACATATTCTCTGATGATAAAATCTGCAATAATTATAACAGTATGTTATGTAATTACAGGTTATATCATAATTCTAAATGACTGAACGAATTATAGATACCGATTCTTTAAAAAGAAAAGGTCTATAGAAGTATAGATACCAAGTGGGATAAATTGATGATAACATCTTAGACAGATACGATAAGAGCTTTACGAAACCTTCTCTAGCAGTGTGTGGTAGAGTTTTTTGATGATGTCGTCCATTTCCTGTAGTTTCGGGGAGACGAGTGGGCTGTAGGGCCCCGCGAGGTGTCCGATGTGGTCGAGGCCGAGGTAGTGTAAGATGAGGACCTCCCAGTCCTCGGCATCCAGCTCGTAGTCCAGGTGTCGTGTCACGTTATTGTCCACCTACAACAGCACATCGCCATGGAACAGTTTTACTATATACCTGTGCCAGTATGTTACACAAATACCAACCTCTGCTAGGGTATTAGTATTAAATATATACTGGCACAGTATGGTGGTATAAAATGATGCACCACCCTACTTTGAATACAAATTCTGATTGGCTGAAAAAAATTGCACTGACCTACTTATGAAGTGCTGGCAGTGACTTGCAGCAGACCACTAATTTATGCGTGCAAAGGATCACAGGAGTTGAAGGGGAAAAAAGAGTAAAAAATGCACTTTCTGTGCTTGACTTTCACTAAGATGTCAACAGATATACCAGCACACTTTGAATCCAGCTCGGACGTTGTCTTATTTCCTTTTAGGATTTTTCTTGCCACCTCGCCACAATGGTTATCAGAGTTGATTTTCATTCAAGAGACTCTGTACTCTTTTTAGTGTGGGTGCTCTGGCGTTGCCGACCTTTCAGCTTCACTATTCTATCTGAGGTCAAAGGTCAAGGTCACTAGAATTAAAGAGATCTCAATTTTTCAGACATCTATGTGCTCCATACTCTGACCCATTATGAGGTAGAGGATTCATATTAATTAAGCATATATACCCCAACAATGTCTTTAAGTATGCAAATGTATATGACCTTAGGGTAAGGTCAAGGTCACTGTATTCAAGGTCAAATATCATTTTTGGCCTAAATTTTGAGATTTGCTCCTCTACTATGGGGGAAAACCCGGAAAACCGGAGATTTAGGGAAAACTGACATCACTATTTTTAACATACCTCTGTATAATCCGAGACAAAAAAAGAAGTAGTTCCGTCCTCTCGCAAGAAGTGTTGGGGAAACAGTCTCATCCAGGTGTCGTCACCGTAGAAGACGAGTCGCTTGTCGTGTCGGTGAAACTGTGAGATGAGGTTGTCTTCTTGTAGAGCCGCAGAGTCAAAGTTGAGAACCACGTCCACGAAGCCAGGAACGTCGCCCGTCGTCAGTGCCTTCAACACAAACAGCATCTAGTACAACGTCTTGTAATGTACCGATCTACTCTTGACTATCAATTCTTATATTTTGTAGTAACGAAATTTGGATATATTTTATGAATTCAATTCAATTTATTTAGCTCAGACTGTTTCATACAGTATGGAGGTTACATAGTAAATGACAACAATTTTACAGCAAATTCATCAAATACAAGCAAAGAAACAGGATACAAATACAGCATACCATAAATAAAGTTGCCCCCCCCCCCCCCCCCTTTAAATGATAGGCAATGCCCTTCTTAGAAATTGACTGATGCTATATTATCCAAAATAAATGGCATGTTATTAGTGACTATGGCTCGAGTGCGGTTCAGATTTTATCTCACTCCTATCACTGACTAATTGGTTAACATTTCTGACACCATCCCCTATTGAGTATTTTTCTAGGGTGTTGAGTGCGAGTTTCCAAAATTTAAAACCTGGAAATGAAAACCACGATTTCGATGGAAAAGTAGAAAATCGCCAGCTCTGATAAAATGTACAGTGAGAACTGATGTCTGAACGCTCCATTGTGTATATGAATGAAAAAATATAGTAATAAGGAATTGCATAAAGATCCATACCAACTGACAATATTCCATGAGTTTTGGTTGCAAAGTAATCTCACTCTGCTTTACCTCGTGAGATTACATAGTAATCCAAAATGAATAGGTAATTATCCGATTACTTACCTTTGGTAAAAGTATGAAGGAGAATTAAGGTTCTTGCGAGCCTAGGGACACTACTGAGTGCCCCAGGGTATGGTAATGGATCGAGTACGGTTCAGATTTTATCTCATCCCTATCACTAATGAATTGGTTAACATTTGTGACATAATCCCCAATTGAGTATTTTTCTACAATACTCCATGGGTGTTGATTATAAGCTTCCAATATCATTGTCCTATTTCTCATATTAAACTGAAGTGGCAACCGACTATCGATAGTGATATTTTAATGACCTTACTACCCGTCTTTATTTCATGTCATCATGCATTGTTTGTGTAATGTGGACTGGTCATACACGGTCTGGACAAGAACTGCGGCTAATCATTGAAGTATTCGGATGTATAATTTGTCGTTTCACATGATCGGAGGCTATGTGATGAAAATCAGCTCAACTGTAGAGCTGACACAACAGCCACTTTATTGATACAAATCTATTTGTCTTGTAAAGAATGTTCTCACTGTACGAACCTTGAGTATCAATAAAGAAATTTTTGAAAAAAAAAAAAAAATTTAAAAAATGGGGGGAAAACTTACAAGGGGTAATTATCCGATTACTTATCTTTGGTAAAAGTATGAAGGAGAATTAAGGTTCTTGCGAGCCTAGGGACACTACTGAGTGCCCCAGGGTATGGTAATGGATCGAGTACGGTTCAGATTTTATCTCATCCCTATCACTAATTAATTGGTTAACATTTGTGACATAATCCCCTATTGAGTATTTTTCTACAATACTCCATGGGTGTTGAGTATAAACTTCCAATGTTAAGTCTATGGAGGAAAAACACCAAGGTTGAGATAATTGGTCGTCCTTACCTTGATCCTTGGTAGCGTGACGGTTGGCGGATGCGCCTTGGCCAGGAAGCTCAATGTTTTATTTTCAGATATCAACCCTTTCACGAACTCCATTCTCGGGAGACCGGGGTTTCCGGTGGGCAGCACGAAGTCAGCTCTCAGCGCGTCCACGAGAACCAGAACGAGGCGGTCAAACTGCGCCGGGAACGCTGACCCGACGCCAGCGTTCTCCGACCCGGGCTCTAGTGTGAGCGCGTCCCACGTGGCATGACCATATAAGGGCACCTTTATAGCGAGGAAACCGCGCAGAAATATCGCAAATCCTACAAAGAGGCTGCACGCGTAAAGCAGTAAAGTCCATCTTGGTATTAATCTCATTGTACTGCGCAGTAATGGTCATCTAGAAATAGAGAGAAGAGAAATGGTGTCTTTATTTCATGAATTGTAGATTTACCAATATTTATAATAATTTTGATACTGCGCCCTCTTTCTTAACTACATATCATAGGTGCTGCGACGTAACCCTAACTCCGTCACTCAACCTTGTACTGAACACACATACTTTTGTATTCACTCAAGTTACAGGTCCCTGCCCCCGTCTTTCCATAAAATTCAATCATTCTAGGCCATGATAGTAATTTTTACTTCATGTAGATTCATCAATATCCATCAAATCCAAGTTAGCTTAACAATCTTTTGGTTGTTGCAAAATACATTAACATGGCACGCCATTGTTTTCTCTTAACCAGGTAAGACATTCATAAAATCTATTTTTGACTCTCATGAACAACAGTTTATTGACTCAAAACAAACATCAAACTTGCACTGACAAGTGGATTTTACAGCATTTACCATGGTTTATCTATCTAAAACTAGACACTGTCAAGACCTTGTAAGCCCCCAAGACGCCTGAAGAGTCCGATCCAGACGAAACTTTGAGTTTAAGCCCCTAGAAAATACAATTTTCTACCCCCCATACCCACATTTTGGGCATGGCAGAGTTCCTACACTCCCCCCCCCCCCCGAAAAAAACATCTGTTTGGAGGACATGGAGACAGTCAAAACGGTTTCCAGGGCTATCCCAACATTGTTGACTCTTTTCACAATGGTTGCTACGTTATAACATGGCAACAGGCTGGTATCAGATCGAATTCTGGTCAAATTCAAGGTAGCGTCGGCCGCAGTGGAGGTGTTTAAGCCTCGTCCTCTAATTTGTTGTAGATAACTATGTTGTTACAACTTTTATCATCTCAACATCATATCAACAAAACCAAGAACTTAAGGCGCACATTGTAAAAGAACAGATACACCTTTCTTGATAGAGGAATAATGACTTTTATGTTTAAAACAACCTTAAATAACACAATAAACCAGATATGTCTACTGAACATAGTATTAATAAAAAGCATAAATAAAGAATATGGAGACATATAGGTGATATATGAGTTTAAATGAGGGGACACTAGGGGGCGCTCGCACGTGAGCTTCTCATGGGCAGTAACCAGGTCAAAGGTCACCGCCGATGAATACCACCCAGACCCCCTCCTCACTCACCTGCACACCCCTCAGCCTCCAGCTTAAAGACACCATGGTGGATGACATCAAGAGACGTCACAAGATTGAGTCTGAGTTTATTTATGTCACACATATATTTTGGCTCCATTATTTCATGAGTCGAAGACGAGTGACATTACAGAGCCAACAAGATGAGTGACATAAATAAACTCAAACTCAAACGAGAGGCGTCTAGATTTTATCCTAAACCGTTTCCACATTTTTCTCAGCATTAGAAAGGCATGACATAAACAACACTTTATGTCAAACCCGTGACATAAACAAATCTCATGCTAAGCCTATGGCGTTTTTTATTAGGGGTAGGATAAGGGTAATGGAGACAGGAGAGATGGAGGAGAACTTCGATTTCGCAGCTTGGGCCAAAGCAACGGGCCTCAAGCAAAAGACAACAGAGATGCTGACTATGTGGACTATGAGGTCCTCATGATAATGACGAGGCAGGATGTGAAAGAGCTGTTAACATTGACAGGCAAGAAAAATGTGTCAAGGGCTTGCCAAGCTCGGCAACCCAACTTCTATAAGCATCTAGTCATTATATAGAACTGCATCGAGAATCGTATAAATAGACAATACTCCACAAGTTTGGCTGGGCCACAATCGACACTCGGCTTCGCCTCGATGACGATTGTGGCCCAGCCAAACTTGTGGAGTATTGTCTATTTTACGATTCGAGTTCTGGATTTATCTTACCCCTTTCTATCGTTTAAAATTAACATCACAACTTCAGAATAATCAGAATATGCTTAGCAAATCCACTACGCCACAGCCGTGGCGTATTATTGTAACTTTACCAGGGTGATCGGTGAGTATATTTTTTTAACGTTATTCCTATGGCTAAACTTGTACCAGGGGTGAGATAATACCTAGTACAATGCTGTGTCTACCGACAGACATTGTAGTCACAGATATAGGCAAATGTTGAGATCCCTTGCTAATCAAAGTGGTTTGCACGATAACGTTTGTAAAGGAAGTGACATGAAAAAAAGTAGTTGAATTCAACAACTTACATTACAATCTCAAGTCCCACTTCATAACACAATCAGTTCCCACCCCTTTCTCCATAACCCCCCCCCCCCTCCCCCCCTTTTGAATCCCCTTTACCCCTAAAATAACTGGGGATTAGGGGTGAATACTTTACCTAGGTATACTGTAGTCCAAAAAACTTTGACTGCCTGTCTGCACCGTTAGACAGGCAGATCCTCTTGGACTAGGTATGCTGGTAATTGGTTGTTAATCTGAGATTATATCGGTGTCTTCTTGTACTAGGTTACTCAGAAGTAGATAAAACTAAGACTAGATTCTAATTTCTAAATCTCGATCAAGTGTACGGTACATTTTTTTGTGGCAGGAACTGTACGATTCAACTCCTTTTCTGTCAGTGCGAAAATGCTAACGCCTTGAGGTTTGACTCGAGCTCATGTAGTCCGAGAAACTTAGCTATGCTTCGTTTCAGTCTGACTAGAGAAATTATGGCTGTTTGTATGGTGCACAAGTCAGTCACAGACTCAGAGCTTCTCGAAATAGAGAGAGTCTAGTCTCAACTACTCTAGACAAGAGCACAACTCAGTGGCTTGGGCCGACTGTCCGATGCCGTCATATCAGGAACGTCTGTATCAGTGTATGAATTCACGAGTTTAAGTAGGACTTAACTTCTATAGCTACTAGATTTTAAACATTGTTTTTTGTCAAATTTAGTTCATTAGGCCATGGATTGAAAGTTACCGGTTGAATGTTGATTCCAAGCTCATGGACACACGCACCGGATGTAAACAACCATAGCCGGTTCCCGTCAACCGTAGAAATAAAGGACTGCTCTTGTTAAAAACCAGCGAAGAGAGCTCGCTTGTATCGGCGTGTTTAACTGCGTCCGGTTGATGCATGCATCAGCGAAAGCGCACCTCGCTGTTCACACTGCAGCGCTCGAGTATCCTACAGAATTGACGTGAACCGGAGCGGCGCAGTGTGGTCGGTGTTGTGAGGGGCATCAAGGATTATCAAAGGACTTGACCATGGCAGCTATCGTTGGTCGGAGAGTGGTTTCTCGTAGCCTAGCAAGGTTACAGTGTCTGGTAAGTTCTAATATTCTATAACTGAACTAAAGTATAAGGTCTTCGGATGCTAGGGCGTTGCGGTATGTCCTGTTTAATTGGCCACAGAAGTGGCACAAATTGACTGACATCGGCCGTGATGTCTCATGATGCTCCAAGGCCGGACAGGCACCGGGTTGGGCCCCATCAATCCATCATGTACAGGAATGTGTTAACATATAATAACTATTACTATAACATTGGTAGGTAAACGGACTGGCTTTGCCATCATTCTGGTTACTAAACATGTGCTTCCCTGGGTGGGAGTTGTGTTGTTAAATTTGCCACGTCCTTATAAATTGTGGTATTTTACGATCGTAGTACAGAGTAGATAGACTCATAGAGACAGGTAGGATGAATCTAGATCTAGTCTATGTAGTTCCTTGGACGGTACCTGGAGAACTGAGCCCGCAAGAGAACTGAGCCAGGGGTGCGAACTGTGCCTTCAGGAGAACTGAGCCTGGGGTTGAGATTTAGAGCTACCAACTGAGCCAGGGCCCTGTTTTTCAGTGACGACAATCGTTCATAATGACATCGGAAATTCACTTCCCGTAGGAACTAAGCCATGAAACTTTAACACGAGTAAGTCTTTACCTGGTGTTTCTATACCAATTATTCAGAGTTATCACCTGAAAAGTACTGAGTGGCTTAAACTTGTACTGTCTAAGTTTGATAACACTGACACACACAGTCGAATAGATCGACGGGCCGTACCATACACAGAATTTTCCACACTTCCCATAGGAATTAAGCAATGAAACTTTTAGACGAGTTAGGGACATATGTGACCTATAAGCCTTCCAAATATGAAGCTTATCGTCCAGCATTCGCACTGACTGAGCCAGGCTCACTTCTCTTGGAGGCTCACTTCTCCTGAAGGCTCAGTTCGCAATCACACCTCTGGCTCAGTTCTCTTGCAGGCTCAGTTCTCTTGTATTCCCTTGGACGAGGTGTGGTGTGAAAATAAGATTGTGACAGCTTCATACACCAGATTCCAGCTTAATTGGTAATCTGCTATAAAAGACTGTTTTGGTTTCTGATAGTGTCCTACTGGGGCAATGAAAGACATTGTAATAAATGTTTTAACCAGGCTCAAAGACTAGGAGCAAATGGTATGTTCATCATTGATGAATGAGCGTGCAATTATAAATAACAATTAGAAGGTTTTGGAAATTCAGTCTATGTATCATTTTCTGTAACCCACTTGCACCCAGTCAACTTCTCATTTCTGCAACTGCCTGAGTCTAGGATCCTAACATATCAAGCACCAGTAGGTCAGTGAGGTATTTCGGTCTCAAGTGATTGGTCATGGTCGGCTAGGCACACTTCTAAGACACTGAGACACTGGCCCTCTGCTCCTTCTACAATATCACACTGAATAGTACGCAGATAGTGAAGGGATAGTTGTTTTTTGCAGCAAGCTGAAAGTCCATTTTATCACTCAAACCATTTTTTTAGGCCAACGTATATAGGATGTTCAAGCATGCTGTAAAAAGTATCCTACTCGATTGATTTCTCTACCACAACGAATTAATGAGAAATTACAGCAAAAGTTCAAAAATGTATACAATAACAAGGGCAGACTTAACTGACTGCATATTATCGTATAGTGTAAGCCAATGTCCTAGGAGGACACTACTCTAAGTCAACCATCTCATTTAAGATCCAAGTTGTATGCTATTAATAGGCAATAAATAAAGAAAACCAGAGAATCTCTGTTTACATATGTACTATATTTTCATATACAGTAGAACCCTGCGCAAGCAGACTAACAGGGGGTGTACGCTTACGCGGGGTATCCATTAGGCAGGGTTCTACTGTATTCGCATGTTGCATTGTATGTTTAGTACGAGGCTAGGTGTCAATTCATTGGCAGCTACTGCTTGAATGAGCTCGATGTCTGTTATCGGCTACGTCATCGGAACCGTTCGGTTGTGACGACCATAGTGACAGCAGCGTTATCGTGGTGATTTGCTTAGTGTCAATTGTTGACAATACGGTTTGTGGTGTCACAAATTGGGTTTGTCAGGTGTTGTCAGGGTGTGGGTATGACAACAACAGCGGTTTCATCATAGAGAATCTTCAGGCTGCACTGATGTTGGTGGATTAAGATGATATGTTATCATATTAATCCAGAACCCAAAATTGCGGTCCTGTCAGCAGGGTGTGGCAGGTTAATAAAACCAGTTTATGCTCCTTGGTGGAGTGGGGTAATCTGGGATTATTAAGAGGGAAAAAGCAGTGTTTTTCCTTTTTATTTAGGTTTGCATACTGGGTGTATACGAACCAATGTCACTATTAACAAGGTTTAATAAAGTTCGAATGGTCTGCCAAGTCGAGTTGAGGTGGCAGTTGACTATAAAATAAGTTTGTGATCCGATCGTTAATCGAAAAAAAATTTGCATGTTGCATTGTAGTTTTATATTGTACCCTTCTTTTACTGTCATCATTATGCTCCAAACTGTATGGAACTAAGTCTGAGTCAATAAACTTTATCATTATCTCAAATTGATGTATTTCAAAAAGGTTCTGTAGCGTAATCCTTAAAATACTTGAGATTCAGAGAACTGCCACTTCTACATACTCATTTCAGAATTAATTTTGTTCACATATTAACCAACGATATGACAACTTATAGCTTTACCTTTTTGAGTAACAATTTTTGTCATCGTGACTAATATATATCGATATACTCATTTTTGTTCCCTTAGAGCTGGTATACAATGTATCCCTATTCAGCATGTATAATTAAGACCTCTGTATTAGAATAGAAGCTATAATAAGCATGCAGCAGATTACAGTTAACAAAAGAGATTGATGCAGATAAAGTTGACACCAGACATAGTTTCTACAGACCTATTGGTGGTGTACCAGCATAATGCTATTAGAGACATGTGTTGTGGGGGCCTTCAGGGGTTGATAGAGGTGTAGGGGGCACGCTGGAAGCCCGCACCTCGCCCGCCGCCGTACGGTTAATTGTAAGTCTTGACTGGAGAGATGCAGCCATCCAGAGTGGATTTCTTGTACGGGTCCCATTGTATGTTAATACAGTCGGGTGACAATTACTGTATTGTGGCTTTTTGCCATGAGTTTTCCTCTTTTCCAAGGAAATCCTTGTTTTTATTTTCAGTTTATAGAATTATGTATTTTTGTAATTTATCATTATAAGGAACTGCATCGAGATCCATATATACTGGAAATATGCCATGAGTTTTGGTTGCGGAGTAATCTCACTCGGCTTTGCCTCGTGAGATTATGTAGCAAACCAAAATGAATGGCATATTCCAGTGGCTATGGATGGAGTGCGGTTCAGATTTTGTCTCACCACTATCACGGACTAATTGCCAAACATTTGTGACATCACCTCCCATTCAGTTTTTTTTTCAAATACCGCTTTTATTGCATAACCAACAATTAACTAAGACATGAACATAAGGCAATTATTATTAAGGACTGTTTATAAGAAACAACCTGTATTCAATATTGGATAATATATCTATTCTCTCTGTTTGTATAGTAAACAACTACCAGGTGAATACTGCTGTATATCATTTGTTGGTATGTTGCCTTGTTATGCATCAATTTATGTTGCCTTATTTATTGTATATATCTCATGCTTATTTGTAATTTCCTTAGTAAGCTAGCCTATTAGGAATGTTGCCTATAATTAATCCGCTATTGAAAGTACTACATTGGCTGGGTACCGATTGTAAACAGGCAAGAGCTGCCTTATCGAATCCAGGATAAATAAAATGATTTTTTTTTTAAAAATACTCCATGGGCGTTGAGTACGAGTTCCCAATGTTAGATCTATGGAACAAATATACCAGGGTGAGATAATTACAAAATTAAACTGACTTTTAAAGTTTTACTATAACTCTTTTATCTCTCTGCATCCCTCTCAGTGTAAAGTGAAGCCCAGGACGTGTTTGTCGACACGTGAAGGGTCCTAGTCACAGAGCCGTGAGGGCCTAGAGTTGTGACAGTGGCCTAATATTAGAGTGTGCTAAATACATTATATATACAATGCCTAGAAGTTAGAATAGTCACATATAGACTTCATAAAATTACCCATTCACTATCTGCGTGCTATTATTCACTGTGATATTGAGGAAGGAGCAGGGTGCCAGTGTCTCAGGGACTTAGAGGCGTGCCCAGCTGACCATGACCAATCACTCAAGACCAAAATACTTTGAGACCCACTGGTGCTTTATGTGTTTGGATCCTAGACTCAGACAGTTGTAGGAATGGCAAGTTAACTGGCTGCAAGTGAGTTACAGGGAACTATCCATAGCCTACTGTAACCCAAACTTTTTAATTGTCATTCATTTAAAATTGCACGCTCATTCATCAATGATGAACATGCTATTTGCTCCTAGTCACTTACATAGGTGCTTAATAATAAACCTTTTTTCTGCTAGGCCCAAGAGAAGATACATTAATTGCATCATGGAGTTATGTCATCAATGATAAAGACCATATTAGATGATAAGACGTGGCTGAAACACCTCCTAATCAAGCAGATGCCACCTTCTTAAAATCTTCTTTATCTATAACCTTAAAAACACGATGATAAAATGTGATTCAGGTAGTCAATAAAACACGGATGCCAATTTTCAATGTTTCCATTGAAATTCATGTTGTTGGTTTTTTTTCAGAAGAAATAACATTTTTCATTGTGTAATATTGCCATACCAAGTGTTAAATATACCAAATCAACCACAGCCCATGATCCCCCACTGAACCTCCCCACTATAAAAACTTGGGCTTCTCCTTAACCCCTTGATTCCCTACTGAAGTGCGTATGTAATGCATAAACTATGTATTGCACTAGAAAAATATTCCCGTGTCTCTTTTTCTTAGCCCAACTGGCATCCTTGATAAAAATCTATTAAAAAAAAGAAAGAAGGTGAAACGTAATGTCTGTGGGAGATTGAGCGAGACTTGTATTTTATCATCTCCTTTCTTGTAAATATCTAGGCTCATCTCAGGACTCAGAGGCTCTCGGGGTGTCCCAGATTTTACCAGCTGCCGGCCACAACAACAGCCAAGCACTTGCAAATCCGATTAGCTGCCACAAGATCCATCTATACAACATCAGGTACGTATTCTCTTTAAAGGTATTTGAGACGTGGCAATGGACACCTCTGTATGAAGCTGATGTTGGAATCGGAGTGTGTTCAGAGAGGAAGTAAATAGAATCATGGAGTTCTTAGAAGGAAACTCGCAAGGTAAAAATGGCTTGGTCCGTACTCCACTGAGTTTGACCACAGAGTAATTCACGAAGCGAAGCTGAGTGAATTACTCCACGGTCAAATCAGGTGGAGTGTGGACCAAGTTATTTTCACCGAGTGGGTTTCTGATTTTATATCACCCCGTATCACATCATTAATTAATATAATAAATCACCAATTAGTTATTGAGTATTGGGTACAATACCTTCATAGCGGTGGAGTATCAGTTGGTAACGTTAAGCCTATGGAGAAATATATCGGGGTGAGATAATTAACCATCAGTGCATCAGAGCTGTAGACTTCAAATAATTGAGATATTTATTTCTTCTGTTTTTAATGTTAATGATTCTTTAAAAAAAAGATTTATCATATTTTCTATAGATGTATCAGTGTTTATTTCTTTAATATTCCAGTATGTCATGGAAAAATCGCCAAATTCAATCTCTCGGACATTGGAGAAGGAATACGCGAAGTAAATGTCAAGGAATGGTAAGTACCAGAGATAGTTATGATGATTTATAAATATGAAATTAGAAGTAGGACATTTACTATTGTACAATCTTTTGGCGAATGGTTAATAATCCTAAAGTGAATTATATTCACTTGTAACACAGTTTTTTATCCACATATCCAGGACACCCCGCGTAAAGGGACAATATGCTCAGATTGTAAATCTTCCCTTCTATTAAGAGTTTATTTTAACTCCCGCCTCCACTTCGAAACTATTGAAAGTCAATATACACATTTACATCCATTCTGAACTTTCCCTAATTTTAATATGAACATTAAAAAAAAAAGTCCTTTTTTTTTTAATGTGAGACATTAAAATGAAATCCCGAAACAAAAAGATAAACACCCTAATGCCTATGTTAAAGGGGAGGAAATAATCATAACAGGACAGACTTTTACTCAAACTTTCCCCATCTTCAGGTTCGTGTCGGTCGGTGACCGCGTGGCACAGTTTGACAGCATCTGTGAGGTGCAGAGTGACAAGGCGTCGGTCACCATCACGAGTCGCTATGATGGGATCATCACGAAGCTCTACCACGAAGTGGACGATACTGCGCTCGTTGGTCTACCTCTCGTTGACATTGAGTTGGAGGATGGCGTAGACGGTAAGCTCCTGTTTTCTCACCCCTGGTATATTTTTCCCCATAGACCTAGTATTGGGAACTCGTATCCAACAGCCATGGAGTATTTATTTACCATGTCTATGTAGTGTGGTGTGCAGCCACCTTTCTCCTTCATTCCCAGCAGTGGTAGACTTACTGCTATATCAAAGGCCAGTCCTTCTCATACCATGTCTATGTGGTGTGGTGTACAGCCACCTTTCTCCTTCACCCCCAGCAGTGGTAGACTAACTGCTATATCAAAGGCCATCCTTCTCATACCATGTCTATATGTGGTGTGGGAAGTAAAAGAACGCTCACCTCGGTAAATGTGTAGGGGTGAGATTTCTTCCTGAATTCATGTCATAGATTCGATCACCACCCTTGTGGTGTAAAAGAACTTTGAGAAAGTCTGGTGAGAACCTGCAATGGTTAACTGGACGTTAAATCAAACCAACCAACCAACTCTGGTGGTGTAAAACTAGCGAGAAAAGCTGAACCATGAGATAGTTTCTATTTACCCTCAGGGTCTCCTTGGATGTTAGATAAGCAAACAAATCAAACTAATACTTTGGACATGTGTAAATTGAGTCTCATATTGAATTGTTTCTAAATCGATATAAGACGTGGCGACGTCCTGCTCCCTAAGTGATGCTACCTTGAGTGGCAGTTATTAGAACTGCACCTAACCACTGTAACCATGGCGCACTGTCAGATGTGACATCATCGCGTCAACGACTGTCTCCCCGGTGTCTCTATAGTGAGCCATAGAGACACAACAGTGTGATACTGTATGTGGTCACATTATAAAGATGTGAAATGTTTGAGAGTCAAACTGGGGGGAAAATTCAAGGTTTTGCCGTGCTCGGCTCATCAGGCATCGTAATAAGCTTTGAAGGGTTTTGTCAAGGTGCCAGGTTGTCTGACCTGGACTTGTGCTGTCATATATGTGTTATAAACAGATGTTTTAAACCGGGGTTATTAATAAAGATTATTTGGCCCATGGATGACAGAGAGGTGCGATGATTACAGATTCCCGTATTTGGGAATCGATCGATAGGCGCTCGCCATATGGGATTGAATTGATTCTAAGCTGTCGTTGATATTTCAGATTCTATGGAGTCAGGTCAGGTGGACCAGGAGGACGTGGCCGTGACTCAGGTGGACCCCTCGCTTCACATGGTCCAAGACATCAAAGGTCACAAGGCACTGGCCACTCCAGCCGTCAGGAGACTGGCCATGGAATACAAGGTAGCCATCATTTATACTATCTTAAAACTGGATGAGTTTTAATCTTGGCCACCGCATGCCATGACTGGAGTTTGGCGTAGTGACTTCATGAGGTGAAGCCGAGTGAAGTCTGGAGCTAAAACCCCAGGAGTGGCATGTGGTGGCCAAGATTAAAACGAATCAGGTTTTAACTTTATCCTACCCCATATCCTATATTTTGGAATATTATGTGATAACAATCCTGTATGCCACTAGTGGCATATAAAACTCTGTATGCCAGTCAGCGTGGCATACGGAAACACAATGTCAAGCCTATGGGATTTTATATTAGGGGTGGGATAAAGTAAAATATTTAAATTGATAGTGTAGTGGTCCGCCGGTTCTTTAACTATGCTTGGCACTTCCCAAGAACTAGATTTGTCTGTTGATAGGTTGGTTCGGTATGTATTCGGTAAGTAAGGAGATGCTGGATCTACAACTTAGCAAGCCTACTAACACAAAACCAGACTCCGAGCTCTTATGTACAAGTTCTTTACTATACCTTTGATCTATCAAGCATACAGCCGCCCAGCACGGAATGTGCTAGGTACTGTGAGGTGAGTGGATCGGTTCACTCAACCGGTTATTTTTGAAGACGTGGCTATTCGCCTGTTGTCCCAAAAAAATTAACGGTGACTTTTGGTACATGTTTTTAATTGTTTCTTTTTATTTCCAATAGCTCTTTAGTCTTATATGTGTTCCTAACTTTGAAAGTTTATACTCAAAAGGTAAGGAAGTACCTCTACCTAGGGGTAACAGTCGATAGCGAACTGAAGTTAGACAAGCACATAAATGCTACGGTTAAAAACTGTAACTCACATATCTTCAAATTATGTAAAATAAGAAGAACCATTTCTGAGGCTGTAGCTTGCAAAATATATAAAGTCATCATAAGACCAACACTTGAATACTGTAGTTTCCTGTTAGATGGTGCACGGCAGAAAGATGTATCCGCACTTCAAAAACTGCAAAATCGCGCACTCAGAGTTGTACAGTATAAACGAACGAGGAAGCAACGGACACTGGACTTACACGAACAATTGGGAATAGATATGCTTGATACACGACGAAAAATCCAGTTGGTAACACAAATGTTCAAACAGTCATGTAACACAAACTTATTGACTGTCAGTGTAAGACACACCAGGTCGGCGAACAAGGTGAAATTCAATAAACCACGTATAAAAACAGCTGTGTATCAGAAATCACCATGGTTTAGGGGTACTGCCTTATGGGATGACTTGGAAGAAAATGTCCAAAAAAGTGTGAGTCTGAAAGAGTTCAAGGCCCGAGTCAAAAAAAGGTATTCGGTGTACGATTGGAGGTAAAAGGTTAGAAACATGCACAATAGAAACTACTATGTGCCCCATTTATCTTGGCCAAGTGACAAAACGTCCGGTATGCAGACATGTAAAAAGAAATTATCTCTATGTACCTTATACTATGCTACTTGTATGATGTATCAACCGGGCAGTGGAAGATCTACTTCTGTAGAACTGTCTTGAGTCAATAAAAAAAAAAAAAAAAAACAGGACGAGACAACGTTCTCCCCCTGAGCGATGCCACCTTGAATGACAGTTATTAGAACTGCCGCTAACCACTGTAACCATAGTGCACTGTCAGCTGTGACATCATGATGTTAACAACCGTCTCCCTGGTGTGTCTATAGATACTCTCCCAGTTTTATACTGTGTTAATATAAAATAGGATGATATTAATTGATGGTAATTTTTTTTTAAGTAACACCAAGTCATTAGTTATTTCAAAATGTAATCGTATGTATCACAAGCTGTACTGATATTGATAAACTTTATATGTATTTGTATTTGTTGTAGATAAAGCTGTCGGACGTAGTGGGAACTGGAAGGGATGGGAGGATATTGAAAGAGGACATGTTGGCCTTCATAGACAGAGGCGGTGTCGCTGCCGGTAAGACTCACTCACAATATCTGTAGTTAGCTTAGTATTTATCAGGTAGGGACTCACTCACATTATCTGTAGTTAGTTTAGTATTTATCAGGTAGGGACTCACTCACATTATCTGTAGTTAGTTTAGTGTTTATCAGGTAGGGACTCACTCACAATGTCTGTAGTTAGTTTAGTCTTCTTTATCAGTTAGGGACTCACTCACAATATCTGTAGTTAGTTTAGTATTTATCAAGTAGGGACTCACTCACATTATCTGTAGTTAGTTTAGTATTTATCAGGTAGGGACTCACTCACATTATCTGTAGGTAGTTTAGTATTTATCAGGTAGGGACTCACTCACAATGTCTGTAGTTAGTTTAGTATTTATCAGGTAGGGACTCACTCACATTATCTGTAGTTTAGTATTTATCAGGTAGGGACTCACTCACAATGTCTGTAGTTAGTTTAGTATTTATCAGGTAGGGACTCACTCACAATATCTGTAGTTAGTTCAGTATTTATCAGGTAGGGACTCACTCACAATGTCTGTAGTTAGTTTAGTATTTATCAGGTAGGGACTCACTCACAATGTCTGTAGTTAGTTTAGTATTTATCAGGTAGGGACTCACTCACAATGTCTGTAGTTAGTTTAGTATTTATCAGGTAGGGACTCACTCACAATGTCTGTAGTTAGTTTAGTATTTATCAGGTAGGGACTCACTCACATTATCTGTAGTTAGTTTAGTATTTATCAGTTAGGGACTCACTCACAATGTCTGTAGTTAGTTTAGTATTTATCAGGTAGGGACTCACTCACAATATCTGTAGTTAGTTTAGTATTTATCAGGTAGGGACTCACTCACAATGTCTGTAGTTAGTTTAGTATTTATCAGGTAGGGACTCACTCACAATGTCTGTAGTTAGTTTAGTATTTATCAGGTAGGGACTCACTCACAATGTCTGTAGTTAGTTTAGCATTTATCAGGTAGGGACTCACTCACAATGTCTGTAGTTAGTTTAGCATTTATCAGGTAGGGACTCACTCACATTATCTGTAGTTAGTTTAGTATTTATCAGTTAGGGACTCACTCACATTATCTGTAGTTAGTTTAGTATTCATCAGTTAGGGACTCACTCACATCATCTGTAGTTAGTTTAGTATTTATCAGTTAGGGACTCACTCACAATATCTGTAGTTAGTTTAGTATTTATCAGGTAGGGACTCACTCACAATGTCTGTAGTTAGTTTAGTATTTATCAGGTAGGGACTCACTCACAATGTCTGTAGTTGGTTTAGTCTTTTCAGTTAGGGAAACATTTTAACAGCTATACCTGAAAGCTAGCAATAGGAGGCAAAAGTGAGGCCTTTGAAACGGCAGGGGTGGTGTTTGTTTCTTTCTTTGGGTAGTTTAATATAGACTCCAGGTTAACTAAAATCTAGATCTTAGATAAACTTGTTCTGTAATCTTTCAAAATTCTGAATTCAGCTACCCACAGCACACTCAGTTAGAGGGCCTATGGATCCCAGTGCTCCCACCTACGGCTGTAGGATGGTGGGATTCCTGTAGGAAATGCTCCTATGGATAAGGGCAAACTTGAATACTGACATCTGATTGGCTTAAAATGTGTCATGTGAGAATAGAGTTATTAAAGCATTACCAAGTCTAAAAGAAAATATCAGAGGAATGCCTAATGAACTTGCAAAAATATTTTACAGAATATAAAGCTGATAGTGTGTAGTTATCTTTCTTAAATGATTTTCTTTGAAGAGTACCCCATTTCGTGCAGAACTCCACATATACCCACTCTCATAGCAGATATCTAGCTATCCTATACTGCCAGTCCATGCCCAAGGATCTGCTAGGCGAGTGATGGGGATTCCCCTACACCATGTGCGTTTTAGGTGATACGTAGACTGGCCTCAGTCCCCAAGTAGTAATTTTTCATGAGCCCGACTGGCATCCCTGGCAAAAGTGAGGCCTTTGAAACGGCAGGGGAGGTGTTTGTTTGTTTGTTTGGGTAGTTTAACGTCCAATTTGTTCAATTAGACTTGGGGATGGTGTGGTTAAGGCACCGGACTAGATGACGACCGAGAATCTAAGACAGTGCAGTCCATTTTTTCAGTCCATATCCCTCAAAGGAGTTTAACATAACGGGGAAATTATTTTTAAAAGAAAATAACAGAGATGTTCGTTTTCCATTCATTTTTCAGTATGTAATTACTTTTCCTTACATCAAAGAAAGTTAATATTATTTTAGCCTCATTTACGACAATAAAACAGTGTTTGAATCTCCCACAGACCCTCAGCCCCATGCCATGGCCTACAAAGACATGATAACCAAGTTTTCCCGGTCTCTCTGAGGCAGAAAAATCCACATGAAAAATTTCCATTTTCCACTTTATTCCTTAACCCCAACTGACATTCCTGAGATAAGAAGAATCATCAATGTCTCCCTTCCTTCCACCTTGTGGTTTTGAAGTCCATTGCTGCCACCTGGTGTCAAACACTCTCCATTTATTTTTACCCACCCACCCATTTTTTTTTTTTTTTTGAAAACTTTTATTGTGGGTATTGTTGTTCATAAACAATATACACCAGATTCGGCCTATGGCCGTTCTTCCATCTGGGCCCTTTCTGGGTATTCTGTACATACAATTTTGGTACGATACTACTCACTGTCATTGGGCTTCTAATATGTTATACATCAAATCCATGAACTTAATGTGATGTAATGAGATGATTTGAAAGTAGCCAATCATGTAATCTTTGTAAATTGTAACATATATAAATAATTATAACACTATCTTGTCTTTGAGTTATAAAACCAAGTACAATATTATAGATGACCAGTCGTAAGTTGGTTCTTCGGAGGATTTTTCATTATACAATATTTTACTTTGGAGAGTTATCGTCTATAGTTATAGCGATATCTATATATTAAATTATGTTCACACTTTAAGCTTTTATGAGGCAATCTTGAGCAAGTCAATGCCCTTTTTCATTAAAACTACTAGTCTTTCTGATGATAACATTGATAGATAAGGACCAACTCATTATCGGTTATACACAGTCCTTACGTGCTTGCACATAAGATACTAATTTTCGTCTATACTTGGAAAATACATAATTACACCATTTGCAATCACAATATGGTGATTCAGATTATATTGTGCCATTTGCAATCACAATATGACACTCATTTATGATTATCTATTAGAATTAGAAATTATTTAATGCAACCTATAATCTTGTATTTTATACTTACAGTGTTCCTTTTAGCTCCTCATCATTTCGATCGTATATTAAACGTATCAAATATTTACAATTATATATTATCACCCCTATGCTGCTTCTCTAGTATTCATTCAGTTAATATAATAACTATAGGAAAATATTTTTTTTCTATGATAAGAAAAAGACACCAATGTTTCCATTTCCAGCGCCTTCCGTTCCCAAAACCCAGCCACCTCCGCAGGCCCCGGCTCAGGCCCCGGCGACCCCAGCAGCAGCGCCCCGACAGAGAGTAGCTCCAGCACCGGTCCGAACGGCGCCAGTCATCACCGGCAAGGACACGACGGAGGCCATCAAGGGCATGAAGAAGGCCATGGTGAAGGTCATGGTGGAGGCCAACAGCATCCCGCACTTCGGCTACTCCGATGAGATTGACCTCACTGAGCTCGTCAAGGTCCGCGAGCTGCTCAAGGTCAAGGCTGAAGAGCGCGGGACCAAACTGTCGTACATGCCCATCTTCCTCAAGGTAACGCGCCATCGGTATCTGGACACTACGCTTCGTTGCCAGCATGCTTCGGTTTTTGAGGAGTGACCGATGGATGCTACGCTTTGTCACGTCACCCCTTTAATTTTATATCAGAACTTTGTATATGATTGATGTAGAAACTTTGAATAACAACTGTCTTGCAGCTAAGAAGGTGGCAGATACTAGATTGGGATTTTAGAAGCCGGTTTGATTGTCACAAGGACATGAACACAGGAAAAAATATGAAGTGTAGTGCCCGAGTGGCCATCACACTATCTTGAGAAAACAAAGCGTAGCATCCAATTTACGAAGCATAGTGTCCCAAGCATGCTGGCTACAAAGTGTAGTGTCTTGGATTCAATGCATCAGGCATTTATATACGCGTGTATACTCACGCAAAAAAACTCCACCCTTCTCTATACCGGAGAGGGCATATAATAGTTTTTTTTTTATAAAACAACCGATTTCCTTTGAGTCGGAACGTTTGAATCATGTCTGGATGATACCGAGTTGTTTTGGTCGGAAATATTCACCGAGTTTGAAGAACGAGGTGAATATTTCCAAACAAATTCAGGAAAGAACAGATTTAAGTCAGACACATTCACTATGTCTCATTATTATTATATACCTGGAAATAATTCAAATTTAAAGCAAGTACGCAGACGTATGAATATTATTTCGTCACTCGGTGACGAACGGAATCTGTACTCCTGGTCAGTAAGAGTGAGACATTCGCGCATAGGTATATAACACTGTTTAAACCTAACGTGTATGCTCAGAAACAATCTTGCATGTAAGATTTGACATGTTTTATGTTTTCAGGCCTGCTCCATGGCACTTTTACACTTCCCCATATTGAACTCGTCCGTGGACGAAAAATGTGAAAACATAACATACAAGGTAGGTTTATTTGACAATCATTAAGAAGTTGTCACTCGTGTGAAGTAGAGATATATATCTTCCCAAACTCGAAATAAAGACCAGTAGTCCCATATGGATTATCGTATTCGAAGAGTACACCTTTATATTTTTCCATGGAAATCCACTTTTTCAATTTCAGTATAGAATTTACTCGCTTTGTGTATAACAAAGATGATATAGAATAACAGTTTGAATTCTATATGCTCAGTAGCTGTTGCATTTGCCATCCGATGGAGACCTATAACCAGAGATGTCAGTTTTCCTATTTTCTAAGAAAATCCTTTTTTTTAATTTTCAATTTTTAAGATTAGTTTCCTTGCATAAAACAAAGAGATTAGGCCTCATACCAATGATTTGACCCCCATGCTCCCACATACACACACACAAACCCCAGCCCCATTCCATGGCCAATGACGATGTATTTTCCATGTCTCTCTGAGGCAGTAAATTCCACATGAAAAATATTGCATTTGTGTGTTTTCCATATTTTTTTCAGTCTCACTGAGGTACTAAATTCCACACAAACAATATTGCATTTGTGTGTTTTCCGTGTTTTCTCAGTCTCTCTAAGGCACTAAATTCCACATGAACAATATTGCATTTGTGTGTTTTTCATGTTTTCTCAGTCTCTCTGAGGCAGTAAACTCCACATGAATGATATTGCAGGCATCTCACAACCTGGGCTTCGCGTTCGACAGTCCGGACGGGCTCCTGGTGCCTAACGTGAAGAACGTGCAGAGTCTCAGCGTGTTCGAGGTGGCCGAGGAGATGGGGCGCATGAGGGCGCTCGGGATGGACGGCAAACTAGGGCCCAGTGACCTCACGGGGGGCACATTCACCCTCTCCAACATCGGCTCCGTGAGTATAAATACATTTTTTCCCTTCTTTTTTTCTGGTTTACTGACAGGGATGCAAGTTTTCAATGTTTCCATTGAATTTCATGTTTTCATTTTTTTTAATTATTTTTTTTTATTATTTTTTTTTTTGAGCAACGGTTTGGTTCTGACATGTAGTTGTCACTTTCAAGGTAGCATCGGCTGTGGTTAGAAGTGTTTATGCCACGTATTATTAATTAAATGTTTTCATTTTCAGAGTAAAAGAATATTTCCTCGTGTAATATTGATATAACAACTGCTAAATTACCCAATTCAGCCACAGCCCATGATCCCCCACTGAACCTCCCCACTCACCCATGTAAAAACTTGAGCTTTCCCTTAATTCCCCACTGTAATGCATATGTATTGCAATAACAAACATCTCAATGGGTTTTTTTCTGACCCCAACTGGCAACCCTGTTTACTGGGATTATCTCTCATAAAAATGGATTTTTCAGATACAACAAGCATGCCATGTACATTAAAGGGCTGATTCCTCTAACACGAAGGATTTGCCTTGGTATATTTTGGTATATCTTAAATTGTCGCGATATATCTTACCTCCTTTGTTGTGATACGTAGCACAGCAATGATATGTGTACTGTTTTTGCGATGTTGTGTGTATATTTTGGTGCTCCACCACCGCGACACCTCAAGATCTATTGCCGACATATTACGGCATATCGCGGTGATTATTCAAAACCTAGCAAGATTTAGCAAGACAACCAAATTGTGAATAATCTCGCTATATCTTGTGTGTTTGTGGAATCAGCACTTAAGTTTCATCATTTGTTAAATCGAGTCTACCACTGCTGGATATGAAGGACAAAAGTGGCTGCACACCACACCAGATAGACATGGTATGAGAAGGACACACTAATGTAAATTGGCCCAATTCACCTACTGGGTTAGGCCAAACTCAACAAATTTTTATATTTTGTCAGTACACATATTTGAAAATCACCAGGTGGCGCCACTCTGTATGGTAGGATACGCCTTTTATATGATTACCTACTATATCTAAAAAACTACGATTCCGGTAAGATCCGCTTGGAGATTCTCCCACACATAGAGACATAGTGAACCAAACTCAGGCTTAGAGACTGAGGGCCACGAGAGTGAGAATCTCGTGGAGGGAAAAACTAGAACCTGTTATTCTTTTTTGTAGATCTATTGGCAGAAGTACCTTTTTCTTATGATTTATTTTGAGCCAGGCCGAAATCAAAGTTTAGTATTGTAGTTTTTTTTATCTGCTAGTCTCGAGAGAAAGCAATGAGACCACTATGCTGGTTCCTGGCAAAAATCCTGTGTAACGTGAAATAATACGACCCGTAACGACCTAAAGTTTAGAACGGAAGCCGAGAGAGGGCACCACCTTCAGAAACATCTTAGACCGCAATACGTCCTGTTGTCGCCAGGGCCACGCTAGAGCAACTCTAGTCGCTAGTTCTGATGCTAAAATGGCTCAGCTTTGTTAGAAGGACGTTGGTTAAAATATGTATGACAAACCGCTTCCCCCCCCCCCCCCCCCAGTAAGTTTACATCTGGTGTCATTTGGTTAGAATAACTGACCTTATATGTATAAAAGAAATAGAGGAACACCAGATGGCAGTATTGAGTAAGAGACAAATTTAAAACACTTGCATTGGCTAAGCTTGTATTTTTTGTCCACAGATTGGAGGAACGTACGCTAAGCCTGTCATCATGGCACCGAGTGTCGCTATCGGCGCCATCGGCAAAATGCAGGTAAGTCACTTACCTATCAAATTACTATTGAGAAATTACGAAATGTCAACAATATCGATCCAGTGAATGCATTTTATTAGGTGTGTTGAGATGATATAGTAATTTTATTTTTTTTGACAATTTTTATTCAGGGAATGTGTTTATAACATTATACACCGGGTTCGGCTTAATGGGTGGGATATTTATAAAAAAGAGTTGACTCTGGAACAACTAGGAAATTATTTATTTTGGAGAGCAGTGTAAGCGTTAACATATATGCATTTTTTTCGGTTATGCATATATGTTATATCTGCATTTCTAGCCTAGTTACAGATAGTTAGACTTTTAGGTTCACGTCATATTCTCTTGTTTCTGAACAGAAATTGCCGCGGTTCAACGCCCAGGGGGAGGTGTACCCGGCCCACCTGATCCAGGTGAGCTGGTCCGCGGACCACCGCGTCATCGATGGAGCCACCATGGCTCACTTCTCCAACCTGTGGAAGTCCTACTTGGAAAACCCAGCCACGATGATCCTCGACATGAAATGAAAAGCAAATGTAGATGAAACCCTCCACGCTGAACTATCGACAGAGATTCCAGCACATAGTATTGGTTTAATATATAATAGGATATCAAAGAAGAAACCAGCAAGTTTTGGTCAAAGTCGTCGTTCTCTATGAGTTTGATGCGGAGTGATATGAGCAAGGCGGTAGCTGAGTGAATATCACATAGCGTTCAAACGAGTTGGAGAACTTTGACCAAAATGAGTTGCTTTCTGTATTTATCTCACCCCTGTACACACTAAAAGAATGGACGACACTCAGGATATATAGACCATGGAGAATGGACTTCAGTACTTGTAGCGGCATGGGGAATGAGTTCCCTATGTTGAGCCTATAGGACAGAAATACCAGGGGTGAGATGAATAGCTATACTTAAGAGAACTGAGAATGCTATTATTTGTTGGGGGGGGGGGGGGGGTTATTATACTCATGCTTCATACAGTAAATTGTATGTCTACAGTAACATGAAAATGTGATGTTCTATCGCTATGGTACAGGATCATTGATTTCCGACTGGGGCAATAATTAAATACCAGTTTTCTTATTTTTGCATTTTTGAAAAATTTAAAGTTACACATAATCATGTGGTGGTGTAACAAATCCCAGGACAGGTTCCTGAAATTAGTCTTGGAAGATGTTTGAGTAAACTAGTAAAAGCCTGGTCTAAAGAAGCAACTGCTTAAAGGCATATCGGACAATTTGGCTTGAATATCAAAACCCATGTCAATTTCCTGAAAATTTAATATGATGATCTCCAATTGTTGTGGAACACATATCTAAATTAAAAATTGGGGTTCACCGTGCTAGTTTTTGATTACAGATCAATATCATGATAATATTACAATAGAATATAGTAGATGCATAATATTACGCATATACATTTTATTTTTAAAATACATAGGTCACCGTGCTTATTTTTGAAAGAATTGAAGAAAACCACATTTTTTCTGTACATTTCCAATGTAAAGTAAGCAGATGTAAATTGCTCTATTTCACCTATTAAGATTGGATAAACTGGACAACATGTTAAATTTCCACATTTGGCATTAAAATGTAATTCAAGGAACCAGTTTAGACAATATTTAAAAATCACCAGGTGGCGCCACCGTAAATTGCTCGATATGCCTTTAAGACTGGTTCTAGGATAGTGTAAATGCGTGGGTCACTCCGTTGTAGGGTATGCACTGTACTTGTTGAAAAACACTGCTTTGTTTTGATAGGGAGATATTTCGAAACAGGATCTGGTTGTAAAGTTCACGAATAGTATCAAATGATGTACTACTATCTGAAGAATAGCATTATCTTTAGAACCACAGTGTACAATAAAGCTAAGTGTATAGGACATTTAGTACGAACACAAAAAACGGAATTTGGGTTAGAATTTCTTAGTCGGAGAAAAATGCTACAAATAATGATTTTGAAAAACTCTTGCCATTCAATGCCCAATTTTACCATCGCCATACCGTAATAGTACTCGAACGTACTCCGCCTTTGTAAATGCAAGATATATGTTAAACTCTAGGATCAATTTCAGAATTATTTGGTCTTTTGAACGTTTAATACTTATATAAAACTGGATGAAGAATCTTATAAATACTCAATACTCCACAAGTTTGAATGTACTGCGGTTGTCATGGAGGCGAAGCCGAGTGATGATTATGGTGCAGCCAAACGAGTAGCGTACTGTGTATTTTATAATTCGAGTGCAGTTATGGATTTATCTCACCCCTTTCAATGACATCAAATAGCATTACAATATTAGAATAATTCAAATTACTTTGCAAATCCATATGACGTCATCTCGCATTCACTTCGCCACGGCGGTGACGTAGTATTGTCACTTTACCGGGATGATTGTTGGGTATTTTTTTCTAATGTTATTCCTATGGCTAAACTTGTACCAGGGGTGAGATAAAGTGAGTGCTTATGCTGAGTTTACAAGTATTACCATGTGAGAATAGGAATTTGATGCTTTTTGAGCCAGCTCAGGAAAAAATCATGTAGTAATAGCATTTGATGCCTCACATTTGATTCAAATAAATGGTTGTTAGTACATGGTAGTAAATTCGCAGTGTAAACAACAGGATTATATATATATATATATACAGTAGAACCCCGCCTAACGGACACCCTGCTTAAGCGGGCACCCCGTGTTAACGGACACCGTTGCTCGGAACGGTTGCCTCTATTAGATGTTTATTTTAACCTCGCGTAAGTTGACACCCCGCGTAAGCGGACACTTTGGCCCTGAACAGAGGGTGTTAGCTTACGCGGGGTTCTACTGTCTATATTCAGTTCACTTACCATGTCATACAGTGTCATAATGCAGAGCCTATTTGCCATTTGCGCATGCGCTAAATGATACATCAACATAAAATGGGAACCAGGATTCAGTCTTAATGTGGAGTATGATAGAAACACAGATGGCAGTTGTTCACTCGTTTATCCTTGTTTTCATCTCCAATTTATAAAATTCCTTTTCTTTGTTTAAAACAAAGATGATATTAATTTAGCCTCATTGACGCCAATAAACCTCTCCACAAGCCTTCAGTCGCATACCTTGACCTTCGCTGATATGCTTTCTGTTTTCACAGTCTCTCTGTGACAGTAAATTGCCCTTGAAAAAAATAGCACATTTTAATATTTCTGACCGCGACTAACATCCATGTATAAACCAGCTACTGCTTTGGTCTGTCGATGGGTACCCACCGTTTTAGGCATGCCCTTTCAACGTGAGCAGTCATAATTATATAGAACTGGACCAAGACTCGTATTGATAGACAATACTCCATGAGTTTGATCATCTAAAGGAGCAGAGTATTGTTTATTTTATATTTCGAGTGCAGTTCTGGATTTATCTCACCCCATTCATGGACATTAGAATAGCATCACAATATCAGAATAATTCAAATTATTTTGCAAATTCAGTCAGGTACATTTAAATCTCCATGTTGATGTCTTGCCTGCTCTCTGAAATCCTGGCCGCTGATTGGTCAATGACATATGATGTCATCTTGTATTCAAACCACCACAGCCATGACATAGTATTGTCACTTCACTGGGGTGATTGTTGAGTTGTTTTTTTTTTAATGTTATTCCTTGTACCAGGTGTGAGATAGTACATATGACAAGACTACCTTGTGTCATATCGCACGCCATGCTTTCAAAGTGAGGGAGTGAGTAGGACTGGATTAGACGGATGCTGTAGTATTAAAGAAGAAACCAACAAGTTTTGGTCAAAGTCATCGTTCTCCACGAGTTTGATGCGGGATGATATGAACAAGGCGACAGCCGAGTGAATATCATGTAGCATTCAAATGATTTGAAGTTGACTTTTTCTACCAAAACGAGTTGCTTTCTGTATTTATTCCTCCCCTGTTCACACTAAGTGTGATGCCAGTTTTCAATGTTTCCATTGAATTCAATGTTTTCATTTTCAGAACAACAAAATGATTCCTTGTCTAATATTGATATACCAACTGCTAAATAGCCCAATTTAGCCACAGCCCAGAATCCCCTGCTGAACCTCCCCACTGACCCATGGAAAAACTTGAGTTTTCCCTTGATTCCTACTGTAATGCATATGTAATGCATAAATTCTGTATCGCAAAAAAAATATTTCAATGTTTTTTTCTTACCCCCACTGACAACCCTGACACTTAAATAATGGACGTCATACAGGATATAGACCATGGAGAACGGACTGCAGTACTTGTAGGGGCATGGAGAATGAGTTCCCAATGTTAAGCCTATGGGATAAAAAAAACAGGGTGAAATAAAGGAGTGTTCAGAGTACATCAGAAGGGCAAAGCCTCTCGGGTGGAAGCAGGATTTAATGTAATCAAGGAGAATACTAAAGTATTTCAGAGAAGGTTATGAATCTCTATTTAAAATGGAAAGGCTCATCCAATAAAATTATTTAATGATCTTTTATTCTTCGTTGAACCAAGTACTACGCTGTCTCTTTATTCAGTCATTTATAGAACATTAAAAAAACAATATTTCTTGCACTGTGTTATGAATGTATAACTTCTGAAACCCAAACGTGTGCTTTGTATGTACATAGAAACCACGCAGGAAATAATGTCCATGACTTTACTGAAAGGATCGGATCTTCATCTCCTTCATAAATGATGTAGATTGTTTGAAATCTTGTTTTCAAGAAAATAATGGGTGTTGGAACAAAGTTGTGTGTTGACAACTATCATTAACTGGGATTGGCTAGTTGCTAGTATGAACTAATCAGGATGTAGTGTGAATTACCCAAGTCATGGTTTTTTTATAATGAGCATGAGCTTACAGTGCATGCATTTGATGAATACAACAATGGCCGGTGATAATGTAATTTGATGATTTTATAATTTATAAAGGGAAATCTAGCATTCGTAGTTTGGTGATCTCACACGAATAACGAGTACCTGGTGATACAGCTGGACGACAGGATGTAAAACGTTGCTAACATAATAAAGGGCAGCTGTATTGAACTACTGTTTGTTTGTTTGTTTATTTGTTTGGGTAGTTTAACATCCAATATGCAGGGGTGCCAGTTTGAAGGATTTTGCCTACATGTAGGATTTTCATTTTAGTCTCAAAGTTATGAAAATTTCAAGAAATTGTGCCAGTTTGTAGGATTTTGCCTACATGTAGAATTTTCATTTTAGTCTCAAAGTTATGAAAATTGAAAGAAATTGTATGTTTTGAGAACCAAATAGACTCCAGATTTCCTAAAATCTAAATCTTAGATCAACTTGTTCTGTAATCTTTCAAAATTCTGAATTTAGCTACCCCAATCACACTCAGTTAGAGGCCCTATGGATCCCAGTGCTCCATCTTAGAGCTGTAGGATGGTAGGATTCCTGTAGGAAATGCTTCTACGGATAAGGGCAAACTTGAATACTGACATCTGATTGGCTTAAAATATGTCATGTGAGAATAAAATTATTGAAGTCTCACCAAGTGTAAAAAAATATCAGAGGAATGCCTAATGAATTTGTATAGATATTCTACAGAATATAGAACTTATAGTGTGTGGTAATCTTTCTTAAATGATTTTATTTGAGGAGTACCCCATTTAGTGCAGAACTACAGATATACCCACTCTCACAGCAGATATCTAGATATCCTATACTGGCAATCCAGGCCCAAGGATCTGCTAGGAGAGTGATGGGGATTCCCCATACACCATGCATGTGCATTTTAGGTGATACATAGACTGGCCTCAGTCCCCATGTAGGAATCTTTTCTGACCCCAACTGGCATCCCTGAATATGAGAGTTATGTTGACAAACGGGGCCTAGCTCTGCACCTCCTTTACAAGGGTGGTTGTGGCCCCTAAGATTCGAGGTCAACTCTCCGTAGAACTGTCCCAAGGTGCTATAAATATCATGTAAGGAGGTCAGGGTCAAGGTTGGGGTTTGCTGCGAATGCAGTCATTGGCTACTCGGTCTACTCTATTCCTTATATGAACTTAGTGTAATGGGACAACTCCATGGCTTTACCTACCGCTTTGCGACCACAAATAGAGAGAACAGGGAAGCGGATCGGGGGAAGTTTCTGCGGCCATTTGCATACCTTAATTTTGGCTCTTCTGATTGGCTGAGAGGTCCAGAGACTTCAGTCTGGTCCGTCCCTATTGGTTTAGAACTGCTTAAATAGGCAGATAGAACATGTGCGGTGGAGCAGGCTATGCTAAAAACTGATTAAAGGTGTATTGGACAATTTAGCTTGAAAATTAAAACCCATAATACTTTCCTGAAAATTGAATATGATGATCTCTAAGTGTTGTAGAAAACATGATTAACTTAAGAGTTGGGGGCTATGTTTTTTTTATTTAGATATAAATATCATGATGATTTTATGAGAGATTATATAGAATTTTAAAAGTTATTTTTCACATAGTAAAACCCATGTCATTTTCTTAAAACTTTCACAGAATATAGTAGATGTCTTGTACTAAATATTGAACTTTTTAAATTCAAAAGTCACTGTGCTTGTTTATGAAAGAATTGAAGAAAACCTCATTTTTCAGTACATTTCATATGGAAATCAAGCAAATGTAAATTAGCCTATTTTACATATTGATATTGGATAAACTGAACAAAAAATTAGATCTACTTATCTAGAATTAGAATGAATCATGAAGAACCAGTTTTAACTGATAACTAGCAATATTAAAAAATCACGAGGTGGCGCCACTGTGTATTGCCAGATATGCCTTTAAATAATTTTCCCTTTCTCCCACCCCTGATATTTTTTCCCATAGGCTTAACATGGGGAACTCGTATCCAACACCCATTGAGTATTTAGAAAAAATACTCAATTGGGGATAATGTCACAAAGGTTAGCCTATTAGTTAATGTGAAGGGTGAGATGAATTAAGAAACCTGTTCAAGTTTACGGTCAGAGCTCGATCCCATCTTGTTTAAATCGCCACACACCATCAGTCATGGAATGAGCCTTTTGATTTGTATAATTTGTTGGACAGATGCCTGAAAGACTCCCAATTCAGTCTTCCCTGTGGACCACCCTTTACAGATTGTTAGATTGTGTGACTGCTCTTTACCTACCACATATAAAACGTGTAATTTTCTGTATTATCCGCTTGAAGAGTCTCCCGCACATAGAGACAGAGTGAACCCGACCTAGGGTTGGAGACTGAAGGCCCACGAGAGTGAGATTCTCGTGCAGTGAAAAACTCGAACCTGTTCTTCTTTTTTGTGGGACTATCCTCAGACAAACTTCTTCTTTTATCATTCATTTCGAGCCATGCCGAAATCAAAGTTTAATATTGTAGTTTTCTAATCTACTTTTCTCGTGAGAAACCAATGAGATCGCAAGATTTCACTGGTACCCCTTTCGAAACTCCACTGATTCCCCCACCCAACGATAGCCTAAGTATTTGACTCTGCTGCAGCACATATCTTTGTGGAGCAGTCAACAGAGTCTCGGCTAGAAAGGCCAACGTCGGGAGTTCGAACCACGCTAACGGCAGTTTGTTATTTCACTTTTCTATAATTTTCGGACTCGACGAAGTCGCTAGTTAAAGATAAATGCTGGTAGTTGGGTGATTTCTAAATTCTATTGACTTTTGCAAATAACTCTGGATAATATAAGTTCCATATATCAGCAAATAGAAAATGCAAAAAATTAGCATGTCACCTTGCTAACTTCTATGGGAATGCCATCTAAAATGTAAGTGCCTATCTATTGTAGTCTATGGAAAACTGCAATATTTTGACCTTGTTGCTAAATGATACTGATATTTTATTGATATCTTCAAATAATTCTTGATTATGATAGTTAGGAACATGTACAAATGAGAAATGCTAAAAAAAAATCTATGTCACCACGCTAATTTCTATTGGAAGGCCATCTGAAGAAGGTAAGTGCTTATCTATTGGTGTCTATAGGAAACTGTTATATTTTCATGAAACCAGGTGGCAGCACAAGTGTTAAATTCAGTAGAGACAGGGGGCACTGCGGTACCTACCCACATTTGTCTTTAAATGGCCAGTCCCCCTTGCTCATGGGCATTCATTGTGCCGGACAGGTCTATATTCATAATATTGTATCCAAGAAAGCTTTATACAATGGCAAAAGTTTCAAGTAATAGTTCTGGACGTTAATTCTGTAAATTAGGCAATGTTTTTGGGTTTTTTATTCATCAAATTTCTTTTTATCAAATGGACAGTTCTTCCATGAATTGTGGGATAATGGCCATTACAGCATACTTAAAAGGTTTCTTAGTTGGCAGTAATTGTGTCTCCTAACAATAGTATTGATATATGTATATCACATATTATCGTAAAACTGGATGAGGTTTAATCTTGGCCACCGTATTCCACGACTGGAGTTTGGCAAAGTGACTTCATGAGGCAAAGCCGAGTCAAGTCTGGAGCCAAAACTCCAGGGAGCTGTTTCAAAACGATGGTTAAGTCTATGGTTTTGAAACAGCTCCCAGGCTGGCAGGAGTGGCATGCGGTGGCCAAGATTAAAACGAATCAGGTTTTGATTTTATCCTACCCTGCCTCCTTTTGGAATATTATGTGATTTACAATTCTGTATGCCGCTAGTGGCATATAAAACACTGTATGCCAGTCAGCATGGCATATGGAAACTCAATGTCTATGTGATTTTATATTATGGGTAGGATAATGGCGTTTACAGCATACCGGTACTTAAAGTTAAAAGGTTTCTTAGTTGGCAGTAATTGTGTCTCCTAACAATAGTATTGATATATGTATATCACACAGAGGTAAGATCTACATGGTGCTATATTTAGTAACGCGTGGCAGAACAAAGTCAACGAGCCAGAGGCATTTGAAATTCCCATACAGTAAGTACACCGCTTGTTGAGCAAGCTTCGACACGTCTGCTCGCGTCACAAACAACCAGAGCCCGCGTTCTTTTCACGCACAGGTCATTGTGAAGTTCCACAGTCATCGCGCCGACAAATTGGCCAGCGTTTGTGGACTGCGCAGAGACTGGGGCCGTGAATTATTGAACAAAGACGCCCTGGGCTGCACGTACATATACTGGCCCGAACTCGTGATTCGTCTCAGATCTCGCGTTACCCGAGATCCGTGAATCGCTGACTGTTAGACGTAGTGTGAGTTTTCATAGACCGCGCCGCGTCGACTGTTGTACCGCTATTCACCACCGGAACTGCCGAGTTGAGACGCTGTTGTGCCATAGCCTCGGACCTATGTTTACGTCAAGTTGACGCCTACGTCAAGTTTACGGATAAAATCTGCACGGGGATTCCGCATACATGGATTGTATTTCTACGTCATCCTGAAGACTATGGTGTTGTTTTCTCAGTGGGATTTATTCTGGTACCGGACCTAATCTTACTGCAGTGGCAGGGTGATAATCTGGACTTGATACCCTGGAGCAGAATATAGTGTTGCCTATGTTTTGGCCATGGTCCGTCGGATTTAAACAAGCATATGGATGAATTGCTACATCAGGATAATGTTAACTTGACGGCATACTAAAATCTGTAAACAACCTCCCATGGTGGGAATGTTACAGGTAATGATACTTACATCTGTAAAAACATCCTTTGCGTGCACACGGGAATTACTTCCATGTGCGCATTTTCAGCGAGAGAGAAAAACACACATTCAAATCACCTTCTCACAATTGTAACCTCAGTGTTTTCTCAGATATTGTGTGTATCGTGGATGAAATGCTACTGATTTCATATAGATCTGCTGACAATCTATTGGAAGCTATTTGTGCGTGTATATTAAGTGTAGTGGGCACTGTATTATGAAGACACATTCATAACAGATTTCATAATCCATGTAGTGAAACTCATGGTTTTTAAGTAAGTACGAATCGCCTGAATTTAAAGGTCTCACAACACAGACAACCATAATACCCCGATGCAACATACCGTGGGAGAACAGACTGGATCAAGTCTAGGATGTCCCTGAGTACAGTGCTGTGCATGTGCTGTGGCCTCTTCCAGCTGCTAAACCTGTGCACTCTGGACTACTTGTGCTGCTGTTGTCCCTGCTGCAGCAATAAGTTGGACCAAGAAGACTCCTCCGAGGGGCAATGTTCGGAGGAGGAGTCGATGACAAACGAGCAGCCGATGACGTCACGGGAATCGCTGCCTGATAGTAAGGCTACCTACATCTGATGACCTAGGGCATCAGTATTTACCTACATCTGATGACCTTGGGCAGTCACCATTTACCTACATCTGATGACCTTGGGCAGTCACCATTTACCTACATCTGATGACCTTGGGCAGTCAGTATTTACCTACATCTGATGACCTTGGGCAGACAGTATTTACCTACAGCTGATGACCTTGGGCAGTCAGTATTTACCTACATCTGATGACCTTGGGCAGTCAGTATTTACCTACATGTGATGACCTTGGGCAGTCACCATTTACCTACATCTGATGACCTTGGGCAGTCAGTATTTACCTACATCTGATGACCTTGGGCAGACAGTATTTACCTACAGCTGATGACCTTGGGCTCTCAGCATTTATGGTATGTATGAACCTTTTTTTTCGTAATAGAACTTAACTCTGTTTATCTCACCCCTGTTATTCTAACCCCAGACCTTGGTAACGCGTTCTCCATAGCCCTACGAGTACTACTATCATAAAACTGGATGAGGTTTAATCTCGTCCACCGTATTCCACAACTGGAGTTTGGCAAAGTGACTTCATGAGGCGAAGCCGAGTGAAGTCCGGAGCCAAAACTTCAGGAATGGAATGCGGTGGCCAAGATTAAAACGAATCAGGTTTTGATTTTATCCTACCCTATCTCTTCGATTTTGGAATATTACGTGATAACAATGCTGTATGCCACTAGTGGCATATAAAACTCTGTATGCCAGTCAGCGTGGCATACGGAAACCCAATGTTAAGCCTATGGGATTTTATATTAGGGGTAGGATACTATAGAGGAAACCCATGAAAGTTTAGGGTCTGAGCTTGTATCCAATTGAGTTTGAATCGCGTAGTAATTCACAAGGCAAAGCTACATGAATTATGCAGTGATTCAAATGAGATGGGATCGAGCTCTTATCCTACCCCTAATAAAAAACTCCATAGGCTTAGCATTGGGTCACTGTATTCGGTCTGGAGTTCAAAAAAATGAAAAATATCGCTCTAGTGGGATACACTTGACAAATGATGTCATCTGTTAATGTAGAAGTAATTTAGACGGGCGGGGTAGGATAAATTCTAAACCAAACTCGAGTAAGTCGTGTTATTATTCATCGCACTCCGGCAAGATCACATATTAATGCTCTCGGCTTCGCCTCGCGCAGTAATACACGATCTTGCCGTTGTGCAATAAACAACAACATGACTGACTCTTGTTTGGTTTCTCCATATGACCGTAAACCTGAATAGTTTTCTGAATTTACCTCACCTTTCACATTGACTAATCGGCTAACCTTTGTGACATAATCCCCCATTGAGGATTTTTTTCTAAATACTCAATGGGCAATGTTAAGTCCATGTGAAAAAACACCAGGTGTGAGATAAAGTCTGTTCTCCATGGTTTATAACGTCATATATCCAGTGTGTCGTCCGTTAATTTAGTGTGTACAGGGATCAGATAAATACAGAAAGCGGCTCATTTTGGTCAAGGTTGTTCTCCAGCTGATTTGAATGCTACGCAATATTCACTCGGCTTCGCCTCATTCATATCACATAGCGCTCAAACTCATGGAGGATGATAACATTGACGCAGCTTTTTGGTTTCTTCTTAATCATTTGAATCTATAGTATCTTTCATTGGATCTTGGTAATTTAATGGAAAAGTATTCAGTTCAAATGGATATAATCACCACACCAAAAGAATGACTGTGCATAAAAGAATAAATAAGCATAAGGGTATTTCCAATATCCTCATCCGAAACAGGTAATTAGGGATATCTGACATGATTCCTGCCATATAACTGTAAAGTATTGCGGGCTTGGATATACAACTGTTTCCAGCACAACACGGTGCATTGAGGATAGGTCAGTTATCCTTGTAAAGGGGGTGCTCCACTGCACCGACGGTCGCCGATTTGGTGGTCGAACATTCGCCGATTCGTATCCGAGGCCCTAGATTTGCTAAAGTTTTTGATCATAATCATTTATTAAGTGAATATGTCATGTCTAAACGTGGCGTATAGACCCTCCAGGCATTATTAAACTCCCTATTATCGCCCCGGGTAAGTAAAGGTTCCGCGGCCGACTGGCTGGCCACATCACGACCGCATGAACCACAGTTTTCTGATCTATAATTGGAGAAACTGATTATAATTTCGGATTCACATGTAGAAATAACTGAAATTTTCATTTCTGGCATCGGATTTCCAATTTGAAGATTTATACAAACTGTTAAACTGCAATAATTGTGGTTTATGGGTCAAGAAAGTAGTGGCATAAACAACACTTTATGTCACACCCGTGACATAAACAAATCCCGTGTTAACCCTATGGAGTTTTTTATTAGGGGTAGGATAAGGAGGGTTACGACTCAGGGACTGAGACCAGTCTACAGACGTTCTAAACCCGATTGGGAACAACCTTTCGGGTGAGAATTCAGGTATATTCAATTCCCCCGAACATAAATAATTCAATTCGGCCATAAACAATTTGCATAACTTACTACCTGTGCGCTTTGATGGTGGAAATGATTGCATCATGGTTAATTTTATCCTCTTGCATAAGCCAGGGCATGCGTACGTAAGTATGCGTAAGTAAAATGTACGTAGTTTCGCAGAATTGACTAGCCCACAAGACAGCGATATCTTCCAACGATTGCCACCGATTGGATTGACGATAATAATGACGGGAACAATAATGTTGCTGTCTTATACCCTCATATATTCTTCTCGATCACACCCCTCCCTTTATAACCTCGTAAAATGAACCGATTGAGATCAGAGAGTGGCTGGGAGCCGGGTCCGGCTGGGCCCCAGGATGGGTGATTGGCCTCCATAGACAATAATGCAAAGTTTAATAACTTCTGTTCTATATAAGATATCGGAAAATTACTTTCAGGCGCATATCCTCCTTAGTCTCTGCTACAAATCGGTGTATAATACTTGGATATAAGACGTGAGGATACATATCATTGCTATTTAAACGGCGTACTCAGAATCGGGAACAGCCGGTGAAGGGCGTACAGTAACAATCTTAAGGTCGGGCAGATTCACTCATTTAAGACCCCCTATGCTAGTAATGTCTGACCCGATGATAATCGGGTCTGTGAAGTGCGTACAGCGATATAAAGTTCACCGATTCTGACTGGCCCAACGGATCCATCGGGCAAAGGTGTGAACGGGAAGAATTGGCGTGTCACTGTCTTATATGGCACATAGCTATTGTGCTATGGACACAACCAACTTTCCCCTGACGCCATCCAAATCACCAGGTGGCGAGACCAATTATAAATGGATTTTATCAAAACTATAACCATAACTATACAGGAATTTTAACCTCGTCTCAATATTATCTATAGATTATAATAACTGATGACAGTGGTTGACCCCCGACAATAGTGACGCTATCATACAATTTCCTGGCGGATGACGGCATAACTAGCAATAACTCTGTGCCCTATACAACGAAGACAGCACAAAGATATATATATATATATATATATATATATATATATATATATATATATATATATATATATATATATATATATATATATATATATTTTAGAGGTTTTTATTGCGTTCAATCTTTTACAATCTTTTACAATCGCTCTTCCAGGCAATATCACAGTGCATTATATTAGGCGTGCAAATGTACATTGATCATTTATCTTAGGCTGGTATAAACGTCCATAGGATTAATGTTAGGAACTCGTTCTCAACGGGTGTGCGAGTATGGTAACTGATACTCAACTGGTGACAAACAGATGATTGCCCTGAGACTGTAGAACACCCCAATCTGTTAAACTTTTTACTATATACCCATGCCGTATATACTGTAAATACGCATCGTTTCGGCATATGACGTAAAAATACTGTACGGACCAGTGGTGCGTACACCAAAATACGGACCACCTTGCCATACACGTTTATTAACATATCGGTTGTTAAAAATTAAATTATGATCTTTTTTTAAATTTTGGGTATATAGTAAATATATAACGTCCAACCATACTTGTACAATGATAATTTACCGTCATAAATGCCTCGGTCCGTACAAACTGTAAATTACCATCTCGTTCTGTGACTTGTACAGCATGGTCAGGACGTTCTATATGAATATTCCCAGGCTAAGATAAAATCAGAAACATATTCGTTTTCGGTCTCAGTCCCCATTCACCATCTTGTCAGGAGTGCTTCAGAATATTCACTCGGCTATCTCCTCGTGATTATTACTATGCACTCCAAACGCGATGGCGAACGAGGACACAGACCAAACACTCATCAATTTCTTTCTTAATCTGTGCTGGAGAAAAGGCGTGGATGTGAAAATAGCCGTCAGTGTGCATGTAATGTGACCGTAGATCTAGGTTCCACGTTGACGTCCGTTCTCGCATGTTGATTAGCTAATCAATGCCGTGTGTGAATAAGTCATACCGCTGGGGACCGCCACCAGTCTCCTGCCAACTCCCGAGTGGCGGGAAGATACGTCACGTGACCAACTCTCTTCACATCTCCTTCTGAGGTACCAAGCAGAGGAAACGCAACTCGGGAATACTATTATTATCCATGGTACACAAAGTCCTGGTTGAGAATGTATGGGGACTCAGTAAACCAATACCCATTGTTTATTATCCATAGTACACAAAGTCCCCATTGGAAATGTATGGGGACTACATAAATCACTATCCATTGTTAATTGTTAATGGGAAACAAAGTCCCCATTGAGAATGTATAAGGACTCTGTAAACCATTACACATTATTTATTATCCATAGTACACAAAGTCCCCATTGAGAATGTATGGGGACTACGTAAATCGCTAGCCATTGTTAATTATCCATGGTATACAAGTCCCCATTGAGAATGTATAAGGACTCTGTAAACCATTACACATTGTTTATTTTCCATGGTATACAAAGTCCCCATTGAGAAAGTATGGGGACTCAGTAAACCATTACCCATTGTTTATTATCCATGGTATACAAAGTCCCCATTGAAAATGTATGGGGACTCAGTAAATCGCTACCCATTGTTTATTATCCATGGCATACAAAGTCCCCATTGAGAATGTATGGGGACTCAGTAAACCACTACCCATGCAAACCAGCTTTATGCTCATTATATCTTTTTAAATTATACACGAAAGGATATAAGAAAATATTATATTTTGAGAGTACAAAATGACTCATTCTCCAAACAGTACAGACAAACTAGGTGGAAAGTAACAAACACTTCAAGCTGGCCACTGATTTTTTTTAATTTTTTTTTTTATGTTTATTCTGTAGCTAACTACTAGGATAGACATGTTATCCTATTTTCAGTAGGCTCCAGGGCCATGCATCAATTTTAGCCCAACCTAAAGCCAAAGCCCAATACAAATCTCACGATTTTGGAACATTGATGTCTCTTTGTCGGCGACAAAGGAACGGCAATTTGTCTCAGGCGAGTTATCCAATCGGAGTCCGTCCCAGTCGGTAGATGTAGGACAGCTAGGCAAGGGTCAGCCAACGATTAGTGTCACCCCCTCTTAGAGATGTTCTTTTGTCGCAGACAAATTGTGTCTTGATGTTCCTAAATCGGTCACCAAAAGTTTATCAACACGCGCCGACAACGGAACGTTGGTAAATGGCCCCTGATTGGGTGGCTGACACGGGCTGAGGGGTTACATAATTCGCTTGGGACAAGTTCACCGACTCCTATACGATTTGGGAACCAATTATTCAATCCTGAATCGGTAGATGTGTATGAGGGTGGTTGTGGCCCAAGATTCGAGGTCAACTCTCAACTGATGTCTATGTCCCAAGGCGCTAGAAAATATCATGTAAGGAGGTCAGGGTCAAGGTCGGGGTTCGCTGCGAATGCAGTCATGGGCTACTCGGTCTACTGTATTCCTTATAAATATGGACTTAGTGAAATGGGAAAACTCCATGCTGGAATTGGGCTTAACATAGTGTAGCTCTGGCAGCCAGTGTATGACAAGATCCGCTGGTGTGCGTAGTTACTTCTCGCTCCCTTTGGTGGCGCCACCTTCATCTACAATAGAGACATCTGATGGCTGTTGTTTGAACTATCATATACTATATGTACATATAAACCTTTGCTTTACATTCCTTATAGGCACCAACCTGTAGTAAGCTCGTGCTATTAGCTTCAGAACATATCTTCTGTGAGTCAAGTAGATTGTTTGTTAATTGGAAATTGTATCATCTAAGACAACCTCTAAAATCTCCAGAATTATCAGATGCTAATTGGAAAGATTTAGATGAAAATTATTACTAAGACAACCCATATCGGTGAGCAAATGAAAATAAGCTAAACGGCATGCATTACAGGCTAAAATGTATTCAATTTATTCTATTTCCAGATGGCCAGTTGCAAAGAAGTGTTACCAAAGTTTATGTCGTCAAGTATGCTGAAGTTACAAACCAACGGCTGTTCGACTAAAATCTTTGGATCGGAATCAAGAGCGGAAGAGAATACAACCAAAAGGAAAGACATTCGACTGGGCCATGATGCCAAAATGAATAGAATTCGCGCAAATAATTGTGGAACGGTCCTTTGGATGGAGGGGTGCTTTTCATGAACAATTACAGTGCATATATATACCATAGTCCTATATTTACACACAAAGACATGGATATAGAGGTATACATATCATCTAATGAAATAACAGGTATGGTTACTATAGAGGAAACCTATGAAAGTTTAGGGTCAGAGCTCGTATCCCATCGAGTTTGATTTCGCATAGTAATTCACAAGGCAAAGCTCAAAGATAGCGATTCAAACAAGATGGGATCAAGTTCTGACCCTAAACTTGAATAGGTTTCTGAATTTATCTCACCCTTCACACTGAATAATGGGCTAACTTTTGTGGAAAAAATCCCCATTGAGTAGTTTTTCTAAATACTCAATGGGCGTTGGATACGAGTTCCTCATGTTAAGTCTATGGGGGAAAGATATTAGGGGTGAGATAATGACGCCTAACACTTTGGTGCTTACCAGGCGACTCTGGGGCCCGTTTAATAATCTAGGATCGTACATGAAGACCATTTTCTGTACCTTCACACGGGTAATCGTTAAAAGGCATATCGGACAATTTGGCTTGAAATTAAAATCCATTTCATTTTCCTGAAATTGAATATGATGATCTCTAAGTGTTGTAGAACACAAATCTAACTTAAAAATCATGGGTCACCATTCTCGTTTTTTATTTAGAGATAAATATTATGATTATTTTATAGTAGAATGTATAGAAATTCTAAAAAGTAGTTTTTCACATAGTATAACCCATGTCATTTTCCTTAAATTCCAGAAGATAGTACATTTATGATATTATTATATATCTGTGGGTGTATGAACTACGCATACTACTCGCTCCTACCCATGGAATATTTATATCCGTACGTCACACTGTGGCGTACGGGGTATGTGATCACGTGACTAGATAAAATTTTGCCATTTTTAGGTATATAATAATACGAAAAACAGGCTGACTGTCTTCGTACATCAAAATACTTTGTAAAATTATTGATCACATATATGCGATCAATAATTTCACCGCGTATTTTTGACGTACGAAGACAGTAAGCCAGTTTCCGTATACTACTCTGAATTGTAGGATATGCTTTTGATAATATTCAAGACAATATTAGTCGTCTATAACTGTTTAAGTAGACCACATCGTCCCTGGGTCTCTATGGCATACAGAAAAGGGTCTTCGTGTATGACACTAGATTATTAAACAGGCCCCAATCTCCCAGGTCAAGAGTCTACTTTTTGCAGGGGTGGGATGGGGAAATAATATGTTTGATTTTTGTACATCGCGTATGAAGGAGTTTCCAATAAAACCTTTGTGAATAAAAAGCGAGATATTTTGTTTGCTTAACCAGTTGTGTTGTGTTCGTATTAAACGTCTATGTATCTAGCTAGTGGAGGAATAGTTGACCGTTGCCATGATCCTTCTTCTGTAACCATTCTCGTTTGAATCGCTACTTGATTCAAACAACATCGCCTTGTGAAATACTACGCGATCCAAACTGGATGGGATTCGAACTCTGAGCCTAAACTTTCCTAGTTGTCCTCAACTATACTCCAGTACGAAGCATAGATAGTGTAAGTAGTATAGTGTTGTCATTTTAATCATGGCTCGTTTGTTGAGTCTCTTTGTTAAGTAGTATTAGACAAATGGAGTCTGGCTATGGATGAAATAGACAACAATCGATGGTTTTGTGGACAGGCGGCCATAAACCACGAGTGGTTAAGGCGTAGTAATACAACAGCGTTAGCGAGTGCATTACAACGGCACCTTTAGTGGTTTACAGAGCCGCCTAGGACTAGTACTACAATCTGTACTCTCCAAGCAGATCCCTATATCTTATATCCTATAGATGTTAAACCAAATATCTGCGAGGGAGATTGTAGTATGAAGCTTGTTCCTGGTGTTAGCTATGCATTCAAAGTGTGTGTCTGGTAACAGCCATATGGTAAAATGAATCATTGTTAGGTGAAATATTATGATCCCTGAAACAAAGATGGCACTGACACGAACAAGCATTTTTTTCTAACTGTGCTGATCAAGATACAGCCTCGTCCGATAATTGACACCAACAAACATGATGTAATTTCTTCAATATTTTTTTATTTATCCACTCAAAGAAATCAATGAATAATTTGATAATTTCAAATTATTCCTCTTCATTTCCCCCCACATTTCAGTTTTGATTTGACGTCTCTACGTGCATTTTTAGACAATAATCGATGGTTTTGTGGACAGGCGGCCGTAAACCACGAGAGGTTGACGCGTAGTAATACACGAGCGCTAGCGAGTGTATTACGAGGTCAACCGCGAGTGGTTTACAGAGGCCGTATACCACAGGTTTGAATCTGTATACCACAGTTATGGTATCTGACAAGTTTTATACAATGGGCCATGGTTTACTGAGTCCCCATACATTTTCAATGGGGGCTTTGTATACGATGGATAATAATGACCGAGTTACGGTACCCAGGAGAGTATCCAGACATCTCACATATGGTGAATTCATCACTCATGAGTACTGTAAATTCCAGCGTATAAGACGCACCCCGACTTGGGGAAAATGCTCTAAGACGGACCCCCTCCCAGTACCCCCAAACACCTTGTCATTTCCAGCTGAAAAAAATGTGGTTCCAGCCACATACATTTGTTAAAAACAGTGTTATATACATGTTATATATATATATATCATTATGCAGTAATATCATAATAAAACATAATATAAAAAAGCAAATAAAGGCATTTCTAATGGTACCCCTCGGAATTCTCAATTGCCCTCAGGAAAAACTCACGTACAAGATGCACCCTGAATTTGGGCAAACCCTTTAAGACACACCAGGGGTTTGGCTCGTGTAAAAAGCCTAGAAGACAGCGACCCGACCATTGTGCCCGATCACACCTTTGCCCGACAAATCCGTCGGGTCGGGCAGAATCGGGTCGCTGTATGCACTTCAGAGACCCGATTTTAATCAGGTCGGGCATTACTTGCCTTGAGGTAATGACCGACTCTGCCCGACCTTAATCGTGTTGCTGTACGCACTTCACTAACTGTTCCCGATTCTGAGAAGGCCGTTTGAACAGCGATGCTACCTACCCTCCAGTCCGATGTATAAGTGCCTTATATCGACTTGTACGGGAGGCAGAGGCGATAATGAATCTGAAAACCGTTTCTGAATATCTTAAATGGATCAAATGTTATTAAACTTTGAATTATTTTCTATGAATCCACACCAGTGGCCCATGGCTCAGCCCGGCTTGGCTCCCAGCAGCCCTCTTTGATCTCAATCGGGTCAGTCTACAAGGTCATAAATTGGAGAGGTGTGATCGGCAAGCGTCGTTGAGGGTATAAGACAGCAACATTCTTGTTCCCGATTATAATCGGTGTTCGGATCGGTGAGAATCTGTGAAAAATGTTGCTGTCTTACTGGCTTAAGACACGTCTTATACGTGGGAATCTATGGTAGTTTGAATATAAAACGAATATCAGTTGTGATCAGATGAAAAGCAGGGATGCCAGTTTGTAGGATTTTGCCTACATGTAGGATTTTCATTTTAGTCTCAAAGTGATAATAATTTTAAGAAATTGTATGTTTTGAGAACAAAATAGACTCCAGGTTCCCTAAAATCTAAATCTTGGATAAACTTGTTCTGTAATCTTTCAAAATTCCGAATTTAGCTACCCCGAGCACACTCAGTTAGAGGCCCTATGGATCCCAGTGCTCCAACCTAGAGCTGTAGGATGGTAGGATTCTTGTAGGAAATATGTCATGCTTAAAATATGTCATGTGAGAATGAAATTATTGAAGCCTCACCAAGTGTAAAAAAAATATCAGAGGAATGCCTAATGAAGTTGTAAAGATATTCTGCAGAATATAGAACTTTATCAATATAGTGTGTGGTAATCTTTCTTAAATGATTCGAGACGAGGCAACGTCTGCTCCCTAAACTTGATGCTACGTTGAATGACAGTGATTTTCTTTGAAGAGTACCCCATTTAATGCAGAACTACACATATACCCACGCAATCTAGATATCCTATGCCGGATTCCCCATACACCATGTGCGTTTTAGGTGATACATAAACTGGCCTCAGTCCCCATGTAGGAATTGTTTCTGATCCCTGGAAAAGCAGAAATATTTATCATGCAGAATTTGTTCTGTGAGCCCGAGAAAACATGGAGAACATGTCAGAGTCAGCCATGAAATGGGCCCGAGGGTCCGCGAGGAGATTCAGACCACTGCTTTATTGTCCAGACAGAGACACGATTAACGTTACCTTTATTATACACAAAGAAAAAGAACTGTACATACCAGCGATGTCAGTTGGGGTCATGGGAAAAAGGGGAAATATTTTTCATGAGGGATTTACTGCCTCAGAGAGACTGAGAAAACATGGAAACACATATCGGTGTTGGTCATGGAGATAAGAGTCTGTTTGGGGTTTCAAATCACTGTTCATTGGTGTGAATGAGGCTTAATTTATACAGGGATGTCAGTTGGGGTCAGAAAAAGACAAGGAAATATTTCACTGGCAATACAGGGTTAGACATCAGATCTATATATATACACCAAAAAGACCTAAAATATAGTAGATACAAACAACACTATAACTGCGGAACATGGGTCTGGAGGCAGGTTAATTGGGGAAGTTGTGAATCATGGTGGATTTGAGTATCTTTTAATTGTTATGTTCATTTTACACAAGAAAAAAGGATATCTTATTCCAAAAATGAAAACATGGAATTCCGCAGAAACGAGGAAAACTGACATCCCTGTTTATACTATCTTTGTTTTACAAAGGTTAAAGGTTTTATAAACTGAAAATGAAAACAAGGATTTCCTTGGGGTAAAAAAAAGCACGCTATAGTAATCTTTGTAAAATATCATATCTTTCGAGTCCTCTTTTTCCATTTCCTCGTGTTGCTAAAAAATCCATCATCCGAATCAGAATCCAGAAAGGAATCATCCACGGTTGCATTTAAAAGTGGTGTTTTCACCTTACACTCACGTGCAAATAAGTCTAATGAGGTCTCCCCGATCTCGCCCTGACTCTCCTTGCCTCGCTTTGCGGGACTGACTCCCGAGAAGAGTTCGTCGTCACTGTCACTGTATACACGAGGCTGCCTCCTCTTTGGCGGTTTGTGGGAGCTTGGCTTTGCCTGTGTTTCTCCGCCCCGTGTGGACAGACTCATATCCTCACTGTCACTGTCAATACGAGGCTGATGGCTTCTCTTTGTCTGTTTGTGGGGGCTTGACTTTGCCTGAGCTTGTCCGCCCCGGGTGGACTCACTCACATCCTCACTGTCACTGTAAACATGAGGTTGCTTCCTCTGTGTCGGTTTGTGGGGGCTCGGCTTTGCCCGTGTTTGTCCACCTCGCGTAGACACACTAAGATCCTCACTGTCACTGTCAGAGCGAGGCTGCCGCCCCTTCGTCGGTTTGTGGGAGCTTGGCTTTGCCTGTGATTCTCCGCCTCGCGTGGACTCACTTACATCGTCACTGTCACTACGTGTCCTCTCCGCCATCATCCCCACCTTTCGTTTTGGAGCAGCCTTCCGCACAGCCATACTGTCATCATCATCATCATCGTCATCGTCATCAAAGAGACCGTCCAGAACACGTTTCGCGCGGGGAGTTTCTGACACAGCGCCTCGTGGCGATACATCTCCAGCTTCCTTCTTCTTGCTCGTTAGTTTCGCAGTACGTTTAGTGGGTGACCTTCGCCTCCTCCTCTCCTCTGCTTCCTCATCAGTGTCAAAGAGATCATCAATGATGCTCCTGTTAGTGTTAGGGACATTCCCATAGTCAGAGTCCTTATCCTTAGCCTTCCCCACAATCTTCTTCGCCAGTTTCTTCGGTGTTCTTGGTGCTGATTTCCTTTTCTCCTCCCCGTCACCATCATTACCCAACATTTCCTCTAGGAGTTTATCCACAGGGTTGCTTAGCGTGTCTGTATAGGTGTTATTATGCTTGTTTAATTCTTTATTTGTTTCAGAATCTCGTTCATCTCTGTCCTGAGGCTGGTCAGGTTCTCTCCTGACCCTCCTCTGGTGACGTGTTGGTCGTCTCTGTGGTTTATCTGACTGGGAAGTTTCCCCCTGGTCTTCTGTCCCGCTGTCACTGCTGTACGCCACACCTCTCTCACCAGACTTCTGTTTCCTCCGGCAACGCCCGCGCTTATCTGTTAGGAACAATAAAAATACGGGAAGTCATTTTAAAATGAAATATTTTATTTTATCTCACAACTGGTATTTTTTTCCCCAGACTATTTTTTCAAGACAAAGCAGTGTTTTTCAACAAGCACAGTGCATGCCCTACCACGGAGTGAGCCATGTATTTATATTATCTTAGAACCATCCTTAAAAAGTTGCTTCTTTAAACCAGGCTTTTACTAGTTTACTCCAACATCTTCCAAGAGTAATTTCAGGAACCTGTCCTGGGATTTGTTACACCACCATATGATTATGTGTAACTTTCAATCTTCAAAAACATGAAAAAAATAAAAGAAAACTGGTATTTAATTATTGCCCAAGTCGCAAAATCAAAGATCCTGTACCATAGCGATAGAACATCACATTTTCATGTTACTGTAGACATACAATTTACTGTATGAAGCATGAGTATAATAAAGCTCCCCCCTTCAATTCCCCCCACAAATAATAGCACTCTCAGGTGTCTCAAGTATACCTAGTTATCTCACCCCTGGTATTTTTCCCCATAGACTTAACATTGGGAACTCTTATCCAAAACCCATGAGATATTTATGAGAAATTCTCAATGGGTGACAATGTCACAATGGTTAGCCCATTAGCCAATGTGAAGGGTGAGACAAATTCAGAATCCTATTGAAGTTTACAGTAAGAGCTCAATCCCATCTTGTTTGAATCTTAAGTTTGAGTTACAGCTGAGACTGAGAGGGTGATGAGTGATATGCACATACAGGCAGCACGCTGACGGGCAGCACGCTGACGGGCAGCACGCTGACGGGCAGCCCGCTGACGGGCAGCCCGCTGACGGGCAGCACGCTGACGGGCAGCCCGCTGACGGGCAGCCCGCTGACGGGCAGCCTGCTGACGGGCAGCCCGCTGACGGGCAGCACGCTGACGGGCAGCACGCTGACGGGCAGCACGCTGACGGGCAGCACGCTGACGGGCAGCACGCTGACGGGCAGCCCGCTGACGGGCAGCCCGCTGACAGGCAACACACTGGCAGGCACCCAGTATATCTTCCCAAAGATCACTTCCGAAACTTTACATATTTTCATCAGAAATAGTTGTAGCATATAGGAATTACCCTTACTCCTGCTGTTCTTCCTGGGAGCGGTCTCCTTCTCAGAGGACCTCTTCTCGTCTTCGTCAGTGAACACCTCTTCCAGACTCGGGTACTTGTCGGTGTAGAAGTGTCGCAGCAGTGCGTCTAGAGTGGCCGGTGATGACTTGAGAACTCTCCTAGACAGGGCCAGGATGTCCGACTCGCCGAAAGCTGCTGTCATCTCTCTGAACTGCTGTCTGTGTTTATAAAGAGGATAGACAGAAGATGTTAGGAGCGGGCTTGTTAATGTGATCCGTCAGTATTTTAAACAGGATGGAAATACGATGGAAACGATCAGTATAGGCATTCAGTAAAATTCTGGCTAAGGCGCCATCCATAAAGTATGTATGCACATGGGCTGTGTGTTGGGGGGTGGGGGTTAAAAATATGTGGAAATTTTGTATGTGCCCTATTTTGTTCTATTGGTTACAATATTGAGGGTGGTGGGGGGTTAAAAAGACACCTCTTAAGTAGGCCGAAAAAACACTTAAGTAGGCCACAAAACACCTCTTTAGTAAGTCTAAAAAATATGTAGAAAACAGAAATTCCTCTAAAATATTAAACATGAAGAGAATTAAGTCATCAAGGAATGCTTACTTCCTGATTGCGAGAGGCGTATGACCAATGGGAAAAAATACTCTTAATAAAGCCCTAAAAACACCTTTTAAGTAAGCCCCAAAACCCGCCTTAAGTGACCCCTAAAGAACCCACATTAAATGAGCCCCAAAAACGCTGCTTAAGTAAGCCAAAAAAACATGTCTTAAACAAGCCCAAAAACACCTCTAAAGTAAGCCCCCATAAAACAGAAATTCCTCTAAAAAATGAAATATTATTATACAAAAGTCGATGAGGAATGCTCACTTCTTGATGGCGAGAGGCATCTGGCCAATGAGGAAAACCCCTCTTACGTAAGCCCCCATAAAAACCTCTTAAGTAAGCCTTAAAAGCACTTCTTAATTAAGCCCTAAAAAGACCTGTTAAGTAAGCCCCAAAAACCTATCTTAAGTAAGCCTAACAAACCCTCTCAAGTATGCCCAAAAACCCGTCTTAAGTAAGCCCAAAATACACCTCTTAAGAAAGCCCTAAAAACACCACATAAGTAAGACCCAAAAACCTATCCTAAGTAAGCCTATAAAACACCTCTTAAGTAACCCTAAAACAACCCAAAAAATACCTCTTAAGTAAGCTCCCCAAAAAACAAAGATAACCCTAACACATGAAATATTAAGAGACTAAAGTCACCAAGGACTGCTTACTTCCTGATTGCGAGAGGCATCTAACCGATGAGAAAAAAAAAACTCTTAAGTAATCCCTCAAAAACACATCTTAATTAAGCCCTAAAAAACACCTCTTAAGTAAACCCCCAAAAAAACACCTCTTATGTTAGCCCAAAAAAACACCTCTTACATAAGCCAAAAAGAACCCTCTTAAGTAAGCCCAAAAAACACCTCTTAAGTAAGCCCCCATAAAACAGAGATCACTCTAACACATGAAATATTAAGAGACTGAGGTCGACGAGGACTGCTTACTTCCTGATGGCGAGAGGCGTCTGGCCGATGAGCACCTTGTCCGACCCGATCACCGCCGCCCGGGGAAACTTCCTCTCCGCCTTCTGCAGCTTCTTCTTCTTCTTCTTCGTCTCTGTTTTCACTTCTTTCTCAGGGCTCCGGTGTTTTGTGCCAAGGTCGTCACTCTCTTCACTTGACTGGCAACAAACAAGATGAATTCAGGGGTCATTCATAAAGTATGTAGCAGAAATTCTGAACATTTTCACCCTCCACTCCAATCTCTCAATATTGTACGCAATAGAACAAAGAAGGAGCATACGCAAAATTTCCAAATTTTTTGACCCCCCTCCCTTACTGCGAATGAACTTGGACTGATTTAAAAATCTATTTCTTTCTTATTTCTTAAAACATGTATACATTACTTGTTGAAACCATGCCTACTTTTAATCCTTGTGTTTACAGGGTGGGGATGAAATTAGAAATATGGATGGCCCCTCATTTATTTCTTCAATAAAAGTCACTTTCTTTTTTCAAAGGATGGAAAAGCTGAGAAGCGTTCTTTCCTGTCTTACACCACGAATCTCGTATAGACAGGTATGTAAGTTAGGGTTATGAAAAAAGAGGAAATATTTTTCATGTGGATTGTTTGTTTGTTTGGTTTGATTTTACGTCCAGTCAACCATTATAGGTCCTTTCCAGACTTTCTCAAGGTTCTTTTACACCGAGGGTGGTGATCAAATCTATGTGATGAATTCAGGTAGAAATCTCACCCCTACACATTTACCGAGGTGAGAGTTCTTTTACTTCCCACACCACATAGATATGGTATGAGAAGGATTGGCCTTTGGTATAGCAGTAAATCTACCACTGCTGGGGGTGGGACTCGAACCCACAAAGTCTTACAACCTTGGGGTTACAAGTCCGGTGCTCTAATCACTGAGCTAACTCCCCACCCCTTTCATGTGGAATTTATGGCCTCCGAGAGACTGGGAAATCATGGAAACACATTGTCATTGGCTATGGCGTGGGGCCAGGTTGTGTGGGCAGGTTTGAACCACTCGTTATTGGGGTGAATGAGGCTAATTTCATTCATTCTTTGTTTTACTGAAGAAAATAAAAATCCTTGGAAAAAAGAAACTCTGTATTGATGAAGGACGGTAATAATAAATGAAGCAGTCAATGGAAAAAAATGCAAAAATCAGGGAAATGGTGAAAGATATAGTGATAAAAATATCACACTTGCTCTGTGTGAAATATTGTAGTTGGCCTACAAGGATTTCGTTTAGATTTCGTTAGGCATCATAGAGTCTAAAGCCCATAAGACACCGACATTTTTTCCCGATTCATCCCGACCATCGGCTCGGTGAGAGTCGGGAATAAAATGTCGATGTCTATACCTATAAGATACTGACACGATGACTCTTCCCGACGACACCTCCTCCTTTTATAACCTCGTAAAACAACCCGATTGAGATCAAAGAGAGCGGCCGGGTGCCGGGCCCGGCTGGGCCCCGGGCCGGGTGATAAGTATATATAGGCAATAATGCAAAGTTTAATAACTTCTGGTCTATTTAAAATATCCGAAAACGGTTTTCAGATCTATGATCGCTTGTTTCTCCCCTACACATCGATATAAGACACTAGTAAATCGGACTGAGGGATAGCTGGCAACGCTTTTTAAATGGCATGCTCAGAATCGGTAACGATCGGTGAAAGTGCGTACACCGGAATCTTAAGGTCGGGCAGAGTCGGTCATATCTGACATGGTAGTAATGCCCGACGCGTCGGGAAAAGCAATAAAATCGGGTCGGTGAAGTGCGTACACTGACCCGATTGATGCAGATTGCGACAGACCCGACGGATCCGTCGGGCAAAGGTAGAATCGGGCACAGCCATCGGGTCGGTGTCTTATAGGCTTTAGACTGAGTGCAATTGTGTATTTGTATATATGTATTAGTCAGCATCGTTTGGAAATAAGTAGGCATGTTATAACTGTATACGTTTATGGATACGTAGGGTTTTATAAGATAATCGTAGTATATCAGAGACGTTACCGGATAGTCAGAGACGCCAGTTACCAGATAAGGGATAGGAACAGGAGAATTTGCAATATTCGGAGGGTATTTTGAACCGAAAGTCTCCAATTGACTCGGCGAATCGAATGACATGTGGTATGAGGGGCCGTCCCAATAAAGTAAAAATGTCTTACTAAAGTACCATTTGATAATGAGTAAAGACTGTCGTACCTCACTGAGGGGCTGGCAGTAGGCGGCCGGCGCCTGTACCATTTGATAATGAGTAAAGGCTGTCGTACCTCACTGAGGGGCTGGCAGTAGGCGGCCGGCGCCTGTACCATTTGATAATGAGTAAAGGCTGTCGTACCTCACTGAGGGGCTGGCAGTAGGCGGCCGGCGCCTGTACCATTTGATAATGAGTAAAGACTGTCGTACCTCACTGAGGGGCTGGCAGTAGGCGGCCGGCGCCTGTACCATTTGATAATTAGCAAAGACTGTCGTACCTCACTGAGGGGCTGGCAGTAGGCAGCCGGCGCCTGTACCATTTGATAATGGGTAAAGGCTGTCGTACCTCACTGAGGGGCTGGCAGTAGGCGGCCGGCGCCTGTACCATTTGATAATGAGTAAAGACTGTCGTACCTCACTGAGGGGCTGGCAGTAGGCGGCCGGCGCCTGTACCTTTTGATAATGAGTAAAGGCTGTCGTACCTCACTGAGGGGCTGGCAGTAGGCGGCCGGCGCCTGTACCATTTGATAATGAGTAAAGGCTGTCGTACCTCACTGAGGGGCTGGCAGTAGGCGGCCGGTGCCTGTACCATTTGATAAAGAGTAAAGACTGTCGTACCTCACTGAGGGGCTGGCAGTAGGCGGCCGGCGCCTGTACCATTTGATAATGAGTAAAGACTGTCGTACCTCACTGAGGGGCTGGCAGTAGGCGGCCGGCGCCTGTACCATTTGATAATGAGTAAAGACTGTCGTACCTTACTGAGGGGCTGGCAGTAGGCGGCCGGCGCCTGTACCATTTGATAAAGAGTAAAGGCTGTCGTACCTCACTGAGGGGCTGGCAGTAGGCGGCCGGCGCCTGTACCATTTGATAATGAGTAAAGGCTGTCGTACCTCACTGAGGGGCTGGCAGTAGGCGGCCGGCGCCTGTACCATTTGATAATGAGTAAAGACTGTCGTACCTCACTGAGGGGCTGGCAGTAGGCGGCCGGCGCCTGTACCATTTGATAATGAGTAAAGGCTGTCGTACCTCACTGAGGGGCTGGCAGTAGGCGGCCGGCGCCTGTACCAGATGATAATTAGTAAAGACTGTCGTACCTCACTGAGGGGCTGGCAGTAGGCGGCCGGCGCCTGTACCATTTGATAATGAGTAAAGGCTGTCGTACCTCACTGAGGGGCTGGCAGTAGGCGGCCGGCGCCTGTACCAGATGATAATGAGTAAAGGCTGTCGTACCTCACTGAGGGGCTGGCAGTAGGTGGCCGGCGCCTGTACCAGATGATAATGAGTAAAGGCTGTCGTACCTCACTGAGGGGCTGGCAGTAGGCGGCCGGCGCCTGGGAATGCTGGTGCAGCTCGTAGACGTCCTGGATGGCGCAGCGGGTCATGTGATCCTCCGCGCGACTCGCACCCACCAACTTGCGGTTCTCGTGTCGGTGAGTCACTCCGTACTGCTCTATATGACGACACCAAGCCAACTCAATGTTACATATGTATAGACAATTTTCTGTGTGTTTGGGTAGTTTAACGTTCAATTTGTTCAATTAGACTTACTTTGTGTTTAACCAAATCTATGAGATGAATATAGGTAGAAACTACCCCTACACATTTACCGAGGTGAGAGTTCTTTTACTTCCCACACCACATAGACATGGTATGAGAAGGATTGGCCTTTGATATAGCAGTAAATCTACCACTGCTGTATTGACAATAAATGATGTTTTTGTGGATAGGCGGCCATAGACCATGAGAGGTTGACGCGTTGTAATACACAAGCGCTACCTTGAGTGGCGTACAGAGCCGCCTGCCCACAAAACCATCGTTTGTTGTATTTATTATCCATCTTTTTAAACAAATTAAACCCAAGAATTGCCGTATTAAAGGGTATAACAATAAGGACAATGTCTTTGCTCTATAGCACAAAGGGACTATTTTCCCCGTATACCACAGCTGTGAGGTTGTATACCACAGATTTGAATCTGTATATTTGTTATGGTATCTGACAGGTTTTATATAATGGATTGTGGTTTACTGAGTCCCTATACATTTTCAATGGGGTCTTTGTATACGATGGATAATAAAATGTTATATTGTATAAAGGAAACCTATGAAAGTTTAGGGTCAGAGCTCGTATCCTATCGGGTTGGAATGGCGTAATAATTCACAAGGCAATTCAAACGAGATGGGATCCAGTTCTTACCCGAAACTTGAATGGATTTCTGAATTTATCTCACCCTCCACATTGACTAATGGTCTAACCTTTGTGACATAATCCCCCATTGAGTATTTTATCTAAATACTCAATGAGCGTTAGATACGAGTTCCTAATATTAAATGTACATATATCTCATGAACCAGTGCTTGAACCATGGACACTAGAGTATACAATTCGTGCTTATACATGAGTCTCAATATAAAAAAAAATATGTCAACAGATTTATCAGAGGAAACCTCATGAAATGAATATAACTTGGTCCGTACTCCACCGAGTTTGACTGCGTGGTAATTCACCAAGCAATGCTGAGTTAAATATGTGGCAGTCAAACGAGTAGGTTTCTAATTTCATCCCCACCCTATAAACATAATCATCGACATTTTTTTTTTTTTCTTCAAATTTTTATTCAGGTCATGATATAGGCACGTAGGCCTGTCTTCCTAACAAGCTTGTACAATGTGGGCTTTATACGTTTGGTACTTTTATAGTATTAAGACCTATAACAATTTTTAGTTTTTGTTTCTCAAAAGAGAGAAGCTTACTGCCCATTGGTAGAGAGAAAAATATAAGGTATAATTCCCCTTAAGGGTATACATCATTTTCATTCTGATAGTTATTAAAGCAGAAATTATAGTTGAGGAAAACTATTTTTTCCTTAATTCCTTTGATTTATGAATATATGTGGAATCAATAGAATAACTTAACTTACCAAATTTGTTTAATATGAGTCGAAAGATTTCTGACTGCCAAAAATAAAGTCAAAGTTGACTTACCGAACACATCAGAGACTGAATGCAATGTGGCTGTGGGTTCGCTCATGGTGGAAGGTCTTCTCTCCGGGGCTCGTTCGCCACTTTCCTTCGTGTGACCCTTCGGGGAACTTCGAGCCGTACCACTTTGCGGTGTGTCATCCCGCTTCACAAATCTCCTGCCACACGTATGACGCTTCGTGTCGCTCGAGGTCCCCGGGGAGGGATTGAGACACTCCAAGCATGCAGCGTCCCCGTGACCTCGTTTTGAGCTCGCTCTGCAACGCAAAGCATTTTTTTAAATCATGTCCATTATCTCACCCCGGTATTTTTCTCCATAGGCTTAACATTAGGAACTCGTACTCCACGGCCGTGAGGTTCGTGCACCCAATACTCAATGGCTAATTTGGTGATTGAAGATTCATTTCATCAATAAATAGTGTTATACGGGGTGAGATAAAATCAGAAACCCACTCGATGAAAATGGTCTGCACCCCACCTCGTTTGACCGCAGAGTAATTCACTCAGCTTCGCTTCGTGAATTACTCTGCAGTCAAACTCGGTGGAGTACGGCCCAAGCTATTTCCATCTCGTGGGTTTCCTTCTAATTAGGGTAATCATCTTTAAAAGAAAAATGACTGGGCTCGGATGGACCGTTCTTCCGTCCGGCTCGGGACATCGAGGATATTACGTCGTCAACTACGAGGAGATTACTGTGATTCTGATACAAAACCAGTCGTGATTGTATTTATTGACTACACATTCGATAAGGCCACATCACTCTCAAGCACGGTGGATACTTACGTAATGTATATATAGTTTCAAATACTCTAGAGTTTAATTCGAGTTGACCTCAAAATGTGTATGGACTATTTGTCTGTGCCAGAATCTCTGAGTACAAAATTCAGGTGCCCTATACATTTCCAATGGAGACCACGTAATAGGTGGGTAATAAAACAGCTGGATACTATGGAGAAACCAAACAAGAGTTAGTCCTGTTGTTGTTTATCACACAACGGCAAGATCGCATATTACTGCGCGAGGTGAAGCCGAGAGCAGTAATACGCGATCTTGCCGGAGTGCGATGAACAATAACATGACTAACTTGAGTTTGGTTTAGAATTTATCCTACCCCGCCCGTCTGAATTACTTCTTTATTAACAAATGACGCCATTTGTCAAGTGTATCCCACTAGAGCGATATTTTTCATTTTTCTGAACTCCAGACCGAATACACAGACCCAATGTTAAGCCTATGGAGTTTTTTATTAGGGGTAGGATAAAACACACGGGGACACTAGCGATAACTAAAATTAAGTTAATTGAACATAATTTCAGAAGCACGAGCTACATGAAAAGCCTGGCCACCTGTAATAGCCTTAAAAGTGATGAACAAAGGCCTTCAAAGATAAAGATGCAGTTAAGGAGGAGGCTGAATTTTGTTATGTAAATAGCCTGGGATGCATCCATTTACTAAATGTAAATTTAGTATGAGTTTCAAAGGAAACATTGAAAACTGGCATCCTTGCATGACAAAGTTGATTGATTTTTTGAAAAAAAGATTATGCAATATTTTTTTTAAAGCACTGACCGCTGCCTCTGACCACACATGAGATCGTCTGAGGAGTCGGAGAGTGGAGCGGCTCGTTTGCGTCTCGTTGTAGGTTTGTTCGGTGTTTCGCTGTCGTTCGTCGTGGAGCCGTCGGAGTCCGCAGCGCCCTCTACCTCCTCCTCCTGCCCGTACGCCGCGTCATCCTCCTCCTCGTCTGAGGAGCCTTCCTCCTTGCACAGATAATCAACAGCCTGGTCCTTGTCCACGCGGCCCCGTGAACCTAAACAGCAACACATGGATGTCAGTTGGGGCCATGAAAACCTTCCATGTATGATGTGTCTCTGTATTTTGTACCTTCATGACCTTCCAGTGGAAGATCTGTCCAGATGTGACAGAACTGGTTGTGATAAACAAAAAAAAAATTTAAAAAAATGGCCCGCCTTAGTTATCAACCACAGTCCATCAAGGAAAGGATTTTTAAGTCTTTCAGACTTTAGAAAATACATCCAACAGGAATAGTAAAGTATTAAAAAGGAACTTCACACATATATAAAAAGGTCAATGACAAAAGATAGTCATGAAATACAAACATCTTGGGTATGCATTTGGTTTGTTTGTTTATTTAACCTGGGTTGCCAGTTGGGGTCAGAAAAATAGATATACATATAAAAATATCTTTATTGCAATACAGGGTATATGCATTACATACGCATTACTGTGGGTAATCAAGGAAAAGCTCAAGTTTTGATATGAGTCAGTGGTGAGGTTCAGTGGGGGATCATGGGCTGTGGTTGACTTGGTAATTTAGCAGTTGGTATATCAATATTACACGAGCAAATATTTCTTTATTCTGAAAATGAAAAAATGAATTTTAATGGAAACATTGAAAACTGGCATCCCTGATTTAACGTCCCAGGGTACCCTGAGGGTATATAGGGACTAACTCATGGTTCAGCTTTTCTCGCTGATTTTATTACATCACATGAGTGGTGATCGAATCTTTGAGATGAATTTAGGTAGAAATCTCACCCCTACAGGTTTACCGAGGTGAGAGTTCTTTTAGTTGCCACACCACATAGCCATGGTATGAGAAGGACAGGCCTTTGATATTACAGTAAATCTACCACTGCTTGGGATGAAGGAGAAATGTGGCTGCGATGAGACTCGAACCCACAACCTTTGGATTACAAGTCCAGGGCCTTAACCCCTGACCTAACTGCCCATCATTTTCTGCCTCAGAGAGACTGAGAAAACATGGAAAACACACTGTTATCTCCATGGAGTGGAAGATGGTGGTCTCCAGGTCTCAATAGCTATATGCCATATAGATCTGGAGAAAATGTAATTATATCTGGCAATACTTACTTCGTATTTCACTCCTTAGTAAGTCTTCTTTGTTATCCTCCACTGGTTTCGCTGGGATGTATTTCTGGATATTGAATCCTTTTAAGCCAGTTTCAATTTTAGCGTTCCTCTGAAATTAAGCAAGATTAATAAGACATGGCAAAACCACCTCCATGGCAAGCTGATGCTACTTTGGTAATGAAAACCTCCTGTCACTTTTGAACCCAGTTGCTATGATATCTCTAGGTTACGATTGTTACCTGTGTAACAACAAGCGCCATCTCCATGGGAACCGAACATCGCCTTATGCTCACTCCAGGCCTCCAGTGCCCCGCTTCCTAAAAACAAAGGCTTTTATAGGTTTTTAGGGTTAATATATTCAGCATAACAAGAGTCAAAATATAGTGAATCACTTATTTTCAGTTCTTGATTTCTAAAAAGTGTACCTTGTACTAAATTGCAGGACATCAGGATGTCTGGCTCATCAGGTTATACCCAGCAAGCATGTATGCGTGTTGAGTTTCCAACAGGCAGGCCGGCCTGGCAAGAAGTCACACCAACTATTGATTCTTAAACACTTTTATGATCTTTTAAATAAATTGAAAATGTGAATTTCTTGTGATTTGACAATCTAACTTTGTGTGAAGATAACATCTAAGATTTCCTGTACACATCAATCTGGATGGCAGTGAAAATATAGGTTTTTATAGGTTATATAGGTTTTAAATGTTTCACTGGGAGGCCTGTCACTCTCCAACACAGTACAGTATTGGAGTATTGTTCACCAAGCATTTATCTTGATGGAAATGTGTTCTTGATGGGAATTAAGTAAGGTGTATGAATAAACGTTGATAGATCTTGATGATAAAGTATAATGTTTAAGGATTTTTTCTGCCCTGAAGGTCACTAACCATGAAGCTGTCATCAAAGCCTGAGTGTGGAATCTGGAATCTAGAAATAAAATGACTGTCCTGCTGCAGTCATTCTAGCTTTGTTACTATCTGTTGTGAATAGTAAGCTGAATGAACGACTCCAAGGCTTTGTCCCGTTACAAGCTTTATTGCAGATGGTGTTTACAATACGCTGCGCTGACCGGACTGACTCTAGTACGTCGAGATCAGGATTATATGCTGGCTCTGTGTTTACGCGTGGGGGCGACCCATATTGATCATAACCAAGGGGGATCGCCTCACGCGGCGTGCCACACAGCCAGCTTGGTCCATTAGGCCGAGGGATATAATCTGTATGTTTCACATACCGATATTTTGGATCGTGACAGTTTGTACCTCCATAACCAATCTCGGGGACCATCCATGAAGTATGTACGCACCATGGTGGGGGGGGGGTCAACATTTTCGAAAATTTGCATATGCTTCGTCTCTGTTCTATTGCATACAGGATCGAGAGAGGGGGTAGGGTAGAAATTTTCGGAACTTTTGCGTACATACTTTATGGATAGCTCCTCTCTGTGGGTAGGGCCGCCCGTGTTAAACCTGAACGTATACAACACGTTCGTCACGTATAAAGCAGACTTGGTGACTTACCTCCATGATGTCCTTCGTCAAACAGCTTTCTGACGTGCGCAGCTTGAAGAGATTCTCCAAGCCGAAGATCTCGTCCCGATGGAACAGGCGCTTGGCGTTTTCTTCACTCACTGCCACGCGATCCAATTGCTTAAAGTGATAGAGTTTATATTCAGATGAACATTTTACATCTTTGGTGGGAAGTTTCATAGCAGTGTAGGGGTCAGGGTAGCAGGGAGCAGCATTGTTTCACTTTACACTAGGTGGCGCGAGTGCCGATCCCCGCTGTGCAGTAAGGCCGGCAGACCCGTGTATGCAAATACTACGAGGTCGCCCGCATTACGTAACTCAGTCAGTATATATAGGCTGAGTCCACAGCAGGTCGACAGGTCTTCTTGCAGTGCCCCTTAGTCGAGTGAACGCCTGGAGCCTCAAAGTTGGTTAGGTTTCTTCATAAGCCTTTCAACGGTGAATCTCTTCCCACACACTACTTGGTGCCCCGCAGCACCAAGGAACTGTAAAGGTTTAGATACAATAAATCCTTCGTATCTAAATAGTCCTGAGTCTGTTTTCTATTTTAGGTAAAGCTTGGTTGTAGATCCCGCATCTCCCTGCCTACCTCTGATCAGATCCGAACCAACCCGTGCTGAGGCTTTCACAAAGGGTAGCAACTGTATCTCTGCCACTGGTTAGACCGTAGTCTAGCAGAGAGTGGTCACACACTCTCAACCACCTGTGGTCCGCTACAACAGATAAACAAAATATTCAACTGAATATTGTTTTTCTTTTTTTTAAATTTCTTAACAGGGATGTCAGTTGGCATCAGGAAATAAATTGGAAATATCTTTTAAAGTGGATAATATATCAAAAGATGTGGCGTATCTGTTTTACGAGTCCGTCTCCTACCACATGCGACCACTGAATAGAGAGAAAGGGGAAGCGGGCCGCGGACGTACTGCGGCCTCATCTGCATACCCTGTGCGGCGCTCCTGATTGGCTGACACGGCACGTGACAGTCATGTGACTTTGTTGTTGCTTTTTACGGCCGCGTGCGTTCAACTTGTTCGAGTCGCCCGACGCTGCGATTTGTTTTGGGTGCTATGTGTCAAACCACACAGTTCCTATCAAATAGATGGCTTCAAAAAGCTACTATTCCTATGTATGGGGTGAAGCTGGTTCACCCTACAGCCAAGTTCTACCTGAACATGGAGGAAACCCAAGGTGAGTGTGATTGAACCTTGCTGAGAGTTGTACTCAGCCCGGTGTCACTATGATTTGACAGCTGTCAAACCGTGTTGTTCTGTCTCCGACGTTATCGTTATCGGAGGTGAGTAAAGAGTGTGGCTGCTCTCGTTATGTCTCTAGTGGTTTCGACTGTTTCCCAGTCTCATCAGGCATATCGTGGTACTCTTCTGTGGTCTTCCCTCCCGAACCCAGTTCGGGAAGAGGATAGTGCAGCCCCTGTCAAATTCTCTGTGGGAATTCTGCGTGTTGTTGATTTCTCTCTATGTTGTGTAGTCCTAACTGTCACTCCTCACCCTGTTTTCCTCCCCCATCGTGGACAGGATGTATTTTCGTAATTTTTTCGTTCCAATGGGTCTGTCTAGGATCCGTGGTTGGAAAACAAAATTTGACGTGGCATTGACTAGGGGAAGGAGGAGGGGGGATTGTGACAGCTAGCCGTACCTGTTGTCCAACGTGTTTAGACCATTTGGGGCGTTGGTCTTGAGTCGATGTATCCAGTTGAAATTTTTTCCAACCACGGATCCTAGACAGACCCATTGGAACGAAAAAATTACGAAAATCTTTCTTTTTAAGTGGAATCTAATGCTTCGGAAAAACTATAGGTCGTGCAACCATATTGGGGACTGAAAACTAGTTATTTTTGACTTAAAATACAAAAATTCTCATAACTTAGGCTATAAAAAAGATACAGATTTACAAAGGATACCATATTAAACCAGAGATTATGGGCTTTATTGTCATATGTATTTTAGATTTATTCAGGTGATTTATCTGTTTTCATTTTTGTCATATTTTCTCTGAAATCATGCTAAAAGTTAGGCAAAATGTTGGACTTCTAGAATATGAGTGAAGATTCCATAGAATTCCATATGGAAGCAAATTCAACGCACAGTTTAATCAAGTAGAGATTTCTTTGAGGATGATTGTGATACCTTAACCTTTATTGTACTCATAGTAGAAGTAAAAATGGACTGTTTTGTTATCAAAATAGAAAAGTACCAAAAAGCCCCTTTTTGTGATATATGCCATATGTTAAAGCATTGTCGTGGTAGGCAGAAAATGAAGAAGTAAGGCTTGGTTGGAACAGATGCAATATTTTTACATTATAATTTCAGACAAAGTTTTTCCTTTAGTTACTAATTACAAACAAATGCTTACTTAAACTAATTAGATAAGCAGCACAAGTCAATCTATAAGAATTTTTAGGGAAACACTATTTGAATGCGGATTTCACCTTAGTCCCTAATATGCCTTCCTGACCTATAGGAGAACATGGAAAACACATCAATGTTGGCCATTGAAGTAATATAAGGCTGAGGGTGTGTGGGGGGGGTTGAAACCACTGGTTTATTGATGTAATTTAAGTCCAATTTATATTACCTTTGTTTCTAATCTAGAAAATTACTCCTATAGACATGTGATCATGTAAAAAGGCTTTGTATTATTATCAAGTATACCACAAAAAAAAGAATAGAGAGGACTTAGAGGCCCTCCAATAAAAATATGCAGCCATGACTTTGCCAATCCAATATTGAAGGAATATTGTCATCTACAGCAGCAATAGGATATTCTACTACACTGATTATGACTGTCTAGATTAATGAGTTAATGAAACACTGTATGGAATGTGATACGTTATGTTGGGTTTAGTTTGTTGGTTTGATTTAACGTCCAGTTAACCATTGCATGTTCTCACCAGACTTTCTGTAATATAAATATATGTTAGTTCCTAGTTTTCCTGCTGCATACGTTGGCAACCTTGCTAGCATGCCTCCACAAGGGGTAGCAAGCTAAGCACTGTGAGGATAAATAAAAAAAATGAAAATAAAGAGAGAAAACTCATGCTGCTGGTACCTGTTTGTAGACCTGTCTCAGGTAGATATTTTCTTCTACGGTTCCCATGGTGATGAGTCTGAACACTCGGACGTCTCGGCCCTGTCCCACGCGGTATGCCCTGCGCAATCAATGCCGAAAAGCAAATCAATATAGTCACAGTATTATATACCTATGCCAGAAAATACTCTAAATACCAATATATATATTGTTGTTTGCTATACGAGGCTGAAAAGTCTGTCTCCAGTAAGATGCTACCTTGAAGTGAGAGCGCAAACGTTCTCAACTGTCGCCGTAACCATGGCGTGCTCATAACTGTGACATCACAGAAAGTATGACAACAGTTATATACGGAAACTGGCTTACTGTCTTCGTACGTCAAAAATACGCGGTGAAACTGTTGATCACATACATCCCGATGCCGTAGGCAGAGGGATGTATGTGATCAACAGTTTAACCAAGTATTTTGACGTACGAAGACAGTCAGCCTGTTTTCGTATTATTATATACCTAAAAATGGCGAAATTTTACCTGGTCACGTGATCACATACCCCGTACGTCACAGTGTGGCGTACGGGTATAAATACGCCATGGGTAGGAGCGGGCAGTATGTGTAGGATATACTACCAGAGGTATATAATAATAACTATTACTATACACCTATGGGCGAACGTCTGTGATATACTAACCGCTGCTAAGCATATTGTATAAATAACGTTCGGGCCCGCCGAGTAGTAGGACGTAGTGATTCCCATAGGCTTTATCATGTAAAAATATACGTCCCGCTGCTACAGACACTACGTCGCACTAACATACATTATCGCGACATAGCGAGAGCAGTGTCTGTGTCAAAAACAAACAAACAAATGGTGGTTCTCTCCCATTCATAACTTTAGAGACATGCTAAGGCTTACCCGTATGAACTGGTAGTATATATTGTCCAAATATCGAGGCACCTGACGTTGGGCATTCACATCAAACCGTTTAAATAGCTTACATCTGCGAGACTGATCAATATCAACAAGTCCGATCACATCCCGTGACGCCGCTTCGCATTGTCGATGTCATAATAACGTTAGCTACCAGAGTTCCAGGTCGTCCTGTGTCATACATTTCATAGACCGCTCCACGTCGACCGTTGCCGAGTTTTCACCCTCCCATCTCCCAGTGTGCAGTGAATGTCGAAGTCGCCGTATTGAAACGCCGATATCTTCGGTTTAAAGTGCCCGATTTTCATCATATTTGGCACGATTATAGGTTATATATGTGCCGTACTCGTGTTAAAATTTCACGGGAAGTGAAGTTCCTGCGTCAGTTTCCGGGTTTTCCCGCTAGCGGGCCGTAGTGAAATGCAGCGGTATTATACGGGAATGGGGGGATTGAATCATGAACCAGGAAAGTTGATAAAATGGATTTTAAATGAGTTGGAGGTGTATAGTAATAAGGAAACGTAGTGACTGAACCCGTACGATGCCCGTTCTCGGTCATTTGATGAAAAAATACGGCCCTCCCGCCTACGGCGTCGGGCCGTATTTTTTCATCAAATGACCTCGAACGTCCACCTGTACGGGCTCAGTAACCACGTTTTCTCATACAACAACTCCACTGTATTCCAATAACCAGGATATTGCAGCAACCGTCAACGAATCGCGTAAGTGGAATGCCAGAGGAATGGCTACAAATGCATCGGGTAGGTAGGCTTACAGTCACGATTTTGTCTCACCCGGTATACATGACCAGAAACATTATCAATCAATAGAATAACTCACCCCAGTAACCAGTGAGTATGGGGTTTGTTTGTTTTTTGTTTGTTTGTTTTGTTACTTTAACGTCCGATTTGTTCAATTAGACTTACTTTGGGATTGATCGAATCTAACCCCATTAGCCATTGAGTATGGGGTACAATTCCTTCACAGCCATGGAGTATTAGTTCCTAACGTTAAGCCTTTGCAGAAAATATCAGGGTGAGATAATATGAGAAAATGTGGTTACTGAGCCTGTATGGGTGCCCATTCGAGGTCATTTGATAAAAAAAAAAAAGGCCCAATGCCGCAGGCGGGAGGGCCGTATTTTGTCATCAAATGATGGAGAACGGACACCGTACGGGGTCAGTCACTACGTTTTCTTATTACAGAATACCTCCTACTCCATTAAAAACCCATTTTGTCAACTTTTCTGCTCCACGAAAAGCTACTGCAATTCACTACGGCCTGCTGTCGCAGCGGGCGTGAACATTATTTATACTACACCCCTAGCAGTGGGCAGTATTTCAGACATTCACACACAGGTATATAGGAATATGAGTCGATCGATATCAATCAACAAATAGGGGTATACAAAAACCAACATGAAGGTTATATGAAACGAGGCGAAGGCATTCTATCATAAAAAAAAACAAAAAACAAAAAAAACCCACAAAAGCATGAAGGTGTCTTACCTATCCTGGGCTTGAAGGTCATGGGTGGGGTTCCAGTTGGGGTCATAAATCATGACCACGTTGGCGCCCGTCAGGTTCAGTCCAACACCGCCAGCTCTGTAACATACAGGTGCAGGTCTTAGCAGAAAGTCACCAATTATCACGGATACACTCTGAGAACACTAATAATAGAAAGTGGGTTTATCTTATCGATTAACGGCAGTTAGTTTAATCAGAATATAGTTCTCATAGTCTTACATTTGGGACTGCTACTCAACGCCCATTGTGTACTGTAAAGAAATATCCAATGGGCAATGACATGACAAACATTAGCTGATTAGTCAGTGATAGGGGATAGATAAAATCTGAACGGCACTCGATCCGTAGCCGCTGATAATATGGAGAAACCAAACTCGAGTTAGTCGTGTTGTTGTTTATTGCACGGCGGCAAGATCGCGTATTACTGCGCGAGGCAAAGCCGAGAGCAGTAATACGCGATCTTGCCATCGTGCGATGAACAATAACATGCCTAACTCGAGTTTGGTTTAGAATTTATCCTACCCCGCCCGTCTAAATTACTTCTACATTAATAAATGACGTCATTTGTCAAGTGTAACCCACTATTTTTTTCATTTTTCTGAACTCCAGACCGAATACAGTGACCCAATGTTAAGCCTATGGAGTTCTTTATTAGGGGTAGGATAATACACCATTAATTTTGGTTTGCTATATAATCTCCCCTGTCTTTGCCTTGTGAGATTACTCCGCCACAAAAACCCATTGGCATATTTTCAGTAGCTATAGGGCACATAGCCATTGTGTTATGAAGGTGGTCATCTTGTCCCTGACGCCAAATAAAACACCAGGTGGCGGGTCCAGTTATCACTGGATTATTAAGAATAATATTTTGGCTTGCCATAAAAGGTTTTTAGCCTCGTCTCACGATTATCTATAGACTATAAGAGACGAAAATAGTGGCAATCCCCCGACTACAGTGGTACTATATTACAATTTCCTGGCTGATAATTGAAGAACTAGCAATCACTCTGTGCCCTATAGATCTCGATACAGTTCCTTCTTATAACCTTGTGGAGGCCAAGAAGAGGAAAATGGTGGTTGTTGAATTCCAGGATAATACACACTCCGTATAGGTTAAGTATGGAGACTCTGTATTAGGTGGATAATACACACTCCCTATAAGTTTAGTATGGAGACTCTGTATTAGGTGGATAATACACACTCCCTATATATTAAGTATGGAGACTCCATATTAGGTGGATAATACACACTCCGTATAGGTTAAGTATGGAGACTCTGTATTAGGTGGATAATACACACTCCCTATAAGTTTAGTATGGAGACTCTGTATTAGGTGGATAATACACACTCCCTATATATTAAGTATGGAGACTCCATATTAGGTGGATAATACACACTCCGTATAGGTTAAGTATGGAGACTCTGTATTAGGTGGATAATACACACTCCCTATATGTTTAGTATGGAGACTCTGTATTAGGTGGATAATACACACTCCCTATATATTAAGTATGGAGACTCCATATTAGGTGGATAATACACACTCCGTATAGGTTAAGTATGGAGACTCTGTATTAGGTGGATAATACACACTCCCTATAAGTTTAGTATGGAGACTCTGTATTAGGTGGATAATACACACTCCCTATATATTAAGTATGGAGACTCCATATTAGGTGGATAATACACACTCCGTATAGGTTAAGTATGGAGACTCTGTATTAGGTGGATAATACACACTCCCTATATGTTTAGTATGGAGACTCTGTATTAGGTGGATAATACACACTCCCTATATATTAAGTATGGAGACTCCATATTAGGTGGATAATACACACTCCATGTAGGTTTAGTATGGAGACTCTGTATTAGGTGGATAATACACACTCCCTATAGGTTTAGTATGGAGACTCTGTATTAGGTGGATAATACACACTCCCTATATATTTAGTATGGAGACTCCATATTAGGTGGATAATACACACTCCATGTAGGTTTAGTATGGAGACTCTGTATTAGGTGGATAATACACACTCCCTATAGGTTTAGTATGGAGACTCTGTATTAGGTGGATAATACACACTCCCTATATATTTAGTATGGAGACTCCATATTAGGTGGATAATACACACTCCATGTAGGTTTAGTATGGAGACTCTGTATTATGTAGCTAATACACACTCCATGTAGGTTTAGTATGGAGACTCTGTACTAGGTGAATGATAAAGTTCCTTCTTATTACCTTGTGGAGGCCAGGAAGAGGAAGATGCCGGGGTCGCTGTTGAACTCCCGCACGAGCTGCATACGCCGCATGTCGGGGGTCTTCCCGTCCAGACGGCGGTACTCGTAGCCCGTGGTCACCACGTAGTGCTCGATGATGTCGAGCAGCTGAGGGAGGACAAACAAATCCCAATCTTATTTTTAATATTGAATTAAGAATACCAGGCACATACACTTCTTAACATAGCCGATGGGGGGGGGGGGGGGGGGAAATGTTAATATTGATATTGGAATTGTACATACATCAAATGCTGATTATCAGTATTATGTAAAAAGCGGACTTGAAATTTGTGACTTTACTTATATTTTTTTGTTACTTATATTTTTCACAAAGTGCCAACAAAGCAGTATGGTATAACGCAATACATCTAATAAGATGATAAACTTGATAAACTGTTTCTATGTACGTGATGATGAGTAGTGATCAAACTATATTGATTATTATAGACCTTGTTATGTTGATAACTGATTATAGACCTGAAAAGTACATAAGGCCAATGGTGGCCGCTATGTTAAATGTCATACAAAAGAAGGTGAAACAATATGTAAAATCCTCAACGTTGGGAGGTTTAATCAAACCAGCTGACCGCTGACGAATGTCCAAAGTTAAATAAAGAAACTTAAAAAAAAAAAAAAAAAATTTAAATAACCAAAAAAAACACACAATTATCTGTGTCGATGTCTCAATGCCCCAGTCGCACTGGGGGAAATTCTGGCGTTTTACGACGTATTTGAAATAACCCAATTTTCACGTATCTAGTACGTAAATTCAATGCTTTTAACCCGTTCGAGGCGAGCAGGTTGGTGGGTACCAGTAGCTGCAGGGGCCAGGATACAAACATTATACAAAATGTATTGATTTCCACACATTTCTTTCCATATTTTACACAAACTCTTAAAATTTTTCTTGTATTTATTGGGAAATGCCTGAATATATCATGAATGCCTGTAGGCATTCTCGCCCCTGTGTACATAATGTCTGCGTGCATTTTCACCCTGAATGGGTTAAATCTCACTGCGCAATCCAATGACAATGGCGGTAAATTTCGCGCATATTCCACGATATAAGTTTGAAATTCTAACACTGGGTTTTCTACGTTTTGTTTATGTTCGTTTACACATTCCGACTTTCATTTTCGTATCTCTGCGTTTTCCCGTGCATCGCCGCACATTCAATATTTCTAAATACGTAAAAGAACATATATATATATATATATATACATTTGGATTACCTGTGTTGAGAGAGAGAAGAGAAGAACTTTGCATTTTTCTTTCTTGAAGACTTTCAGGAGACCCGCCATTACCTGAAGCATTAATAAAAATCAACATTTATCAAAAAAGGTAATGTTTGTTTGTATAGTTTAACGTCCAATTCATTCAAGGTAATCAAATCTTAACTGTTCAGAATTTGTTTTAAAAGAGACGAGCTAGATTTGCCTGAAACATCAATAAAATTAACATTTATTCCAGGCCAAAGTGTCTGCTTAAGCAGGATGACCGCTTAAACGGGGTTTTCAAGTTTCCTATCTAATATACAGTGTTATATATCGATATGTAGGGGCGACAGAGGGATGATAAATCTGAAATCCAATTTCCAATATCTTAATTTAATTCGATGTTATAAAACTTTGAATTACAAAATGTATTTTCTACGAATACAAACACACTCTTATAAAAATTACGCTGGGTGTCCGTTAGGTGGGGACCTACTGTACCTTCAGAGTCTCCACTGTGCGACTCGGGAGGCTTGCGATCGGGGATTCTCAGACTAGAGGTACCGGCTCGGCGTACCTCGGATCGCAAGGTAACATCGATTCTGTGTGTGGACTACCCCGCTACACCCTACATGTTTGATATTTAAAAACGCTTGCGATCTGGGTTACATGCGGTACCTCCAGTCTGAGACTGGGTGTACCGGTACGCCCGGTCTCAGACTGGAGGCAAACTTGCTGTCTCCACTGTGCATTTTGCTACATTGTGATCTTGAAGGTACGCCCAGTCTGAGACTGGGTGTACCTTTGTACCATAGATTGCACAGTGGGCATTAAATATTTTTAGAAAAAGGTGAGGGCAGACCTTCATTTTGCCGCAGTACTTGGGGTCGGACAGCGTCCTGAAGGCGGCGACGCGCGTCTGTTCGCGGAACTGCGGGTGGCGCGCGAACGCCGTGCTACAAATGTCGTCTGCCTGTCTGCGCTGGTTGGTGTTCTTGGCGTACTCCGGCATGAGAAGTGCCACGTGATTGGCTGTTTTCAGCAGCACCTGCAGGTAGCTGAAGAGGAGCTGGTTCACCGACCGCCCGTCGTCTGCTTTCTGCAAACAATATTATCAAGAGACGTCACGAGTTTGAGTTTGAGTTTATTTATGGACGCATTGTGTTGGCTCCGTAATCTCACGCGTTGAATATGCCACACATTTTGTTGGCTCTGTAATCGCGTTTTTTATCAAGGGTAGGATAAACGTGTGATACTTTAAAGAACTTTATTATCCATCGTATGCAAAGACCCCATTGAAAATGTATGGGGACTCAGTAAACCATGACCCACTATTTATCATCCATCGTGTACAAAGCCCCCATTGAAAATGTATGGGGACTCAGTAAACCATGACCCATTATTTTTTATCCATCGTATACAAAAACCCATTAAAAATGTATGGGGACTCAGTAAACCCATTACACAAAACCTGTCAGATACCATACCTCTGTTAAACAGATTCAAATCTGAGGTATACGGCCTTAAACCCATGGTATATGGGAAATATAGTTCATTTGTGCTATGGGGAAAAGAAATAGTCCCTGTTGCTTTACACTATAGTATGGCAATTACTGAGTTATATTTACTTGATAAGATGGGTAATAAATACAAAAAAAAGCACTATAAACCACTCAAGGTTGACGTCGTAATACACTCGCTATCAACCTCTCGTGGTCTACGGCCGCCTGTCCACAAAACCATAGATTATTGTCTATTCTCGGGAGCGGCGCCGACGTCACGTTACGTAGTAACGGGTACGTCCGGCCGCAAAAACGGACACTGCGCTGCTCGTCTTTCTCGCTTTGCAGTTTGTTTTCCCGAAAGCGGTGCAGTGCACTCTGTTAAGCTCGAAGGGTTTAGCAACTTTTCACTCCATTGAAACCAACGTTAAACCCACTGTACATCTGTGGTAATATCTCAGTAAATATCCAACATAGAGAAACCAAACAAAAAATGGCATGTAGCTGAAGAGCAGGGGAAGATTGTATATGGGTTTCTTTTTATCCATTTGTTATGCAAAGATTGTTTTATTTGGTGTGTTCTCAAGCAAACTGCTGAAATTGCAGATGACAGGCAGCTGCAACTGTCAAAACAAAAACTTATTCAAAAGTGCATAAATATTCAAATTCACACTTCGCTGCCACAAAGTTTATTCATATAACTTGACAGAAGAACACAAAACAACCTCTAACTATGCATATTAATCATGTGCAGTGAGTTCAAACATTGATATATGTTACGCCGGTTGAGCGATGATACCAGAAAATGACAAAACCCTTTGCCTGCTGCAGCCTCGCTTTGGTTTGAACGTTCCGCTCCCGAGAATATATATATGCCTAGGTAAACAGACACTCAGGTAAATAGACTTTTTCCACAGGCCGGTATTGCACCTTATCTGCTTGGTTACGCAATGCCTGCAGCCAAACAAACACCTGGCAACGTATTCTTTAGCACTTGAGGACTGGCTATATGAGTGTTATGTATTTATATTATCCGTTTAAACAAAGATTGTTTGTTTGTTTTTACGTCTTTTACTTCCCACACCACATAGACATGGTATGAGAAGGATGGCCTTTGTTATAGCAGTAAATCTACCACTGCTGGGGGTGGGACTCGAACCCACAAAGTCTTACAACCTTGGGGTTACAAGTTAGGTGCTCTAACCACTGAGCTAACTCCCCACCCTTTAAACAAAGAGAAGTCATCTACCTTGTAATGGCACTTCCCTCTCTGACGACCGCTCTTACAGGGACAGGGATCATTCCGCGTGAGGATGAAGCGGATGTGAGGGTGACCGAGGATGGCTTTGTACACATCCACTTGGAACGACGTCGGTCGACAGTAAACGACCTGCTCCTCTGAAGGGTGAGTTCAATAGACGAGAGACATGAGTATCAGAGTTGTTGTTGTTCTTTGGGTAGTTTAACGTACAATACAGTAAAACCCTGCTTGAGGGAACACCCTCCGTTCCGAGCAAAGTGTTCCCATAAGGAGGGTTAAAATAAACTAAATACAAATTTCTGTTCCGAGGTAATTGTCTTCTTGAGAGGGGTGTTCCCTTATAAGTGAGGTGTACCAGAAGCTGGATTTTACTGTATGTTTTAAAGACTTACTTTGGTTTTGATGGTGCTTGGATCTGTGAGATGAATTTATGTAGAATCTCACCCCTACACATTTACCGAGGTGTGAGAGTTCTTTTAGTTCCCACATCACATAGACATGGTATGAGAAGGACTGGCCTTTGATATAGCAGTAAATCTACCACTGCTGGGATGAAGGAGAAAGGCGGCTGTACACCACACCACATAGACATGGTATGAGAAGGATTGGCCTTTGACATAGCAGTAAGTCTACCACTGCTGGGGGTGAAGGAGAAAGGTGGCTGTACACCACACCACATAGACATGGTATCAGAAGGATTGGCCTTTGATATAGCAGTACATCTACCACTGCTGGGAATGAAGGAGAAAGGTGACTGCAGTGAGACTCAAACCCACAAAGTCCTACAACCTATGGATTACAAGTCCAGTGCCTTAACCACTGAGGGGACTACCCCCCCCCCCCCCCCTTGAGTAACGAAGAAAGGTCAGCTACGCATATGCACATATATAGAGGCATGCGCAACAATATCATGATAGAACATACATTCTCTAGAAAAGACCCTTCAATAAATTATTGCCATATTTCCCTGATTATTTACTTACTAAACATGTATAGATATATTCCGAACATGACATGTGAATATATTAGAAACATCTTTCTTATTTCTGCACAAAATATGGAACAGGTAGTTCAAATGACCATTTTATGTTGCCAATTAGCTCGAAATAGTCAGGTAAATAGCCATGTTGTACCTACCTTTCTTTGGTAACTGGTCAGCAATCAAAGCTTTAGTCCTTCTAATAAACCATTGACTTCGAAGCTCTGAAAAGGTTTCTTTAGCTGTCGATTAAGCAAATAAGGAGAGAAAATTATTATGATTACACATCAATTTTCATTTGAATCACCTATATTGCCATTATAAATGTTTGCTTAGTCAAAGTTGAAAAACATCATACTGCTATATAAGTAAAAAGACAACAGGAATGAAGAGATATAACAAATAGAATTCAGGAGTGAGATATGCCCTGTTCACCAAGCTTGTATATAGTTACCTTCATAGTAAATTAACTTGTATTGCATTGCGACATACCTTTTTATTGCACAAGCTTGAATAGAGTTACCTTTATAGTAAATTAACTTGTATTGCATTGCGACATACCTTTTCTTGCACAAGCTTGAATAGAGTTACCTCCATAGTAAATTAACTTGTATAGTATTGCAACATACCTTTTCTTGCACATGCTTGACTAGAGTCGCCTTCATAGTAAATTAACTCGTATAGCATTGTATCATACCTTTTCTCGCACAAGCTTGTATAGAGTTACCTTCATAGTAAATTATCTTGTATTGCATTGTATCATACCTTTTCTTGCATATGCCAATTGCCTTTTGGTGGCATCCTGCTTCTGTCCATCAAGTATCACTTTTTCAAATTTCTCCTGAAATTCACCCACGCTTCCTAAACATCCTGGGTTTGCCCTAAAGACGGAGTTGATAAAAATTTGTCATTACGCGTTATAAATCCATATCTATTGATGTGAATATTGACAATACTTGACAAAAATTATGAGATTTGCAGGTCTGGTAGGCCATATAATGATGATAATGCACTGCAAATTTGGTGTTATTTGATAAAAGCTAAGGGTCTCAAATGAATCATGTCATAGTTCAGCTTGGAACTGAGTTTCTATTGTCTGAAAAACAATAAGGTATCTTTATGGATATACTATTAAAATATATATCATAAAGATGCATTATTTGGGAATACAACAGATGCTACCTCAAGCAGATAGTGGAAAGTGTTTTTGCGCTTTTTTTGTGTCACAGAGCAGGCCAGCACAAAAGAAAACCCTCCTCGTATGTTACGATATGCTACAATTAGGGGCTATCCATAAAGCATACATGTACGCATTGAAGGGGGGGGGGGGGGAGTGGAAGGGTAAGAAATTTGGAAATTGTGTGTATGGTAAGCTCCTTTTTTCTTCTACTGCATACAAAATTGAGGTTGGGGGGATGGGGGGGGGGGGGGGGGTAAAAATTGTCCGAATTCTACTGGATACAAGATTTAGGGGGGTAGGGAGTTGGATGGGGTAAAAATTGTCAGAAATTTCGCATACTGTATGCTCTTTCTTTCTTCTATTGCGTACAAGATTGGGGGGAGGGATAGATTAGGGGCCATCCATAGAGTATGTACACTCAAAGAATGGGGATGGGTGAGGTCAGAATGTTCAGGAATTGTACTACATACTTTATGGATGCCCTATTACAGTTAGAAGTTTCTCACCAGTCGAGGATACACCAGAGCTCCTTCATGTCGTTCTGTAAGGCGGTGCCCGTCAGTCCGAACCGCCGCTTACACCGGAGAGCCTTCAGAGCCTGCGTCAACTCAGCCTTCATCCCCTACGTACGGTGATCATGTTATGAAGCAGCCTAAAATCATTATCTATTTTATATATGAATGCAAGACGAGGCGATGTCCTTCTCTCCTAGCGATGCTACCTTGTATGGCAGTTTTTAGAACTGCCCCTAACCACCGTAACCATAGCGCACTGTCAGTTGTGACATCATAGTGTCAACAACTGTCACCCTGGAGTCTCTACAGAGATCTGGGGGTTATGTAGACAGTATTATACTGTTTTTATGTGTGCTGTTGTGTGTGTGTGGAGTGATTTATCAAGGTTTCGCCGGAAGCGGCTCATCAGGCATCTTAGTAAGCTTTGTGGATAACAAGGTGATCAGACTGGTATGTGTTATGTCTGAACTTAGTGACACAACATTTTAAGCTGTAATACTCTGTAAAATGTGGGTTTTTGTGCCTAGGTTACAAATTCCCAAAATGTGGGAATCGATCACGGGGCGGCTCCATCGGGAATAATTAATCAATCAACCGTATCCATAAAATTTATTTTATATATGTGGAATTTCCTGTGGGGTGAAAGGTATGCAGACGTTAGGTCCCACTACCTGAAAGTCACAAGCGGCACAAGGAGACAAGCTGACTTGAAGAAGAAGTTAGACATTGTGGTAACTACCTTTGAGATGTGTCAAGACAACGTGGTAAGCTTATATATTTTTTAAACATTTCTTTTATTTTATCATTGAAGTTACATGGCAATAATAGAGGAAAAAGTGGATTTCTCTGATCTAAAGAAAACGGGGCCAGAAGTTTTCCATCAGTTGTCTATTTTCGTCCCAAGATACTTTAACAGTAAACAAAACTGGAAATCTCAACTATGGCGTATAGGGATCCAAAGTGAACCGGCTAAAACGGCAGATACCTGTGCTCAAAACGCCATTTCTTGGGGCCAGTAAGAACGAGGCTTAGTGCTAAACCTATGTGGGTTTGTTACTATTGAAGTGCAGTTTACCACTATCGTCTCTAAGACTCTAAAAGCTACATTGACAATAGTTAAGCGTATCAAAATATGGATTTAAATGATTGGAGAATGACACATGTAATCTCAAACTTATATAGTCAACACTAAGGGAAATGACCAACAACCAGTGGAAGAACTGCTCTTCGTAGCAGAACTGGCAGGAATAAAAAAAAAAAATAAAAAAAATACAACAACACTATAGTCAACGTACTTAGCGCCTATATCAGGAAAAGGTGTTTTGTGAACGTGTATCTGCAGTTTCAGTGGGTTCACTTTGACTCCCTATTACTTGGAAAAACATTTTGTATCTGATGCACCCATCTGTTATACCAAATGTGTCTATCAGCACCTAGTGCCATTTTAAAATCTGCTGGTTTAGGCCACTCAAAAACAAAACTTGTTTCTCATCACCGCGCGCATCAGAAAAAACGATTTTAGAAGATTTTTTTTTTTTTTTTTTTAAATAGATGGACCTTGATAGAAATTATGAAAGGTATGTGTATTTAGTATCAAATTAAAGCTCCTGATGTCAAGGATGCATTAAATGTATAGCCAGTAAAAATCTGGAAACCCAGCATAAGTAGACACCCCGCGTAAGCAGCCACTTTGGCCCGGATCGGAGGGTGTCCGCTTATGCGGGGCTTTACTGTATGTCTGCCATCTTTGATATAGCAAAAAACCAAAAAAAAGCGCCCTCATCATATTTTTCATGGCTTGGTGATGAGAAACAAGTTTGTTTTTTTTAGTGGCCTTAAGAATCTTATTGTTGACAATAAATAATTCATTCGTCTGAAATTCAATAAAATATTTTCCATAGAATTACATATATATTTGGCTATCCAGATGAATTCTGAATTTTATTCAGATTTGTTGTTCACTGACATTGGGCCTTCCTCAAATGAACCAAACAAGAATGATTGAACCAGTACTATGTGAAAACAGGGTTTCTGAGCCCGTACGGATGGCCATTGGAGGTCTTTTCACTAAAGAATACAGCCTGACACCGCAGGTGGGAGGGCCGTATTTTTTTTGTCAAAAGACTGAGAACAGTCATCCCTATGGACTCAATAACTGTTTTCTTATTACTCTACACCTCCTAATCATTTAAAATGCTGTTTTATTAAATTTCCTGCTCCGCAAAAACCACTGCAATTCACTACAACCCGCTGTCACGGCGGGCGTGACTATTATCTATGCTACACCCCTATACTGCACCTACATGTTCGGCCATCGGTGTATAGTAATATAAAATTAATTTGTAATGTCAAAATAGAACATCACCTACTTTTATTTTGTGGGCTTCGTCTGCTATGACCGCCTCCCACTCAAATCGGTTCAGGACATCCTACGGAAATAACAGAATTTTATATATTGCAAAATGTATGATGAGATTATATCTATATATATAATACTAGCGTGTGGCTCACTACACGACTACTAATTATGAAGCGATCTTGGATTATGACAACATTAACAATATCCTATTTCAATGTGGATATTGGAAGAAACAACTTACCGACCAAAATTTGCTATATTGACCCCTGTGGATCCAATTGTACATCGTTAGAAATTATGACACATATACAACGCTGGCGACTTTCTGAATTTTTCTTTAACAGGCCTAGCGGCCATCCATAAAGTATCTACGCACCGAGGGGGGTGGGAGGGTCAAAAGTTTTAGAACTTTTGCGTATGCTCCCTCTTTGTTTTATTGTGTACAAAATTGGGAGTGGAGTGGGGTCCAAAATTTCAGAAATTCTGCGTACACACTTAATGGATGCCCTCCTGAGTTGATAATGTTAGATTTTTTAGGAAGTCTCGTCTCTAAATTTGGGGTTGTTCTGGGGTTGTCATCTTCTCGATATGAGAGAGGCTTTTAGTATGACGAGGCTGAGTATTTTAATCTACAAACGTAATATTAGGAAAAGTCCTTACTGTGGACGAAACGGTTTCTGTTCTCGGTCAGTATTCAATTTCATACTGCCTGACGCCAGAGGCTGACCGAGAACGAGAACGAGAACTGTTTCGTCCACAGTGAGGACGTTTGCTTATTATTATATACCTTAAATTGATGAAAAAAAGACATTTTGATGACTTATTAAATCACTCTCACAGCGGGCACGAACATTATTATTACTGCACACCTAGCAGCGGGCAGTATTTAATAGACATTCGCACACAGGTATATATATACACAGGTTTTGATTTTATACTACCCCGTCTCCTCGATTTTGGAATATTATGTGATAAAAATTCTGTATGCCACTAGTGGCATATAAAACTCCGTATGCCAGTCAGAGTGGCATACGGAAACTCAATGTTAAGCCTATGGAATTTTATATTAGGGGTAGGATAATACGTAAAATCTAATATTTTCTAGGTAGTAAGATCTGCCTCTTCTCTCTTTGTCTAATACTTACCAAGGGATCAGTTTGAAACCAGCTGCTTATATTTAGCTGATGGATGTGCCCGCTTTTTAGCACTATAAAACTGGAACACTTTTTCCATTATGTTAGGAATGTACTGAAACATCATGATAAAATAAAAGAAATGTTTAAAAAAACCCGAAGCTTACCACATTGTCTCGACACGTCTCAAATGTAGTCACCACGATGTCTAACTTCTCCTTCTTGAGGTCCGCTAGAGTCTGCTCCTTGTGCTGCTTGTGGAACTTCCTGTGGGGTGAAAGGTATGTAGACGTTAGGGCCTACCACCCGAAAGTCAGGACGTTAGGGCCCACCACCCGAAAGTCAGGACGTTAGGGCCCACCATCCGAAAGTCAGGACGTTAGGGCCCACCACCCGAAAGTCAGGACGTTAGGGCCCACTACCCGAAAGTCAGGACGTTAGGGCCCACCACCCGAAAGTCAGGACGTTAGGGCCTACCAACCGAAAGTCAGGACGTTAGGGCCCACTCATCAACCCTCCCTCACTGTCTAGTGCGTATTCGTCAGAACCAATCACAGTGCAGCTTTCAATAGTCTGGTTCATACGGCACAGAGTAAAGACATAAGTCCGTCACAGTCAAAGAGAGCACGTCAGATATTGACAACCTGGATTTCCTAGCTGGGTGGTCAAAGGGATAATGTGGTTTGTTGTTTCGACGAATACGCACTAGACAGCCCTCTATTAGGCCCACCTATTCTTTGATTCGGCCTGGAAGTGGGTGGCGCTACAAACCTTCTGGGCAGCCATTTTTAAGAAGTACCTACGCAATGCTAAGCCTATGGGACCGTTCGGACGTCCATTTATGATACTATTTAATGTGTGAGGATGTTTTAAGTACTTCTGAAGCATTTCTCATAGCAAAATTAGACTTCCCTGGCAATTTCAGATCAAATGATTATGTGGTAGCCCCATTTTAGACGAAGTCAACAAATCGTCGAAACAACTGATCTTCTTCAAGTTGGCACATTTAAATCATGGCTGGATTATGTAAAATAATATTTTAACTATTACAGGTACAGAATGCACAAGAGAAGGTCGATTAATGTAGTTTTTCACCATTTTAGACTCTGACAGCGCTTTGTATTCACCAGCAAGATGGTGGATCGATCCGTTGTCAAGCAAATTTGCAAATTTGGAGGGTATTTTGAACTGGAAGTGTCCAGCCGGATCGGCGAATCAGAACATCGACATATATCATTGAAATATGTACATCTCGTAAAGCCTCTACTGTACATGAATGTAACTGGAGTTACAACGAAACCAGTACGAGTACTACTGAGTACCTTCAGTGTGAATAAACCGAATAGAAAAAAAAATGTCAGATCATTACCTACATTTCATTAAATTTGGGAAAACTGTCATTTGTGCCGTTTTTAGCACTTTTCGCGCAGTATTTCTGCCAAATTAGGTGGGCCCTAACGTCCAATTATGCTATTTCTCCCTACTGCCGACACAGGTATGAACGCGCCTCGCGTTGCAGCAGAGGCGCGACTGAGGCTTTCTCACAACCTGTGTCGGCTGGGCCCTTTTTTTACATCTGTACGCAAATATGTCAGCTGTACAGTTCTCGTTTGTCATGGAGTGACGAGTAAATTTATTTTGTCTCTCCGGATCATGTGACTTGCTACCATTAATAGAAAGGCATTTTAATGATGTTCGGGTACGTATTAACATGGAGACAGAGTGAAGGTGGACCAGTATCCTGGTTACTGGGATACAGTGGAGTTGTTGTAGTTATAACTGTTGTCATACTTTCTGTGATGTCACAAAAAGAGAAATCTGTTCCTGGCTGTTTTGGTGAGTTTAGACATACCTTGTTCTTTGAAATTTGTATGTCTAAAAAGCTCTTAGACAGATTTGGCCGCATTGACGCTGTCTCCATACTTTGATATCATTGACCTACCCCACTGCGAAGTAGCCCCAGGTTTCTAGCTCGTCCACCCAGTTGTAGAGGACAGTGGCGGGGCCTATGATCAGGAAAATCTTCTTCTCTCCTTCATCTTCCTCGTAATATTCTGAGGACATCTATGAAAGAAACATTAGAGGTAATTTGATAATATTCTACTGAAAGGTGACGTGGTCGGTACAGATCCTAGCTCTAACAGATGCTAACTTTCAAATGGGGAATAAGAAAAAAATTGATGAGTGTTTGGTCTGTGTCATTCACCATCGAGTTTGGAGTGCGCAGTAATATGAACAAGGCAATAGCCGAGTAAATATTCTGAAGCACTCCAAATGAGATTGCGAAAGGGGACTCAGATTTCAGATTTTATGTTAGCCTGGAAATATTTATCTGTTTATCACCCGTTGAGTATGTGTTACCATACTCGCAAGCCTGTTGAGTATGAGTTCCTTAGTTAAGCCTATGGACGTTTATACCAGGCTAAGATAAATGTTTTTCCCCAACTGTAGCTGTAACCATGGAGAATCAGCAGTTGAGAAGAAGAAAGGATCATCGGGTTTCCTGCAACATACACTTGTCAGGTATAATTTTTCTGTCCTATGAGATAGATTAGATTAGCAGACTGTATATTGTTATGTGGTTGAAAAACCTTTTTCTTCTTTTCTCGTCCCGTTGGGGGTTTGAAAAAATGGAGTTGTGGATTCCTATCCCTGGTGTGGAATTGGGAAGCCATTTATTCTCTCAAGAAAAACTTACTCGTTGGTCGCGAAGCCGCCTTGTTTGCACACCTGTATATTGTTATGTTCCAGTTTCTCTATATGAGAAACCTTGGCCTAACTAATCATGCGTGCTCCACATAAAACCTCGCTGGAGGCGACCCTTGGTTACGATCAACACGGTGGCCCCTACTTGGTGAACACAGAGCCAGGATATAGGCATGATCTAGATGTATCGCCAGTCAGTCCACAGCTAGCCGTCATTACAGTAACATCAGCAATAAAGCTTGTAACAGGACAAAGTCTTGGAGTCACTCATTTGGATTACACACAATAGTAACAATATGCATCTGGACAGAGAATTTTGAGTTTTACCAGTGTAAACCTGTACTTTAAGTGATTCTTCATGTAAATCCTGCTTTATCAATTATCAAAAAGCCAGTGCCAGACCCAGGTTCCTTCCGATAATATGAAAAAAAACTGATTATATTCTATGTCACCATTATCCTGACATGAATGATGCACACAGCCTTTCTGTTTTTCATTTCCATTGAAAGTTTTGTGATGTTATTTATATTCATTATGGAATGAGGCATACCTGTCAAGTGCACATGATTTACCAAGTCATACTAATCTGAATTATTTACTTACCTTGCGAATAAATTTTGGTCTCTGTCTAAAAACATCTTCTTTCGTTCCTGTCTTTCGCAGGAGTGCTGATAAGAATGCGATAACCTATGAATATAACAACAGAAAACAAAAAGTTGCGTTATAGTATGCATTAGAATTTTACAAATGACAGTTAAATATATTATTATATACCGGTGCACGAATGTCTCACTTTTACGCGATAGCAGAAAAGATACCGTTCGGCCGCACTGTGGCGTAAAATATTTTTACGCCACACCGTACCACGTGACTTATTTCGGAGGTTGAAATAGGTTGATAATGTAAGTACAAAAATGGCATTTAAATCGAATATCGGTATATAATGATAAAAAGACATGGTTAGTGTGGCCGAATGGAATCTGTTCCTCGATATTTTGGTCAGAAATATTCACCTCAGTCTTCGACTTCGGTGAATATTTCTGACCAAAATATCTCTGAACAGATTCCATTCGGCCACACTAACCATGTCTTTCTATATTCTAATTCACCCAAACTAGTAAAGTCACGATGAAGGAAATCGAAAAAAATTAATGAATGAGCAGCAAGGTAAATCGACCAGAAAACAGTCTTTGAGAACCTATCTGTTTATTGAAATACTGGAGAACTCGACCTGAAACGAACTCGACCCGTAAAAAACCTGACCCGTAAAAAAATTGACCAATTAGAAGAACATGATCCGTAATGAAGTCGACCCATTTTTAATCTTCCCAACACAAGCATCTTATCATAAAAGTGAATAAATACCATACTTGGTATGTATGTTATATTGGCCTCAAATTTGGTCTTCTCTGGGAAAGAAACAGAAAACCCTTCCCTTAACCCTATCCCCATCCCTAACTCTATCCCTAACGTTAAACATCACCCTACCCCTACCTGTAAACATAACTGGACTTATTTTTCAAATCTGCTGGTTCATTCATCTAAAAGCTAACTAGTCAGACCTTTCCATCTGTATGAGACTTTCTTATCCAGAAGTATCTGAAACGGGTCGAGTTCACATATCGAATTCTCCAAATCAGGTCGAGTTCTCTTGACAACAACGGGTCGTTTTAATTTCGGGTCAAATTCTCCTGACAACTACGGGTTAAATTCGTTTTGGGTCGAGTTCTCCTGACAACTATGGGTCGAGTTTGTTTCGGGTCTAGTTTGTTTCGGGTCTAGTTTGTTTCGGGTCTAGTTTGTTTCGGGTCGAGTTCGTTTCAGGTCGAGTTCGTTTCGGGTCGAGTTCGTTTCGGGTCGAGTTCGTTTCGGGTCGAGTTCGTTTCGGGTCGAGTTTTCCAGTAACCGTTTATTGACACGCACCTGAACAGTTTTGCCGAGACCCATATCATCACCGAGGATGGCTCCTCCACCATTACAGTAGTGTCTGTAGAGGAAGCGGACACCGTCGCGCTGGTAGTCCCACAGGTACTGGTTGATGGTGGCCGGTATGCACACCTTCGGCTCGTCTCCTTCCTCCGACAGCACCAGGGGCTCTTTAGTACTGCCCCGTCTCTGAGGAAAGCGGGGCTTCTCCAGATCTTCATCATCAAAACCTAGGAGAAAGATGACATGAGGAAATAGAATGTGCTTAGCGACACAGACGCTGGGGAGTTAGCTCAGTGGTTAAGGCACTGGACTTGTAACCCTAAGGTTGTCAGACTTTGTGGGTTCGAGTCCCACTGCAGCCACTTCTCTCCTTCACCTACAGCAGTGGTAGATTTACTGCTATATCAAAGGCCAATCTAGGGTCTGGGGTCTTTCGTAGATATAAGGCAGGATGGAGGATGGTATTTGGTTTTAATATATATTTCCGTGACACTTATATCTTGGATTCATGGTCCTTAGAAACACATCAATGAAATTGTTATAGTTTATAGGTAAACACAAACAATAAAGGATGAAGCTACTGTACCCTTTACATTAATTCGATAAGTAGATTACGATTATCTGTATGTACATGTATCTGTAATTTGTGACTTATGAAAAAATCTTAATCATAGTTACCTGAATGATTATTTTTAGTGTGAGCTGGCTTTTCATCGTCGCTTTCCGAATCAGTAAACTGAATCTTCAGTGGAGTCTTCCTTAAGGAAGCCTCTTCTTTTTTCACAATGCTGAAAACAAAAAATGCTAAATGAATACTCAACAATTGTTGCGATTCATTGATGTATGAAATATGGGAACACTAAATAAAATACTGATTCTTTTTAATACATAATTTCAATTTATGGTCCTCCTAGATACACTTCAAAGAAATTCTTTTAGTTCCTTTTTTTAAATCATTTTATTTATACTGGAATGCATAAGGCACATATTTGCCTGTTTTCTATCCATACCAGCTGTAGTAATGAACCAATTCTACATGATTCCGCTCTATCTAAGCTGTTAGATTTGAAGAATAATTGGAATAAAATCAACATGATGAAACATATTAAATATGACAATGAAATCGATTTCTAGACCTATCACTTTATATACCGATTTTCACCTGCTTAGTTGCCAGTTGGTGTACATCAAGATATTGTAACATTGATATCTTGACAAGGAATCGATGCTGATTATTGTTACGGCCATAGTGTAAGACCAACCCATTTGTTGAATTATGACCAATACAAGTTAAAAAAAAAGAAAAGGTGTGAGTAGTGCTCAGAAATTTGCATTCAACTTAACTTACATTTTATTTGAAAAAATATAGATAAGTTGAATACAAATTTCTGAGCATTACTCACTCCTTTGATAAACACAAACAATGGAATACGCGGCTAGGCCCAACTGTTCACTGCTGACGCTACCGTGCGAATGCTGAATTCATGCAAAGTCGGCTGCGCTATCATCATTGAATATTCGCTTAGTGACATGATGTCACAATGTCAACATCGCTATGATAGCAATGTTGTGAAGCAAGTTACTATGGAGTAAGAAAGCTGTAAAGAAAACAAAAAAAACAAAACAAAAAAAACCCCACAAACAATGAAGGAACGAGTAGTTGAACTCAGTAATTTTACCTCGGTTTTGGTGTTTCGGGTGTTCCTTTCGCACCTTTCCTCTTGTCAGATTTTTTCTGCGGATCTCTCGATGGAGGTTTTCTCGAGGCCGGTCTCTGTTTACTGAGAAGGTGATCGTCTTGGACGAGATGTTTGGATGTTGTCTTCCAGGACTGTCGGGCTGGAGTGGACTGCAGATTCTCTAATTCTTCCTCTTTGTCTCTCATTTCAAACTTCTCCCTACAAGAAATTTACTTACTGAAGTGAATTTTAAGTTGTTGTTTTTTTCAATTTCCAATTGTTTGGGTCCTCAAAAATTTACTTCTGTGAATTTTGAGGTGAACTGTTAAAAACAGAAACCAACAAGGTTTGGTCGAAGTCGTTGTTTCCATGAGTTTGATATGGACTGATATCAACGACGCGACAGCCGAGTGAATATCACATAGTGTTCAAACGAATTTGACCAAAACGAGTTGCTTTCTGTATTTATCTCACCCCTGTTCACGCTATAAGAATGGACAACACACAGGATATAGACCATGGAGAACGTACTGCAATACTCATAGGGGCATGGAGAACGAGTTTCCAATGTTAAGCCTATAGGACAAAAATACCAGGGGTGAGATGCAACATCCCGGTTCATATCACGTCAATGAAATTAGGAACAAGAACGCATAGTATGGAGGGTCACTTGGACATAGCCCAGGAGCTTCCCTCACGTTTTAAGCCAAACATATAGGATTTAAGATGCACAATGATTAATCGTTGTTTTTCTGTTTAGCGCCCCCTAGCGATGCGTACCTTTGTTAGGACATTGCTCAGTCAAACATTGGTATCACCAGGGTTAACATGGACTCAACAGGCATGATCAGTGAAATAAATCGCTCAATGTAAATAGATGAAAAAATTACTATTACATCGAGAATAATCGATGATTTTTTTTACGGCCGGCCGTAAACCACGAGCGGTTAATGCGTAGTAATGAACGAGTGATAGCAAGTGTATTACGTCGTCAACCTCGAGTGGTTTACAGAGCTGAACATCTAAAATTCCATTGATTGTTGTATTTCTTACCCATGGTCATTAATAATTATTTCTATTCCTAGAAATTCCATGAAAGCCATAAACAACGGGTGTGGTTTACGACAACTAATAAACAATGGGTAGTTGTTTACTGTGGCCCCATACATTTTCAATGGAGACTTCTTCTATTTTTAATTTTTGTTTATCATTCATTTCTGAATTATATAACTCAGTTCTTCCAATGAACAAACTTCGTAACACATGGGTAAGAATTGTGTGTTATTAGACAATAACCGCTGATCTTTTTTGGGGATGGGCAGCCGTAAACCACGAGTGGTTGACGCGTAGTAACACACAAGCGATAGTGAGTGTATTACATCGTCGAACCTCGACTGCTTTACAGATCCGAAAGTTGTTGTTGTATTTCTTACCCAAGGTCATTAATAGTAATTTCCACACTATAAATTCGGGTAGTGGTTTACTGTGACTCATACATTTTCAATGGGGACTTGGTAACCCATGGGTAAGAACGGTGTGTGAAGGATGGTTCTACATACCTAAGGCGTTGGCTTTCGTCGACACGCAGAGCACTGAGCAAGGCATCTTCATCAGCTGTGGAAATAAAAAAATATTTACAATCAATTACTCGTGGTATCATGATTCTGAAAGATTTCTACATTTATTGATCAATCACCTGAAGAAGCTGGTTCAACACCATGCGAAACGTCGTGAAAACTTTTTGATACCACGTATGTAACTACCATTGTACACCTTGGTTTTAATAATAACACCATCTACAAAACTTACTGTGTCTGGTTTTTTGTGATTTACCACTCTGATTTCTACATTTAGTTATGATATTTTTTTGTTACGGCAGTGTTTTTGCCGCGTCTTGACTATAGTTATAATATTTAGAATTTTGAAGATAGTTCTAATTTCTGATGTTGTCGACATAACACAAGGATAGGCGCAAGTACTTGACCTACCTTGCCATACTCTAAATTGCCTATATGGTAGTACATAAGAGTCGACCTATTGCTTTATAGACACCTTGAGCCTAGGACGATTTGAGCCCTGGCCGCCTTGAGCCTTTCTCTGGATGCCTTGAGCCCACCCTGTGGACGCCATGAGTGCATCCCTGTGGTTGCATTGAGCCTACCCTCTGTGGGGTGAGTTCAAGAAGTCCAGAGGGTGGGCTCAAAGCATCCAGAGGGTGGGTTCAAGGAATCAACAGTGTGGGCTCAAGGCTTCCACAGTGTAGGCTCAAGACATCAACAGGGGTGGGCTCAAACCGTCCATGGGGTGGGCTCAAGGCATTCACAGGGTGGGCTGAAACCATCCATGGGGTGGGCTTAAGACATTCACAGGGTGAGCTCAAGAGGTCCACAGGGTAGGCTCAAGGCATTTACAGTGGAGCCTCAAGGCGGCCACAATTATGGGCTCAAAGCATCCACAGGGTGGGCTCAAGACATCCACAGGGTGGGCTCAAGACATCCACAGGGTGGGCTCAAAGCGTCCACAGTGTAAGCTCAAGGCATCCACAGTGTAGACTCAAGATGTCCAGAGTGGAGGCTCAAGGCATCCACAGGCACAGGCTCAAGGCATCCACAGGATGGGCTTAAGGCATCCACAGGGTGGGTCAAGGCATCCACAGGCACAGGCTGAAGGCATCCACAGGGTGGGCTGAAGGCATCCACAGGGTGGGCTCAAGGCATCCACAGGGTGGGCTCAAGGCATCCACAGGGTGGGCTCAAGGCATCCACAGGGTGGGCTCAAAGCAGCCAATGTAGGCTCAAGGCATCCACAGTGGGCTCAAGGCATCCATAGGGGTGGTTCAAAAGCTGCACCAGGTGGGCTCAAGGCATCCACAGGAATGAGCTCAAACCGTCCATGGGGTGGGCTCAAGGCATTCAAAGGCTGGGCTCAAGTTATCCCCAATGTAGGCTCAAGGGGTCAACAGGGTGGGCTCAAGGCATCCACGGGGTGTGCTCAAGGCATCTACAGAAAGGCTCAAGGCATTCAGCGCTCAATCCACCCAGGGCTCAAGGTGCCTGTAAACCTACACCATGTACACCACTAGAGAACTGTTTACCTGGTCGCTCTTTGGAGGCCGGTGATTTATTTCTTCTGCTTTTCGCTCGCTGAATCGTCATCAGTTCATCCAGATTAACCTCTTCCTCGTCCTCACTTCCGTATCCGTCAAATCTGACGAGAGCAGCTTTTCGGCCTCCTTTGGTTCGCAGAATCTTCCTGACTGTTGCTTTATACACCTCCCCGTCAACAGACCACCGCACCTCGCACTTGTCACCACAGCACCATACGCCTAATTAAACATTAAAATAACACCGTATGCATAGTTAAACATCAAAAACAGCAAAATATGTCTAGTCATACATAAAAAACAGCACCATACGCGCAGTCAAACATAAAAAACAGGAAAATACGCCTAAACGAACATCAAAAACAGCAAAATATGCCTAGACAAACATAAAAAATAGCAGCATACGCCTAGTTAAACATCAAAAACAGCACTATACGCCTAGTCAAATATCAAAAACAGCAACATATGCCTAGTTAAACATAAAAAATAGCAACATACGCCAAGTCAAACATCAATAATAATTATCGACCATCAAAGCATGATACCAGAAAGGGGGTGGTGGGACTTAGTCCTAAGCAATTCTGTCCACACTGTGCAATCGTATTACGATTTTCTACCCCACCGACTGAAAAGTTTAGTTGTCAGTGAACTTGGGGGCACTAGTCGGGGAGGGACAGCTTCTGACCATTTATTTGTGTGTGGCACCCCCAATAACTCCTCAACCAGCGATTAAATATGGTAATTACAAGCTAATATCGGTACACACCATGGGGGGGGGGGGGGGGGTATTTCTTAAATTCTGTTGTCACTGACAAGAAGAAGGAACATGTTCCTTCATCTATCGGTGGCGATTTCGGAACATCTGACTGCAGTTCATCAGCGACAAAGTCCACATGGGGCATTTTCTAATCTTATGCAAATTTCTAGAGGGGGATGCCACACTGAACAACTCCGTTTTGAGGCCTTACCTTGCCTCGCCAAACAGTTATGTTTCGAAATCGAATAGTGTGCTATAGTGTGTTTAAGTATAGATAAAGCATATAGATAACCATGTGGGTATTTAGTAGAAACTGAACGAGAGTTAGACTTGTCAGTGTTTATGCCACGACGGGAAGGTCGTGTATTACTACGCGAAGCGTTAGCTGAGCGTAGTGAGGAACAGACCTGACCAGAGTGGCATAGACACTGACAAGTCTAACTCGAGTTCGGTTCCGTATTTATCCTACCCTGTCTCTACCTTTTTGGATTACTAAATATAAATATCGATTGAACGACCAACCGAAGTCCAACTGGAACTTCTGAGTCCAACTGGAAATTTTTTTGGAGCAGCTCACAATCTGGTCGCTGATTGGTCGATTATTTTTATGCCCCTAGAAGCATAAATCGCACTTTATGTCATGGCATGCCGCATAAATTTTGCCCATGTTATGCCTATGGACCGTTTTTATTAGGGGTAGGATAAACTTAAGTATCTAAGTTTGAAATTGAATTAAAACAGGGCCCTTGAAGTGCAAGTGAGACAGTTTATGCTAACCGATATAGCAGGTTCGCATGGGTAGTAATATTATATTCGGTTAAACTTACTCTTTCGTCTTCCATGTTCATCACTTTCAGGATCTTCTCCAAACATCGCACATGAAGAAGGAACCTCAGCAGCGTGTTCTGAAGAAATGAAAAATGGATAAATTTACCAAACAGAAATTGGCAAAAAGAATGTATGAGAACATATATATAGCAAGAATAACAATGAGAAAAAAAACTATTTAACAACAACTAAATTCTCATTCAGGACTTTGTAGCACCATATCAAGCTTTAGATAATTATATAGCTATTAAAATCAGGGATGTCAGCAGCCCTTGAAGAAAATCCCTGAAGTTATTTGCTGGGACAAACTCTCCCCCCCCCCCCCCGCCCCGCCCCCACAAGACTCTGATGAACTTAAAAACAATGAAAATGTGTCCCCGGATGATTAAGACTAGTACTACAATCTGTGCTCTCCAAACAGAGCTTTGCCTTCCATGTCCTATTGATGCAGGGATGAAAGTTGGGACTGAGGAAAAAGTCGAAAATTCAAAACACTTTATAAAAAGAATCATTTATAACATCATTTCAGAACAGAATGGTTACGAATCAATATAAATTCTGGTGTTGCCTCCGTGTGGTGGGAATACCAAAGTCTGTCTGTCCCTTTGGTCAGTTTGGAAGGCCTTCGAGAAGGCCCCTCCTATCAGTGCGTCTCACAAAGTGCCTACCTGGGTTGTAGTCCGAGAAACTTTGACTGCCTAGCAGACAGTCAGAGACCACATGCACTTATTCCCATAGTACAGAAAAGCACTTCCTTGGTTCTAAGTAATCCTGTCAATGTCAGTGCATGTTCATGGATCTTTACCTTAAAAGATATATAAGAAATCCTTTTTGATGGTAGAAACTCCAGTTTTGTTCTTTTGTGTCACTTTTTGGAGCCTTTTTGTATAACTCACTTCACCACATTTCACCGCTTCTAACTCATGTCGGCCATGTTTGATAAACTGGTTCGTGGCAAACCCCTGTGTGGGATCATAGATGTGCATTTGGTACCAACTTCTTGTAAATTCTCCCAACTGCAGAATGCATTGACATGGATTTTACAAACACATGGCTGTTATATTATTTAGAACTAATGCAAAGGTAGGAAATTACTGTCATTTTACTGCATTTTGCCTCAGGAAGCTGTCTACCACAAAATTACAAAGATTCTACCTCTATTTATATGCAAACCGCCTGCTGATTTGAGAAGTGCCAATCTGGTCGACCAGTTTGCCTAGAGCTCTATGGGTATGCACTCTGACTGTCCGCACCGCTAAACAGTCAGAGCCTCTCGGACGGTTCATGGACGCCTTGTTTTCGCGGTCCATGGATGCCTTGACCCCGGGACGATTCGAGCCCTGGACGCCTTGAGCCTTTCCATGGACGCCTTGAGCCTACCCTGTGGACGCCTTGAGCCTACCCCATTTTGGTTTCCTTGAGCTTCTACATATAAAAAACTTTGAAAAGTGTACTTATACTGGTTTATAGTCATATATACTCAACCCTAACCCTTACCCAACCCTACTCTAACCCTAACCCGCTAACTAAAAGAAGGTAGGCTCAAGGGTTCCACAGGGTAAGCTCAAGGCGTCCATATTTTCGCGCTGACAGGAGGCTCAAACGGTAAAAGGCTCAAGGCGTCCAATTCCCTCTCGGACTATCTGGGTTGATGCAGTTTGGGGATATTTTTGTTCACACCTCCAGCCACAAACTTGAAAATGCCAGTGCAGTTTGTGTGGCACAGAGAAGTTCCAACCTCACACTCAGGGTCGTCAGTTGGGGGTCAGGGAAAAAAGTGGAAATATTTTCATGTGGATTTTTTCTGCCTCAGAGGGTACTTGGACCATACGACTTGAAGCCTTCACGCTTGGGACGATAAGCTTCGCGAATTGGACGATACGATTCGGTTTTGGTACTTGGCGCCGTGGCCGCCTATGACGATAAGCTTTGTTTTCGAATTTCGGTAGTTCGGAGTGGCCAATCTTCTTCATACTTGAAACGAACATAGGATACATATTTCCCTACCTTATGTTAAAGTTTCATGTCTTAATTCTTATGAGAAACGAGTGAAATCACCCGGAAAAGGTGGGGTCCTTGACAGGATCGCACATGAGTGATAATAGGTGCACATAGCGATCGGAAGAAAATGTCACAGAATTTTCCGCATTTTCCGCACTTCCCATAGGAATTAAGCAATGAAACTTTTAGGCACATATGTGACCTATAAGCCTTCCAAATATGAAGACAATCGGCCTCACCGTTCTGAAGAATAATATGCTTTGCCAGATTGACAGTCCACTGCGGTTCGTCCACACCCGAAAAATCGTATGGTCCGCCGCTCACGCGCGGAAAAGCGAGGCGTGCCGGCTCCGAAGCTTATCGTCCAGCATTCCCTCAGAGAGACCGGAAAAACTTGGAAGGTATGTCCTTGTCGGCCATGGCATGGGGTGGAGCGTCTGTGGGGAACTTCAAACCTCCGTTTTATTGGCGTAAATGAGGCTAAATCAATATCATCTTTGTTTGACAAAAGGAAAAGAGATTACGGTAAAACTGCAGATCCGCCGGGAAAGGCTTAAAAGCTAGAGGCCACGGATCTGCAGTTTTACCGAGATTACATATACTGGATATGAAAAAGTGGATTTCCACAGAAAAATGGAAAACTGATATATCTGCTGTGACACATTTATCTATCGGCAGCTTCCTGTCCACATAGTACAGTGTCCCTGCTGTAACAAAATCAGATTTAAGAAAACAAAATTTACAAATTCCAGAGTAGGCCTACCTACAAACAACACACACACATATTTATCCAGTGGTCAGGTGAAAGGGTTTTTGATCTAAGTCAATAGAAGGTAACTTTTCTATACTTAATGTTTTCATTACAAATTACGCTAAAGATTAGATCTAGTGTTATATAGACTGAGAGGTGAGAACCCCCGTAAAAGACACTGACACTGGCAGCGCGATTTCAGATTTGTTTTGAAAGATTTTGGGCGATAATAGGCCCTGGTGCTCTAAAAGTAACTGTAACAGTTGTTGCCGATGCTCCAACCGGGACAATGGGTATCGTGTTCCCTTCATTTTCTTTTACAAGATAACTATATACTGTATCTAATACATAGGTCTTACTTACTTAAAAATCGAAGCTTGTCTTGACTTAAAAAGAGACCTACTGTCAGTGGTGGTTGAGGTTTAGCTTGACCCAATTTCGAGGTCAGTGGCACTCTCCTAGCATAGATTCTGGGGCTTAGTTCCTTTCCTAACCCACGAAAGATCTGCTGAGAGAGTGGTATGTGCGGCAGCATTTCCGGTTGCAGACAAGCCTTTGATTTTTAGGTTATTCCTAAGGCGAATCTCACTAGGAATAGAGATTATTGTTTCTGTGAATTATCCAGCCACAACTATCAGCTATACTTAGAGTTAGACGATATCTACCAGATTAATTCAAGAGCAGATTACATATAAGCTCACAAACGGTGCATCCGATGCTTATAAACGGTATCATGTCAAGCTAACCAAGCCATGTGGTTTCCCAGTTTCAAAATAAACAAGTCAAAGATTCTCGATGTTTTCAAGCCCGAACACAAGCTGTAGCATGGTGTCAGGAGTGGATCATGCCTTGAGCAAGTGTACTTGGCGTAGTTTGTGGAGCAATGTCCAAGGCTACAGAAACTAAGGTATTGTGACTGCTTTGTGTTTTCTAAATATTTCTTGAAAGTTGAAGTGGAGGAGTCGTTTTTAAAACCTCGGCTTAACTGAAACTTCTGAAGGCTCCATTTCTTGGGTAAATACCACACTACTGATCCAGTGATACACATACCATCTCTGAATCTGATACATTGAGCTCCAGAGGCACAGAGACCCGCTTTAGTGTCCCAGCCTACCATACCCACCACCCTACCTAGCTCACCTACCACAAAGCCCTGCACCCTACTCTATTTTGGTGTTTACCACCCTGGCCTAGGTAAAATGTTCACGTCCTCATCCCCACTGTTGTGGACAGGGCTGGTTACGCTGCCTATTACTAGTATTAGTATTTGTCACCCTCCTTACCACCCTGTGGCAAGGTACCTACCTACCTACCTACCTACCTACCTACCTACCTACCTACCTACCTACCTACCTACCTACCTACCTACCTACTTACCTACCTACCTACCTACCTACCTACCTACCTACCTACCTTACTACCTACCTACCTACCTTACTACCTACCTACCTACCTACCTACCTACTTACCTACCTACCTACCTACTTACCTACCTACCTACCTACCTACCTACCTACCTACCTACCTACCTACCTACCTACCTTACTACCTTACTACCTACCTACCTACCTACCTACCTAACTACCTACAATACCTACGATATCTGGACGCCCTGCTTCGTAGCCAGCACGCCTTGGTTTTCAGCTGGTGATGGACAGACTTTACGCTTTAAAAAAAATTTATGTCAGAACTTTGTCAATAATCAATTTCGGAACTTCCAATGAACAGCGTGCTGGATACCGAGCGGGGCATCCAGTATTCCTACCTAATTACCTACCTACTTACGTAACTGCCTAACTACCTACTGCCCTACCCTACATACCTTGCCCTGCCCTACCCTTTCCTACCCGACCTACCACCCCAAACAACTTACCCAACCCACCCTACCTGACCCACCTCCCTATCAACCTACTCTAACCCCACCCTACCTGCCACTACCCTACCCTAATTACCACCCTGCTACGAGTTGAGAATACTGGATGCTACACTTGGTATCCATCACACTTTGGCTGCTATATTTCATTTTTTGGAAGCGACATTCTTGCACTTGTGGCAAACCACATAACAAAGAATGGCAATTAGTCATATGTTGCCTATCGTGAATCAAAATAAAACTTACCAAGTGTTTTCTGCACATCTTAAGCTATCTACTGACCTTTATTTGAAGTTCCTACGTCAATTCTTGACAGAGTTTGGACATAGATTTTTTAGAGAAAAAAAACATAGTGTCCGTCAGTCACCTGTTGAAACTGAAGCGTGCTGGCTATAAAGTGTAGCATCCAGATACCCCACCAACCACCCACCACCCTAATTACCCTACCTGACCTACCAACCTCCCAACCCCCCTACCTACACTAACCTACCTAACACCCTCAAAATAAGAAAAGACGAAATCACCGTCAGTCAACCTCGAACTTGTATGTAATCAAGTTTCATTTTATTTTCAGAGTATTATTTTCAACATTTTCAAGTGCCTCATATCATTCTACGGTGTTTACTACATCATCTCCAGTATATGTTTCGGTGCTTTTAGGTAAGTAAATGACGGATGACACCGATGAAAAATATTTATCTCACCATCTTATATAGTTCTATATGCGAACAATGTTTCATGAATTATTTGAAAAAAAAGGGTTTTTTTAAAAGCAATTTTTTAAAGGGGATATTGTGCATACAATCACCAAATTTTGCGATACAGCCGTTCTTCCACTTGAGCCCTAGCCCCCTACTCCTCATTCTAATGACGGGCGTTAAGCCAGTGGGTACCATATTTATGTAAGTCCTTGGTATGACCCGATCAGGGTTTGAACCTACGATCTCCCATGCTTGAGGCGAACACCCCTACCACTTAGCCACCAAGCTTTATGAATTAATTTATTTCATAATTTTGTCATCTAACGAAAATACGAATTCTTTGTGGTACTTTACGTGATCAAAATCTCCTTAACTGACAAAGATAATTACTGACTGATGTATTTTTATAATTCAGACTGCAAACATTTGATGGGAAAATGCCGTTTGACTTCAAACGATGGATGGACCTGAGGAAATGCTGTGTTTCATATTCTCGGATTGAAATAGGTAAACCTCTGAGATGTATATATTTTCATTATTATTCAATTGATAATGTTCCAGCTAATACACCTTATATATGAATAGTTTTGTTTATTTGATCCTATTATATTGTAGTACAGAATAACGAATATACCTGAGAACAGTTTATCAAGATTTATTATACCACAACCAGCGACTTCGTCGTTGCCCTGTATGTCTCATAGTCATAGGGACAATTTTAGGGGGAAACCACTTGAAAAATGAAACAGCGGACTACCCAGCGGAGTTTGGAAAGGGCAACCAGCGAAGTTTGAGATCTCATTGGTTTTCTCACGAGAAAAGTAGATCAGAAAACTACAATACTAAATTTTGATTTCAGCATGGCTTGAAATGAATTGTAAGAGAAGAAATTTGTTTGAGTACAGTCCTACAAAAAAGAAGAACAGGTTCGAGTTTTTCACTAAACGAGAATCTCACTCTCGTGGTGCTTCAGTCTCCATGCCTATGTCTAGTTCACTCCGTCTCTATGTGCGGGACCAACTCCAAGCGGATATTACCAGAATCATAGTTTTTTAGATATAGTAGGTAAACAGGGTAAGCCTCAGGCGGCATGCAAGTAAAAAAGGTAGCAAGTATTTAAGCCAGTCTCTTCACTAGAACTCTGAACGCAATATGCTGCGCTCCGGCCTCCGCATGCACTCCTCCACTCCGGTGCTAATAAGCGATGTCTAGGTAGTCGTCTGGAGGTGTGTTGGTTAGACGTAGCGGGTAGGGTGTAGCGACCACGAGTGTCCCCTGTAGGTTTTCTCTACTCGGAAATCGGCTCGGAATTTTTTGGGGTTCCGAAATTTTTATTTTGGATAAAATCGGGGACCGATTGACACAAATCGGGGTACCGATTTATGCCAATCGGGGACCGATTGACACAAATCGGGGTACCGATTTATGCCTGAAAAGTTCCCACACATAGTCGTCTGGAGGTGTCCCGAGCCCAGTCCAAAGACAGACTGACACTAGGAGGGCACCCAGAGACTTATAGAGGAAGTCGCCGGGCACCCTCCCCACGCCACTTCCGGGACCAGGGCGCCACCTTGTGGGCCCGGGAGGCGGCTCCACAATCTGCCTCCAGGCTAGATTCGCCGCCACCTCTGTTTACACTACGTTCCAACTAAGAGGTTGGTAACATTAAACCATGGGCATGTCCACGGTTTCTCACTCTCAAACCAAACCACTTTGTCCTAAATAGGTTCTGGGATCCAAAATACTTGCAAAGAAATCTCCATATATTAATAAATTGATAAAGAACCCTACCTCTGTGGCCATTTAATTAAAAAAACACATTAAAAGAAGATGAGAACATGGAAAAGTGACTTCCAGGGTAAGAATGTGGGTCATGGCAGGGTCAAGGGGGCATGGCCAGAGAGTGGTCGGACCACAGAGTAAAAATAGATACACAGAGTAAAAATAGATACCAAACCCTAAAGCCCTATCTCCCAACCTAAAAATAGCTAAAGAGAAGTTCCTTTACCCACTGCAATGGCATAAGATACCCGCTACCACGCCATGTCAAGGCCCCTGTCAATTTAATGTGACCAGAGCTAACGTAGTGTAGCTCAGGTGGCCAGTGTACCTCCGGGCCCCTTGGAACCTCCGGACCCTTTGGCAACTACGGCAGTGCCCTCTCTCGTCAAGGGTGCCCCTCCGGCGACTACCACCATATGTTTGATAAAATGAAATTCATTATTGATTTTTTCGAAGGAAACCTTTATATTGAGTGTAAAAGCGTATTGTTATCTCGTTATTTTCTTCTTTTTATTTCTTTTTTTTTTGCTATCCTCCCAGCAAGTCTACTTTGCCATTTCATAATATATATATCTTGTTCTTTTCTCACAGCTAATCTGGTGGCAATGCAGACTACGTTTTTCTTCGCCACTTGGTTTTTCTTGGTGATCTCTCACAAGCGGCTTTGGGACTACGCTATAACCATATCCCTTATCCACGTGGCCTTATCCTCACTAGGTAACTAAACTTATTTTAATTTGATTAAAAATTTATGATAAAATCTGAAGTTTATGAAGATATAAAGGTTTTCAGTATTAATTTCTGACGTACCAGTTTGTAACATATCAGCTTTTATCTCACCCATGTTATTTTTCCCCATAGACTTAACATTGGGACCGAAAAGTATTTCGGAAGCATATCTGACAGGAGATTATGTCACAAATGATTGCCCATTAGTCAATGTGAAGGGTGAGATTGATTCAGAGACCTATACAAGTTTAGGGTCAGAGCTTGATACAATCTCGTTTGAATTGCTATGTAATTCACGCGGCTTCGCCTTGTGAATAACTATGCGATTCAAACTCGATGAGATATGAGCTCTGACCCTGAACTTCCATAGGTTTCCTCTACAGTAACTATGCACTTTAGTGAGTGCATGACCCTATTCTGAGTCTATCAACTATAATGATACGCTGGTGTCAGGAAGAGAGAGGACTATCGAAGAAAATATATGTGACGATATACTTGCCTAAACTAGCTGCAAATAACCATATACCTGTTAAATTTGCATGTATTACTATACCTTTCTAGGTGTGTCCTGTTTGTCAGTAGTAGAGGGAAACTATGTTCCGGTGGGAATAAGTCAAAGTTACGAGGTAAAGCTTGGAAAAATTACTTTTTCCAAGCCTTACCGAATAACTTTTGACTTATTTCCACTGGTATGTGGTTTCCCTATTCCTATATACCTTCAATTGTAGGCTAATATCTTTAATTTTCCTTTCAAAGTGATGCTTTCCTTACCAACAAACTGGTCATGGTGGCTTTGTCTAGGTAGGTTCTTCTTCAATACTCTTACCTACCTTTTTATTAGGTTTTAGAATGATCATTCTTTGATCATATACTGTTGTAATAAGAGAAAGCGTGGTTACTTATTACGTAGGGATGGCCGTTCAAGGTATTTTGTTCGTTTTCTTATGATTGTATACCTAAGTATCATTAAAACAAAAATGCTATTTAATGTATACACTACGGGCAAAGTGCACCCGAATATTATTTATACTGCACCCCTAGCAGCGGGTAGTATTTCGTAATAGGTAATGGGTAGTAGTTCGGTAATAGGTATAATAATAATGATAATAATAATAATAATAATAATAATAATAATAATAATAATAATAATAATAATAATAATAATAATAATGATAATAATGATAATAGTGGTAATGATAATAGTGATAATGATAATAGTGATAATGATAATGGTGATAATGATAATAATAATTCATTTCAATCAGTTCTATTAACAGTATCACAATATCACGGCATAGATTCCTATACTGCTATTCCCCTGTTATAGTTGTATGTTTCTGATGAATAACTTAGCTGGTCTCTTTAACTTGGACTAGTTTCCATTGACTTGCATTTTCAATTACATGTCTTTCTAGCACTTGGTATTTTTACGATGATCTCTATCGGTGAAATGGTCAGTTACTGTTACCGCCTCAACCGTTCGGCGGATGACGAAGATGACCATGAGTTAGAAAGGCATGACACCGGACTGACATTCTACCCTAAAGAAGACACGGCAGAAGCCAAGATGTGAAGAAAAAATCATGTTGTAAATTGCGAGAAGAAGAATCTGTTAGTTCCGAAAAAGCTTTGGAAGGAGATATGTCTGTAATTTTGGATGAAAAATCCATAGAAATGAAATTGTGATTATTCTAGTCAAGAACTCATGGACTTGTATGATACTTTGATTACAAGTACTTATATAATTTTTACGTTTTTAAACAGTGGGTGTTTGTGTTTTCCACCTTTTTTTCCTACCTCTACTGTATTTTTTACGATGATCTCTATCGGTGAAATGGTCAGTTACTGTTACCGCATCAACCATTCGGTGGTCGACAAAGATGACCATGAGTTAGAGAGGCACGACACCGGACTGACATTCTACCCTAAAGAAGACATGGCAGAAGCCAAGATGTGAAGAAAACATTATGTTGGAAAAAGCGAGAAGAAGCATCTGTTAGCTCTGAGAGCTACGACATAAAAATGATGTTTGAAACCATTCCAAAGAAAGATATCATCAGGTTTTTGAAAGGGACAAATCTCTTTGTTTGTTTATGAAATATTTTAAACCATTGAAAAGAATTGACTGAAATGAGTCTACAAAAGTGAAAAGCTAAATCATTGATGGTCCTTATATACCCTCAGGGTCCCCTGGGATGTTAAATTACAAACAAACAAACAAACAAACTCCAGGAGTTTTGGAAAGAGATTTTTGGATGAAGAATCCATAGATATGAAAATGTGATTATTCTAGTCGAGAATTCATGGATACTTTGATTACGAGTACTTATATGATTTTTACGTTTTTGAACAGAGGGTGAATGTGTTTTCAACCTTTTTCCCTACCTCTACTGTAAACCTGACATATATTGACTACGTTTAAGCATTGATTCCCCTGTACTGCACAGAATGTCAAGACGTGGTGAGAGTTTCATGGTGCTTATTACTCAGAATGCATTATCTCTTTGTCAAAACATGTTCATACGCCCTTAATTCAGGGACTCCAGCTTGATACTTGATGCCTGTAGTGTCTTTTGTAAATTTCGTGGTGCTAAAATGAAGCAAGTTTTACATGTATGTGTTTTATAGTGTAAACAAACATTTCAAACATTCACAAAACTGTCCTTTTTCCCAGGGAAGCATCGTTATAGCATTATATTCAAATATTGTGTGGTCACGTGGAAAAACGAGAAAAAAAAATTCTGAAAATATTTTGGTATATTAAGTATTTCAATAATGTAACTTTTGCAGAAGACTTAAATCGGACCCCCATCAGGTTGTGTTTTGAAAAAGTCAGAATACACGAACAGTTTATCAAAACCAAGGGTCACCTGAGGCCGAGTGTTGTATGGAGCCAGCATAACCAGTTAGGCCAAGGGAAGGTGCATGTATGTTTCACAAATAGAAAAATTGGACCATAACACTACGAACAGTGAGCATGTTCAATTTAAGCGCGTATTCCATGAGATAGGCCAGATTTCGACAGGCAAAATCTATTCTATCAGCAGGGTTCGTACAGAGCCTGGAAAACCTGAAAAGGCCTGGAATTATGCTTTTGGGTTTTTCAGGCCTAGAAAAGCCTGGAATTCTTACAGAGAGCCTGCAAAACCTGGGAGAGCCTGGAAGATTTAGTTTTGCATAAAAACATTTTTTTCAGTCTATGAAACTCTGGACATTATTAGCTTTCCTTAGCTACGGTACCTGACTGCATATGAAATTTCAGTGACTTGGATTAGATACTTCCAAAATCCTTTTTGCTAATAATATAGCTGTTTTGATTATTTGTTTTCATATTTGTTTCACTAGCAAGATTGTATTGATTAACATTGTTATGTGCCTGGAAAAGAAATATTAGAGCCTGGAAAAAGCCTGGAATTTTATTGGGCTGTCTATGTACGAACCCTGTAACAGCTTTTAGCGGGTTTTGGCCATACAGTTACTCCCGCTGAGCAAATAGCGTGCTCCACCATACAGGTTCTATCATGAAACATCACGAAATTTCAAAGAATTGTTTATATGGCATGAGTTGTTTTTGCGGAATGATATCACGAAGCGGAGCTGAGTGATATCTGTAGCAAATTGAGTGATGTTTAGATTTTATCCTACCCTGTCACATGTTTTTAACTTCATATGTTACCAGTAGCATATAAATATTTTATAGCATAACCGTGACATAAAGTCACATCATGTTAAGTCTATGGAGATTTATATGCGGGGTAGGATAAGGCGTTAACATGTGTGCAGTGGGCCCGTTTAATAATCTAGGATCCTACATGTAGACCCTTTTCTGTATGCCATAGAGACGCAGGGACGATGTAGGTCAACTTCATTTAACACTTATGTAAGAATAAGACTGTCTTAGCCAAAAGACTTAGATATTATTAACCCTTTAAGGACGGCTGCCTGCGGCCGAGGTACCCCCTAAAGGACGGGTGCTGGTGACACTTTATACCGCTAGGGGACGAGCACTTAGTCGTTAAAACCCATAATTTGAGTGTTTAATCACGTGATACAATATTTAATCTTAAATATTTAATTGTTTCTGAATACAAATACTATTTATAATGTTAGACCTACATTCTGTGAAAATTTGATTAATATTGCTCCATTATTTCCTTGTTAAAAACTAATTTGTATATTTTTGAGAAATGATGCCTCAAGGCGTCATTCGCCCTGGGCCGGATGATGCCTCAAAGCATCATTCGCCCTTAAAGGGTTAAGCGATATCCCTATAGGTCTGGAAGGCATATTAGGGACTAAGGTGGAATCTGGATTCAAGGAGTGTTTCCCTTAAAAATTCTTATAGATTGACTTGTGCTGTATATCTAATTAGTTTAAAATTAATAACTAAAGGAAAAACATTATAATGTAAAAATATTGCATCATTTCCAACATTTCTCCATTTTCTGCCTACCACGACAATGCTTTAACATATGGCACATATCACAAAAAGGGGCTTTTTGCTTTTTTTCTATTTTGATAAAGAATCAGTCCATTTTAACTTCTACTATGAGTACAATAAAAATTTAGGTATCACAATGATCCTCAAAGAAATCTCCATTTGATTAAACTGGGCTTTGATTTGCTTCCATATGGAATTCCATGGAATCTTCACTCATATTCTAGAAATCAAACATTTTGCCCAATTTTTAGCATGATTTCAGAGCAAATATGTCAAAAATGAAAACAGATAAAACACCTCAATAAATCCAAAATATATATGACAATAAAGCCCATAATCCCTGGTTTAATATGAAACCCTTTGTAAATATGTATCATTTTCACAGCCTAAGTTATGAGAACATTTGTATAGCAAGTCAAAAATAACTAGTTTTCAGTCCCCAATATGGTTGCGAGGCCTATAGTACGAGTTACAAACGATCCTAGATTATTAAACAGGCCCCTGTTCCGCAGCCCTCTTCGGGCGCCCTGCTTTTGCAGAATTGTTTAAACATAGAAAACCTATGGCAGCGCAAACCCAGCTTTTGAAGCATGTCACTGTATCAAACATATATCATATTTCAGAGTGAATAGATGTTTTAAACTATAATCCTTTTAAAAAGGAATAGTATTGTTATCGATGTTTTGTCGTTTTAAGAATTCACGAACCCATTATCATCCAAGTCAGTAATGAAATTATTTGTAAAATAAAGTGAGTTGGCAAGACGAACAAAGCAAGAAAACCTACTGGAATAGCTTTTTCAGGGTGTTGCCATTGGGATTGTACAACACTCACATTCACTCTTTTTCAGCTGTGATGTTCCATGGTATACAAAGTCCGCATTGAGAATGTATGAGGATTCATATAAAACCTGTCAGATACTATAATCATGGTATGAGGGTTAAATTCGTGGTGTACGGCATTAAATCCATTATATGCGGGAACATTGTCTCGTGGTTTACGGCTGGTTTATTGCCTATTTACATGTACTTGAATAGCTATCGGTGCAATGGAGCAGTGTTAAATAGTCAATGGCGATGGTGAAACAGGCCCCTTCAATGTCGAATGTATAATATTACAAGAAATGAGTCCATGTGATATACTTGACGGTTAATGGACTATTTTTCAGGTTTTCCGAATATTTGAATATCTAGAGCCTAAACAACACAATTTCTGATATATTTATTAACATTCCCGTCTACCATATCAGGCATAATAACATGGTCTACAAAATGTTTTACTAGATTGTGCTAATAGCAGAATGTATTTTTGCACACTTGATCTCGTATTTATAATACAGGCTTTATACATTTCCTTATTTTGTTTTGAAATAAACTAAGCACTGTATATTGCAATGTTAATTCGATTTTAAATGGGTATGTAAATATGATTATTATATAATCATATTTTAACTGAATAGAAAATACATTGGAAATGGCATTTGGGTTTTGATTTAGGATGCCAGTTGGGGTCAGAACAAAATTGAATTATTCTCCATTGCAATATAGTTTACACATTACAAATGCATTATGTTGGGGAACAAGGGAAAGCTCACGTTTTTACTTGGGTCATTGGGAAGGTCTAGTGGGGGATCATGGGCTGTGGCCGAATTGGGTTATTTAATAGTTGGTATGTCAATATTACATAAGGAAAATCTTTTGTAATTCTGTAAATGAAAAAATGAAGGCATCCCTGAATTATTTAGAAATGTTTCAATTAAAAAAAATTAAACGTCAAAATAATCATTACTTGTTATATCTATCTGATTCACTTAGTTCAGATATCTTAACATATCTATATATTATTCAAACCTAACATCATGGGATCAAAGACTTCCGTCCAAAAGTCGCTTGAATTTTAAGTGAACTACACATGAATATAGTTTGCTTTTCGATGTAATTACATGTACGTAATAAAAGCTTTTTTCAATTTATCAATGCCTCTCCTTTTCATGTTTTTCAAGGTAGAGGATTAAGTTGATATATGATATGCCATAGTTTGATAGATGTAAATGACCAGCATCTTGAAATAACTACCTGAAAAACTTAATTTATCAATTCTCTGATCCGGCTGGAGACTTCAGATTCAAAATCAATTATGCAAATTAATAAAAAGAAAATTAATAAAAAAAAATTATGCAAATTAGCTGTCCAAATTCCTATTTACAGATAACAGATATATGCTTTGCCTTGTATGACATGGTCTAGATCAGAAAGGAGTGTTATTCAAGTGTTTTTGTGCAAAATTTATGCATCATTATTACAGATTTCCCTATTAATATGCAAATTAACTATGGCATCATCAATATACATGGAAATAAATATCTTCATTAGATTCAGTATGTCAAAATACCCCTGTATGCCAAATATCATGTTCCTATCATGAATATCTAGAGAGTTATTGTAATAAATCTGTTCACCTGCGATAATTATTAAGTGAGTTCCTCAAATTCAGTCAGGTTGGTTGCAAGTAAAACTTGTAGAGGGCAGCACCGCCACGCCATGTTCGCTGGTTCCCCGGTTATCCGCTAGGGGGCAGGTCGGTACAGGTTCCGCTTCACTGGTTTAGACAACAACCCCCGCTAGCTTGTCGCCACGGACTTGTCATCCTAGTCCGTGTTGTCACACAGTAAATTGACGAACCAGAAAAATAAGTGTTGTTGGCTCTTTGTTGTCGGTCATTGATTTGCCCCCAGTATCACGGTTCTATTTTAGTGAGTGGGGCACGACTATGGAACTCTCCTCAGTGTGGTAATGGAGATAGGAAACATACCAAGCAACCGAGATACTTCCGGAGAGTGTGATTCGGACGCCTGTCTTCAGTCGGTAAATATCGAGATTTCCAAGAAATAGTTTAACGTCATGGGTGTGCCAATTGTAATGCCATTACGAAATAGTTGTTGTATTCTACAAGTGTTTTGGTGCGACCGCATAATGTAATGATATCTGTGTCATCAATGTAACAAGCAGTAAACTTTGCTGTGACAGTCTACTTCAAACTCAGTCTTGGCTGTCAAACTCGCAGTGACAGAATTCTTCTGCATGTCAACATTCCTCTTTTGATACCCGGTCTATGTTGCATGATTGTAAGCTGTATTTTGGTGGGGTTGAGATTTACTTTAGAGTTCAACTTGTAGAAGGCTAGTAATACTCTTTCGGGTTCCATTGACATTGTAACTCACAGATAAAAATGTATGTTGAGTTCAGGCCCCCAATAATATTATGAAATAGCAATGCCATTGCAAATGATATTATTGAAATGTATATATACAAATTTACTAAACAAATATAGGAATTTATGCCAGTTAGGTATGCCTATGGCATTAATACCTTATGCATTTCATATTACAAAGGTGTTGACTTTCAAATGTGGATTCATTCTGATATAGAAACTTTTATTTATTATAATATCTCATTTGCTACACTATTAAACAATGATAATTTGAATTTTGATAATCATAAATAAATCAAAGTGATACTGATACTGATAGTGATAGGTGCCTACAACAGTATGCCCTTGCTAAAGAAGTACTCCCATATATTGCCCCCTTATGTCGTACCATTCAAATCTAGATGTAGCTGAAAAATAATAGAAATATTTAAGTATTATCTGATGGTTATTGTTCAGATGATAACTGTAAAGGGTCGTGTACAAGTTACTACATATAATAGAGAGAAGCTATGATAGTCTACGGTTAGAGCTCGTATCCCATCGAGTTGGAATAGTATAGTAATTCACAAGGCGAAGCCGCATGAATTACAACAAGTTGGGTTCAAGCTCTGCTATAAACTTGTCTAGGTTCCTGACTTTATCTCATCCCTCACATTGACTAATTGGCCAACATTTGTGACATAGTCCCTCATAGAGTCTTTTCTTTTAAATACTTGAGTGTTGAGTACAAGTTCCCAATGTTAAGTCAATGTGGGGAAAATACCAGGGGACAGATAAAAAAAACATTAATAGGTCTATTGGTTGTATGACAGGATTCACTATACATGGATGTGTTGATAGAATCTCATTCTCTTCTATAGCGATTGTAAATGGAACATTCAGAATATATTACATGCCGGATATAAAAAACCGTGGTTATATTTGATTTAATGATGTCCCAATTTTGATTCAACGTAAAAAAAAAAAGAGAAGAGAAAAGAGGTACAGTTTTTGCATGAAAACTCACATCCATGAAAACAGTCCACAATCATATATTTCAATATCTTTGTACAGAGGTGGCAGTTTTCTATTTCCCCATGGAAATCCTCATTCTTATCTTCAGCAGATACAACTGAATTCTTTTTGCTTGTGTACAACAAAATCAATATCAAATAGAATCGTGGTTTGAACCTCGCCACAGCCCTCCACACAATCAGCGACACCAACATGTCTTCAATGTTTTCTCAGTCTCTCAAGTGAATTTTCTTCCTTAAAAAAAAAAGAATTCATCTTTTTTTAAATCATTTATTCATCCTTTCAAATTGTCATCAACATGATGCTGGTTTTTTTTAATACAAAGGCAGCGTTTAGCAAAATTTAGCAAAATTACACTCTTTTTAACCCCTTTTCAAAGATACAGTTGGAAATGACTGTGAAGAATAAGTTAACATATATTCACTTGGCAGTCTGGAACATCGTTTATTGCTTCAGTGAGATAAGATAAAATATGTATTATAAAATATTGTAAAATGAAATATGTATTACATGAATAATTTTGACATTAGTTTATTTCACGGGATTGAACTTTGTAGCCAATTCTTTGCGAAGACTTTCAATGTGCGGATGGTCCTGTCTGACCCCAACTGCAAGGATGTCAGAGTTCAGGGAAATCCCTGAAATCAGGGTTTTTCTAAAACACAGAAATATTGTCCTCACAACTCAAAACCATCAATAGAACCTGTGTATGTCAACCCCATATTCCCAATTTCCCTTTAAATATGTGCATTATTACTTCCATGATTTTCAGGGTTTTCCCTGAAGAGCTTCCCATTGATAATGCATGGATGAAAATCCCTGAAATCCCTGGAACCCTTGTACTGTTACCATATAAAACACTTGGAATGCATAGCTAACACCAGGAACCAGCTTAATACTACAATCTCCCATGCACATATTTGGTTTATAATCAATATGACATAGATGGTAGGGCTCTGCTTGGAGATCACAGACTGTAGTACCAGTTCTAATCACCAGGGGATACAGTTTTCATCGTCTTAGAGTTCCCAGTAAGCATTGTAGACTGGTGGGGGGAGGGGGGGGGGGAGTTTGTCCCAGCAAATAATTTCAGGGATTTTCCTCAAAGGCTGCTGACATCCCTGCAACTGATATCTTTTTTAGGTACACCATGTAGCCATGGACTGAGTTCACTACGCTCCAGCTATGCCACCTACGTGACCAACCAGTGAGGCCGACCTATGACTGAGGACCTCCTTATAGTTCTCCCCTTTCAGGAAGTCTACGCATGCATCACTGCGAAGATCAAGCCCGTCCTGCTCTTCTTTTTCCAGTTCGCATGGTATAACAAGATCCGACTTCCCATCTTCCTTTCGGTTATATCCATGGCCTTCGATGTTCATGTGCGACTAGAGGTGATTGGACCTCAATTTATGTGAACTTTCTTTCGGAGGTATATCAAGGATCGCTACATGGCTGAAGGAACCGTCAGCATCTATGCAGTAACCAGTACGAGAATCATTCGCGCTTTGTTGTTCTTCTTTAATTTTGCTTGGAAAGCGAAGATAAAATTGCCAGTCATATTATCAGTAGGTTGTATGGTACTGAATATTCGCGTTAGGCTGTTTGTCAATTTCTTATAAAGCCTGCTTTTTTGTATGTGTAAATTAATATACTAATTAATGTAAGATAATTAATATAAATGATGTAAACCGTCCAGGATCAACGAGTCAAAGCAAAGTCCGTGATATCAATATAGACTTCTAGTCTATTACTCCTCAATCCAGGATCAGAACTGGCACAAAGTGCAGTATTATAGTAAAACGTGATGATGACTAATATTGATTTTTGATACGAATGATCGACTTCTATAAAAGTCAAAATGAGTCGCAGTGTGAAAGATCTACGCGAGTTGATCAATGTCTCCAGACTCACCATTCGCGACAGCGATGAGGATAACGAGATCTTCAGCGACGAAGAGCAGCAGATTATTCGGGCCTTCAGTCGACTGTCCTCCTACACCGGGGATTATCGTCCTGAGTCTGTGATCTGCACTCGCCCCGCCTCGTTAGACACCAAGTCTCCTGACTCTGGCATTGGCACCAATGGCCAGTCCCCAGAGGTGGGCGGGGATGGCACAGGCGACCATGGTGGCGCAGTGGCCCCGCATCCGCCCGCTGGGAGGCGCTCGGGGGCTTCGCGCAGGAAGCGGAAGAAGAGCAGCTCCGGGAAGGCAGTGGACACGCTACCCACCATGCACCAGCTGCCTAAAGCAGCTCCACTTCCGCCGCTGTCGACAAACCCGTTCAAGTCCACAGCGAGGCCTTCGGAGAGCAGCTCGGAGGACGAGGAGTCACTCCCGGTGAGCACTTCCGGTTCCGGTTCCGGTGGCGCATCGTCGTCTACGGCACTGGCGAAAAGACTTGGGGCGACCCCGCAGAGGACAAACTTTGACGAGCTGCTCACCTACATGGATGCCACCATGATCGCGGAGTGGCTCAACCAGTGCAACGAGCAGGTGGGTGAGCTCACCGAATGGCTCCACCAGGGTGATAACTTCATCCAGTTCGCACACTTCTGGTTGTCGGACTTCCCAGATCTTCAACGACAGGAAATCTTTCAGTTGGAGTACAGTATCCTCATGGACCACCTGCAAGTGGTGTTTGCAGCAGGTAGGGATGCCGGTAAGGTGCCACACCGGCTTCTCAATCAGTTCCTCGAAGCAGTCTTCTGGGAGTATCCCGCAAAGCTGCTGAGCTCGAAGGGACCTCACCTGTATCTTAACTACCTTGACATTCTAACATCGGAGAAGCAGACCAACTATAAGGTTCTGCTCTCTGATGTGAAGTGCTCGACACGCATCAAGCAGTATGCTCAGTGGACCCTGGCCGTGCGAGCATTCACACTGGTGAATGTGTGGATCGCCATAGTGAACTTCCACCGAAGGCTTCTACCGCAGTCCAGTAAAGGGCCACCTGTGTTACTCTCCACCATCGGTAAAGATGATCCCAGCATGGACCGGATATACTACGCCATACGGTAATATTCAGGGTTTACGCACTTCCACTTTTTAGTTGATTTTTAACCTTTCGACTGTGGCAAAGAACTTTTTTTTTAAACAAATTTATAAACTTTATATAATTAAGGTGAATTTTATTAATCAAGCTACCATTTTTAAAAATTGTCTTTGGTTAAAGGTTTTTATTCACTACTTTCAAAAGAAAGTTCTTCCAGTGAAGTAGGATTTTCCAATTACACGATTGCAGATACAATATATAACTTTATATTCCAGAATCGTTCACATCACCTTAGATATTCACAAATCTACACAGAATGTTGCCTATTGAGTCTCAGAAGAGACCTGCTCTGTTCAACCTAAACTTCTAGCTAATTGGTTGAAATTGTGCACATCTCAGCAAGTCCACTCTTCACACTCAATATTTCTGGTCATATGATTGGCTAGAATGGTGAAAATCTGGGTTGAATGGTACCCTACTTCTGTCTAGCAGATGATGAGGGAATCAGCCTAATCCCTAGGCTGGTTCCCCAGTCATCCGTTAGGTGGCTCAGCTAGTTTTCAACCTTTTTGCAGGCCTCCCAGTGGAACCTCTAAAACCGTTTCAAACCCATATTTCGATTCTTAAGCCTTTATGTTTTTTAAAGTAGCCTATATAACTGATAAAACTCTATATTTTCACTGCCATGCAGATTAATTCATACAGGAGATCATATCTGCAGGGAAACCATTTCACCATATTTTTTATTTTATTAATGATAACGATTTTTAAAACTCTTTTGCTCGAGGGATAAAGATACATCTATTTAGAAATGATAAGTTTCCAGACTTCACTCTCCTACAATACACAGTGGCGCCACCTTGCGAATTTTGGATAATCACATTTATCCAGTTTAATTGATTCTTTTTGGCATATTCCAAAACCATTTAAGCAACAGGTTTGCCCAGTTTAACCTAAACCAATAGATGAAATAGGCTAACTTTAAATTTCTTGATTTGATATAAGAAATCTACTATGAATATGGGAATTTTTTTTCAATTCTTTCAAAAACAAGAACGTTGACCTATAGATTTTAAAACATGAATATGTAGTATAATAAATTCACTGCATTCTGTAAAAGTTTGAAGAAAATGGCAGGAGTTGTCAACATTTTAGAATTTCTCTATATCCTTTTGTATTGTCATAATATTAGTCTCTAGATCAGAAACTAGCATGGTCACCCTCAATTTTTGAATTAGCTATGTACATTAAGATCATATTCAATTGACAATCAACCAAATAACACCAAACCAACATTGAATATCACTATAATTCAAACTATTTCTGCCTATACCACATAATCAAATACTGCAATATGTTGTTTCTCCATATTCATTGAATATTTGTTATCAACCTGGCTATTTTTGCATATACTACAGTGGAACCCGCATTAGCGGACAACCCCCAATCCGGGCCAAAGTGTCCGCTTACACGGGGTGTCCGCTTATCTGGGGCTAAGATAAAAATCTAATAGAGGGATCCATTCCGAGCAAAGGTTTACATGGCGTGAGTTGTCTTCGTGGGATGAAATCATGAAGCGGAGCTGAGTGATGTCTGTAGCAGAAGACAACGAATGGCATATCAACTATCTTATGATTTTTTTTTTTTTTTTTTTTTATCCAGGTAGCATTCGTCAGTACATGTCCACGATCTTCCATAACACCTTGTGTGGTTATTGACTTCTAGATCATTTTTTCATACAATTGATTTCACCACTATTATATATAGTACATGTTGAAACATTATCATAATAAATTGAGGGGTGTTTAGATTTTATCCTACCCTGTCTTTAACTTCATATGTCACTATTGGGATATAAATATTGTATGGCATAACCGTGGCATACAGTCACACTATATTAAGTCTATGGAGAGTTACATGGAGGGTAGGATAATACATACTACTACAGTAGAACCCTGCACATGCGGACACCCTCCGTTTCAGGCCAAAGTGTCCACTTGTGTGGGGTGTCCACTTACTCAGGGTTAAAATAAACATCTAATATAGGAAACTGTTCCAACCAAAGGTGGCTGTTGGGTGTCCGCTTATGCAGGGTGTCCATTAGGTGGGGTTCTACTGTATATACTGTACTCATTGAATATCACTGTTATTTAACCAGGCTATTTCAACATACCACATTCATCACATAGGACGATATATTACACTCATTGAATATCACTGTTATTTAACCTGGTGGTTTTTGCATACCACACCCATCACAAAGTACGATACATTACATATATTTTATTATATACCTGTGCCAGTATGTTACACAAATACCAACCTCTGCTAGGGTATTGGTATTAAATATATACCGGCACAGTATGTGGTATAAAATGACGTACCACCCTACTTTGAATACAAATTCTGATTGGCTGAAAAAAATTGCATTGACCTACTTATGAAATGCTGGCAGTGACTTGCAGCACTCCGCTAATTTATGTGTGCAAAGGATCACAGGAGTTGAAGGGAAAAAAAGAGTAAAAAATGTGCTTAGAGCATATTCTGTGCTTGACTTTCACTAAGATGTCAACAGATATACCAGCACACTTTGAATCCAGCTTGGACAGCAGATTTCCTTCTGTAATTCATCAAATACTTATACTTGAAGGTATATAATAAAATAAAAATGTATTACCTTACTGGTACATACTCACATACCTTGTTTCTTTTGATAAAAATATTCCACTCGCTCTGTGAGCTCGTGGAATATTTTTATCAAAAGAAACGCGGTATGTGAGTATGTACCAGTAAGGTATATACATTTTATCTTAATATCTAATACCTCTGATATCTAACCTTGTTTTTTCTGCATACCACATACCTCTCAGAGTGCAATATATTACACTCTCTGAATATCACTGATATTTAACCTGGTTATTTCAACATACCACATACCTCACACAGGACGATATATCACACTCTCTGAATATCACTGATATTTAACCTGGTTATTTCAACATACCACATACCTCACACAGTACGATATATCACACTCTCTGAATATCACTGATATTTAACCTGGTTATTTCAACATACCACATACCTCACACAGTACGATATATCACACTCTCTGAATATCACTGATATTTAACCTGGTTATTTCAACATACCACATACCTCACACAGTACGATATATCACACTCTCTGAATATTGCTGATATTTAACCTGGTTATTTCAACATACCACATACCTCACACAGTACGATATATCACACTCTCTGAATATCACTGATATTTAACCTGGTTATTTCAACATACCACATACCTCACACAGTACGTTAAATTACACTCACTGTCATTTACCCTGGTTATTTCAACATACCACATACCTCACACAGTACGTTAAATTACACTCACTGATATTTAACCTGGTGGTTTCTGCATACCACATACCTCACACAGTACAATATATTACACTCATTGAATATCACTTATTTAACCTGGTTATTTCAACATACCACATACCTCACACAGTACCTTAAATTACACTCACTGATATTTAACTTGGTGGTTTCTGCATACCACATACCTCACACAGTACAATATATCACACTCTCTGAATATCACTGATATTTAACCTGGTTATTTCAACATACCACATACCTCACACAGTACAATATATTACACTCATTGAATATCACTTATTTAACCTGGTTATTTCAACATACCACATACCTCACACAGTACGTTAAATTACACTCACTGATATTTAACCTGGTTATTTCAACATACCACATACCTCACACAGTACAATATATTACACTCATTGAATATCACTTATTTAACCTGGTTATTTCAACATACCACATACCTCACACAGTACGTTAAATTACACTCACTGATATTTAACCTGGTGGTTTCTGCATACCACATACCTCACACAGTACAATATATCACACTCTCTGAATATCACTGATATTTAACCTGGTTATTTCAACATACCACATACCTCACATAGTACGTTAAATTACACTCACTGATACTTAACCTTATTTATGCAGACCACACACATCATACAGTACGTTAAATTACATTCACTGATATCTAACCTGGTTATTTCAACATACCACATACCTCACACAGTACGTTATATTACACTTATTGAATATCTCTGTTATTTCTGCATACCACATACCTCACACAGTACGTTAAATTACACTCACTGATATCTAACCTGGTTATTTCAACATACCACACACATCACACAGTACGTTAAATTACACTCACTGATATCTAACCTGGTTATTTCAACATACCACACACATCACACGGTATGTTAAATTACACTCACTGATATCTAACCTGGTTATTTCAAACCTGGTACACATCACACAGTACGTTAAATTACACTCACTGATATCTAACCTGGTTCTTTCTGCATACGACATACCTTACACAGTACGTTAAATTACACTCACTGATATCTAACCTGGTTATTTCTGCATACTACATACCTCACAAAGTACGTTAAATTACACTCACTAATATTTAACCTGGTTATTTCTGCATACCACATACATCACACAGTACGTTAAATTACACTCACTGTTATTTAACCTGGTTATTTCAACATACCACATACCTCACACAGTACGATATATTACACTCATTTAATATCACTGTAATTTAACCTGGTTATTTCTGCATACCACACACATCACACAGTACGATCTATTACACTTATTGAATATTTCTGTTATTTAATATATTATTTATTTATTCTGCATACAGGGCAGGCTACGTGGACGTGGTTCATTATTTCCTGGCGTCTGGCAAAGTCAACGCTCGCGGAGTGGATTCTCACGGCCGAACTCTCATCTTCACCGCCGTCATGCACAACCAGCCCGCCATTCTCAACTTCCTCCTGAGAAAGGTGACTGGCTTTCTGTAATCTCTACCCTTTGTTTTCAGTTTGCACTCCAGTTTTCGCTAGACTAGAGGTAGGGACAAAACTGACTGGACTAAAATATTTTACATGATAAAGATATCCCTGGCCGAGAGGTAGGGAGTGAACTGACATATGGTGAACAACTCAAAACAGGAAATAAAATGGGCAAGTCCACCCGCATATGTTAGAAATAGACATAGTACCTTACTGTTTCATACATCATATTCACCTATCTCCCTAGATGTATCCTAGTGATTACAATGGATAATGTACGACGGGGGGGGGGGGGGGGGGGTTGGCGGTACGGCCCAGGAAAGATTTGAGCATAGAGGAGCACAAAATGATGCACGTATTTCCTATTAATCACTCTAAAAGTAAGAAAATTATTTGAGTTTTCATGAGTAAAAATCACAAGAAATAGCCACCATCAGTCTGGATAGAGAAGAACAACTTCTGCGAATTGAGAAATCTGTAGAAATTCCCACAGACGGTTTTGCGTTGAAATCTTGTTACAGAACCCCCGGGGGCTGGTTCTCTGTGTTTCCACCAGGTGGAGGCACTGAACGTTTCGTTAGCAGCCTCCACAAACTCCCAAGTGTCTGAAGATGCGGGGGAACTTGACCATCATCCACTTGTATCTCAACACTGTACTCGGTTAAATTTGTTGATTTTCTGTGACTGAGACCAGAGGTACTTCCAAAGAGAACCCCCAGATGGCGTATGCAGGCCCCCATCCATGCTCCCACTACAACAGGGACTCACTCCATCTAGAAACTAGGATCTAAACTGAGGATGCCTAAATAGCACTTGAATCATGGAATTTATCATCCATTGTATACAAAGACCCCATTGAAAAAGTATGGGGATTCAGTAAACCACTGCCCATTATATAAAACCTATCAGATACCATAATTGTGGTATACAGATTCAAATATGTGGTATACGGCCTCAATGCCATGGTATACGGGAAAGTAGTTCCTTTGTGCTATAGAGCAAAGAAATAATCCCTATTGTTATACCCTTTGATATGGCAATTAGTGGGTTTGATTTATTTGAAAAGATGGATGATTAATGCAAAAAAAACAGAAGGTTTTGTGAAAAGGTGGCTCTGAAAAACACTGTCCTATTATACCGCCGGTTCTTACCCATGTCATATGTATGACCATACAACACTTACGTGGCGTACGGGGTATGTACAGCAGCAAAACCAAATAAAGCGTCGAAAAGCGAAGACAAAATATAGTTATTTTATATATTGATACGAAAACAGTTATACTGTGTTGGTACATGATAGATACTTAATAAAATTGATGATTAGATGAACCTCATCATCAATTTTACCGCATATTTTCTCAATACGGCCACAGTAACCCTGTTTCCATATATTATAGACCCATGTTATTTTCAGTTATTTGTGGGGTTTTTCTAAAATGTGTTTTTTCTTTCAAAATTCTCCAGGCTTTTATCAGTTATATGTGTGTTTTTTCTCTAAAATGTGTTTTTTCTTTCAAAATTCCCTTCACATCGCTGTAATCCTAGCATGTTTCTGGTTCTGACGTCACATGTGAATGTGGGGAGCTTAGTGGTTAAGGCACTGGATTTGTAATCCCAAGGTTGCAAGACTTTGTGGGTTCAAGTCCCACTGTAGCCATTCTTCTCCTTAATTCCCAGCAGTGCTAGACTTACTGCTATATCAAAGGCCAATCCTTCTCATACCATGTCTATGTGGTGTGGGAAGTAAAAGAAACTCTCACCTCGGTAAAAGTGTAGGGGTGAGGTTTCTACCTGAATTCATCATATAGATTCGATCACCACCCTGTGGTGTAAAAGAACCTTGAGAAAGTCTGGTAAGAACCTGTGTGGTGCCAAAAACGGTTACCCTGCCAAAAATGGTAATTATCGCCCACTCTATACACGCATGCGTCTGAACACGTTCTTCCGTTCAGATATCACAGACTATTGGACGTACTACTATTTTGATGTGATTTTAATGTAAATAAATGAAAAGAATAGTATTTAGACATGAGAATTGTGATATGTCATGATATGCTTAATTTCGGCAAATTGTTCACTCTCCAATCGTGGACTTCACCACTGCGTATGTTCGCGCATGCGCATAAGATACTAGTGGGCGATAATTACCATTTTTGGCAAGGTAACCGTTTTTGGCACTACACCTGTAATGGTTAACCGGACGTTAAATCAAAACAACCATCCAATGACTAACGCGAGATCTCGTTGTCCTGCAGGTGACTCCGCGACCGGATATCAACCTGGCGGCGGACACGGGAAACACGCCGCTACACGCTGCGGCCAACAATGGCGACGTAGCGCTGGTGACGACGCTACTGCGCGCTAAGGACATCGAGGTGAACCCGAGGAACAAGCTCTGTGAGCAGGCCACGCCGCTGCACCTCGCCGTCATGCACGGTGAGCCAACTACTTTATTTTATTATATTTTTATTTTATTTTATTTTATTTTATTTCTTTTTTTTCAAAGCAGCGTTTATTCATTCACTGAAAGAAAATTTTACATGGTAACATGGTTTTTACATGTTAACATATTCACGCTACTCCAAATACAGTGTCTGTGTAGGATCAATGCAAACACTTCTAAAAAATTCTGATTTTTTTTCTGACAAATTCTTTATTGAGACTAGGTTCTTACAATCATGTTGTACATAGCATATGCGTTGATCCCAATAAAGAGGCTTGGACCTCAGCCTTTGTGTAAGGCTGGTTTTCATGGTCTAGCCAGGAGTTCATGTCATCCAGAACAGTCATAATTTTACGGAACAAATGTCTCCAAAGTTTTAAGAAACACATTTGGTACAAGGAGCAATTCGGAGAATACTTAACACCTTGTTTACAGTTTGTAGAGTACTTAGTAGTTACATAACTTCTAATACTAGACGGATAAGACAGGTAATTCGTGTCTAGAATTACAAATCCCATACACTACTTCTGAGCTTAGATCTAGTTAAGGATTTAAAGCTAGCATATATATGTCGAGATTCAGCTGCCTTTTTTTTAAATTTTTTTTTTACTACACATAGACTGTATTTTGGTTATTGAATTCTGTATAACATAATAGCAATCTAAGTTATATAGGAGAACAGTAAATATACAGACATTATCATTCTACAGGTAAGATACTTTGACAATGCTTTTCAGACAGGACAATGATTACTGCAACAAGGAGTCAATGCAACAATTTGGTACTCTGATTTAGACATACATATTTTTTTTTTTTTTTAATTTCTTTATTTTACTTGGGACATCCTTCAGCGGTAAGCTGGTATGATCGGACCTCCCAACATGGAGGATTTTACATAGCGTTTCATCTTTTTTTCTAACAAACGTAACATTGGCCATACAATTGGCTGTCATAAACTTGTGACATTTGGTATCAGTTGAGGTAGTTTATATAAGTCTTAGGTTCATTTTTACATAATACATAAGTTTTATATATAAATAGTCATAAGAGAGTTTTTAGATGAATAATCTGATGTGTCTATCCGCTGTACTACTCGGTACATATGAAGCATGTTTCAAGATTCTTAACAACTATACATTGCGTCAGGCCGCTTTAACTACTCTAAACTCAGTACATTATTTTAAGTACAGGATAAGCAACTTCAGTTACTATAAGACGGGATAGGGTCAAAAATATGGTCGTTAGTAATTGGATTCCCAGGTTGTTATGTTAACCAGTTTTTAGATAAGGCCCACTTTTTCTGACAGTATTTAAATTTAGAATATGTGTCAATTCTCCGCACTGATGTGTGTAGATTGTTCCATTCAATGGCACCCTTGTATAAGGCACTTTTCTTGTACAGTTCAAGTTTTGGGCGGGGAACAGCAAATGATGTGGCGTCTTGTTGTCGGGTATTAATGTCTATGTCTTTCCTTATTAGGTCTTGATCTTGTTGTTGCATATACATATAATTCCGCAGGTGTGAAATCCGTCTAGCCTTCAAGCTAGGAGTTTTGGCAAGTTGGTGTAATCTAATAGTAGGCAGCCTCACTTGATCGTTGTTACAAATTCTAAGGCAAAGGTTCTGAATATTTTGTAATTTGCTTAGGAGGGCTGCCGATGCACAATCATACAAAACGTCTCCATAATCTATATATGGTAAAATCATTGATTTATACAAGAGCACGGCGATTTTACAATCAATAAATTTCCTGATTTTGGATAAGACATACATTTTATGAGAAACCAATTTAATCGTGTTCGACAGATGTTTGTTCATGTTTAAGTTTGGGTCTAAATGGACTCCAAGGTACTTAAAGTGGTGCACCCGGTCAATGCCGACTCGGTTGATAGTCAGTTTAACATTTGGGCATTTTTTCAATTGCTGGCGGGTTCCAAAAACTATGAATTTAGTTTTCTTCTCGTTGAGGGTCAGACTATACAGTACAGCGACTCTGTTATGTGTTATAGTCCATAGTTTGGCAAGCATCGATCATGATTGAGACTGTTTTGATATGCTTCAACATTATATTCTTCTTTTTACCTTAACATTTATATAACTGTAAGATCGAGTGGGAAAGTGCCTCTTCATTGGGAGGAAGCTATTTGGGGTTCCTTATGGGTTTTTTAGTTTTTGAGAAGAGGTCATTTATCAAAGTGTGGTTCATTTAATATTTTCATATAGTTGATGAAATTTCCTAAATTTTTTCGGCTTATTCTCAATGTGACATATATATGTTTTTCAATGGCAAGTAGTTTTCTAAATTCTAGGCTCCAAGAATATTCCTTTTTGGTTCACCATGAAAGGGTTTTAGCCTCGTCTCATGATTATCTATATGTTTAATACCTAGTTGACCCTCCAGTATAAATAAAAGATTTGAAAAAGAAATGGGAGTAGAAAATAGTGGTTGCCCCCCAAGAACAGCAGGGAAACATTCCTGAAAAATGCAACATCAATGCACAGTGTGTCCCACAACACTGGCAAGAAAGAAATTCCTGGATTCCTTAGGAGTCCAAGATTTTTGAAAAGTTATAAAAACCAGGACATTGCCTGGTCCTTCCCGGCAATAGACCCTACACTTCAGTTAGGGCCTACTTAGAAAAGTATTAACCACAGCAGTCTGATAACAGTTAATTATGATTATCGGACGTTAAATCAACCAAACCAAACCAAACCAAACCAAACAGTGGCACAATATTACAATTTCCTGTCGGATGATGGCAGGACTTCCAATCACTCTGTGCCCTAGAAAATAGTGGTTGCCCCCCCCCCCCCCACCTCCGCTACAGTGGCGCCATCTTACGATTTCCTGGCGGATGATGGCCGAGCTCTCAATGGCTCTGTGCCCCTCCATGGCGGCGTACCAGGGAGGGCCTAGCACGACCAGGACGCAGACACTGCGGGTCGTTAAGGCATTTTTCTCACCTAGTTCTACACTTAAAGCGGTTTATCGCCATCGTCGATAATAAAGCCTTTCCCAGAAAAGTGATCTTATTCCCATTAAAAGGGTGCGTAGCTTTTGTAGACTCTAAATGGAGAACAGGACCAAAACAAAGGAAGTTACAGTTTTATTTGTAAACAGTGAAGCCAATGTAGTGAAATGATTATCGCTCCTATGTCAGATAATAACAAAAAACGAAAGTGGTTGGGATATCTTCCATTTACCCTATGGGGCCATCCATAAAGTACGTAAGTACTGAGCGGGGTTGAGGGGGGTTCTAAAAAATTTGAAATTTTGTGTACGCCCCTTCTCTGTTCTGTTGCGTACAAGATTGGGAATGGTGGTTGGGGGGGAGGGGGGGGGGGGGGGTCCGAAATTTCAGAAATACTGTGTACGTAGTTTAAGTATGGCCCCTATTCTGTTTCTAGGAAATATTACTTCTAAAACTGTCTATTGGTGTAGTATTAGCTTCACATACTTAAGTCAACCGCCATGTTGATAGAAAAGAACTAAAGTAGAATCCCACTATTACGACCACCTAATTTAGGGACTGAGCCATCATGGCCGCATTGGTGAGGTGGTCCCTTTAATGAGAGTACACACTAGAGTATTGGGCACATAACTATTGTGTTATGGAAGCAGCCATCCCCCCGACGCCAAACAAAACACCAGGTGGCAGGTCCAGTTATCAATGGATTTTATAAAAGAATTTTTTTTTAGTTTGCCATAAAAGGGTTTATTATATGAAGCCTTGTCTCACGATTATCTACGGATTATAACAGCAGAAAATAGTGGCCGTCACCCGACTACAGTGGCACAATAGTACAAGACCCTGGTGGATAATACCTCCTGAAAGGGGAAAATGCAATGTACCCATAACTGTTCAGCATATCTTGCTGAACTGTAAAAGGGTACAAGAAAGTAGAAGAAAGTACTTGAAAAAAATAACAACATGAAAATGTTGTTTGAAACTATTCCAAAGAAAGATATCCTCATATTTTTGAAAGAGGCAAATCTCTTTGATTGTATATAAAATATTTGAAAACATTGAGAAGAATTGACTGAAATAAGTCTACGAAAGTGAAAAGTTAAATCATTGATAGTCCCTATATACCCTCAGGGTCCCCTGGGACGTTAAACCACAAACAAACAAAAAATACAAACAATCCTGGCAGATGATGGTGGAACAAGCAATCACTATGTGCCCTATACTGAGGTTACCACCTCGCTATTGCGACCACCTCGCTATTGCGACCACCTCGCCTAACGACCAGGTATTTGAAGACTATATGTCAAATTTACTCTCGCTACAGATACCACCTGTTTGTCCAAGGCCAGAAATGTTATGGGTCAGCGGGGTGAACTAATGAAAGGGGAGTTAGTAACAGTTAGTGTGAAGGATTTTATGAAATGACACAAATTCACTAATTACCATCTTCCATTAAATGTTTTACGTTAATAGAACCTCAGAGACATTGTTCTCATAATTTATAATTTTATTATTCACAAACCATAATGAATGATAGATCCAAAAAAATTCGAAATTATCCAAACCAAACATTATGACTGCATCTCCAAACAGCCGTTACTAAGCTATGTCACCAAGCTACCAAGCAATAACAGCTCCCATAACCGGTCCGAAATCAATATTCCTATATACCCATTTCCGAACACTCTATAGTTACATACCACTGCTGGGGGTGCAGTAATTATGAGTTATGTAGTGAGGGTGATGTTTTCGTCCCGGGCTGATGTTTTCGTCCTGGGCTGACGATGTGATATAAAGAGCGCCGGGACGAAAACATAGCTGTTGCAATTACTCGATAAGGGTGGCCATTTTTCTTGGGGATATCATAGAACCAAGTACCGGTAAGCAAAAGTCAAGGTTACTCGGTGAGGACCGGAAAAATTACTGCCTGCGACACCTTGGGCAGTAATTTTTCCCGTCCTCACCTCGTAACTTTGAACTTTTGCTCACCATAACATAGTTTCCCCCTGGAATATTCAAGCAATAAAACATACTCAGATGAAGGGCCAAGCGGCCCGAAACATGTCAGTATGATTTTTTTTTTTAAATTGACTACCGTATTAAATATTAGATACGGGACCAGTTCACCACCGAGCTAGTGGGAATATCGTCTTCTTACTATCCTATGTTTATAATGATGTTTTTATTAGTCATGATATGTTAAAAAAATGTTCTTTGACATTTTACTCTCGTTAAAGCATCCACCTCGCTAATGCGACCATTTTAACCCATTCCCAAAAGTGGTCGCAATAGCTGTAATTGAAAATGATTAAACACCTCTAAAAATGCGATCATCTTGTAGGCGTATTTGTTTAGCAACACTTAAAACGGGAGTACCCAACTCATGGATAAGTAACTCAATAGAGCAGCTTAAAGGAACAGACACAATAACAATAGGTGGGCTCGAAATTCTTCTGGTGTTTTTTTTTTTTTTTTTTTTTTTTTTTTTAGAAAACAATGAGGTTATCGCGATCTTGTTGTGACCAGACGATGTGTCTGGCAGGTTTTATCTGTGGTCGCCATTAGGAGATTTGACACGACACATACCGGGGTTTTGTCTTATCCCAACCTGTCTGGGTCAGACTGAAAGGACCACCCGAAAACGTTACTCTCTTAGGTAAAAATTACAAACACAGCAGTTTTCTGTTTCTTCTATCGGCGGGGAACTTACAAATACAGCAGTTTTGTATAGCTGCTATCGGCGGGAATCTGGCGTCCATTGAGCATGCGCTGTGGCGGGAAAACGGGGCCTCGTTTTCGATTCTGCTCCTAGAGGGCGTGCAGGGTTTCTGTCTACTGTCGTGAGTCACCATGAAAGATTACAACCTCACGATCAGGAAAGTCAGTGATTGGGGTAGGCTGAGTTGACACCATTTATCCTACCCCTAATAAAAAACTGCCATAGACTTAACATAGGCAAATTTTATGTGGCAGGCCGTGACATAAAGTGTTTTTTATGCCACTAGAGTAATAACATTATTGACCAATCAGAGAGCAGGATGTCAGCTACTATGAAAAAAGTTCTTTTGGTCGTTGAGTCAATATTTATCTTTTAGTAATACAAAAGCATAGACGGGGTAGGATAAATACGAAACCGAACTCGAGTTAGACTTGTCAATGTCTATGCCACTCTGGTCAGGTCTGCTCCTCAGTACACTCGGCTACGCCTCGTGTAGTAATACACGACCTGCCCATCGTGGCATAATCATTGTCAAGTCTAAACCTCGTTCGGTTTCTACTAATTATCTCACCCCTGGTATTTTTGTCCCATAGGCTTAACATTGGGAACTCGTTCTCCATGCCCCTATGCGTATTGCAGTCCGTTCTCCACGGTCTATATCGTCCATTCTTTTAGTGTGTACAGGGGTGAGATAAATACAGAAAGCAACTCGTTCAAAGTAGTTGTTCTCCAACTTGTTTGAATGCTACATAATATTCACACGGCCGTCACCTTGTTCATATCACTCTGCATCAAACTCGTGGAGAATGACGACTTTTACCAAAACTTGTTGGTTTCTTCTTTAGTCAGCAGTAGAAGTATGGTATTTTCAGAAACTAGGGTTTCCTTGTCTTTTAGATAATAGTGAATAGATAGATTAATGAGACATGGCAAAACCACCTCCATGGCAAGCTGATGCTACTTTGGTAATGAAAACCTCCTGTCACTTTTGAACCAAGTTGTTATGATATCTCCAGGTTACGATTGTTGGCCGTGTTCTCACTCTCCAGCACAGTACAGTATTGGAATATTGTTCACCAAGCATTTTTTTCTGGATGGAAATCTGTTTAACTTAACAGAACTGGTGGGGAATAAGTCAGGGTTTCATTTTGTTCAGACTCATCAGGTATTTTAGATAATTTGGCTAGGTCAAGGCATACGATGTTATCACTTTAAGGGGGCATTCTTGGTATTTTTACTCAAAAATATGGCCCGACACTGTAGGCAAGGGGCCATATTTTTTACTGAAAAGACCTCAAACGACCATCCCTATGGACTCAGTAACTATCTTTTCTCATGGTATTAAAGAAGAAACCAACACGTTTTGGTCAAAGTTGGCATTCTCCACTAGTTTGACGCGGAGTGATATGAATAAGGCGACAGCCGAGTGAATATCGCATAGCATTCAAACAAGTTGCAAAAATATACTCAATGGGGGATTATGTCACAAAGGGTAGCCCATTTATAGTCAATGTGAAGGGTGAGATAAATTCAGAAACCCATTCAAACTTAGGGTCAGAGCTTGATCCCATCTCATTTGAATCGCTACGTAATTCATGTGGCATCGCCTTGTGAATTACTATGTGATTAAAACTTAATGGGTTATGAGTTGTGACCCTAAACTGTAGTAGGTCTCCTCTATAGTAGACAGTGAACCCCAATTTAGGAGACTAATAAAGAAACCAACAAGTTTTGGTCAAAGTCATCATTCTCCACGAGTTTGATGCGTAGTGATATGAACGAGGTGACAGCCGAGTGAATATCACATATTATTCAAACGAGTTGGAGAACTACAACTTTGACCAAAACGAGTTGCTTTCTGTATTTATCTCACCCCTTTACACACTAAAAGAATGGGCAACACTCAGGATATTATAAAGAGACGTCACGAGTTTGAGTATGTCACTTGTCTTCGACTCGTGAAATTATGGAGCCAACAAAATGTGTGACATAAATAAACTCAAACTCAAACGAGTGGTGTCTAGATTTTATCCTACCCCGTTTCCACATTTTTTCAGCATTAGAAAGTAGTGACATAAACAGCACTTTATGTCACACCCGTGACATAAAGAAATCCCATGTTAGTTTTTTTTATTAGGGGTAGGATAAATAGACCATGGCGAACAGTCTGCAATACTCGTAGGGGCATGGGGAACGAGTTCCAAGTGTTAAGCTTATGGGACAAAGATTCCAGGGGTGTCCTCATACTGAGTGCTCTCCGGATCATCATGTAGGGACACCGTGCGTGTCGACAGTGGGGGAGGGTGGTGAGGCTGGCGGCCAGGGATCGGGTTGATAACGCCTAGTCAGTGGTAAACAGTGCACACAATGTCAGCACCCGTACCACCCCGCTCTCCTAGCAGAGATCTCAGTGGTAAACAGTGCACACAATGTCAGCACTCGTACCACCCCGCTCTCCTAGCAGAGATCTCAGTGGTAAACAGTGCACACAATGTCAGCACTCGTACCACCCCGCTCTCCTAGCAGAGATCTAAGTGGTAAACAGTGCACACAATGTCAGCACTCGTACCACCCCGCTCTCCTAGCAGAGATCTCAGTGGTAAACAGTGCACACAATGTCAGCACTCGTACCACCCCGCTCTCCTAGCAGAGATCTAAGTGGTAAACAGTGCACACAATGTCAGCACTCGTACCACCCCGCTCTCCTAGCAGAGATCTCGTACCGCCGCTCGTACAAGGAAACCCTAACACCACCAAGACTCCGCTAGGAGAGTGCCCAGTAAGATGCGTCCTCACGTGATGATACTCCCAGCCTCAGGGATGTCAGTTTTCCTTGGTTCCGCAGAAATCCGTGTTTTCATTTTTGAAATGTGAAATACCCTTCCTTGGGTAAAATGAACATATAACAGCACAGAGTAGAGAGATTCAACCTCTATATTACTCATATCAGTAACAAGCCTCAATTCCCAACTCTACCAACCCACAGACTCTTATTAGAAGCATACGTTTAGTAATAATAACGTTACTTGTATCTAATACATTTCCATTGTTTTGGTGTATATCTCTCAGGTTTAAACCCTGAATGGTCATGGGGAAATATTTCCTTGTTTTTTTCTGACCCTAACTGACATCCCTGCAGCCTACATAGGCCACGTGAGCCTAAACGTAAGCCTCGTGCGATCTCTACATCACTCGAGATACTTCATGAGAGGAATGTGCATCTTTGATTACCCTCCTTTGCCGTGATATGTTGCGCGCGATGATATGTGTACTTTTTCGCGATATTATTTTGGTGCTCCACCACTGCAACACCTCACTAGAGATAGTGTTAGGGTGAGGGTTAGAGTTAGGGGTCCCTCCCACCTAATACGATTAAGTCTACGATTAACCCTTTGGCCGTGTCGGCGACAAACTGAAAAAAATCGTGGAGGTGTCGCCGACAAACTCCTCAATTAGTCAGGTTTTGTCGCCGACAAACTCGCTGCGCATCGATGGGCTACGACGCACTACAACAAAAAAAACGTTAATCATACAAGGATGTCAGAGTTCAGGGAAATCCCTGAAATCAGGGTTTTTCTAGAACACAGAAATATTGTCCTCACTATTCAAAAACCTCAATAAAACCTGTTTAGGTCAACCCCATATTGTTTCAAGACCGCAGACTGTAGTACCAGTTCTAATCGCCAGGGGATACAGTTTTAATCGTTTTGAGTTCCCAGTAAGCATGGTAGACTGGTGGGGGGGGGGGGGGGGGTGAGTTTGTCCCAGCAAATAACTTCAGGGATTTTCCTCAAGGGCTGCTGACATCCCTGATCATAGAGGGTCAATGAAATTCAAACATGTTTAAATTCGTAGCCCGTCGCAATAAGGCCTCCCACCTACTACGATGGCCTACGATTAAGTCGGCGACAGCGACGGCGTCAGCGACACTCGCGTCGAGTGTCGCCGACGCCGTTGCTGTCGCAGACTTAATTGTAGGCCGTCGTAGCCCTTCGTAGTAGGTGGGAGGGATCCCTAGGGTTAGCGTTGTAATCACAAGGTTGTAGGACATTGTAGGTTCGAGTGCCACTGCAGCCACTTTTCTATTTCACCCCCAGCAGTGGTAGGTTTACGGCTATATCAAAGGCCAGTCCTACTCATACCATGTCTATGTGGTGTGGTGTACAGCCCCTTTTCTCCTTCACCCCCAGCAGTAGTAGATTTATTGCTATATCAAAGGCCAATTCTTCTCATATCATGTCTAAGTGGTGTAGCAAGTAAAAGAACTCTCACCTCAGTAAATGTGCAGGTTAGAGATTTCTACCTAAATCCATCTCATAGATTTGATCGCCCTCAAATCCAAAGTAAGTCTAATAAGAGAAAACGTGGTTACTGAGTTCATACGTGTGACCGGAGGGACATATTTTTGCATTAAATGACCTAGAACGGCCACACGTATGGGCTTAGTCACTACATTTCCTTATTACTATATATACCTTTATTAACTGAGCAAACCCAATGCCATTCACTACGGCCCACTGTCACGGCGGGCACGAAACTTATTTATACTACACCCCTAGCAGTGGGTAGTATTTCATAGACATTCGCTGATAGGTATATAGTAATAGAACTTATTGGATGTTAAACTACCCAAACAATAAACAACAACCAACGAGAGGGTTTCAACCTTTTTGCCTTACCCGAACTGTAAACACTGAGATGAAGAAAAAGGAGGGAAAAAACCCAGTGTATCAGTAAAGTACATTCGCAGGGAGCATATCCCTCAAGTGGACCACCACCCTCCGATCCCCAACTGCTTATCTGCTGTTTGTGGGGTTCAACTGGCCTCAATTTCAGGTCTCACTTCAGCAATTCCAAGAAGGTTATCACTTCAACTGCGCACACTCGTGGCCAATCCCGCTCATACCAAGTCTGTATGGCGTGGGAAAGTAAAAGAACCCACACCTTATTATAATTTCTTTTTACCAAGCTTTTTTCTTTTCTCTTTAAGCTACATAGGTTTCTAATACTTCGCAGTACTTAACATAATTATGCTAGTTCATTTCCATTACATAGACATTCAATCATGCATAGTGCCTGTGATTGCTCTCAATTCCTTTGGTGTTTTTTTTATAGTTTTTATGAGACTATTTAATACTCATCCTTATCTAAACATCCTGACTGTGTTCAACTAATTTGGAAGTTGCCACCATTTCTTTCTTATTCCTTATCTAGTCTGTGTACATTCCAATTTTCTTAGTCCCAGATTCAACAAAATGATACCTATCATAATAGGTTCAAAAGTCCATCAAGGTGGTCTATTTCAGGTTTCTACCTTAATTCATCTCATCTCGATCACCATCCTTGAGGTGTAAAACTGATGAGAAAAGGTTTAAATTTGAGACAGAGCCCAATATGTCATCAGAGTCCATCTGGGATTTTAATTTTTTTTTCTTCAAAATAATGTTTTTCGGGTAAACATGTACCTGCATCCGTGCTCAGCCAAGATGGCCGCTCTGACTTGTGACTGACTTAAGAGATTTTCATCCAGGGCTGCTGACATCCCTGGTCTTGCGGTATCATGAAAGAAACTGATGAGTGTTTGGTCTGTTTCCCCGTATGCCATCGAGGTTAGAGCACCCAGGGATAAGAACGAGGTGATAGCCGAGTGAGTTCTAAAGCGCTTTAAAGGAGATGGCTATCGGGGACACAGACCAAACACGAATATAGTTCTAATTTTATCTTAGTCTGGATGTATTTTTCTGTTTATCACCCGTTGAGTATGAGTTATCGTACTCGCATGCTTGTTGAGTACGAGTTCCTAATGTTAGGCCCATGGACGTTAAATATCAGACTGAGATGAATAACCCTCGTGTTAGGTTACTGTGACCTTTGACCTCAGTGACCTCTGACCTCAGTGACCTGAGCAGCTCATGCTTCACGATGATGGACACGACTCGCTCCGAGCACCTCCGAGCACCTCCGAGCACCTCCGAACATACCCGAGCTACTCCGAACATACCCGAGCTACTCCGAGCAGCTCCGATCAGTCCCGAGTAGCCCCGATCAGTCCCGAGTAGCTCCGATCAGTCCCGATTAGTTAGGAGCAGTCCCAAGCTACTCCGAACATACCCGAGCTACTCCGAACATACCCGAGCTACTCCGAACATACCCGAGCTACTCCGAGCAGCTCCGATCAATCCCGATTGGCTCTGAGCAGTCCCGAGCGGCTCCGAGCAGTCCCGAGCTACTCCGAGCAGTCCCGAGCTACTCCGAGCAGTCCCGAGCTACTCCGAGCAGTCCCGAGCGGCTCCGAGCAGACCCGAGCAGCTCCGAGCTACTCCAAATTGTCCCGAGCTACTCCGAGCAGTCCCGAGCGGCTCCGAGCTACTCCGAGCAGTCCCGAGCGGCTCCGAGCTACTCCGAGCAGTCCCGAGCGGCTCCGAGCTACTCCGAGCAGTCCCGAACGGCTCCGAGCTACTCCGAGCAGCTCCGAACAGCTCCGAGTTTGACCATACCTGCCTTCTCCTTCAGTGTATTTTATAGTACCGTAAAACCTCGCTTATAAGCTGATTGCTTTAAGAGATGTTTTGAGAAAATCCGCTTGTACAAGTCGGGGTTCGGCTTATAACCGGGTTTTTGAAAAATAGATTTTTGAAAAATCCCAAAATCAGTAGAAATCTATTATAAAGTACCAAAAAACAGAGACATACAAATGTGAATCATTTAATGGTAGTTATTTGTCAAATAGCATGCGATATCCTATATTGGTACAGAAGTTCATTGAAACTTTCATATTGTATACCATATAATATACAATAGTCCATATACCATACAAAACGTTATGATGATATATGGTATATGGAATGGGGTGGGGTTGTCGGCTTATAAACGGGGTTTTCCTAAAGTTGAAATGCCTCAATATGTCAATATGCCTGTACTTATTTCTGTTTTATTTTGTTCTAGAGGATGTGTTACTCGTGAAACACGATCCTATAAAACAAGCAGAGCTTAGATATAAAATTAGGAATTATGGAAAAACAATGCTGTTCAAATTATAATCCGGCCAAATGAAAACCGAACCAGGTCCATCCTTAACCCTTTCCAATGATGCCTCAGGGCACTCCTGTAGCTAGTGCAATTTTTTTTTTTAAATGTCATTTATCTCAGCTAATTCAACATGGATCTTTATAATTGTTTCAGAGCTTATGTAAAACACCCTTACAGTGATGACCCACAAATGCTTCTATAATTATCACCATGGAAAGATTGACAGATATTTGGTGAAAAATAATCAATTTTCTGAACAAATGTAATAATATTTAATAATTATCAATTAAAAAAAAAATCTGAATAATTGTAACATAGGCCTGCCCTACAGAGCTGGTCCTGTGTCAGACATGCTGCTTTTAAAGACATGCACCTGCGACCAGGTCTGGTAAGGAAAGGGTTAAACAGTTATTGGTGAGGACAGATCAGATTATATGATGGATGGGTCCGTGTGAAATGAGAATGAAAAAAAAAAAAATAATAATGAGAATGACATCATGAGTCATTCTGTGGGCGCCAGTCAAGATGTTATTTAAATGAAGATTAAACACAAACTAGCAGATTAAAGTGAGTCAGCTCAGCTAGCCGCCGTGATGTTATCAGGAATGAGAAATTTGCGCCGAAAGGCAGGGATGCCAGTTTTCTATGTTTCCATTGAAATTCATGTTTTCATTTTCAGAATTAAAAAAATTAATTCCTCGTATAATATTGATATATCAACTGCTAAGTTACCCGATCCAACCATAGCCCATGATCCCCCACTGAACCTCCCACTGACCCATGTAAAAACTTGAGCTTTCCCTTGATTCCCTCCTGTAATGTGTATGTAATGTGAGAACCCTTTATAAAAAATATTTAAAAAAATTCAATGGTTTTTTTTCTTAAGCCAACTGGCAACTCTGCGAAATGTGAATTTCTGGTGAGAAATTGCGTGGGAGTGTGAGATTTACACCAATGTAGTTCTTGGAAGGAAACCTACGAGATGAAAATAGCTTGGTCCGCACTCCACCGAGTTTGTCCTCATAGTAATTCACGAAGCGAAGCTGGGTGAATTACTCTAAAGACAAACTTGGTGGAGTGCGGACCAAACTATTTTCATCGAGTGGGTTTCTGATTTTATCTCACCCCATATAACATTATTTATTGATAAAATGAATCACTAAATTAGCCATTGAGTATTGGGTACACGAACCTCACGGCCGTAGAGTACGAGTTCCTAATGTTAAGCGGAGATGTCAGGAGAAAAATACCGGGGTGAGATAAATAATATAAACACCTGGAAATGCCCTCAAAAGCACTGGAAAAAACTAAAATACTCTAAGGTGTAAGGGGTCTGCCTTTGTTCTCCTGACAGGGGCAGTGCCCATGGGAGACCTTCAGGGGCTCAGAGATGTCAGGAAAAAAATTGGAAAAATATTTTAATGTGGAATTTACAACCCCAGTGAGACTGAGAAAACATGGAAAACACCTCGGTGTTGGTCATGGGATAGAGCTGGGGTGTGTGTGGAGGTTTGAACTCTCGGCGAGGAGGGGTGGGGTTAGGATAGAGGGATTGAATCGCGGGTGAACCGATAGAGTGGCGGTGCGTACTGCCCTGTGTTGAAGGCAAATGAAACTCTCCACCTTAATCGTCCTCAGTGGAATGTGGGCAGTTCACCCCCACCACACCCCCACCCCACCACACCCCCAACGGCCCAGACCCAGACACACACACCAGCAGACCCCAGACCTCGGTGGTCTCGTCAGATCTCGTGTCCAGACGTGGCTGGTCACGTGACTTTGTTTGTTTCTCAGTGTGAGGTGTGTTCGCATTGACCGGTCACAGGGTACTGTGTCCTATCTCCACCCACCGCCCCCCACCAGTGGTAGATTTACTGCTATATCAAAGTCCAAACCTTCTCATACCATGTCTTTGTGGTGTGGTGTACAGCTACCTTCCTCCTTCATCCCCAGCAGTGGTAGATTTACTCCTATATCAAAGGCCAATCCTCCTCATACCATGTCTATGTCGTGTGGTGTACAGCCACCTTCCTCCTTCATCCCCAGCAGTGGTAGATTTACTGCTATATCAAAGGCCAGTCCTTCTCGTACCATGTCTATGTCGTGTGGTGTACAGCCTCCTTCACCCCCAGCAGTGGTAGATTTACTGCTATATCAAAGTCCAAACCTTCTCATACCATGTCTATGTGGTGTGGTGTACAGCCACCTTTCTCCTTCATCCCCAGCAGTGGTAGATTTACTGCTATATCAAAGGCCAATCCTGCTCATACCATGTATATGTGGTGTGGTGTACAGCCACCTTCCTCCTTCATCCCCAGCAGTGGTAGATTTACTGCTATATCAAAGGCCAATCCTCCTCATACCATGTCTATGTCGTGTGGTGTACAGCCACCTTTCTCCTTCACCCCCAGCAGTGGTAGATTTACTGCTATATCAAAGGCCAGTCCTTCTCATACCATGTCTATGTCGTGTGGTGTACAGCCTCCTTCACCCCCAGCAGTGGTAGATTTACTGCTATATCAAAGGCCAAACCTTCTCACACCATGTCTATGTCGTGTGGTGTACTGCCACCTTCCTCCTTCATCCCCAGCAGTGGTAGATTTACTGCTATATCAAAGGCCAGTCTTCTCTTACCGTGTGAATGTGGTGTGGTGTACAGCCACCTTCCTCCTTCATCCCCAGCAGTGGTAGACTTACTGCTATATCAAAGGCCAATCCTCCTCATACCATGTCTATGTGATGTGGTGTACAGCCACCTTCCTCCTTCATCCCCAGCAGTGGTAGACTTACTGCTATATCAAAGGCCAATCCTCCTCATACCATGTCTATGTGGTATGGTGTACAGCCACCTTCCTCCTTCATCCCCAGCAGTGGTAGATTTACTGCTATATCAAAGGCCAGTCTTCTCTTACCGTGTGAATGTGGTGTGGTGTACAGCCACCTTCCTCCTTCATCCCCAGCAGTGGTAGATTTACTGCTATATCAAAGGCCAATCCTCCTCATACCATGTCTATGTGATGTGGTGTACAGCCACCTTCCTCCTTCATCCCCAGCAGTGGTAGATTTACTGCTATATCAAAGGCCAATCCTCCTCATACCATGTGAATGTGGTGTGGTGTACAGCCACCTTCCTCCTTCATCCCCAGCAGTGGTAGACTTGCTGCTATATCAAAGGCCAATCCTTCTCTGGACGTTAAATCAAACCAACCAATAAAACAAAACTCTGAAGTCCAGACTTTTCTTAAGCAAAAGACTTTATTCACACATAAGCTAGAAACTGTGGAAGATAGGTCATATGAGACCTAATAGAACACTCCAGTCTAATAAAAAATGATCTTAAAAAGAGGAGAAAAAAGGTAGCCTTGTTTATATCAGTCTTTCACTTTTCCTTGGGATCATAGATCGTATATTACTGCACTTGGTTACAATTTTACTGCGGTGGTGATATCCTTTTTATTGCTCATATAAATCATCAAAAAATAAATGGCCTTCCTCTATGGCCATATGAATTACTTTTTCCGATGGTTTCCATTAATGGATAGCAATAGGTTTACCAGACAATACCGTAATCATTTTTCAAGTGTGTGTAACTCTTTATTTTCTCCCTTTTTTTATGTTTTTGTTTCCTGGAAATGCACAATGAAGGTATTCTGACAAGTAGCTTTCATATCAACGTTGAATCTAGACAAGACCAGACCTAAGTGAATCGTGTCATTATCAACAAAGATGACAGATTTCCGGGGTTTTTTCTTGAGTGAAACAAAGAAAAAATAATATAGGAAAAATATCCCCACTAACTCGGCGATGTGCCTTACCATTAGAGCTATTAATAAAAGAAGTCGGGAGAGAACTACAGAAATATGTGGCAATCCTCTCTAAGGCAATAAGAAAATTATCAGTCGGACATTAGGTAAGATTAGTTCTATTTTCATCATAAAATAAAAATTTTAACAGAGAAAAGTCCATCTCAGATATTTGAATGTAATTTGAATGTATTTTGATGTCAAATGAATGAATAAAGTTTTAGCTAAAAAAGAAGTCGAGAGACATTCACACCAATAAACAGTGGTTCAAACCTCCCCACACATTCAAGGCCCATTCCATGGCCAATGACGATGTGTTTTCCAAGTTTTCTCAGTATATCTGTAAATTTCACATGAACCCAACTTTATTTGAATGTCTTGTCATCTGCAGTCTTAGTTGCCCTTTTTACAGCATTGTATTAACCCTTTAAGGGCGGATGATGCCTTAAGGCGTCATTAGCTGGATATTTAGAAAATTGCTTTTGAAAAGGAAATATTTTAACAAACTTGAAATTTACACAAAATGTAGGTGTATCATCATATTTGTGAATTCTAAATAATAGAAATAAAAATATTAAGGATAGCAAATTATATCACATGATAAACCTTCGAATTTTGAGTTCAGAGGAAAATACACCCGCCCTCTAGAATTGTACATAGTAACTAGTAACCTTCCCAAAGTGTGTAGTTCTGCCATAGGCGGCCGCCCTTAAGGTTAAGGGTTTTTTTTACTATTAAGAGTGCCCTTGGCCTTGATTATGATGTAATATAATGCCCTTGATAACTGAGATGGTTATCATTCTTTATCCCACCCCGTTGAGTATTCAGCAAATATACTTTATGGGGGAATCATGGCACAAATGTTACCCCATTATCTGATGTGAAGGGTGAGACAAATTCAGAAACCTATTCATGTTTAGGGTCAGAGTTCGTATCCGATCTCGTTTTAATCACTAAGTAATTCACCCTGCTTCGCCTTGTGAATTACTACGCGATTCAAACTCGATGGGATATGAGCTCTGACCCTAAACTTTTATAGGGAGCCAAAGTGAACCCGCTGAAACCACAGATACCAGTTTACGAATCACCATTTCCGGTGGCCCGCAAGAACGAGGCTTAGTGCTAAACCTATGGGGGTTTGAGGCTAGACTTTCGTTTTTGGTCTCTTTTGTTACATTTGAAGTGTAGTTTACTACTATCATCTCTGAATAACTCTGTTTCGAAACTACGATGACAGTTGTTAAGTTTATTAAAAATTTGGATCTAAAAGATTGGAGAATGACACATATAATCTCGAACCTACATAGTCAAAGTACTGAGCGCCTATACCCGGAAATAGTATTTTGTAACCGGCTATCTGTGGTTGCACCAGGTTCACTTTGGCTCCCTATAGGTTTCCTCTATAAAATGAGGAGGTGCATTGGATACCAATTGCGTCGTGAAATGTTCATCAGTGAATATTTACATTTCTCTGTAAGTGATCATACAAGATTCTCACAAAAGCCGCCCATAAGTATTGCTTGAATACAGGTCCCAACTGGCGAGAGAGAACATAGTAAACAAGCAGTAGTATCAGTTTAAATGTAAGCCGAAGCGATGTGCACTTACTTCAGTCTGGTCTGGGAACTAAAAGAACTCTCCCAGGCCTCCCAGTGAATCCTTTAAAACCTATAAAATCCTATAAAATCCTATATTTTGATTCATGAGCCTTTATTTTTTTCAAAGGAACCTTATATAACCTATAATAACATATATTTTCACTGCCATGCAGATTGATGTGTACAGGAAATCTTAGAAGTTATTTTGACACGAAGTTAGATTGTCAAATGACAAGAAATCTACATTATCACTTTATCTAAGAGATCATAAAAGTGTTGAAGAATCAACAGTTGGTGTTGTGACTTCTTGCCAGGCTGGCTTGCCTGTTGGAAACACAACACATATACATACTTGTGGGGAATAACCAGATGAGCCAGACATCCTGACGTCCTGCAATTTAGTTCTCGGTACATTTTTTAGAAATCAATAACTGAAAATAAGCGATTCACTATATTTTGGCTCTTATTATGCTGAATATGTTAACCCTAAATACCTATAAAAAGCCTATGTTTTGTGCCTTGAAAAACCTGTAAAAACCTATATTTTGATTTTGAAAACCTATAAAAATACCTATATTAAGGAAGCGGGGTACTGGGAGGCCTTTACCTCGGTAAATGTGTAGGGGTGAGATTCTACCTAAATTCATTACATGGATCCGAGCACCATCAAAACCAAAGTTTGTTTGTTTAAAGTCCAAAATTTTCAATTTAATAGACTTACAAAAAAATATATCTAATAGAACATATTTGATGTTAGATTACCCAAACAAAAACAAAATTCAGTGACTACAGATTATCATTTGCCTACCATGGACTCCTGGTGTTGTCATGTCTGACAAAGAGATGGCACATTTCCCCTTTTCGATGGAAATCCAGTTATTCATTTCCAGTATATAAAATATATTTCAGTGATACCTGAAAAATTCAGCCTCAAAGCTCACGGAATGTTTCATTGCAAAATCACAAATTAGAAATCTGAATGATATTTCCCTGAAAAAGCTGAATAAAACCAGAATGACATTTCTGTTAGATAGTTGGTCTATCTTATCATTTTCTCAGGGTTTTTTTTGTTAGTTTTTTTTACTGTTTTATACATCTAGTTGAAATTCATACACCGCTCACACTACACGAAAACCATCCTTTTACATATGAATGCGCCCGGCATATATAAGTAGGTATTTTGCGTCTACAAGGTTGTCCTAGTCCCCGTGTATATACATCTCATCTGTCGGCGTATATATAAGCGTCCAGTGAAGAGGGCTTCACTGGGAGCGGGCGGGGAGAGGTGGTGGGGGGTGGGGGGTGGGCGGTCGAGAGAAGGGCTTCCTACTGAGGACACCTGTACTTCTACCAACACAAAGGGTGGGAGGTGGCGGGGGCAGAGGGTATTTCCTCTCATATACGCCGGGTGTGAAATACAGCCAAGACGCATCTGTCGTATATAAGGCATGGGCGTATATATATGAAAACAAGTCAATATTCAGCCAATACATGCACTTCATTGATGGCCTATATATAAATAAAACGGTGGTTTTCGTGCAGTGTCAGCCCCGCCATGCATTTTTTGTGATTTGTTTTTTAAATTATGTTTTTAAATGTTTTTATTTATACTGTTACATACAGAGTTGGCAGCCTTCCACATTTCCTTTTAAATCCATATCTTTATTTTCAGTCATTAATATTTTCTTCCTCGTGTAAAACAAATATGATATTGTGCCTTATTCGCACCAATAATATTTGGACTTCCCCACAGACCTTCAGACCTCTACCATGCCTGACACTGCCACGTTTTCCACGTTTCTTGGTCTCTCTGGGTCAGCAAATTCTAGACGAAAAATATTTCTACTATTTTTTCTGACTACAACTGAAATCCCTGTATTTGATATCATGTAATACAGTGAATTCAAAATGAACGTTTAAGATAAATAACATATATATGGTTCTGGTATAGTACGAAATAAAACAACAGAACACCAATAAAAATTGTCCTTATTTCAGCAGACGTGGTGGGCTGTACCCTGTTTGTCCTCCTCGTGTTAGCCGTGACAAATCAGCACCTTCGTAACACAATTTCCTGGTGTATTGTCAACCACTTCCGGTATTCCGTTACGAATAGTATTGGGGTAAAAGCTATTTTTTCTGGTACATTAGTGCAGAAAGGTGACTGAAAAGTAGACTGGTTCCCAGTCCAAATCATTTATAAGCAGGGTTTTATGATTTCCACTTATCAGTTGATTTTCAACCTTTTACCTGTGGTAAGGCCACCCCCCCCCCCCCTCAGCATTTTCAATAAATCTAGAAATTTGAATTAATGAAGGCAGATTTGATTAATAATCAATCATTCTAACCCATATATTGACCAGGTTTCCAGGCTAGATTTATGAGTACATAGGCCAGGTTTGCAGGCTAAATATGTGAGTACATAGGCCAGATTTACAGGCTAAATATGTGAGTACATTGGCCAGGCTTCCAGGCTCAATATGTGAGTACATAGGCCAGGTTTGCAGGCTAAATATGTGAGTATATAGGCCAGGTTTGCAGGCTAAATATATGAGTACATAGGCTAGGTTTCTAGGCTAAATATGTAAGTACATAGGCCAGGTTTGCAGGCTAAATATATGAGTACATAGGCCAGATTTGCAGGCTAAATATATGAGTACATAGGCCAGGTTTGCAGATTAATTATGTGAGTACATAGGCCAGCCTTTAAGGCTAAATATGTGAGTACATAGGCTAGCCTTTATGGCTAAATATATGAGTACATAGGCCAGGTTTGCAGGCTAAATATATGAGTACATAGGCCAGGTGTGCAGTAAATAGGCCAACCTTGCAGTATATAGGCCAGCCTTTAAGGCTAAATCTATGAGTACATAGGCGAGCCTTTAAGGCTAAATTTGTGAGTACATAGGCCAGCCTTTAAGGCTAAATTTATGAGTACATAGTCCAGGTTTGCAGGCTAACTGACAAGCATGAACAAGTCGACAAGACCGTGTCTGAATGATCTTAGACACGTCAAGCGGAGGTGTTGTTTCAGAGGTGGTTGGTGCAGAAAGGGCAGAATGCGTTACTCAAAACCAGATATGTGATTGAAAAAGTGGGTATCCTTTTCTTGCACGTACATGGTATTTATAGTGGTGAGTGGTTCTGGTCTCATGTAGTGGGAGTGGTGCCAGTAACTTCTGAAGTGATACTGGTCGCATGGCAATAAACACAGGTAAGAAATGAGCAGAGAGGGGGCTGGATTTCTCTCACATATCTCTGTATCCGTCTGGCAACTACAGCGGATTTACATAAACTGAATGTGTTTAGCTTTGTCAGAAACAAGGTTGACTATTAAATGACTTATCACTTTTTACTTAACAAGGCGTCTTCTAGCCAATTTAATTATATAGAACGTCCTGACCATGCTGTCCAAGTCACAGAACAAGATGGTAATTTACGGTTTGTACGGAACGAGGCATTTATGCCGAGTTCCGTACAAACTGTAAATTATCATCAAGTTCTGTGACTTGTACAAGCATGGTTGGACGTTATATATTTACTATATACCCGAAATTTGAAAAAAAAACACCATTAATTTAATTTTTAACAATCGATATGCTAATAAACGTGTATGGCAAGGTGGTCCGTACAGTATTTTTACGTCATATGCCGAAACGGTGCGTATTTACAGTATATACGGCATGGGTATATAGTAAAGTATATTATTTTCTTTTGACTTCGATGTATCTATATGAACATGGAATTCTGTCTCATGTATTACCGAAACTGTGTCTGAAAAACTCGCCTATGACTGAGAGATTTTCGCTAAATGCAGAAAAAAACCCAAAAAAACAACTGAACCAGGAACTTGTTGAATAATGCAGACTTACACATGAATACCTCTGAAAAAGGGGAAATCCACCATTATGCCAAGCATGCAATGTACCAATAACTGTTCGGCATATTCTGCTGAACTGTCAAAGGGTACAAGAAAATAGAAGAGAGTACTTGAAAAACAGTAACAACATGAAAATGTTGTTAGAAACTATTCCAGAGGAAGATATCATTGGGTTTTTGAAAGAGACAAATCTTATTGATTATTTATAAAATATTTTAAAGCATTGAAAAGTATTGACTGAAATGAGTCTACGAAAGTGAAAAACTTAAATCGTTGATGGTCCCTATATACCCTCAGGGTCCCCTGGGACATTATATCACAAACAAACAAACTTGTACATAAACACCCTATTCTGTACATGGATTAACTTTATTATTCACTAAAGGATGACCTTCCGTTTGCTAGGACAGTCTTTGTGAACGTGCTTGACTATTGTTAAATAATATCCTTTGTAAGAGGTCCCCTTGTACCCTGTACTGCATAGGCATAAGGTTATGGGCCCCACTGTAGCCACTTTTCTCCATCACCCCCAGCAGTGGTAGATTTACTGCGATATCAAAGACCAGTCCTTCTCATACCATGTCTATGTGGTGTGGTGTGCAGCCACGTTTCTCCTTCATCCCCAGCAGTGGTAGATTTACTGCTATAAAAGGCCAGTCCTTCTCATACCTTGTCTATGTGGTGTGGTGTACAGCCACCTTTCTCCTTCATCCCCAGCAGTGGTAGATTTACTGCTATATCAAAGGCCATCCTTCTCATACCATGTCTATGTGGTGTGGTGTACAGCCACCTTTCTCCTTCACCCCCAGCAGTGCTAGACTTACTGCTATATCCAAGGCCAGTCCTTCTCATACCATGTCTATGTGGTGTACAGCCACCTTTCTCCTTCACCCCCAGCAGTGCTAGACTTACTGCTATATCCAAGGCCAGTCCTTCTCATACCATGTCTATGTGGTGTACACCCACCTTTCTCCTTCATCCCCAGCAGTGGTAGATTTACTACTATATCAAAGGCCAGCGTTTCTGCCTCCACCCTGTACGGTTTGACCCAGAAATAAAACCTAGAATTAGTATTTAGTTTATGTTTTAAGATTTGATGAAGTTGGTGTTTATCATGGGTCTCGGCCACACGACCTCATTCCCTAAATTAAAAAAAAAAAAATTGCGGTAGATGCGGTAGCTCGAACAGTGAACACCCATAGCCACGTATTATTATCATTCCCTAAATAACGTCAAGCCTTGCCTCATTTTGTATCTTGCGCTACCTTGGTAAGCTTGCTGTCTTTATCATCCATGGTATACATAGACAATAATCGATGGTCTTGTGGACAGGAGGCCGTAAACCACGAGAGGTTGACGCGTAGTAATATACAAGCGCTAGCGAGTGTATTACGACGTCAACCTTGAGTGGTTTACAGAGCCGCCTGTCCACAAAACCATCATTTGTTGCATTTATTATCCATCTTTCAAAATAAATTAAACCCAGTAATTGCAATATTAAAGGGTGTAACAATAGGAACCATTTCTTTGCTCTATAGCACAAAGGGACTCTTTTTCCCGTATGTAATGGTTTTGAGGCTGTATACCACAGATACGAATCAGTATACCACAGCTATGTTATCTGACAGGTTTTATATAATGGGTCGTGGTTTATTGAGTCCCCATACATTTTCAATGAGTGCTTTGTATACGATGGATAATAAAAAGTACCCATTGAGAATGTATGGGGACTCAGTAAACCACGCCTCATTGTTTAAAAACTGTCAGAGAGCATAACCACGGTATACAGATTCAAATCTGTGGTATATGGCCTCAAAGTAATTGTATACGGGAAAATAGTCCCTTCGTTTTAAAGCGTAGAAATATAGTCCTTATTGATATGCCCTTTGATATGACAATTCCAGAGTTTAATATATTAGAGAAGGTAGATAATAAATACAAGTAGCGAGTTTAATTTATTAGAGAAGATAGATAATAAATACAAGTAGCGATGATTTTGTGGACAGGTGGCTCTGCAAACCACTCGAGGTTGACGTTATAGTGCACTCGCTGATGCTCGTGAATTACTGCGCGTCAACCACTCATGGTTTAAAGCCACCTGTCTACAAAACCATCGAATATTGTCTATGTATATCCATGTACGGTCTAAAGTCCATGATATATCTGATGTAGAAATCATTTCTCAGACTAACTTAAAACAGGGATATCGCTGAATGAAAGCATTATAAAAGTTACATTCTCGCTTTCTGTAGTTGTCTGGTTTAGAAATCATTCCCTAGCCTTAACCTCAATGGCAGCTGATTATTTTTCCAAATTCGGCAAAAGTACTGACTGTGGTAGAATCTATTATTTTATACCTATGGCTGTATGAACCACACATACTGCCCGCTGCTACCCATGACGTATGTATAGCCGTACGTCACACTATGACGTACGAGGTATGTGATCACATGACTAGCTAAAATTTCGCCATTTTTAGGTATATAATAATACGAAAACGGGCTGACTGTCTTCGTACGTCAAAATACTTGCTGAAATTATCAATCAGATACATCCCTCTGCCTTCTGCATCGGGATGTATCTGATCAATAATTTCACCGCGTATTTTTGACGTACGAAGATAGTAAGCCAGTTTCCATATAATCTTCACCCACACATGTGTTGTTCGTAGACTGGGAGCTCTCCCTCAATCTACGTGACCATCTTTTCGTGCAGTTTTAATTGCAGTCTGAGTGTCTACTTGAGGTTTTTCTGAGGTCGCCAGTGGTGGGGTTTTATTATGGAAAGCTCCATACGTCCACACTATGCCGTACACAGCCGTACTGCACTGTGTGACCTGTTGTGTCCGAGGCGACCACGTGGGAGCGTCAAGACATTTTTATAGGTTCACATATTTCATTCTGGAACCAAAACAGATCTGGTGAAATGGAAACAAACGGCGGAGTGTGCGTCTGAAACCGCGCCCTGCCGGCTACCAGCGAGGCGCACGCAGCGACCCCTGGTGGCCCCCGGGGCAGATAAGGTCCGCTCGATGATCGCGCCACCTAGTACCTTAAAGGGAAAAACAGCATTTGGAAAACAGAAATAATCGTCTCACAACGCACGTTGAGAGTTCACTGTCAAACTCGCTGAGACTAGATCTGTCCGGTTAAGCGCAGCCCCGCCCATGCCATGCCAAGCCCATGCCAAGCCTATGCCCTGCCAAGCCCTGCCCTGCCAAATGCAACCCAGCCAAGCAAAACAAAGCCAAGCCCTGCCAAGCCCATGCCCATACTAAGCCAAGCCCTGCCAGCCCCATGCCATGCCAAATCATGCCCTACCAGGCCCAAGACATGTCAAGCCTGGCCAAGCACACCAAATCCAAGCCATGCCAAGCCATGCCCTTCCAAGCACAACACAGCCAAGCCATGCCAAGCCCATGCCATGCCAAATCCAGCCCATAGAAGCCCATGCCATGTCAAGCCCATGCCAAGTGCAACCTTGCCAAGCCAAGCCCACCCCAGCCAAGCCCTACCAAGCTGAGCTATTCCAAGCTGAGCACAATCCCACCTGCCAAGCTCAACCTAGCCAGGCGCTGCCAAGTTGGGCCATGCCAAGCTGAGCCCAGTCTTGCCTACCAAGCTCAACCTACCCATACCATGCCAAGCCAAGCCCAGTCCCACCCAGCCAAGCCCTTCCAAATTGAACTCTGCCAAGTTGATCCCAGTTCTGCCCTGCCAATCTCAACCCAGTCAAGTCCTTTCAAGCTAAACAATGCCCTGCCATGCTAAGCCATGCCCTACCAAGCTAAGCCATGCCCTACCAATCTATGTCATGCCCTACCAAGCTAAGCCATGCCCTGTCAAGCTAAGCCATGCCCTGTCAATTTAAGCAATGCCCTGTCAAGCTAAGCAATGCCCTGCCAAGCTAAACCATGCCCTGCCAAGCTCAACCCAGCCATGCCCTACTAAGCTAATCCATGCCCTGCCAAGAATAATGTTCGCGCTCGCTGTGACTGTGACTTCTTAAGTCATAAAAATGGTGTATTTCTGGTATGCAATGATAATCGGCGAAACGGTCTCCATTCCCGTTAAAAGGTCCTTTTCTAATACTACAACACATTTGGGTTACTATGTACTCTGATACTAGGTCATGAAGAATGTTATCTGGATTGTGTTATTGTAACGGGTTACTCAATAGTTCACATTCCATCACCATCCTCATCATATTACCGTAATATCACACCCTCACCTGATTATCTGTATATGGAGAGCTTCACTTAGCTCCACGTGAAAGATAGTGGAATAAAGCATTATAAAAAAAATAAATACAAATTTTACAACTGCTTTCGCTTGTTCTCGGCAGGTCATCAGCACGTGGTAGAGGTTTTGCTGGTCGCCGGCGCCGACCGAAACGCCAAGATGGGCGACCTGAGCGCCACCGACATCGCGCGAGACTTCGGCCACGACGAGATTTACCGCGTTCTCCAGCAGGACCTCAGCGCCATCTTTTCATGAACGCAGTGACGTCATGAGCAGGACGCTGTGACGTCATCCTGCAGGACCTCACCGCCATCTTGTCGTGAACGCCCATGACGTCATGGGCAGCACCTCAGCGCCATCTTGTCATGAACGCTGTGACGTCATGATCACCGTGACATTATGGGCGTCATCCAGTAGAACGTCAGCAACTTCCTGTTGTAAACGTGTGATGTCACAGGCAGGAAGCTGTGACATCCTACGAGGACCTCAGTGTCATCCTGTCGTGAACGTGTGACGTCATGGGCAGGACACTGTGACGTCATTGGGAGGAAGCCGTGATGTCATCCTGCGAGGACCTCAGCATCATCCTGTAATGAACGCTGTGAAGTCACGGAGAGAACGATATGACTTCATCCTGTTGTGAACGTCTTAGGCAGGACGCCTTCATGTCACAGGCAGGATGCCATGACATTGTCCTGCCAGGACCTCAGGGCCATCCTGCCATGAACGCCTTGATGTCATGGGCAGGACGCCATGACGTCGTCCTGCCAGGACCTCAGTGCCATCCTATCGTGAACGCCTTGATATCACAGGCAGGATGCCGTGACATTGTCCTACAGGACCTCAGTGCCATCTTGTTGTGAACGCCTTGATGTCACAGGCAGGATGCCATGACATCGTCAGGTCAGGACCTCAGCGCCATCTTGTCGTAAACGCCTTGATGTCACGGGCAGGATGCCATGACATCGTCCTACAGGACCTCAGTGCCATCTTGTCATACATGCCTTGATATCACAGGCAGGATGCCATGACATCGTCAGGTCAGGACCTCAGTGCCATCTTGTTATGCACGCCTTGATGTCATGGGCAGGATGCCATGACATCATTCCGCAAAGCGCTCGGGAGGAGAAGGAGAATGTGACGATGTAGACTTTTCACACAGCATTCAACACCGTATTCCGGGACATGAGTTGACGGGCCTGGGATTTATTTATTTTAGAACTGATTAAGAAAATGACCAGTTCGGGTTGCTCGGGGGTATATTGAGGGGCGGGATCAGGTGGGTGAAGGTGGTTTCTGATTGGTGACTGACGAAGCAGATACGTCATCCGGATATACGTCACAACACAGTGTGTACGTCATAGACATGACATAAGAAGAAAGAAACTGACGAGTGTTTGGTCTGTGTCCCCATTGCCCATCGAGTTTGGAGTGCGCAGTAATATGAACGAGGCGATTGCCGAGTGAATATTCCGAAGTGCTCCAAAAGAGATGGCGAAGGGGGACTCAGACCAATCACGAATATGTTTCTGATTTTATCTTAGCCTGCAAATATTCATCTGTTTATTGCCCATTGAGTATGAGTTACTGTACTGACAAGCCCGTTGAATATGAGTTCTTAATGTTAAGCCTATGGACGTTTAAACCAGGCTAGGTAAACACAGGTTCCGTATTTACATAGAACAACCTTACTAGACATTATGACGTATATCCACGTGACGTATACATATATATATACGTCATGACGTCATTTGTGACGTCATAACGTATGCCCGCATGACGTGTACATGCGTCACCTTCTGTGGAGACATCACGAAAATAGAAAATAACTTGTAAAATTGTACAAAGAAAACTGGATTTGGCAAACGTACCTGCGCGCTGCCGAAGCTCTTTTCAGGATGATAAAAGACATTTTTTTAAACAACAAAAAATGAATATCAGAAACTTGTAGACATCTTTTATCGACCAAAAAATCATTAAAAGAAACTGCAGTCGCTGAAAACATGCCATGAGATTTGGTGGCAGAGTCAAATGAGTTTAGGTAGCAAAACAAAATGAATGGTATTTTTTCAGTGGATTAAGTGCAGTTTAGGTTTTATCTCGGTCCCTTGGTGAGATTACTTCAGAACCAAAACTCGTGGCGTATTTTCAGTGGGCTATAGATCTCGATGCAGTTCATTCTGGGTACGTTTTCATCCAGCCTACATCAAGATGGTTTTATAGTAGTGAGGTTCTGTTACCCACCTGCCCCTGATACCCCCCCCCCCCTCCCACACACACACACACACACCCGTCAGTATTAGTGCAAAGAGTTCAGGTCTCGTCTCCCGCGAGATTTCATACGAGAAGACGTTTCCACGAAGGGCGAGTTGGGTTCGGATACAGTCGGCTCTGCTTCGGCTCTGCGTCGGGTCTGTGTCGGGTCTGTGTCGGATCTGTGTCCCCACAAAGCACCACTCTGACATGTCTAACATGCCTACCATTCGCTCACCTGGGGCCCGTTTAATAATCTGTAGGACGTAGAGACACAGGGACGATGTGGGTCAACTTTATTGAACACATATGGACGGCTAAGACTGTCTTAGCGAATAGACTTAAATATCATTAAACGATAGTCCTTGTACGAGGTACAGGAAAGGGTCTTCATGTACGATCCTAGATTATCAAACGGGCCCCAGGATCTTAAAGATGCCAGTTTTCAATGTTTCCATTGAAATTCATAAAAGTGAAAACGAGACAGAAACACCACCACTGCGAAATTCATCATGTTTTCATTTTCAGAATGAATAATATTTTCCTAATGTAATATTGGCATTGGGGCCATCCATAAACTGTATACTATGTAGGGGGGGTCAAAATTTTCGATAATTTTGTGTTTGCTCCTTCTTTGTTCTATTGCATACAAGATCGGGAGGGGGTGGGGTGGGGGATGGGATAAAAAAAGATTCATAAATATTGCGTGCATACTTTATGGATGGCCCAATACCAACTTCTAAATTACCCAATTCACCCACAGGCCATGATCCCCCACTGAACCTCCCCACTGACCCATGTAAAAACTTGAGCTTTTCCTTGATTCCCCACTGCAATGCGTATGTAATGTTTAAACCCTATATTGCAATAAAAAGATATTTCAATGGGTTTTTTTCTGACCCCAACTGGCATCCATGAATACAGAATACTGTAAAATACTTCTCCCTGGTTTGAATTTGAAGTTGATTTGTTTGATATATTTCCTGGTGGAAGTCTATGTGTAAATCATAAAAATGTTTATCAGCAAAAGGAGTGGGAGTTTTTCCTTACCAAGGACATTCCAAGGAAATGAGATTTACTGTTTATAGAGTGACCCACACCCACATGCTTAGCCAAGTTCCCTTTGATATATATGTAAGGGATCTGGGTGAAGGGTTAAGTTTATAAAACTACATTTGAGTCTGGTGATAACCCAGGCTAGATAGAAATCATTATCGATATGGGGCCATCCATAAAGTATGTACGCACTGTGGGGTGGAGGGGTGGGTGAAAGATTTTCGGAAATTTTGCGGGGTTAAAGATTTTCGGAAATTTTGCGTATGCTCCTTCTTTGTTCTATTGCATACAAGATCGGGAGGGTGCTGGGGAGGGGGGTTTAAAAATTTCGGAGATTTTGCGTACATACTTTATGGAAGACTCCTATATAGCGGTAGAAAGTTTTTTAAGTATCGGAGCTCCAGAAATCGGTCAGGATGCCAATATGAAAGTCCAGGTTTTTGTCTCCAGATGTACTTCAGGAGTTATGAGGTGAATGGAATCTAACTGGGATATTATACCAGGAAAGGATATCTTATAGTCTACGACATTATTCAGTAATGCCTTTTCAGTAATACAATATTTTCAATAGTATATCTCAATATACTATGTATTGGACATTGGCATTTTGTTTTTATAGAGTAATTCCGTTTAAAACAAAAAATTGCGTTCCTTTATTATTATATTTGTTACATGTGTCTTTTTTTTTTTACATGCGGACATGGAACCAGAGTGTAGAATAAAACATGATTTACCACAGAGTCATCGCTGGGGTGTAACCCCATATCTCCCGTGCCCCTTTCCCCAACATTTATCTCACCCCTGGTATTTTTGTGCCATAGGCTTATCATATGGAACTCGTTCTCCATGCTCCTACGAGTACTGCAGTCCATTCTCCATGGTCTATATCCTGTGTGTCGATCCATTCTTTTAGTGTGTACAGGGGTGAGATAAATACAGAAAGCAACTCGTTTTGGTCAAAGAAGTTGTTCTCCAACTCGTTTGAATGCTATGTGATATTCACTGGACTGTCGCCTTGTTCATATCACTCTGCATCAAACTCATGGAGAACGACGACTTTGACCGAAACTTGTTGGTTTCGTCTTTGGTATCCCGCGCCCGAGGATCGCCCGATGTGCCGTGATGCGTGTCCCCGCTGTAGATAAGTGCACCCTTAGAGACTATGAGTGGTGAGCCCACCTTGCACGACATGTTCTATGACAGCACTCACAACACTTTCCTAAGAAGTGCTGGGATGGTGCATTGTTATACACTTATGTCTGAACATCTATGAAATACTTCCTACTACTAGGGGTGCAGTATAAGTAATGTTCGGGCTCACTGAGACGTTCTGAAAAGATCATCGGTAACTACTTCGTAAGTACATAAAATGACTTTGTTAAAGCGTAATTTAGGTAAATAATGATAAGAAAAAGTATTGATTGATCCAGTAGGAATGCCATTCTTGGCTTTTTTTCCCCCAAAAAAATATATTTCATGTTACAAAAGACCTTGAACGGCCATCCGTGCGCGCTCAACAACCACGTTTTCTCTTATTCCCTTCCCGAAACACGCATAGTAAAGTAAATATTTAAGAATGTGTCATGCTTGCCGACAATATCCTACCTGTGTAATAATAAAGTACCGGTAGTTGTAGTAACCATATTTTTTATTATCCACCTAATACAAAGTGTCCGTAGAAAACGCATAGGGAGTGTGTATTGATATACCCGACGCATACAGATGTTGTTTTACTATATACCCATGCCGTATATACTGTAAATACGCACCGTTTCGGCATATGACGTAAAAATACTGTACGAACCACTGGTCCATACACTAAAATACGGACCACCTTGCCATACACGTTTATTAACATATCGGTTGTTAAAAATTAATTTAATGATTTTTATTTTGGGTATATAGTAAATATATAACGTCCAACCATGCTTGTACAAGTCACAGAACTCGATGATAATTTACCGTTTGTACGGAACTCGGCATAAATGCCTCGGTTCGTACAAACTGTAAATTACCATCTCGTTCTGTGAATTGTACAGCATGGTCAGGACGTTCTATATAAGTATGCATACGCTCGGATATTACTACACGTCAACTCCTCTGAGAATACAGCCGCTTGTATCTGAAACCAGTCAATATTGTGTATATATTCTGACAGAGACAATGTGTCGTAAGCGTGTCGTGCTCGGTGGGATCACCATTTCTACCATTCTGAAGCTCTGAGAACTGTGACCATAGCTTTGTGCAAGTTCTCCCTCCATGACATTTCTACTTAAGGTTGGTTTGAATCCATTAAGCATTGAATGAGAGGTGTACTACGTTCTGAACTAAACAAGGCTGAGCGTTTTACCAGTCCCTGTCTGGGCTAGACAGTGGGTTCTCTTATGATCTTAGATTTATGCCTGTAAAGAAATGTTAATGAGCAATAAAATTGGTTGCTACAAAGCTTTGTTGATCTTAGTTCTATGTCATCTCTTTCCATACCAAAAATAATGCTAATAGATATCTTATATTTCCATGGAAATCTAGACTTTCATTTTCAGTATACAGTAAAACCCCACGTAAGCGGACACCCTCCGTTCCGGGCCAAAGGGTGTATCCGTTTACACAGGGTTTTCAAGTTTCCTCCGGGCCAACATGGAAGTGTAAAATACCGATATGTAGAGGAGACAGAGGGGATGATAGATCTGAAATCCTTTTCTCAATACCTTAGTTGGATCCGAAGTTATTAAACTTTGAATAACAAAATGTATTTTCTATGAATACTCTCATAAAAACCACAGATTTATCCATTTTTAGTCGGGTGTACGTCGGGGGTGACCGCTTACACGGGGATTTAGGCCTTTTTGTACCGAAATAACTGGGGTTACGCGGTGTGTCCGCGTATGCGAGGTGACTGCTTACACGGGGTTAAATTAAAATCTAATAGTGGGGAAAATTTCCATTCCGAGCAAAAGTGACCGCTTACGCGGGGTGTCCGTTGGGCGGGGTTCTACTGTATATGTAAACTCTTCCTTTGCTCCCATGATCTTTTTAATTTTGATTATTCAATTTTTATATATTACGTAAGTGTCATATTACCCAAAGTTCATCTTACACAAGACAATCTTCCATAATGATCCAAAGAATGCTATCATTAGAGACATCAAACAGTCATATACAGAACTGAAATTTTTTTAATACACTTCCAATGTAAACCAAAAAAAATATGAATTGACCCATTTTACCCATTCGGATTGGGGAGATTTTGTAAAAAAAACAACCCATTAAATTCATTCATTTGGCTTTAGAATGAATCACAGGGAATCAGTTTTGACTGACAATTGACAATATCTAAAAATCGGCAGGTTACACCACTGTGTATTGTAGGATATAGGGAACCAAAGTAAACCCGTTGCAACCACAGATAGCCGGTCACGAAATACTATTTCCGGGTATAGGCGCTCAGTACTTTGACTATGTAGGTTCAAGATTATATGTCTCATTCACCAATCTTTTAGATCCAAATTTTTAATAAACTTAACAACTGTCATCGTAGTTTTGAAACAAAGTTATTCAGAGACGATAGTTATAAACTCCACCTCAAAAGTAACAAACGAGACCAAAAACATAAGTCTAGCCTCAAACCCCCATAGCTTTAGCACTAAGCCTCGTTCTTACTGGCCACCGGAAATGGTGTTTTGTAGGTGGGTATCTGTGGTTTCAGCGGGTTCACTTTGGCTCCCTATAGAGCCTCCAGAGGTTACTAAACTCCCGTTTATCGCCCCGGGTAAAGCAAAGTTCCGCTCCCGATAGACTTGGCACACTACGACAAAATGAATCACAGTTTTCTGATTTATAATTGGAGAAACTGAATATAATTTCGGATTTCCATGTAGAAATAGCTGAAATTTCCATTTCTGACATCAGAATTTCAATTTGAGGATGTCTGAAAACCGTAAAACTGCATTAATTCTGGCTTACGGGTTGGGGGTCTATCACTACACTACGTCGGTAATCAGCGAAATCCGGAACTTGGTCAACAGACTGAATTACGGGATACCTCAATAGGGTCTATGCCTTTAACACTTTGACAACACTGTCTCGTCTGTGTCGGGGTCACTGTGATAGGAACCTGGCTGTTGGTGCAGTTAACTCCCAGGACCCACTGTCACCTTCGTCGTTCTTGATAACATGGTAAAAGGGGTAATTTTTAAGTGTGGTCCATGAAATACAACAAATATGTACTTTTTTTTAAAGAAAGGGCAGTGTAAGATTGTGAAAAGGGATGAATGTCTAGTGTGCTGGAATTCTAGTCAACCGAATAGTGTAGAATCTAAATAAAAACATAGACGTCACACAGTTGGAGCACTTTTTAAATTCTTTTATTAAACTCTTTCTATTGGTCCTTGCATACATCTTTTTTGTTTTATTTTGTTGTAAATATAACTTCAATAACAGCAGCCTGCCGTCAGCCATTTTAGTCTGGTTTTCATCGGCACCTGCAATAGTGATACATTAGTACATTTTCTTCATGCATATCAATAGCTATTTTATCAATAAGTCTTCTATTGTCCATAGATAAGCGATACAATGATTCTTTTGTGACAATATAAAATGCTGATCAGCCAATAATTAGGAGAAACCAAACGAGAGTTAGTCATGTTGCTGTTCATCGCACGATGGCAATTTCGTGTATTACTGCTCGAGGCGAAGCCGAGTGCAGTGATATGCCACAGTGCCACAGTGCGATAAACAACACGACTAACTCGAGTTTGGTTTAGAATTTATCCTACCCTATCTAAATTACTTCAGCAAATTAAGAAATAACATAAAACTCACTGATGATCACTGATAATCATTGGTTGTTTTTCAAATGATGTCATTTGACAACTGTATCCCACTAGAGCGATAAATTCCATTTTCCTGCACCATAGACCAAATACAGTCCGCTAATGTAAAGCCTATGGAGTTTTTTTATTAGGGGTAGGATAAAGGACTGCAATGAACACCCTCTCAGCTGTGGGATATCCTGTGGTGGTTTTCGTCAGGTCGGTAAGTACAAGGGTGTGAGACGAATCTACAATTATACGATGCTTTGATAATCACATTTATATACCAATATGTTTATCAAAAAAGATCACACACCATCCATTATTAGAAATCTCAGAAAGATACAGTAAATATCAGGAAATAATATTAAAGTCTACATGTAAGCCATAAGATCGGAATCGACTCTAGCTTTTTTTTTTTTTTTTTTTTTTTACAGTTTTTGCTATTTTCTTAAACTCAAGATAAGTAGGAGTTTGTCGCACTACTACTGGTAGTGAATTCCAGTGTGTGCCTCCAATGTATTCAACACTTTTGATATAAGCCTGTATATTGGGCAGTAACACAAAATCTCAAGGCCATTTTCTTGTATAAAAGACTTCACATTTTGACGTTTGGTCACGTTCAGTCACGTTATGTGACGTTCATCACGTCTCATGAGGGTCCAGTACGTTTCTCATTAGCACCGTGGCCACCGGGAGAAATCTTTTGTCACTTCAAAATTCTTCCACGGCACCCACGTTCCCAAACCCAGCTACATTTACCAATGGCGGTCCGTTACGTTGTGCGACGTTCCTCTCGGCCGCCCACGGTCCTTCCACGGCAGCCGGAAACGTGCCCGCCGTGGCCCGCCGTGGCCCGCCGTGGCCCGCCGTGGCCCGCCGTGGCCCGCCGTGGCCCGCCGTGGCCCGCCGTGGCCCGCCGTGGCCCGCCGTGGCCCGCCGTGGCCCGCCGTGGCCCGCCGTGGCCCGCCGTGGCCCGCCGTGGCCCGCCGTGGCCCGCCGTGGCCCGCCGTGCCCCCAGTGTGAACCTTGCATGACGTTGGCACCGTATCAGAAATTGGTTGGTTCAATTTAACATCCAGCTAACCATTGTAGGTTCTCACCAGACCTTCTCAAGATTCTTTTACACCACAAGGGTGGTGATCGAATTTATGTACCGGTAATGAATTTAGGTAGAAATCTCACCCCTACATATTTACCGAGGTGAGAGTTCTTTTACTTCCCACACCACATAGACATGGTATTAGAAGGATTGGCCTTTGATATAGCAGTAAATCTACCACTGCTGGGGGTGAATGAGAAGTGTGACTGTACACCACACCACATAGACATGGTATGAGAAGGATTGGCTACACCACACCACATAGACATGGTATGAGAAGGATTGGCCTTTGATATAGCAGTAAATCTACCACTGCTAGGAATGAAGGAGAAGAGAGACTGCAATGGGACTCGATCACACAAAGTCTTACGACCTTGGGATAACAAGTCTAGTGCCTTAACCACTGTATCGGAATGTCACCCATGCTCAACAAATACGAATTGGGCCTGTTAAAAGGTTTGATACTTTTGATGTGATAACTTGAGCTACTGCTGAAAAGTCGTGAGAAACGCAGAAATAAGAACAACTCATTCCATATCCACACTAGGAGACTGGAATGGGGGCGGAGAGAAAAGAATTTTTGACCCAATTCTAGGTGTTGCCCTGATGGCTTCTTACTGACTTGTTCCCTTTGGAGTTCAATTAAGTGAACGATTATGTCTTCATGTTATCGAAGAAAACTACAGGTAATACTTCAACAGTCTATCAGTGCTTAACATCATACGAAAATACCAGTCTGTCTAAATTTGTGGGGTTTTATATTTCAATTATTTTCCAAACATCTCTATTTCGTTCTATCGTAAAACTGGATGAGTTTTAATCTTGGCCGCCGTTTGCCATGACTGGAGTTTGGCATAGTCCGGAGCCAAAACTCTAGGAGTAGCATACGGTGGCTACGATTAAAACAAATCAGGTTTTGATTTTATCCTACCCGGTTTCCTCTATTTTGGAATATTATGTGATAACAACTTTGTATCCCACTAGTGGCATATAAAACTCCATATGCCAGGCAGCATACGGGAACTCAATGTTAAGCCTATGGGATTTTATATTAGGGGTAGGATAAAACCCTAGTACTGGACACCGTTTTATATACGTGAACTTTCTCTTCCAGCTCTATTTTTTGTCTTTTTTATTAAGCGAATATTGTGTGTACACAATCACTGAATTCGGCGATACAGCCGTTCTTCCACTTACCCCCTACTCCTCGCTCGAATGAGCAGTGGGCACCATTTTTGTTATGTCTTTTGTTTGAACCCGATCTCCCATGATCGAGGCGAACACCTCCTACCACTTAGCCACCGAGCTATTCTTTATTTGTAAAATCTATCAATCTATTGTCCTCCATAAGAAAGAAATGAGAGTTCATATAGCAAAAATAGTTAGCTTCTCGAATTAGATTTAGAGAAATGCAGCCATCAGACACACCTTCTTAGGATGTTTGATGTTATTTAAATAAAATCTTATCTGCGTGATACAGAGTAACATCCGAAGCATTGTTTTATCCTACCCCTAATAAAAAAAACACCATACCCGGTAGGCTTAACATGGCATTTATGTATGTCACGGGTGTGACATAAAGTGTTGTTTATGTCGCTACTTTCTGATATTCAAAAAATCGTTGAAGCGGGGTAGGATAAAATCTAGACGCCACTCGTTTGAGTTTGAGTTTATTTATGTCACTCATTTTGTTAGCTCCGTAACCTCACTCGTCTTTTAACTCGTGAGATCAAGGAGCCAACAAAATGCGTGACATAAATAAACTCATACTCAGACTCTTAATACTCTTTGTCTCTTAATAATCTTCTGCAAATCTTCGGCCATTACCCCCACACTGGAACAAACATTCCTCCTAACCTAAAGGGAGTAACCTAGTAATGTTTTGCACCTGTTTTTTAAATCATTGCTTTAACTTTCCATAGTGGCTATTCTTTTTTCTGTCTCCCGGGTGTTTTCTTCTGCAGACTGACATGCAAGTCGAACAAAAGAGAGTAGAGGATATTATTTTGTCACTTGCTGGAGTGATGTGAGTGAGAAAAAAGGGGAGATTTTGCGTCGCGTTGGTTGTAGGTGGTGGTGGGTGGGTGGGTGGGTGGGTGGGTGGGAGGGAGGGGGTTAGTCACGTGACCCAGTGCCCCGCCCCTTGCCCCTTGAGCTGGTTCCTCGCCTGAACACGGTGTGCTGCCATTGGACAGTACCTTGCATTGATTGCTGGTCCTTCCAACTCTCCCAGCAGATCTTTCGCCGGGCTGGCGCTTGCTAATCTCTGCCTCAACCTAACCTGGCGTTTACACTAGACGATTCTGGCTGGCGATTCAGCAGGGGGCAGTTTCATAACCCAGGATCGTACATGTAGACCCTTTTCTGTAGGCCATAGAGACCCAGGGACAATGCGGGTCAATTTCATTCAACACTTATGGACGATCTTATGGACGGCCAATACTGTCTTAGCCAACAGTCTTAAATATTATTAGACGACGACCCTTGTGCGAGGTACAGAAAAGGGTCTTCATGTACGATGCTAGATTATGAAACTGCCCCTGGTATTTTGCACCTCCTGACGACTTTCAGTAGTAAAATGATAGAAATTGTCTAAAGTAAACGTCAAGCGTGTGGCGACTGCAGATCGTCTGGTTACATCAGATTATACAATTAGGCACCACCTGACGTCTATTGGACACTCTCTGACGCCCACGACCATTTCAAGTGGGATTGAATTCGTTGTCTAGATAGGCGGCAATTCTGTGAAAACTTTTAGTCGTCAGTGTAAACGCTCGGGTACATTCTGACCTGGCGTTTACATTAGACAAATAAATATGTGGCGACAGTAGATCGTCAGCCAATCATCGCAAGGCGGTGGCAATGTCCACTGCAAAAGTCGTCAACCTTAAATTGAACCTGAGCATTTACACTGACGACTATGACATTTCACAGAATTGCCGCCTATCTAGACGACTAATTCAAGCCCGCTTGAATCAGTTGCCGGTGATCGTAGTTGCCAGGTGATGCCGAATTGCATAATCAGACCTAATCAGACAATCTGCAGTCGCCACGCGCTTGGCGTTTACATAAGACGACTTCTAGACTTTTACGGCTGGAAATCGTCAGGTTCAAGAATCGCTGCGTATAATCGTCTAGTGTAAACGATGGGTGAGGTCGACAACATTTGCTGGGACATTGCCACCACCTGACGAGTATTGGCTGACGATCTACAGTCGTCTCATTTTTAGTTGTTTTTTTTATAATATTTTTTTGGTTGGGGTTAGAAGTGTTCTTAGCCACGTTTTCTAAATCATTTTTAGTTTTTAGTTGTCCCGTGTAAACTCCAGGTGACACTGGTTCCCGGGTATCCACTCAACCGGGAAACCATCTAACATTACAGATAACAAGATCAAGGTTACTGTCAAAAGTTATGTAACTCAGACAACTCATTTATTATGAGTTGTGAGATACTTTAATTGTTAAATAAGCTTCACCGACAATCCATCCGTCTTTTTTCAGCTTTAAACCATTTTATAATGTGAATCCACAGTTGATTAGACTGCCCCTTTGAAGGAGCACATGGGTCATGTTGACAAAACAAGACCCAAAAACAATTCCACTGAAAAAAAATCCAAGACACTTTGTCTGGTTTTAAATTACAAATAACAGAAATAAGTGTATAGAATATATTATTTACCATATACGGTAGAACCCCGGCTAACGGACACCCCGCGTAAGCAGACATTCTGCATTAACGGACACCTTAGCTCGGAACGGATCGCTCCATTAGATGTTTATTTTAACCCCGCATAAGCGGACACCCTGCGTAAGGGGTAACTTTTGCCAGGAACGGAGGGTGTCCGCTTACGCGGGCACCTTTCGTTCCGGGACAAAGTGTCCGCTTAAGCGGGGTGACCGCTTACGCGAGGTTGAAATAAACATCTAATAGAGGGAACCGTTCCGAGCAAAGGTGTCCGTTAACGCGGGGTGCCCGCTTACGCGGGGTGTCCGTTAGGCGGGGTTTCACTGCATTTACAAATACAACACAAAATAACCACAAAAGCGCTCAGAATTTAGGATATTTGGAAAACTTGCGAATGGGACAGATTCTGTCCTAAAAAGGCAGGTCGGTGCAGAGATACAAGCGGCCGCAGGAAGTAAGGCACAGGATCTCTGCTTGGAGAGTGGGTGCTCCCACCCCCGCCCCACCCCCGTATAGCTGTGGTATACCCACTGCTCCAGTCACTATTGCACGCGAGCAACACAAGGGGATAAAAGGCTCCAAACCGTTCAAAATTTAAACTTTAGTCACTTGAATCACACACACTGAGACCTGCCAACGCCCGGCAGGTTCGCCCTCGCTGCTATATTCAGGTTAGTGTCGCTGCTTCTTTTTTTGCTTTTATAGATATTGTTTTGTAATCATTGTTTTGGACATTGTTCTTGGCTATGGACCTATTCTTAGTTTATAAATTATGGTAATTAATTTCAACTGGAAGATTATTTTGAGGTTTATTTAAATTGTTTAATATTTTCTGGTGAGATATTAGACCCATACTATTTCATGTATTATTCATGCATCGGTTGAATTGGATGTTTGTCACTTTTCAGGTTATAGCTTAGCCCATTGAGCTTTTAGCCCTCCATACTCATGATTTCACAGATGCATACATAAAGTTGTCAAATATGTTGATTATGTGGAAGTGTTATCTATAAGTCATGCTTAAAACATAGTGTTGATAGCTAATTGTCCTATTTAAGGGTTAGAGGGAGAGATATAAGAATCCATATAATCCACAGAGACCATGGTTTTATTGTCAATCGCATACAAAGTCCCCATTGAAAACGTATTGGGATTCCACGACCGATTATATAAAATCTGTCAGATGCCAGAACTTTGGTATATTGGTTCAAATCTGTGGTATACGGCTTCTAAACCATGATATACAGCAAAATAGTCCCTTTGTGCTATAGAGAAAAGAAATAGTCCCTATTGTTATACCTTTTGATATTGCAATTCCTGGGTTTAATCTATTCGAAAAGATGGATAATAAATGAAACAAACAGTGGTTTTGTGGACAGGCGGCTCCGTAAACCACTCGAGGTTGTCATAGTAATACACTCCCTAGAACTAGTGTATTACTATGCGTCAACCTCATCAAACGTAAAACCTCATCTTACCAGTAGGTGGTGACTGCCTCTTGCAGTATCAAAGCGTGGACATTAATATCCTGCGGCGCAATGATGAACTAGCAAATAGTATGTTCATCATTGATGAATAAGCGTGCAATTATATATGAATAACAATAAAAAGTTTGGGGTATATTCAGTTAATGGTAGGTTTCTGTAACCCACATACACCCAGTCAACTTGCCATTTCTACAACTGCCTGTGTATTACTGCGCGTCAACCGCTCGTTGTTTTACGACCACCTGTCCACAAAACCATCGTTTATGGTCTATGAATTCTTTATTGGTTTGTTCACTGGTAGCCAGGTTTTCTCAGCATACGGAGATAGAGATTCTATACCAGGGATGCCAGTTCTCTGGGAATTTTTTACCTCTTTTTTTCTCTTCAACTTTAAACATTTCCATGAATTCCGCTGAAATATAGTGTATAGGCGGCCAGTATTGAGATACCGGGACTGGGCACCGGGGTCCTAGTACCCTGGGGCCCGTTTAATAATCTAGGCTTGTACATGATGACCGTTTTCTGTACCTCGCACAAGGGTTATCGTTAATGATGTTTAAGTCTGTTCATTATGATAGTCTTAGCCGTCCATAAGGTCGTCCATAGAGTCGACCCACATCGTCACTGGGTCTCTATGGCATACTTAGTAGAAACCAAACGCGAGTTAGCCTTGTCAATGTTTATGCCACGATGGGCAGGTTGTGTATTACTACACGAGGCGTTAGCCGAGTGTAGTGAGTAGCAGACCTGACCAGAGTGGTAAAAAGATTGAGAAGGCTAACTCGAATTCGATTTCATATTTATTCTAGCCCATCCCACCGATTTACAGAGAAAATTGTGAAATTATCCATGTCAGTAGCATGTTGACACTCATCAGAGGATGGCCACATTTATCAATGCTGCCGGATCTACTTTCGTTATCTCATCCCTGATTGGTCCGTTTTTTATTCTCCTCGGTGCATAAATAACACTTTATTCAACGCTCTGACAAATACATTGAGTCAATGTTATTAGGGGTAGGATAAAGAAATGTACTATCCTAGGTTATTAAACGGGCCCCTGGATCCGGTGGCAGTCACCCGGCAGCACTCAGTGATAGACCAGGGACCTGTTTCAGTAGTCTCGTGACATGAGACCTAGACAGACATCAACAGTGGCACCAACAGTGCAAGCAACAGCAGAGAAAGACTAGCAAATATCAGAAGATCGAAGTGGCCAATCTTCTTCATATTTGGAACGATTATAGATAATATGCATCCCCTACTCATGTTAAAGTGTCATTGCTTAATTCCTACGACAAGTGAGTGAAACTCTGTGTGTCATCGGCTGCAATCTTGTTATCTGTCCGTATGGTGTCACAGACGCCATCTAGACATGTCACAAAACTACTGAAACAGGTCCCAGTGGTATCTTGTTTGTCCCCAGGGCCTTGCAGAGTCAGGGGAGTTCCTCTGAAAACGCCCTTACCTTACGGTACAATGCCACAGGGTATGAGTAACCCCCTGAAGGCCCAGAACTCTTCAATCACATTGAATCAAAACCTGTGTTTGGAGACCTGTGTTTAGGTCAGAGTGACTGACTCATTGAGACATGGATACCAAGAAGCTCCAGCCAAAGGAGATCGTTATACGAGGACATCATCAGCTACCTTCATCTTCTCACAAGATAAATAGACAATCGATGATTTTGTGGACAGGTGGCCGTAAACCACGAGAGGTTGGCGCGTAGTACCACACGAGCGCTAGCGAGTGTATTGCTACGTCAACCTTGAGTGGTTTACAGAGCCGCCTGTCCACAAAACCATCGTTTGTTGTATCTATTATCCAGCTTCTCTGATAAATTAAACCCAGTGGGACTAATTGTATCTCTAAAGTGCTTCTTCATGAGCTGTAGATATTCAAGCAGTGCATATTATTTATATGAAATAGCTATATTAAGACATAGAGGGAAGATTGTAATGAAGGTGAACGAGGCGTATCTGTTCTCACGTCTGTCTCCCACCACTTGCGACCACGTAATAGAGAGAAGAAGGTTAGTGGACGTCGGAGGTTCCCGCGTCCTACTGCGTACCCTATATTCCGTCGGTGTGATTGGCTGAGGGGTGCACGTGACACTCATGCGGCATATTTACTGGACTGCTGGTGTCTGATCTATTCAGGTCAGACTGCTGTCTGTTATGGGGCGCTATGTGAGAGTGTGTGCGGTCTACACATAATACCTGAACTGGTTCTGTCTTCGCAGAACCTGTAACATGGGGAAAACCAAGTACCCCACTGCCTAGCTTTGGTCAAGGCTAGGAGGTGGCCCTCATATAGTGTGTTGTTTGTTCATACTGAAACCAAGTCAATATGGGTCGTTTCTTTCAATGTCCAGCATCGAAAAATTTAGTAGCGGAGGTTATTACTACGTTGTGTCTCTCATGGTTTCGACTCTTTTCCAGAGGGAAGATTGTGTTCCCAAAGAAATCTTTATATAGACCCTATCGGGGTATCCCATAATTAATCTGTTTACAGGATCCGGTGTTTGCTGGTTGCCGTCGTTGTATGGTTATAGACCCTTGACACATAACCCGCAATTATTGCAGTTTAACGGTTTTTATAAATCTTCAAATTGGAAATCTGATGCCAGAAATGGAAATTTCAGTTATTTCTACATAAATATATCAAATTATATCTGGTTTCTCTGGTTAGAAATCAGAAAATGATTGTTCATCGGAAGACAGGCCCAGTGCGGATCCTGTACTTACACGGGGCGATATTAGGCAGTTCAGTAACCTCTGAAGGGTCTATGGCATGAGTTGTCTTTGCGGAATAATATCACGCAGAGTGATATCTGTAGCAGAAGACAACGAACGCCATAAAAGCAACTATATGAAATTGAATAACGTTTAGATTTTATTCTACCCCGTCACTTGTTTCTAACTTCATATGTCACCCGTGGCATATAAATATTTTATGGCATACAGTCACACCATGTTAAGTCTATGGAGATTTATATGAGGGGTAGGATAAAGGGACTAAGGCCAGTCTAATCCACACCAAGACGAATACATACACAATATTATAATGATTTGGATCTGCGCGGTTGTATTCTCCGCGTGGTTGATGCATAGTAATACTCCAAGCGATAGCGAGGAGTATTGCGTTGAGTGAACTACAAGGAGAATACGGCCATTCAGTTCAAAATCATAGTAATGTTGTATTTATTACTCACCTTTCGACTACTAGCTAGGAAAAAACCTTGTAAATGATTATAAATCCGACGCAAGCGCCGTGCATTGTTTATATAAGATAGGAGAATACGCCTTTCCATATTCTACTCAGTAGCGATCTAGATGCTCCTTAGGCTTAGTATGGAGACTCCGTATTAGGTAGGTAATACGATAGGATATTGTGAGAACATGACAGCTAAATATAGACCTGACTGGAGACAGCTAAACACCGAGTCAGCATAGGGGATTTCTATATTTACGAATCACACCCACACTCCACAGCTATTGAACAAAACTCCAGACACAAAAACACCCTTCTATTTTGATCGCTGTTGGCACCCTATCCCAAAACCCCGGGCACTAAATAAAGACTCTGCCCTGAGAGTGTTGGCTGTGCTTGGAGAGCGTCGGCGCATGCTCGGTGGACGCCCCGGAAGTGGGAGCGTGGTCACGTGGTGTGGTTGGCGTTGTCGGCAGACGCCCACGGAACGCGATAGCGGTCAATGTCACCAAGTTGTTACTGATCGCTAACCTCAGCCGGCTCAAATGTCAGAACTTGGCGGGACGGAGGGTAAAACTGCGTAAAAAGAGATGTGGGAAGGGAACGCGGTCAATTGGCCATCACCTGCAGTGCCGTACCCGCCCCTTACACAATTCAATAGATCGATAACCCTGCCGAGGCCTCGGACAGTGTAGCAGATTCCACATATACACGGAAACACCTACTATACGTGTGTGTGTGTATATATACATTTATCCTACCCCTAATAAAAAACTCCATAGGCTTAACATTGGGTCACTGTATTTGGTCTGGAGTTCAGAAAAATGAAAAATATCGCTCAAGTGGGATACACTTGACAAATGACGTCATTTGTTAATGTAGAAGTAATTTAGACGGGCGGGATAGGATAAATTCTAAACCAAACTCGAGTTAGTCGTGTTATTGTTCATTGCACTCCGGCAAGATTGCGTATTACTGCTCTTGGCTTCGCCTCGCGCAGTAATATACGATCTTGCCGTTGTGCGATAAACAACATGACTAACTCTTGTTTGGTTTTTCCATATTATCCTACCCCTAATAAAAACGGTCCATAGACATAACATAGGCAAATTTTATGCGGCATGCCAAGTGCGATTTATGCCTCTAGGGGCATAACAATATCGACCAATCAGCAACCAGATTGTGAGCTGCTCCGAAAAAAGGTTCCAGTTGGACTCAAAAGTTCTGGTTAGACTTCGATTGGTCGTTCAATCGATATTCATATTTTAGTAATCCAAAAGGGTAGAGACGGGCTAAGATAAATGCGAAACCGAACTCGAGTTAGACTTGTCAGTGTCTATGCCACTCTGGTCAGGTCTGTTCCTCACTACACTCAGCTAACGCTTCACGTAGTACACGACCTTCCCGTCGTGGCATAAACACTGACAAGTCTAACTCTCGTTCAGTTTCTACTAAATATGTGTATATATGTAAGTGTATATACGTATATGTATCTATACATATATAAAATAAATTGGTAACATAAGATTGCATTTTTCATATAATACAGACTTGGATGGTTAATGGAAAATGAAATATGCTACCAGTGGTGTCCCCAAGTGGCAGAGATCGGAACTAATGGATAGTGGTGTAAATACAACAGAATCAGGCGTATATGTGAATCAGGCACCTACAGATAAGGCTCATACACACAGGGAATAGGACAACCTTGTATATGCAAAAGCATACCTATATACGCAGGGCCTATACATATATAAAGTGATTAGTTTCGTGCAGTGATACACACATGCATACATACATAAAGAATGAAAGAAAGAACCAGTCACATACTGCAAAGTATGTTATTAGGAGACATTTTGAGACAGGTAAACCATGTCCATTGGTCTGATTAAAATCGTAGGTGTGTGTAAGCAGATATTTTTAACTGCTTATTACCAATTAAGTATGAGCTATTATCTCACCCCTGGAATAAATGTCCATAGGCTTAGCATTGGGAACTCGTTCTCCATGCCCCTACAAGTATTGCAGTCCGTTCTCCATAGTCTAAATGCTGTGAGTCATCTATTCTTTTAGTGTGTACAGAGGTGAGATACAGAAAACAACTCGTTTTGGTCAAAGAAGTCATTCTGTAACTCGTTCGAATGCTATGTGATATTGACTCCTCTGTTGCCTTGTTCATATCATACCACATCAAACTCGTGGAGAACAACGACTTTGACCCAAACTTGTTGGTTTCTTCTTTACTATACTCGCTAGATTGTTGAGAACGAGTTCCTAATGTTAAGCCTATGGACGTCTACACCAGGCTGAGATTTTATTTTTATCAGATTTTTATTCTGGAGGATCTCTACTATAGGGTGCAAGGCAGCCCTACTTTCAGTAGGCTCCAGGGCCAGTAAAAGATTCATAAGTCAGGATATCTTTTATGAGAACCGTATAAATACTCAATATTACCATGATTTTGATCTGTGTGGCCGTATTCTCCGCGTAGTTGACGAGTATTGCGTAGCGTCAACTACAAGGAGAATACGGCCACACAGATCGAAATTATGGTAATGTTGTATTTATTACTCACTTAATTTTCGATTTAAGCAATAAATATGATCGTTAGAAAACTTTTCAACGTAATTCAGAAGTTATGTTTGGGACTACTTTCATCTAAAAAATCCGTATCCTCCTAGGAGGGTACGGAGCTCCGTATCCTCCTCAGTAGCGATCTGTAATCTCCATAGGCTTAGTATGGAGACTCCGTATCAGGTGGGTAATAAATACCACGACTCTTGTGGCTGTTGTAATCGTCCCCGTTCTCTTCTCGCAGAATCTCGCTCCATCTCGCTGTCACGTGACCGCCCAGCCATGCGCGGCGTCTCCGACTCGCTCCACACGCTTCTGACGTGCGGCGGCCTCGTTCTGGTGCTCGGCACGCTGCTCTGTCTGTCGCCGGTAGAGGGCGCGGGGCGGGAAACGATGAGAGATCGTCTGCTCGCTACGCACCGCCAACGACGGGACCTCGACATGGAGGTGAGTCTCTACTGCTTTATTACTATACACCTATGGCCGAACATGTATGAAATACTGCCCGCTGCTGGGGGTGTCGTATAAATAATGTTCGCGCCCGCTGTGGCAGCGGGCCGTAGTGAATAGCAGTGGCTTTTTGAGGTGCAGAAAAGTTAATAAAACATATTTGTCAACGAGTAGGAGGTGTATAGTAATAAGAAAAGGTAGTGACTGAGCCCGTACGGTGTCCGTTCTCAGTCATTTGATGAAAAAATACGGCCCTCTAGCCTGCGGCATCGGGCCGTATCTTTACATCAAATGACCTCGAACAGCCACCTATACGGGCTCAGTAACCACGTTTTCTCATATTATCTCACCCCTGGTACAAGTTTAGCCATAGGAATAACATTAGAAAATATACTCAACGATCATCCAGGTAAAGTGCCAATACTATGCCACGGCTGTGGCGTAGTGAATTTGCTAAGTATATTCTGATTATCCTGAAGTTGTGATGATATTTTATGTCATAGAAAGGGGTAAGATAAATCCAGAACCGCACTCAAATTGTAAAATAAACAATACTCCATTCATTTGGATGCACTGTATAGTCACTTGGCTTCACCTTGATGATGATTGCAGAGCATCCAAACAAACTCATGGAGTATTATCTATTTATATGATTCTCAATGCAGTTCTATATAATTGTTATCCACCTAATACAGAGTCTCCACACTAAACCTATAGGGAGTGCTTAATTTACATTCTGTTCTTTTATCCACCCACTATGGAGTCTCCATACTAAACCTTTAGGGAGTGTGTAGTTCACATGCTTCTTTATCATACACCTAATACAGAGTCTCCATACTAAACCTACAGGGAGTGTGTATTATCCACCTAATACAGCGTCTCCATACTAAACCTACAGGGAGTGTGTATTATCCACCTGATACAGAGTCTCCATACTAAACCTACAGGGAGTGTGTATTACCCACCTGATACAGAGTCTCCATACTAAACCTACAGGGAGTGTGTATTATCCACCTGATACAGAGTCTCCATACTAAACCTATAGGGAGTGTGTATTACCCACCTAATACAGGGTCTCCATACTAAACCTACAGGGAGTGTGTATTATCCACCTAATACAGAGTCTCCATACTAAACCTACAGGGAGTGTGTATTATCCACCTAATGCAGAGTCTCCATACTAAACCTATAGGGAGTGTGTATTACCCACCTAATACAGGGTCTCCATACTAAACCTACAGGGAGTGTGTATTATCCACCTAATGCAGAGTCTCCATACTAAACCTATAGGGAGTGTGTATTACCCACCTGATACAGAGTCTCCATACTAAACCTACAGGGAGTGTGTATTATCCACCTAATACAGTCTCCATACTAAACCTATAGGGAGTGTGTATTACCCACCTAATACAGGGTCTCCATACTAAACCTACAGGGAGTGTGTATTATCCACCTAATACAGAGTCTCCATACTAAACCTACAGGGAGTGTGTATTATCCACCTAATACAGTCTCCATACTAAACCTATAGGGAGTGTGTATTACCCACCTAATACAGGGTCTCCATACTAAACCTACAGGGAGTGTGTATTATCCACCTAATACAGTGTCTCCATACTTAACCTACAGGGAGTGTGTATTATCCACCTAATACAGTGTCTCCATACTTAACCTACAGGGAGTGTGTATTATCCACCTAATGCAGAGTGTCCATAGATACTAAGAAAGAAACTGATGAGTGTTCGGTCTGTGTCCTCGTTCGCCATCGAGTTTGGAGTGCGCAGTAATATGAACGAGGCGATAGCCGAGTGAATATTTTGAAGCACTCCAAATGAGATGGTGAACGGAGACTCAGACCAAGCACGAATATGTTTCTCACTTTATCTTTGCCTAGAAATATCTATCTGTTTATCACCCGTTGAGAACGAGTTACCGTACTCGCAAGCCTGTTGAGAACGAGTTCCTAATGTTAAGCATATGGACATTTATTCCAGGCTAAGATAAACATAGGGAGCGTGCATCTACATAATCGGAACATACAGATATGTTTGATGCTCCGGGTAGTAAAAGCCGGTGCATACCGACAAAAATGTCTATGAAAAAAGATAGTGGGTACCTAAATGAACTAAAACCAGCACCCCAATTATCAGGAAAATTATTATCATGGTGGATGATAAATGCAATATAGACTGGTCTCATATGAATGCGATTGTATGTTCCTCGGAGTTGCCTTTGCAGTATCCTCGCATACGCTCGAATATTACTATGCATCAGCTCCTAGGAGCATACGGCCGCTTGTATCTGAAACCAGTCAATATTGTGTATTTATTATCTACTGAATATTATATTTTTTCTTGTTGTTCTTGAGGTACCAGGTGGCAGAACAGTCCAGGCCGAACCTGGAGACTTGTATATGTCGAACCCTAAATAAAAGTATTACAAAACATAAATAAATAGAAAAAATAAATATGTATTCAAAAAACCGGCAGTAGTGAATTAACACGCTGGCTCTGCCAAATCATGCATCTAGTCTAAATTTTGTAAACATATACAGACATCGCCATACCTATAACATAATCTGTCCTATAAAGTTGTTGCCACCAACCCCTATTTCCTACCCCCTGTACATAAGTGTATTCCACTCTTAACTATATCCTGTTCTACTTCTCCCATGTTCTCTCTTCTCCAACTCTTCTTCCCCTGTTAACTCTGCTCACTAACTCTCCTCATACTTCTCTCTGCTTGCCAAGCTGGCCCTCATCTTTTATATCTCTGCACATTGTGGCGCCTTATGCGAATTCGAAAATGTATTTGATGACTGAACAAATGTGCAAATGGAAGAACTGGACTTGTCTAGAATTTGTAATTAACACTTCAATAAAAAAAATATATATATATATATATTGAGACTATTTTTGCTGATTGTGAGGATTGTATTTCAGGGTCTTCCACCTGAGATTCGGCAGAAGATCGCCGCCTCCCGCGCCAGAAGTTCCGCCGGTTCCGCCAACACAGGCCCCCACTGCTGGGTGGAAGTGGACGTGGTGAGTAACCTTATATTACTGTGAATTTCTTATTTTAAAGCAATAAAAAAAAAAATATATATATATATATAATGTGGTGTTCTGGTAGAAGCGTCTAACATGTAAAGATGTTGACCCAATAGAAGGTCAAAAATTATGACTGAAACACTGCTAAGATTAATTGATGATGCTGACATTAATTACTGTATATGTCGATGGAAATTTGAATAAACACTGCAATATAAAAAAAAAGAAAGAAAAGAAGAAGAAGCAATTTTCATTAGGGGAATATTGTGTGTACAATCACTGAATTCGGCGATACAGCCGATCTTCCAGTCTGGCCCTAGCCCCCTATTCTTCATTTTAATGGCAGGTGTTAAGCCGAATGAGCAGTAGGTACCATTTTTGTGTAAATCTTTGGAATGACGCGACCCAGGTTTTATCCCATGACGTCCCATGCTCAAGGGGAACACCCCTACTAATGTGAAATGATGTGAAAGGATGCCCTCTGTCACTGTGAAATGCCCTCAGAATGCCCTCTGTCACTGTGAAATGCCCTCAGGATGCCCTCTGTCACTGTGAAATGCCCTCAGGATGCCCTCCGTCACTGTGAAATGCCCTCAGGATGCCCTGTCACTGTGAAATGCCCTCAGAATGCCCTCTGTCACTGTGAAATGCCCTCAGGATGCCCTCTGTCACTGTGAAATGCCCTCAGGATGCCCTCTGTCACTGTGAAATGCCCTCAGGATGCCCTCTGTCACTATGAAATGCCCTCAGAATGCCCTCTGTCACTGTGAAATGCCCTCAGGATGCCCTGTCACTGTGAAATGCCCTCAGAATGCCCTCTGTCAATGTGAAATGCCCTCAGAATGCCCTCCGTCACTGTGAAATGCCCTCAGAATGCCCTATATCTCTGAAATACCCTCAGAATGCCCTCTGTCACTGTGAAATGCCCTCAGAATGCCCTATATCTCTGTGAAATGCCCTCAGGATGCCCTCCGTCACAGTGAAATGCCCTCAGGATGCCCTCTGTCACTGTGAAATGCCCTCAGGATGCCCTCCGTCACTGTGAAATGCCCTCAGGATGCCCTCTGTCACTGTGAAATGCCCTCAGGATGCCCTCTGTCACTGTGAAATGCCCTCAGAATGCCCTCTGTCACTGTGAAATGCCCTCAGAATGCCCTCCGTCACTGTGAAATGCCCTGAGAATGCCCTTCAGGATCAAAATCTTCAGAAATTTTGTGTATGCTCCTTCTTTACTCTATTGCGTACAAGATTGTGAAGGGGGTCAAAACTTTCGGAGCTTCAAGCATGCTTCCAGAAAACTATCACTTCACTATCTGCATGCTATTCACTGTTAAAGTGAGAACAGAGCAGGGAGCCAGTGTCTCAGTATCTTACAGGCTTGCCCAGCTGACCATAACCAATCACTCAAGACCAAACTACTTCAAGACCTACTGGTGCTTGATATGTTTGAATCCAAGAGAGTCAGTTGCAGAAATGTCAAATTGACTGGGTGCAAGTGGGTTACAGAAAATTATCTATTGACTGAATGTAACCCAAACCTTTTGATTGTTATTCATTCATAATTGCAAGCTCATTCATCAGTGATGAACACTCTATTTGTTCCTAGTTATAAAGAAAGAAACTGATGAGTCCTTGGTCTATGTCCTCGTTCGCCATCAAGTTTGTAGTGTGCAGCAATATGAACGAGGCAATAGCCCAGTGAATATTCTGAAGCACTCCAAACGAGATGGCGTATGGGGACTAAGACCAAGCAGGAATATGTTTCTGCTTTTATCTTAGCCTGGAAATATTCATCTCTTTATCACCCGTTGAGTATGAGTTACCGTACTCGCACACCTGTTGAGAACGAGTTCCTAATGTTAAGCCTGAGATAATGGTGCATAATTCACATTACTTCCCTTCTCTTCCCAACAGCCCCAACGTATCAGCGGCGTATGTAGGAGGATAGAGAACATGCCAGCCTGCTCCGTCAATGACAACCTATACATCAACCACCCAGACTGCATGTAAATCCAAGATGGCCGACATCCGCTACTGCTTCCGGACGCTGCCGATAGAGGGCTCGCCACTGGAAATTTGTCGTCTGCTGCATCAGCGCGTCTCTAATGTGTTTCCGGTCTGAGTGTGCCGATTTTATGTTGTCGCGTTGTGATTTTACATCGAGGTGTACCGTACATGTATGTTGCTGTATTTTGCTATTAACTATGAATCGGTGTACCTGATATTGAGATAGAAATTGATGAGTATTCGGTCTGTGTCCCCGTTCGCCATCGAGTTAGGAGCGCACAGGAATATGGACGAGGTGGTAGCCGAGTGAATATTCTGAAGCACTCCAAACAAGATGGCGGACGGGGGCTGAGATCAAATACGAATATGTTTTTGATTTTATCTTAGTCTGGATATATCTATCTGTTTATTGCCCATTGAGTATGAGTTACCGTACTTGCAAGCCTGTTGAGTACGAGTTCCTAATGTTAAGCCTATGGACGTTGATACCAGGCTAACATAATTGTACACACATAGCATACTCAAATAGCACTCCCTAGTCATGCGCTCTTGGTTTCATGGCCTTAATAGATCTGTGACGAGTTTGAAGTACCTAATTTCCTTTCTCATTTGGATGTTTTTTGTTTGATATATCGTTAAAGTTCACCCTTTATCTTGACATGTCTATGTTGTGGTCAATCCTAGTTAATTTTTTCATGCAGCAAAATAAAATGATTCAGTGTGAATTTGTAGATCCTAAAAAGTGATGTGCCTGAATCAATGTTTTACTTATTAAAGTACTGTGCTGTACTTCAGAATAATTATCTCGTCAAATGTACAAAGTTCTTACAAGAAGCTTTCATGATAACTAGACAATATATCTATATCCAGGAGTGCCGTCTCGTTGCTTCCTCCCTTCTTTGGTTCGGCCGTGTCGGCCATACTCTCCTCCTTGATGAACTCCACAAACCGGCGGTTGCCTAGTGTAGCCAGGGCCTGTTGCAGTGTTCTAGCCTGTCCCAGGGGGACCGAGATCTCTTTGACATCCTGCTTTGTCATGATCATCAGGACATCGGAGTCCGCATAGTGGTCTTAGACAAGGACTTCTGTTGTCTTTTGTTTGAGGCCTGACGCTTTGACCCACGTTGTGAAGTCGGAGGCGGACTCTATTCTGTCCGCTATGGTAATGCTTAGAGCGTAAAGCAAAGCGGGTGCTGACTGCGCATGCACCGGAGGGCGAGTGACTGAAGCCCTGGAGGTAGATGGTCGCACCCACCTAGCCCCGTATTAGGGGGTACCGCCCCCGCTCCCCTGAGCCTCGTCTCCCATTTAAACCTATATATACTTTATATATCTCCATATACTCTGTCCCTTGTCTTTCCCCAGAAATCAGACCTAAAACCTATAACATGCAATACCAATGATTATATTCTGGAGTCTTATTGTGTTGTATCCAACCTATCTATATCTACAACTATAATCATAGACGTTCGACATTGGTCTAGGCAGCTAAATTGTGCTCAGTATTCTGCTCTGAAATCATTTGATACATTTGTATTGTATACACTTTACTTTCCATTTTACCAGACACATAATTTTCTCAGGACTCTTAAATTATTACTAATGCTGTATGTTGTTTGTGCACCTCTCCAAACATTGGTATCCTGAAGGTGGAATCTGTAGTACAATTAAAGGCATATCGAACGATATATCTTGAAAAGTCAAATAAAATAAAGAAAAATCAAACATGATGATCACCAAATGTTGTTAAACGCATTTCTGACTTAAAAATCGAGGTTCACCGTGCTAGATTTTGATTTACAGATCAATTTTATGATAATATTACAAAAGAATATATAGAAATTCTAAATATGTTATTCTTCTCACAGTAAAGCCCATATTGTTTTCTCCAAACATTCACAATATACAGTGCATCTATAGTACTACATACTTAAGTTTTAGAAATCACAGGTCACCATACTTGTTTTTTGTTCTTTTAAAAAAAAAAAATTGAAGAAAACTATTTTTCAGAACCTAAATCAGTCATATGCAAATGGGCCTAATTTACCTAATTTAGTTCAATCAATAATATGTTATGCATCAGTCATTTGGTACTAAAACAAAGAACTGGTTTGAATGGATAACTGACAGTATCTGAGAAATACCAGGTGGCGCCACTGTGTATTGTAGGATATGCCTTTAACAATCCCCCTGTAGAACTAATAGACTTTCTGAGGTCTTACAGTGGACCATATACCGGTGTATCTACACAGTAATACCTTTATTTGAACCCGGTAACCATGACAACAGGGTCTGACACAGTCTGTGAATGATGATACCAGGCTTTGAGCATTTCCCCAACTCCAATCATTTCCACATTTTTGTTACGGTGTATGTTAACTTGGCAAATAAAAAGAAAACCCACTACTTTTTAATGTAATGGTCCTTTGTTTCATTTCATAAAACACACATGCAATCACTTGTAGTTTTCTAAATGTTGGACTGGGATCGGACTGGCTTTATCTCACCCCTGGTACAAGTTTAGCCATAGGAATAACATTAGGAAAAAATACTCAACGACCACCCCCGTAAAATGACAATAATACGCCACGGCAGTGGCGTAGAGAATGTGAGATGATGTCATATGGATTTCCTAAGTAATTTTGATATTGTGTTGCTATTTAATGTCATAGAAAGGAATGAGATAAATCCAGAACCACACTCGAATGAAATAGACAATACTCCACTCGTTTAGATGTGCTGTAATCGTCACTCGGCTTCGCCTAGATGACAATTATAGCGCATCCAAACTCGTGGAGTATTGAGTAGTATTTATACGATTCTCAATGCAGTTCTATATAAGTATAGAAATATTAGACTGACATGGAACAGGCTGTATAGAGATGTTGGACTGAGATAGAACAGGCTGTATAGAGATATTAGACTGAGATAGAACAGGCAGCATAGAAATATTAGATTGAGATGGAACAGGCTGTATAGAGATGTTGGACTGAGATAGAACAGGCTGCATAGAAATATTAGACTGAGATAGAACAGGCTGCATAGAAATATTAGACGGAGATAGAACAGGCTGCATAGAGATATTAGACTGAGATAGAACAGGCTGAATAGAGATATTAGACTGAGATTGAACATGCTGAATAGAGATATCAGACTGAGATAGAACAGGCTTCATAGAGATATTAGACTGAGATAGAAGAGGCTGCATAGAGATATTTGACTGAGATGGAACAGGCTGCATAGAGATATTAGACTGAGATAGAACGGGCTGAATAGAGATATTAGACTGAGATTGAACATGCTGCTATAGATATTAGATTGAGATAGAACAGGCTGCATAGAGATAGACTGAGATAGAACGGGCTGTATAGAGATATTAGACTGAGATAGAACAGACAGCATAGAGATATTAGACTGAGACAGAAGAGGCTGCATAGAGATATTAGACTGAGATAGAACAGGCTGCATAGAGATATTAGATTGAGATAGAACATTCTGCTGGAGATATTGGACTGAGATAGAACAAGTTGTATCTTTATTTTCCTCAAATAATTTTGTTATCGACCTTTCTTTTTTGATACAGATGGTCCAGTTGGTTGTAACAATATCGCATCGCTAACAAAGGGTAGTTGGTGTCAACTTTAAGTATATGGTTGGTTTTCATCACACTGTCCAACAGTACAGAAGATCCATATGCAATATAGTAATTTGCCGAACCACCCAGATAAGTTGGCTCATATAACAAACTACGATCATCCAACAATCATCGCTGTATAGAGATATTACACTAACACGGCGTTTACACGAGACAACTAATACGTGGCGACTGTTGATCGTCAGCCAATAGTCGCGGGCGGTGGCAATCTCCACCGGAAATGTCGTCGATGTCCGAATTTACCTGAACATTTATACTGACGACTATGACTTTTCACAGAATCACCGCCCGTGTAGACGATTTATTCAAGCCCGCAGGAATTGAACCATAGACTGAATATCACCATAGTTATTTATTCATAATAATTCCATGCTCATTCATCAATGATGAGCATACCATTTGCTCCTAGTGTGTTTAGAGTCTCACACTTCAATAGTAGTGTTTGAGCCACAAAAGCCAATCTTGGCCTCAAAATCCACAAATCCAAGTCCTTTACAAGTATGGTTGGGGGGAGGGGGTACTTTAAAAGAAAACTCGCCCCAATTGGGAAAATTCGTCTCGCGAAATCCCTCCCGTAATGAAGGACTACCTTTAAGGAAAATGTAAGTTCCCTACTTGGATAACTTTCTGATCCGTAAGCTTTATAAACTAGGTAGAGTTAAGGTAGGGGTTCAGGTTTGAGTTCGTGCCATGAATCGATAATGTAGCTTCAAAACATAACGCTTAGTAGTTCATATTAATCTATATTTGTATAATACTTTAGGTCGGTGAGGGGTGAGTTTATAACAGGGCGAATCCTAAAACGGAGCAAATTCATTTCGGTCGAGGAAATATCGGCGACAATTCTTTTGGGGGGCGAGGTCTACACCATTCTTTTGGGGTCGAGTGTCTTCTCTTTCAGTAGGTTGAATTTGGGTCCCAATAGTTCTATAAACCTCGCTTATTGACTTATGCAGCTAGCCACGCCTACTGACTGGTACCATTAGCCACGCCCACTGACTGTTGCCTGTAGCCACGCCCACTGACTGGTGCCATAAGCCACGCCCACTGACTGTTGCCTGTAGCCACGCCCACTGACTGGTGCCAGTAGCCACGCCCACTGACTGGTGCCATTAGCCACGCCCACTGACTGGTGCCATAAGCCACGTCCACTGACTGGTGCCAGTAGCCACGCCCACTGACTGGTGCCAGTAGCCACGCCCTCTGACTGGTGCCAGTAGCCACGTCCACTGACTGGTGCCAGTAGCCACGCCCACTGACTGGTGCCAGTAGCCACGCCTACTGACGGGTGCCAGTAGCCACGCCTACTGACGGGTGCCAGTAGCCACGCCTACTGACGGGTGCCAGTAGCCACGCCTACTGACGGGTGCCAGTAGCCACGCCCACTGACTGGTGCCAGTAGCCACGTCCACTGACTGGTGCCAGTAGCCACGCCCACTGACTGGTGCCAGTAGCCACGCCTACTGACGGGTGCCAGTAGCCACGCCTACTGACGGGTGCCAGTAGCCACGCCCACATGCCATTAGCCATGCCTACTGAATAGTGCCAATAGCCCCGCCCACTGACTGGTGCCATTAGCCCCGCCCACTGACTGGTACCATTAGCCACGCCCACTGACTGTTGCCTGTAGCCACGCCCACTGACTGGTGCCATTAGCCACGCCCACTAACTGGTGCCTGTAACCATGCCCACTGACTGGTGCCATTAGCCACGCCCACTGACTGGTGCCTGTAACCATGCCCATTGACTGGTGCCATTAACCACGCCCTCTGACTGGTGCCAGTAGTCACTCCCACATGCCATTAGCCACGCCTACTAAATAGTGCCAATAGCCCCGCCCACTGACTAGTGCCATTAGCCACGCCTATACTGACTGGTGCCATTATCCACACCCACTGACTGGTGCCATAAGCCACTCCCACATGCTATTAGCCACGCCTACTGAATAGTGCCAATAGCCCCGCCTACTGACTGGTGCCATTAGCCACGCCTACTGACTGGTGCCATTATCCATGCCCACTGACTGGTGCCATAAGCCACGCCTCCTGACACATGCATCTAGCTACGCCCACTGACTGGTGCCATTAGCCACCCCCACTGACTAGTGCTAATAGCCCCGCCTACTGACTCATGCCAGTAGCCACGCCTACTGACTGGTGCCATAAGCCATGCCTACTGACTGGTGCCATTAACCACACCTACTGACTGTGCCAGTAGCCACGCCTATTGACTAGTAGCATTAGCCACGCCTACTGACTTTAGCCACGCTGACTCATGGCAGTAGCCATGCCCAATGACCAGTGTCATTAGCCATGCCCACTGATTGGTACCATTAGCCACGCCTACTGACTGGTGCCATAAGCCGCGCCTACTGACTCATGCCAATAGCCCCGCCCACTGACTGGTGGCAATAGCCACGCCTACTGACCCATGCCATTAGCCACGCCTATTGACAGATGCTAGGAGCCACGCCTAGTGAATAATGCCAATAGCCCCTCCCACTGACTAGTGGCAATAGCCACGCCTACTGACCCATGCCATTAGCCACGCCTACTGACTGGTATCATTAGCACGCTGCTTCTCAAGTACACATGTTATTTATATAGCTTTTTATCAAATAGAAATTTCTTAGTGCACTCCCAAACCCAACCGCCCTGTATTAGAATATGATGCTATGTCTGTACACATGTTGCTTGCAAAACGCAAAACAGAATGAAATGTACTACGTGAACTAGGTCTGGGCGCACATGGAATCCAGTCATTGACTGAGTAGGTTTCCCAGCTTAAATAAAAGTGTCAATGAAAAAAAAGGTGTTTAAAGCTACACATCTCCTAGTGAGAAGAGAGTAGCCAATAAATGTTCAACCTCCGCGGAATACCAGTAGATGTAAATACCACGCCTAATTACCGTTGCGAGTTTTGAAGAGGAAAAGAGTAATTTTAAGAAATGGCGGCAATTAATTTGAAATAACGATTTTCGTATCGACTCATCTTTGAGAAATCAAAGATTTTATTTCTTTTCACATAGTCCGGCCCCTTTTATTACTACGCTCTTGTTAGTGATGGCAAAAATACATACAACAGTATTCAGTTAAGGCGTCAAATCCCGAAGTGGGAGAGGATATGTTTTTCCAACGTTATTTTGGTGTGTAACCTATTCTAGGTATAAATATCAAGAAACGTTACGAGTTATAGTTTGAGTTTATTTATGTCACGTATTTTGTTGGGTCAGTGATCTCACGAGTCAAAAACGAGTGAGGTTACTGAGCCAAAACGATTACACGATTTTTGAATATCAGAAAGTAGTGACATAAACAAATCCCATGTTAAGCCTATGGGATTATTTCATTAGGGGTAGGATAAACCATAGTTCCTATATAGAAGGCAAAATAGATGCAGTATACATTTTGACATGAATAAATGGAAATAATGATAGAGGAAATAAGTTTGGGTTAAGGAACCTCAATGGATTGGGAAAAGTGAGCCTGGACAAGCTACGGGAGTTATTTCATGTTTAAATGAGAGCTTTAACATCATGACAGCGCAACACCAACAACAAATTACTTCTGGTTTACCAGACCTTGCCACTACGGCGTTACCAATGACCAGAAGAGGAACTACGCTTTTCGCCGGAAGTGACACTCTTTCCCCCCTCTTACTACATACCTAATCATATTAGACTGAACTTGCATGATGTGTAGAGAAAAACTCATACCTGCTCTAGCTGAAAGACAATTATTTCCCCCTCTATGAGATGAATTTAGGTAGAAACCTGACCCCTACACATTTACCGAAGTGAGAATTCCTTTACTTCCCAGACCACATAGACATGGTATGATAAGGATTGGTCTTTGATATAGCAGTAAATCTACCACTGCTGGAGATGAAGGAGAAAGGTGGCTGTACACCACACCACATAGACATGGTATGAGAAGGATTGGTCTTTGATATAGCAGTAAATCTACCACTGCTGGGGGTGAAGTAGAAGAGTGGCTGCAGTGGGATTCCAACCCACAAAGTCTGATATCCTTGATATTACAAGTCCAGTGCTCTTTACCACTGAGCTAACGCCCCACCCCGATCACTTTAGTTATGCTTGCATGCAACCATATTCAGCCTGCACCACGAGGAGGCGAGGCGACCGAGAGGTGAATAGAGTGATCATTGCTGTCCACCCCAGAAAGTCAGATGAAATAAATGATTTGAAAAAAACCCAAAATGTTTGTGTAGTCTGGATGGTGGGGTACACTGTGAGGTATCGAGAAGCTATTGACGTCTATCTATCTCACCCCTGGTATAAGTTTAGCCATAGGGATAACATAAAACAATTATACACAACGATCGACCACGTAAAGTGCCAATACCATGCCATGTTTAGGGCAGACTGATGTTAGATGATTTCATAATCAACTGGCCAATCAGCAGCCAAGATTTGAGAAAGTATGCAAAACATCAACATGGAGATGACAATGACTGCGCATCTAAACTCGTGGAGTATTGTTTATTTATACGAATTCCCTCTAGTTCTATATAAGTGTAGCATTGGTGGTGGAGCACTTCACACCTTTATCCATACAATTACAATAAAAGTGTGCTAGTAATCTCAGTCACTTTGCAAACAGCAATTTGTCTTGTGATGCGATACTGCACTAGGATGTGCTTACAATATGAAGTAAGACTGCAATATAGGTTTATATCGAGGAATACCATGAATTTCTACTGCATCTGTAATTCACTACTGAGAGTATACTTAGAAGGAAACCCACGAGATGGAAATAGCTTGGTCCGTACTCCACCGAGTTTGACCACAGAGTAATTCACGAAGCGAAGCTGAGTGAATTACTCTGCGGTCAAACGAGGTGGAGTGCAGACCAAGTTATTTTCATCGAGTGGGTTTCTGATTTTATCTCACCCCAAATAACATTATTTATTGATGAAATGATTCACCAAATTAGCCATTGAGTATTGGGTACACGAAGCTCACGGCCGTGGAGTACGAGTTCCTAATGTTAAGCCTATGGAGAAAAATACCGGGGTGAGATAAAGTCACATATGAGAGTGACATTATAGAATTTATATATATATGAAGACAGAATTCTGAATACATATCATATATATTTCTCCAATTAACACTATAACAAATACCCACTTGTAAAGTCCTGAGGCTATAAGGCTATAATAAAGTATGATTCACAAGATGGTATTCATGTACTTCGCAGATTTTGTAATGGAACACAATATCCTCGTCTGAGTACCAGGGTGAGTGTTCACTGTGACTTTGTCTGAGACTATGTACCAGGTGTGTCCTTCCATGTAAATCAAACTCGCCATTTTTCCTTGGGACTGGTAAAAGCACTTTTCCATGAGAATTTTGTACCAAAAGAGAACCGTCTGAGTCTGGGGGAAAGTTGTGAAGTACACCCGTCTCAGGTACATTAGTCTCTATGTGTGTTAACTGCTTTAGACTAGGGAAAAGGTATAAAGTACACCCGTCTCAGGTACATTAGTCTCTACATGTGAAACCCGCTTAAGACTAGGGGAAAGTTGTGAAGTACACCCGTCTCAGGTACATTAGTCTCTATGTGTGAATACTGCTTTAGACTAGGGGAAAGGTATAAAGTACACCCGTCTCAGGTACATTAGTCTCTATGTGTGAAACCCGTTTAAGACTAGGGGAAAGGTGTGAAGTACACCCATCTCAGGTACATTAGTCTCTATGTGTGAATCCTGCTTTAGACTAGGGGAAAGGTGTGTAGTACACCTGTCTCAGGTACATTAGTCTCTATGTGTGAAACCCGCTTAAGACTAGGGGAAAGGTGTGAAGTACACCCATCTCAGGTACATTAGTCTCTATGTGTGAATCCCGCTTTAGACTAGGGGAAAGGTGTGTAGTACACCTGTCTCAGGTAAATTAGTCTCTATGTGTGAATCCTGCTTTAGACTAGGTGAAAGGTGTGAAGTACACCCGTCTCAGGTACATTAGTCTCTATGCGGAACCCTGCTTTAGACTAGGGGAAAGGTGTAAAGTACACCGGCCTCAGGTACATTAGTCTCTATGTGTGAATTCCGCTAATGGAGAATTGTCAGAGACTAGGGGAAAGGTGTGAAGTACATCTGTCTCAGTTACATTAGTCTGAACGTGAGAATCCTGGTTAGAGTGGGGTTCACATGGTGGGATTCATGTACCTCACAGGGTTCAAAATCTCATGACATTCTGTTTCTTTCTAGGGCTAAACGTCACCAACAATCTCAGGGGGAAAATATGTCTCAGGGAAATGGAATCCTAGTATTCAGATCTCAAGAAATTCTGTTGGAGTGCAGAATCTATGCAGCATTTGTCTCAGACTAGTGGGATTTACACAGTGAGATTCATGTACCTCATATGGTCTTTTTCTGTGACAAATCCTGCTGAGATTCTGTGCTCGAACACAATCTCTTCGTTTAGATTTTAGGGTCCCACTTCCCTGAGACCTGTATTTCACAACCTGCAATTTTGGGCGACATTTGCTCCTAAAGGTAACAGAATCTGGGTATAAGTTTCACAGATTCGGGTGCTCTACAGTCTCAGGGTAACATGGCGGATTTGATTCACATTGGAAGACGTACCATGTAGTCTCACCCCTACACCCCTACACAGAGTACACAGTCGCTGCAAGCCAGAGACTATGTACCTTCTGAAAGGGAGACTATGTACCGGATGTATCCTTCCATGTGAATCAGATCCGCCATTTTCCCTAGAGACTGGGAAAGCTCAATTTCAGCATTCTGGTCTGAGATTATTGGACAAAGGGAAAATTATCGGAGACTGGAGAAAAAATGTAATTAAGTACACTAGTCTCAAGTACATGAGTCTCTCCGTGTGAATACCACTTTAAAGGGGTGAATCCACCAGGCCGATTTATCACCCGATCAATTGTTTCTGGGCCCTTAAGAGGAAGCTCACGTATTGTAATTCATTTAATTCTGATAATAAATAGTTTAATAAATGACCATTTTCAAAGATTTGAGAAATTCTAGGGCATCCGATAATAATCGGCGATTTTCTGGCTACTGAATCGGCTACCGTCGGTCCAGTGGAACACCCCCTTAAGTACATGGAGCCCACCGTGTGAATCGGTGGTTCGCGCACTAGAGAGCCCAACTCGGGTCATACGGTTCTGTTGGTGATACTCGACTTGACGGCGTAGTTTCTGCAGACAAGTTAAAAAACCTAAACGAGGAGTCAAAGAGTTCGTTAACACAGTTCTAGTTGGCTGACGCAGACTGCTCACGTAAACACCGGCTGAATGTACGAGGCTCTTACAGGGAATGAGTAAACAGACGTTCCCTCGTCACTATCTCACACCCGTCTGGGTGACGGGCAGTGTGGAAGTATCGGGCGATACGAGGAGAGATATGACCCCAGGAAAAGGAGCGGGAACCTTTATCTAGCCCCAAGTATGCAGAGAGTTGAGTGCGCCTGAACTTGTTTTCATTCGTCGCAGTGGGCGGTGGGGGTTTTATTAGCCTTCGTATCCAAAAACTGCATTGTAAATGTAAGGGGACTCAGTAAACCATGAGCTATTATAGAAAGACATGGTTAGTGTGTCTGAATGGAATCTGTTCAGAGATATTTTGGTCAGAAATACTCACCGAATTCGATGAATGAAGTGAGTATTTCTGACCAAAATATCGAGGAACAGATGGAATTCAGACACATTCACTATGTCTTTTTATTATTATATACCTAAAAATCATTAAGAATACCATTCTGCAACTCACTAAATAGGAGAATGAGTGGTCACGTGGTACGGAGGGTAGTATTATATATATTACGCCACAGTGTGGACGAATGAAATCATTACTACTGGGACATAAACCTGAGACATTCGTGCACTGGTATATAATAATATATAAAACCTGTCAGAAACCATGACTGTGGTATAGAGATTCAAATCTGTGGTATAAAGACTCAAAGCCATGGTGTATGGGGAATATAGTCTCTTTGTGCTTTGCATCAAAGAAATATTCCCTATTGCTATACGTATTGTTGTGACGTATTTACTGCACACTACTATCTAAAATTACCATGCACCTGTGCAGTAATTCATGTTACGTTTTGCGGTGTTAACGTATGGAATGATGTCATGTTTACAAAATGGCCGGCGTCGCTGCTAATCCCTGACTTTTCACTGCCGAAAAATGTCAAAGTCTTGTTCTTTAGCATGCAATAATGGCTAATCCCTGACTTTTCACCGTGAACAAATGTCAAAGTCTGACTTTTTAGCGTGCAATGATGGCTAATCCCTGACTTTTCACCATGAACAAATGTCAAAGTCTGACTTTTTAGCGTGCAATGATGGCTAATCCCTGACTTTTCACCGTGAACAAATGTCAAAGTCTGACTTTTTAGCGTGCAATGATGGCTAATCCCTGACTTTTCACCGTGAACAAATGTCAAAGTCTGACTTTTTAGCATGCAATGATAGCTAATCCCTGACTTTTCACCGTGAACAAATGTCAAAGTCTGACTTTTTAGCATGCAATGATAGCTAATCCCTGACTTTTCACCGTGAACAAATGTCAAAGTCTGACTTTTTAGCGTGCAATGATGGCTAAGCCCTGACTTTTCACCATGGAAAAATGGAAAAGTCTGACTTTTTCGCGTCTAATGAAGGCTAAGACCTGAATTTCCACAGACTTTTCGCAGATTTACGGTAAATCCAGTGGAACAGGCCAATGTCAAATTCTGATTTCATCCCAAGAAAAAAGTCAGCAATTTTTCTGTTCGCCCCCCCCCTCCTCCACTTTCAAAATGTAATTTTCTGAAACCCGATCAGTTAAAAGAGACTGGACTGCGAACGGACATACTTTTCACAAAATCATTGATCCAATCATATGACTACAACTGTCATCCAAATAGATGTTTCTTGTAGTTGTATGACCTCCCATGCTCGGGGCAAACACTTGGCCATCGAGCACCGTTTTCGTCAGTCAATGGAAACAAGTCTATAAAATCGACACCCTGAACTTGTTGTCCCCTGTTTCATCTGACACTCTGCCCCAGAGTGGAAAATGGTCGGTACTTGGTGCTAAAAGCTATATTAAGAGAAAATGACATTACTTGATTTCGCATATTTGAGCTATTTAAACGGTGTTAGGTGAACGCCACAATTTATATACCTCGATATTTGGTCATTACGCACTTGCGGTTGTTACTGGAGGGGCGTGTATCGTGAGTTTGAAGTCGTAAACCGACGTTGTCCGCACTGCACGAAAACCATCATTTTACATATGAATGCACCAGGCATATATGAGTAGGTATTTTGCGTCTACAAGGTCGTCTTAATCCCCATGTGTATACACCTCATCTGTGGGCGTATATATAAGCGTCCTGTAAACAGGGCTTCACTGAGAGCGGGCGGGGGGAGGTGGCGGGGAGGGGAGGGCTTCCTACTGAGGACAGCTGTACTTCTACCAACACAAAGGGGCGGGAGGTGGCGGGGGCAGAGGGTATTTTCTCTCAAATACGCCGGGTGTGAAATACAGCCAGGACGCGTCGGTCGTATATAAGGCCTGGGCATATATAAATGAAAACAAGTCAATATTCAGCCAATACATGCACTTCCGTGATGGCAGATATATATATAAAATGGTGGTTTTCGTGCAGTGCCACCATGTTGACATTGGTCGCAATGACGTCGATCACACACGCTTATTGAATAGCAGAGACTTAGAAGGAAACCCACGAGACGAAAATAGCTGGGTCCATACTCCACCAAGCTTGACTGCAGAGTAATTCACGAAGTGAAGCTAAGTGAATTACTCTGTGGTCAAACGAGGTGGAGTACAGACCAAGTTATCTTCATCGAGTGGGTTTCTGATTTTATCTCACCCCGTATAACATTATTTAATGATAAAATGAATCACCCAATAAGCCATTTAGTATTGGGTACATGAACTTCAAGGCCGTGGAGTATGAGTTCTTAATGTTAAGCCTATGGAGAAAAATACCGGGGTGAGATAATAGGATAGACGCACCATAAAATATTGCAGTGCGACCAAGTGCACCATAGTGGGCCGTAGTCGCTAAATACTACACCCACGTGAGAGGGTGGTATTTGAATGACATTCGCAGACTTAGTAGAAACCGAACGAGAGTTAGACTTGACAATGTTTATGCCACGATGGGCAGGTCGTGTATTACTACACGAGGCGTAGCCGAGTGTAGTGAGGAGCAAACCTGACCAGAGTTGACATCCTGCTCTCTGATTGGTCAATATTGTTATTACTCTAGTGGCATAAAAAACACTTTATGTCACGGCCTGCCACATAAAATCTGCCTATGTTAAGTGTATGGCGGTTTTTTATTAGGGGTAGGATAAAGGTATGTACTGATATTATATACCTGTGGCCGTATGTCCTACATATATCGCCTAGTCGTACCCATGTCGTATTTATGGTTCTATAACACGTACGTGGCGTACGGGATATGTACGTGGCATAAGGGGTATGTGCGGCGGCAAAACCCAACAAATCATCCTGAAGCAAAGCTAAAAAATGGATATTTTAAGATACATGGATTATAAGAAAACAGGTTTACTGTGGCTGCACGTAATAAATACATGGCAAAATTGACGATCAGATGAACCGATGCTTAACAATGTACTGAATAAGAACATAGATGAGCAATTATGAGTGAGGATTGGATAGGTACAAAAAGGGGGTATGGTACAGTTATGTCTCCTCTTAGCGGAGCACACTGTAAGATTGACCACCCCATTAAATGGCCATCTCGTTATTGGACGACCTAATAAGCATACCACCCCATTGAGTGGACGGCCCCATTAAGTGTACCGCCCCATTGAGTAGACCACACAATAACCTGAACACCCAATCAAGAGGACCTCCCCATTAAACAGACCACCCCATCAAGTTGGTCACCCCATTGTAAGTAGACTACCCTGTTTAGGGGACCATCCTCTTTTGCAGATCATTCCATTATAAGAAGACAACCCCATTAAGCGGACCACCCCATTAAACAAACCACCCCATCAAGTTGGCCACCCCATTGTTTGTGACCTACCCTGTTTAGAAGACCATTCAAGCAGACCACCCCATTAAACAAACCACCCCATAAATTTGGCCACCCCATTGTTTGTGACCACCCCATTAAACAAACCACCCTATTCAGTTGGCTATCCCATTGTAGGTGGACTACCCTGGGGCCCGTTGAATAATCTAGGATCGCACGTGAAAACCGTTTTTTGTACAACATACAGACCCAGGATGAACACTTATAGATGACCTTATGGACGGCTGATACTGTCTTAGCGAACAGACTTGAATATCATTAAAAATAACTCATGTACGATGTACAGAAAAGGGTCGTCATGTACGAGCCTAGATTATTAGATGGTCCCTCGTTTAGCAAACTATTCTATTAGGTGAACCACCCTGATTGGTGGATCAACCCATTATGGGAGGACCACCCCATAAGCACCCCATTCAGTATACCACCCCGTTAAGCAGACCACCCCGTTAAGTGGACCATCCTATCAAATGAGCCCTTTCCCAGCAGGACAGTGCCATATGACATTCCATTAGCCATATGGCATTCCCAAAGATACTTCTGGAAAATGCCGTATGGCATTCCCGTGGGCATGGTAGGATAATGCTGGGAGCTGTTTCAAAAATCGGGAGGGTGCTAAACGAGAGTACTCACCGCCAAAGCGAGAGCTAAACAACTGCACTTGAAGCGTCGCTGTCGAGGCGGAGGTGCCGCTCGCTATTGTGTATTGGTAACGGTTTTGCTGCCGCTATGATTTGAAGTGCCACTCGCTGTTGCCGGCCTCTCGCTTTGAATTGCGACGTGCCGCTGGCGAGACCTCACATTTGAAACAGCTCCCTGTGTTTTGTTCCTTGGCAATCTTTCAGAAATTATCGCAAAGTTATCCCACAATTCATGATGCTGCCTGCCATAGCATTTGTGCACATTGAATGTGGCTGTTAATGGGTTAAATGGACAACCTGTTAACTGATATGAAAATGTCCTCCTTGGTATTTGGGATTTCATGGCCCCTACTTCCGGTCGTGGGTGTGAAGGTATGAAACGCTCTCCTATGTCAGGAAAAATCTGTTTTTTGAATAATTGAATAAACATCGAGGCGATTTTCAGAAGGAACCTTTACACATTGGCAGTGGCTTCAAATGTGGCTTCAAATGATTTGCGAATAAGAATTACACTATATAGCGGTGTGCATGCATCATTTTGTGCTGTTTATTAGAGCGTGCTTGTACGTACTACATACATCACCTTGAGGTTAGAGTGGTCACATTGAACTTCCAGAAAGCTTCCAGAAAATTATCCCTTCACTATCTGCATGCTATTCACTGTGATAGTGAGAACAGAGCAGGGTGCCAGTGTCACAGGGTCTTAGAGGTGTGCCCAGCTGACCATGACCAATCACTCAAGACGAAAATACCTCAAGACCCACAAGTGCTTGATATGTTGATATGATAGGCAATTGCAGAAATGGCAAGTTTACAGGGTGCAAGTGGGTTACAGAAAACTATCCATCGACTGAATGAAACCCAAACCTTTTACCTGTTAATCACCTATAAGTGAACGCTCATTCATCAATGATGAACATACCATTTACTCCTAGTTTCTCTTGTACAACATTCCTCTTTCGGTGTTTTGCTGGTCAAAGGGTTAGTTTATTTTCCGCGGGTTCGTAGGTGACCTTCAAACGACCTTCAACGACCCAGACGACATTTTACTGAAAAAAGTCGTCTGCTGGTTAGCTGAAGCTGGTTATCAGTTAGCTCAGTACCACAACAAGCCGGTACCAGGCACGGGTGCGGATGGGGGTGGGGGTGCGGATGGTAAGGGGAGTTGGGGCGGCAAGGTAAGGTAGAAAAATGGCGGCTTGTTTTCACCAGGCATTGGATTCAGGGAGAGAAAGCCTATATTCCTTCAATAAAAGCCAGTCAGCTTTGCCGGGTCCCTCAGAATGAATCGCGAGGCAGACTGGAGAAAGAAAGAAGAGGAAACGAAAATGTGAGTGTTCTTTGGACTCATTTATAGCTATCATATCGTTTAATGGTACTGATTTATTGCCTTTAATATCCAATATTCGAGAAGCTTTTATTGTATTTTTTATCACTGGGTATTTATAAGATGTGGATCTGCCAACGTCAGGAAATCAAATCAAGGTTTGACATAATGTGCAACAGACATAAGTTTATTCAGGTAGTATTTTAAAAAATATTACCGGTCAAGATGGTATAGGTTCCCAACTTTCTATTTAGTAGAGACAAAACATACTATCGTAAAACTGGATGAGGTTTAATTTTGGCCACCGTATTCCACGACTGAAGTTTGGCAAAGTGACTTCATGAGGCGAAGCAGAGTGAAGTCCGGAGCCAAAACTTCAGGAGTGGAATGAGATGGACAAGATTAAAACGAATCAGGTTTTGATTTGATCCTACCCTATCTCCTCTATTTTGGAATATTACGTGATAAAAATGCTGTATGCCACTAGTGGCATATAAAACTCCGTATGCCAGTCAGTGTGGCATACGGAAACCCAATGTTAAGCCTATGGGATTTTATATTAGGGGTAGGATAAAACATTAATTCATATAGATGTCTTTCTATTGGGTATCCTGTATTTTGGATAAGGGACAAAGCCTATTCAAGTTTATTCAAGAGTATGGAAATTGCAAGGAAGAGGTACACAGCTGACCATCTTCAGTGAATCCATGGACACTGTTCTCTAGAGTTCATTGTGAGCCATTGTTAGTTCACGAAGCAGTCACTAGGTGGTCGGGGGACAAACCTGTATTCTGGCTCTTTGTTCTTACAAAATTCAACTGCCTTTCAATATTTTACCACGGTTCCCTTGACTCTCTACACCCATCCCAAAGTAGGATGACATAATAACGAAATCCAAGACCTGATATTTTCCATACGGAACACTTTATATACATATGTGAGCAAGGCTAAAGTTGTGACATTTCCCAATTATCACTCACTTCTTTTGCACCTCCATTAGTGAAGAACAGCTACTTTTTTACCTCCTTCAGTGAAGAACACCTACTCGGGGGGCGTCATGGCGGCGCCCATGGCTCATAGGCTATATGCCGTATAAACTAGAACCAGGAGTGCACCGAGCTCCCCCTACCCTACGATAGACCCTACGATGCATCGTCAACAGTGCTATAGGCCCGTCGGTGATTCCTGACTGTATTTTGGTGATGGCCAATGTAAATAAGCCATTGGGAGAACACAGAAAATCTACACTGTGTGTTGTCGGCCAAGGGAAACGGGTCTTATGTGTTTTCTACGGACACTTTGTATTAGGTGGATAACAATACTAAAGATGCACCCCGATGCGCACTCAGACATGTTGTATATACTCCGGGTGGCGCATACGGAAAAATAGCGTGTGTGGAAAAATAGTGCATAACTAAAAGGAACTGACATCGACATGCCACTTGCCGAGAAAAGGTGGATAATAAATACAATATAGAATGAAAGCGGTTGTATGCTCCTCGGAGTTGACTCTGTGCAATATCCTCGCATGCGCTCAGATATTACTGCTCGCCAACCCCTCGCAGCATACGGCCGCTTGTATCTGAAACCAGTCAATATTGTGTAAGTATCAGCTACGGATTAAAGCTAATGTTCCAACGCCATACCAATTTCGTCACCGGAGATACACCTTAAGGACTATCGTAGTGTATCGGGACCTCAGTGGACGCATGGCCTGACAATGTTGACCATCTTTGGAATACATCTACCTCTGAATCACCTTCTGTCTTCTGCCTACTGAAATCAATTTGCCTTGCGCTCTGTATTATGGCTTCATGGCTATGCTAAATTAATGCATTCACACCTAGAAAAGTGGGTGTTAGTGCTAGGTTATTGTCTCACACAAGATATGACTGTTATTACATACTAGAACATTGTAACAACAAGTGTCGGCTATCTAAACTTACTAGTTGATACTTTTTTTTCCAATTCTTCCCCATGAATTCCGTATATACTTTAGTTTTGGTGATCTGTGCTAAATGAAAAATCTGGCTTCACAAAATATCAATTTTGAGGAGTGTACATGTGCACCTTGAAATATACATTATTCACAATTTCACAATTCATTTTAAAATAAAGTCTAACTGCCTTATTTGAATCATCTCAGACCCTTAAGTCACTTGTTGACTTATCTAATTATTTCACACCTTCAGTGACTTGTTGTTTTATTTTTGATATATCATACCTTGGTGAATTGTTGCCTCATTCGTTGTGTACCATGTTGGCTTATTTTGACTATTTCACACCTTACATTGACTTGCTGGCATGGCCTAATTATTTAAAACCTTGAAGTGACTTATTGCCTTCAATATTTCACACCATGCCATGAATTGTTGCCTTCAATATTTCACACCTTGCAGTGACTTGTTGCTTTGATTTTTTCATGCAGTGACTTGTTGCCTTGAGTAATTCACACCTTGCAATATCTTGTTGTCTTGATTATTTTACACCTTGCAGTGACTTGTTGCCTTGATTATTTTGCAGTGACTTGTTGGCTGACTGTCGTGCGGTAACATGCGGCAGTCGGTGGTAGCCTGGCTCACCGCCTCTATCCTGGTTCTCTTATTTCAACTTGCAGTGACTTGTTGGCTGACTGTCGTGGGGTAACATGCGGCAGTTGGTGGTAGCCTGGCTCGCCGCTTGCATCCTGGTTCTCTTATTTCACCTTGCAGTGACTTGTTGGCTGACTGTCGTGCGGTAACATGCGGCAGTTGGTGGTAGCCTGGCTCTCCGCTTGCATCCTGGTTCTCTTATTTCACCTTGCAGTGACTTGTTGGCTGACTGTCGTGCGGTAACATGCGGCAGTTGGTGGTAGCCTGGCTCGCCGCTATATCCTGGTTTTGTTATTTCACCTTGCAGTGACTTGTTGGTTGACTGTCGTGCGGTAACATGCGGCAGTTGGTGGTAGCCTGGCTCGCCGCTATATCCTGGTTCTGTAATTTACCTTTCAGTGACTTGTTGGCTGACTGTCATGCGGTAACATGCGGCAGTTGGTGGTAGCCTGGCTCGTTGCCTGCATTATGTTCTTCTAATTTCACTTTGCAGCGATTAGTTGGCTGACTGTCATGCAGTAACATGGCAGTTGATAGTAGCTTGGCTGCATCTTGGTTTATCTTATTTGACCTTGCAGTGACCTGTTGGCTGACTGTCGTGGGGTAACATGCGGCAGTCGGTGGTAGCCTGGCTCACCGCCTCTCTCCTGGTTCTATTATTTGACCTTGCAGTGACTTATTGGCTGACTGTCGTGCGGTAACATGCGGCAGTCGGTGGTAGCCCGGCTCGCCGCCTCTATCCTGGTTCTATTATTTCACTTTACAGCGATTAGTTGGCTGACTGTTGTGGGGTAACATGCGGCATTCGGTGGTAGCCTGGCTCGTCGCCTCTATCCTTGTTCTGTTATTCACCTTGCAGTGACTTGTTGGCTGACTGTCGTGGGGTAACATGTGGCATTCGGTGGTAGCCTGGCTCTCTGCCTCTATCCTGGTTCTGTTATTCACCTTGCAGTGACTCGTTGGCTGACTGTCATGCGGTAACATGCGGCAGTCGGTGGTAGCCTGGCTGGCCGCTCTATCCTGGTTTTCTTATTTGACCTTGCAGTGACTTGTTGGCTGACTGTCGTGGCGTAACATGCGGCAGTCGGTGGTAGCCTGGCTCTCCGCTTGCATCCTGGTTCTGTAATTTCACTTTGCAGTGACTTGTTGCTGACTGTCGTGGGGTAACATGCGGCAGTTGGTGGTAGCTTGGCTGGTCGCCTCTATCCTGGTTCTGTTATTTCACCTTGCAGTGACCTGTTGGCTGACTGTCGTGCGGTAACATGCGGCAGTTGGTGGTAGCCTGGCTCGCCGCTATATCCTGGTTCTGTTATTTCACCTTGCAGTGACTTGTTGGCTGACTGTCGTGCGGTAACATGCGGCAGTTGGTGGTAGCCTGGCTCGCCGCTATATCCTGGTTCTGTTATTTCACCTTGCAGTGACTTGTTGGCTGACTGTCGTGCGGTAACATGCGGCAGTTGGTGGTAGCCTGGCTCGCCGCTATATCCTGGTTCTGTTATTTCACCTTTCAGTGACTTGTTGGCTGACTGTCATGCGGTAACATGCGGCAGTTGGTGGTAGCCTGGGTCGCCGCTATATCCTGGTTCTGTAATTTCACCTTGCAGTGACTTGTTGGCTGACTGTCGTGCGGTAACATGCGGCAGTTGGTGGTAGCCCGGCTCTCTGCCTGCATTATGGTTCTCTTATTTGACCTTGCAGTGACTTCGGTGGTAGCCTGGCTCGCCGCCTCTATCCTGGTTCTATTATTTCACCTTGCAGTGACTTGTTGGCTGACTGTCATGCGGTAACATGTGGCAGTCGGTGGTAGCCTGGCTTGTTGCCTTCATCCTGGATCTGTTATTTCACTTTGCAGTGACTTGTTGGCTGACTGTCGTGCGGTAACATGCGGCAGTCGGTGGTAGCCTGGCTGGCCGCTCTATCCTGGTTCTCTTATTTGACCTTGCAGTGACCTGTTGGCTGACTGTCGTGCGGTAACATGCGGCAGTTGGTGGTAGCCTGGCTCGCCGCTCTATCCTGGTTCTCTTATTGCACCTTGCAGTGACTTGTTGGCTGACTGTCGTGGGGTAACATGCGGCAGGCGGTGGTAGCCTGGCTGGCCGCTCTATCCTGGTTCTCTTATTTGACCTTGCAGTGACCTGTTGGCTGACTGTCGTGCGGTAACATGCGGCAGTCGGTGGTAGCCTGGCTCGCCGCTCTATCCTGGTCCTATTATTTTACCTTGCAGTGACTCGTTGGCTGACTGTCGTGCGGTAACATGCGGCAGTCGGTGGTAGCCTGGCTCGCCGCTCTATCCTGGTTCTCTTATTTGACCTTGCAGTGACCTGTTGGCTGACTGTCGTGCGGTAACATGCGGCAGTTGGTGGTAGCCTGGCTAGCCGCTCTATCCTGTTTCTCTTATATCACCTTCCAGTGACTTGTTGGCTGACTGTCGTGCGGTAACATGCGGCAGTTGGTGGTAGCCTGGCTCGCTGCTCTATCCTGGTTCTCTTATTTGACCTTGCAGTGACTTGTTGGCTGACTGTCGTGCGGTAACATGCGGCAGTTGGTGGTAGCCTGGCGCGCCGCTCTATCTTGGTTCTGTTATTTGACCTTGCAGTGACCTGTTGGCTGACTGTCGTGCGGTAACATGCGGCAGTTGGTGGTAGCCTGGCTCGCCGCTCTATCCTGGTTCTGTTATTTCACCTTGCAGTGACCTGTTGGCCCACTGTCGTGCGGTAACATGCGGCAGTTGGTGGTAGCCTGGCTCGCCGCTCTATCCTGGTTTATCTTATTTGACCTTGCAGTGACCTGTTGGCTGACTGTCGTGGGGTAACATGCGGCAGTCGGTGGTAGCCTGGCTGGCCGCTCTATCCTGGTTTTCTTATTTCACCTTGCAGTGACCTGTTGGCTGACTGTCGTGCGGTAACATGCGGCAGTTGGTGGTAGCCTGGCTGGCCGCTCTATCCTGGTTTTCTTATTTCACCTTGCAGTGACCTGTTGGCTGACTGTCGTGCGGTAACATGCGGCAGTTGGTGGTAGCCTGGCTCGCCGCCTCTATCCTGGTTCTCTTATTTGACCTTGCAGTGACCTGTTGGCTGACTGTCATGGAGTAACATGCGGCAGTTGGTGGTAGCCTGGCTGGCCGCTCTATCCTTATCCTATTATTTGACCTTGCAGTGACCTGTTGGCTGACTGTCGTGCGGTAACATGCGGCAGTTGGTGGTAGCCTGGCTTGCCGCCTGCATCCTGCTTCTCTTCACATCGCTGAGTGGAGCAGTGACGACTGAGAAAACACCAACATCCACATCCGCCCCGACTGCAGCTTTCCGCCTCGATGAACGTGATGGCACCCCAGACCCGGTTAGTGTCAATACCATTAAAAACCCACATGAATTTTAAAGCAAGGAGGCCAGAGTGGGCGAAACATTTTATTTTCATGTTTCCTTCTCATTTCGGTTGTTTCTGGAAGTTGTGCAAACATTGATATCTCACAGTATAAACAAAAAAAGTAACGTTGATGTTTGACCTTGGCTGTGCAGGACATACTGTTAACATTGATATCTCACAGTCCCAACAAAAAGTGTAATAACCTTGACATTTGACCTTGGCTGTGTAGGACATACTGTTAACATTGATATCTCACAGTCCCAACAAAAAGTGTAATAACCTTGACAATTGACCTTGGCTGTGTTGGACATACTGTTAACATCGATATTTCACAGTCTAAACAAAAAGAGTAATAACCTTGACATTTGACCTTGCCTGTGTAGGACATACTGTTAACATTGATATATCGCAGTGTAAACAAAAAGAGTAATCTTGACATTTTACCTTGGCTCTGAGGACATACTGTTAACATTGATATCTCACAGTCTAAACAAAAAGAGTAATCTTAACATTTGACCTTGGCCCTGAGGACATACTGTAAACATTGATATCTCAAAGTCTAAACAAAAGGAGTTAAAACCTTGACATTTGACCTTGACGTTTGACCTTGACCTTGCAGGACGTGGTGAAGGAGGCCCAGGGGCTGCTGTCTAAGACGGAGTATGCCGGGGTCACGGTCCACTTCATGCCGCAGAAGGTCGAGAATCCCGACTGCTACGTCGTCACCTTCGAGGCACGTTACCAATTGATACTTTAAAAAACACTTTCTGCCAACTTTTGTAATGTACGGGGCCATCCATAGAGTGCGTACACACTGAGTCGGGGGTGGGGGGGGGGGGGGGTGGGTAAGAAATTTCGAAAACTTTGAGTATGCTCCTTCTTTGTTCTATTGCGTACAAAATCGGGAGGTGCGTGGGGGGGGGGGGGGGATAGGTTGTCAAAAATTTCGGAAATTCTCCGTAGATACTCTATGGATGGCCCCTATCCCTCTTCCCCTTGGCGGGGGGGGGGGGGGGGGGGGTCAGGCGCTAATGTAATCGCACGGGGATATTTACTATGTAAAGATATTATATGATATTCTTCCATATATAGACCATATTGAGGTATCCCATAATTCAGTCTGTTTACAAGTTCCGGTGTTCGCTGGTTGCCGACGTTGTATGGTGATAGACCCTTGACCCGAAACTAAGAATTAATGCAGTTTAACCGTTTTCAGAATTCTTGAAATTGAAATTCTGATGCCAGAAATGGAAATTTTAGCTATTTCTACATGTAAATCCGAAATTATATTCAGTTTCTCCAATTATGAAAAAAAAACAACTGTGGTTCATGCAGTCGTGGTGTGGCAGTTTTACTTACCCGGGGCGATAACAGGGAGATATGGAACCTCTGGAGGGTCTATTCTGACGAGATCAGAAACTTTCCGATAAAACCTTTGTCTGGTGGAATCAACACTTAAAGGAAAAGAAAATACTGTATGCATACAATGGTGAAAATTCAGTCTAATAATAACACTAAAGGCGCATATCGTTAGATAATGGGATTATTACAACTCCAAATGAGTGCCGTAGGACGTTTTTTCCCACGGTGTCAGACCTCCATGAGGAAGAAAGGAAAGACATTTTTTTTCCAAATGAGTATTATATTTTTTAAATAATAAAACATATTACTATAAAATATTAATTGTTATTAATTAATTGAGTATTAATGCACTGCGTTGTGCAGGAGAAGCGCCACGGCGGGCAGTGTAACCACATGGACGGAGGCATGCCGTTCTGCGCCGTCAAGAACTACGTCTTCCCCAACCACCCCGACTGTCTCGACAGGGAACCAGGTGAGTTTACTCATTATCTCACTCCAGGGACCTGTTTCACTAGTTTCGTGACATGTCTGTGACACCATACTAACTTTGGGATTGTCTAATTTCGTGACAACACAAGTAGCTGCCCTTAGGTATAGACAGACCCTAAACATAAGAATTAGACAAATCTACACATCATATGGGACCTGTTTCACTAGTTTTGTGACAAAAGTGTTAGACAGACATGAAAGGCGGCACCAACAGTGCAAGCAAGAATGGACAAAATGAAGTCTAATGTTGTATTCTTAAGAAACCAGACACACCATCTAGACGCCATCTAGACATGTCACAACACTAGTGAAACAGGTCCCTGGTATTGTTCCTCCATAGACTTAACCCTTCAAGAGCCACACATCATTCACCATGTACCCATACTATATCAGGCACCAGAACCAATTGTGGCCTTTGTATGGCAAGCTTTTGTTGTCAATATTATTAAAAGAAATTATGAATTTAAAATTTTCAGTAAATCTGTATTTTATATTAGAACTTTTCGATATTTTAATGACCTACTGGCAACATTAAGCATAATATCTCATTTAATTTTTATGATTCTGCGATAATTTTTCAAAAAGTTACAAAGGAACCAATACAGAGTGGTTCATCCATTCCATAAGGGAATGCCATATGGCATTGTCCGGCCCTGGCCAGGGGAATGCCATATGGCATTGTCCTGCCAAGGCCAGGGGAATGCCATATGGCATTGCCCTGCCAGAAAAGGTTAACATTAGGAACTCGTATCAAACGCCCATGAGATTGGGCTGGACTGTAGACCAGCGTGCAGCACTGGCACCTGTTTCACTAGTTTCGTGACATGTCTAGATGGCGTCTAGATGGTGTGTCTGTGACATAAGAACTAGACATTAGACTTTGTTTTTTCCGTTCTTGCTTGCACTGTTGGGGCTCCTTTTCATGTCTGTCTAACACTTTTGTCACGAAACTAGTGAAACAGGTCCCATGATGATGTGTAGATTTGTCTAATTCTTATGTTTGGGGTCTGTATTTTCCTGTGTGATAAGGGCAGCTACTTGTGTTGTCACGAAACCAGACAACCCCAATAATCAGTGGCAGACTGCAGGTTCACGCTCTCGATTCTTCAGAGGTCACCTCCCATGAAAAGGATGGTGATGATGATTTCTATTATGCATTTGATGATGATTTCTACCATAACCTTATTTACACATATAGGAACCCCACTGTATTGGAAATATATACTCAGCTGTAGCTGAGGAAGAGATTATCTTCAGGTTTCTCTGCGAGATAGACATTGTGCTACCCCAACCAATAGAGTAAACACTAAGTGGTCATCAGGTGGAAATGGTCCATTATGGGGTCGATGATTATGCACTAGACTAGCGCCAGACTCCATACTGTCGGAAAAAAAATATATAGAAAGACATGGTTAGTGTGTCTCAATGGAATCTGTTCAGAGATATTTTGGTCAGAAATACCACCGGATTTATTAAGAATGCCATTCTACAACTCACTAAATACAAGAATGAGTGGTCACATGATACAGAGGGTAGTATTGTATATATTACGCCATAGTGTGGACGAATGAAATCATTACTACTAGGGCGTATACATGAGTCATTCGTGCACCAGTATATAACAATAGTTATTAGGCCACTAAAGAAACTTGTTTTTCATCACCAATCCATGAAAAAAATATGATGAGGGCGCTTTTTTCTTTTTTCATTTTGGCTGCATCAAAGATGGCTTTTGAAATGAAAATGTGGAGTACCACGATGAGGAAGACGTTGATTTTGGTAATAATTCCCCAGAGCAGACTAGACCAGACTAGATTTATGCTTGATCAAAAGTTCAGCACTGCATAAGATTGGTTGGTCTAAAATGATAATTACTACAGTAAAGCATGGTGAAATATCAATAGCTTTTCAGTGATCTAGGAGATTAGGAATTTTCTCACATGTAATATGTCCCTTTGAATTAATAGTATTTTACAGTAGCGTTGTCAAAGATGTAATAATTTGCTTTGATATGCTATCATACATAAGAAAGAAAATGGGGGGGGGGGGTTCGGAAAGTGTGACATAATATCTTTTTGGGGGAGGGGGGGGGGGGGGTGGTACGAAATGTGTGACAAAGTGTGACAGGGGGGTGGGGGGAGGGTGTCCTAGAAATGCCCCTAAAAGTGTGATATAATTTATGTATGGGCCCTATTTCTCTAGCTAACTCTATTTTCATTCTATATCCACAGAGTCCAAGAAGCGTCAATGGGCATTGCCGCAGTGGTTCGCGCGCATGGCAACGCCGGGCATGGACGCCACGACGAGTCAGGCCCCGGATGACGAGCAGACGACCGCCACCTCCACCACAGGGGCGCCCCCCAGCGGCGCGCGACGTCAACTCACCAACCCGCCAAACAGCGATGACGTCACGCCACCGGAAATCCGCCCCACGGAGGGTGCGCGCGCAGCACGGAGACGCGGAGGGAGGGGGAGACGCCCGCAGCGTCCATCCGGGTCCTGGGACGAGGAGAGTTAAATTCAAAATGGCGGAATTCAAAACGTTAAAATGTCGTCTGCAATCATTTTTTTTTTTTATAACTGACGCAATCGCAATCTGGGATCTGTTACATGACTTTTTAACGATCATATAAAGGATCGTATGATTGTCCTAGGGCAGGGACCTGTTTCACTAGTTTTGTGACAAAAGTGTTAGACAGACATGAAAAAACGGCACCAACAATGCAAGCAAGAACGGATAAAACGAAGTCACGTTTGTTTCATAATGCATGTCACATCTATTGTCGCATGTTGTGTTTCAATATCGGTGTTGCGAACAGTGACACTACAGCGCCACTTGTGCCAGCGCTACTCGTGTTGTCATGAAACTAGTCAACCCCAATCTGTCTGTATGGTGTCACAGAGCCATCTAGACATGTCACAAAACTAGTGAAACAGGTCCCTCATATTGTTACATAAGTTTTTTCTGTCTAAAGCTACGACCCTCATACGATATGATCAAATTGGATGCCTCTAAATCGTTACATAAACATTGACCGACATCGTTCAAATGGTCCTAAGCCATCTATCGTAGTCGTAACATACGACACCTCAAGAAGTTGTTGTGGCCGAAGCTTGTACTGTAACTTTGGAAATATTGCATTTTCTCCAGGAAAATTTAAGAAGCCAATAACTCAAAAGGAGATTTGTTAATGAACAATCAGTAAAATACACCGAAGTACCTACGATTAAGTGCGGTGGGATTAAGTGCTGAATAATCGTTAGTACTGGAATCCGGGACATCGTGCGATGTCCCTTACGATGTATGTCAAACATACGACCATTTGTACGAACGATTCACATGCCTCCCTATGATCTAATTTATGTAACGATATTGGGCGTGGATCGTCTACGAGGTCGTGGATCGTTCGATAGATCGTGTCGTTCACTGCTCGTATCGTTCAAAATTTATGTAACGGACCCCTGGGCTTGCGGTAAATTCCAAATTCTGCTCTGACAACTCCCTGAATTTATCGTTGGGTAAAAGATATTGAGATACTCCCCTAAAATAAGAGAAACATTTTCATAACGAAGACGAAGATTCCCCAGCGGGCGTTTTCTCTCATGATAAGACATCGAATTCTGTTGTTCAGACAAACTTCCACACAGATCTAATGAAATTGGGAATTATAATGAGGAAATCAAGAAAATTCTATAGTGCAGCTACCTAATACGTAATCAATTAGGCCTGGCGTCCACCTACTACGATATGGCTCCGATATGGTCTACGATGCACCTCCCGATAAAGAAAAACAAAATGGCGTTGGAAGGTCACCTAAAATCGAGGCAGTTGACCACGTTTCTGCGATTAGACACTGAAAAAAATCCATTAAGATGCATGGTGGTTTGGCATGTCTATTCATATGTCTACGATTTTGTACCTTCCTGATATGTCTCCGATATTTACTTTTTGTATCGGTGCCATATCGGGAGGTCTAACTTTCCATCGTAGTAGGTGGACGCCAGTCCTTACGTTTAGTATAGTAGTCGGGATATACCTTATTCATTTGTCTTAATCTTTGGATTAATTTAGCAAAACTCTCGCTTAACTGTATGAATTACAATTTGCCGTAGTATGGGCATATCATCTCAATAAATCCACAGCTGTAGCAGTCTCCTTGATAGTATAGCCACTTATCAAAGTGTAGTTTGATTCCTTTACTAAACTTTAAACCCTCATGCTATAGATGAGGTAGTTTGTTGTGAAATGCAATCACAGGTTTTGGATCACGTGACCAAGCTTGTTGACGCGCCTGAAGAAAAATGGCGCCGATTATAATTTGATGAAGGCGTTCCTTGTTTGCTCACATGGGACAAAACCTGGAAATATCAGATTAATTTTCATGTAGACTGTTATTTAAACCTGTCAAAAGCAATGTGATCAATAAAAATCTTTAATAGCCCTTACCCTACAATGTCTCTGCCTCAATTTTGTTATGCTAATTATTGACAATAATATGAAGAGACGTCACGCATTTGAGTCTGGGTTTATTTATGCCACGCATTTTGTTGGCTCCGTAATGTCACTCGTCTTCGACTCGTGAAATTACGGAGCCAACAAAATGTGTGGCATAAATAAGCTCAAACTCAAACGAGTGGCGTCTAGATTTTATCCTACCCCATTTCCATATTTTTTTCAGTATCAGAAAGAAGTGGCATAAACAACACTTTATGTCACACTCGTGACATAAACAAATCCCATGTTAAGCCTATGGAGTTTTTTATTAGGGGTAGGATGATAGATAGTTTTCTTTACCTGCGGCCATATGCCACGAGTGGGTGGTTTGTAGTAATACAAGGGCGCTAGCGAGTGTATTTTTGTCAGCAAAACCATCCCTTATTGCGTTCATTGTTTCAATTCAATTTTAATTTCAATTCAATATATTTATCTCAGACTGTTCCATTCAGTATGGAGATTACATAATAAATGACAGCAATATTGCAGCAAGTTCATCAAATACAAGCAAAATAACAAGATGCAATCACAGCATTCCATCCTTTTGAATAAATGAAAACTAGTAATCGGTATATCATAGGAGTAGTATAGTGGGTGTCTTTGAGCGCGTATGATTCTAGGTGCAGCTTCCGGTTGACCGACCAGCAAAACGGAAGTGGTGTGACGTCACAGAAATGGAGCGTTCTGATTGGTCTAAGGCCCGGCGTCCACCTACTACGATATGGCACTGATATGGTCTACGATGCACCTCCCGAAAAAAAATCAAAATCACGTCGGAAGGTTACCTGATATCGGGGCAGTTGACCATGTTTCTGCGATTAGACACCGATAAAAACCCCATACAACGCATGGTGGATTGGCTTGTCTAGACATATGTCTACGATTTTGCACATTCCCGATATGGCACCGTTTTTGACATATTGTATCGGTGCCATATCGGGAGGTCTACGATTCTATCGTAGTAGGTGGACCCCGGGCCTTATCATAGGGACTATATTTGTGCTCTCCAGCACAAATAGAGTGACTATAAATCTTTTTCAAAATGTATTTTTCCATAGTCTATGGCTTTTAGGGCCGTAATTGATGGGTTTCAAACCAACATATTCAACGGTTTCTAGCAACCTAGAAACAATGGGAGGTATTCTGTAACCTCATAGACCCTCCAGAGGTTACTAAACTCCCTATTATTGCCCCGTGTAAGTATAGGTTCCGCTCTCGACTGACTGGTCACACTATGACCGCATGAACAACAGTTTTCTGATTCATAATTGGAGAAATTGAATATAATCTTGGAATTACATGTAGAAATAGCTGAAATTTCCATTTCTTGCATCGGATTTCTAATTTGAGGATTTATAAAAACCGTTAAACTGAAATAATTGTGTGAAATGAGTCAATGGTCATACAACGACGACAACCAGCAAACACCGGATCCTGTAAACGGACTGAATTATGGGATACCCAATAAAGTCTATTCTTTTATCAATGGGTCTTCTGTATGTAGACACTACTTACAAAGCCTTGCTTGACGAACTCATATAAGGAGCCAAAGTGAACCCGCTAAAACGGCAGATACCCGTGCTCAAGACACCATTTCCAGGGGCCAGTAAGAACGAGGCTTAGTGCTAAAGCTATGGGCGTTTGAGGCTAGAATTGTATTTTCGGCTTCGTTTGCTCATATTGAAGTGAAGTTTACCACTATCATCTCTGAATAACTCTGTACCGAAGCTACGATGACGGTTGTTGTTAAGTGTATCAAAAATATGGATCTAAAAGATCATGAGAACTGATATCATCTGAAACCTACATAGTCAAAGTACTGAGCGCCTATATCCGGAAATGGTGTTTTGTGAACGGGTATCTGTGGTTTCAGCAGATTCACTTTGGCTCCCTGTATAAAGTGGAACCTGGCTGTTGACTTTAGGTTCTTTTTTGTGCCATTTCTTAGCATTTTTTTAGGCATAGTTTTTTGGCCACAATCCTCATCGCCAAATTGCAGTTTATTGACAAAAGTGTATATACACTCTCCCCCCAGATCTTTCGCGGCGCTAGCGCTGGCTTAGTCTCTGCCCCAACCCAAAGCATGTTCCCTGGGTATCCACTAAAGACAGGGGAGACCAGCGAACATTTTAGATTCAAAACAAGGATATTGAAAAAAGTTATACAAGTGAAACAACTCACATATCATGAGTTAGGAAATATAAGAATTGTTAAATGGGGTTAACAGACAATCCAGCTGTTTCTTTTTCATCTTTAAACCACCTTATGATGTGAATCTACAGTTGATTAGACTGCCCCTTCTAGTGAGCACGTGTGTTATGTTGACAAACAAAACCCTGTAACACATGAGGTGCCTTTCAATTAAGAAAGTAATCCCTAAGAATATGCCTGATTTGATATAACAAATAACAGAAATGGGTGTATATCATTTACCATATAGATATGTGCATATCTATTCACATGTAAACCACAAAATACTCCCCAAAGCGCTTAGGATTTAGGATATTTTGAAAACTGGCGTTTGGGCCAGATTTGAGCCCAAACAGGCAGGTTGGGGCAGAGATATAAGCGGCCACAGGAAGTAGAGCACAAGATCTCTGCTGGGAGAGTGATATATATAGTGTATTCAGACCAGTTACAACGAACGTCAAAGCTTCCGCATGTAGCCACCAGGGGTCAGCATATTACAGTATATAGCACATGGGAAACATTGGCTGGTACCCGCCTGTATCAACGATAACAGGCAGGTAGTGTTCCCTGACTGGTGTGCTGGCAGTGGTTGAATGCTGGTTTTGGTGTCTATGATGGAAAGGGCGCGACAGACCTTAAACCAGCTCAATTTTCAAAAACCCAACTGACATCGCACTTGCTGCGATGTGGTTATCACCATCAGTAGACTTTAATGGGATAGAAAACTGATATAATTCAATAAGAGGAGGTAAATATGACTAATGTCATAAGGTAATAGTTGGAATATTGATCAAAAGCAAACTTTGGTGACATTAACAAGTGCTTGAGCGATAATAGGGGCCGCAGGCACTTGACAATTAACTGTAAGAGTGTGTCTTGCTCAGGGATCGACTGTCAGTATAGTTTTCAAAAACAAAGAAAACATAGTGATCCATCATTTACAGGCTAGACATGTCATTTGAAATCGTTATAGAGACTGACAGTGTGCTCACGGTTTGGTTTTACCTTCGAATCGGTCAGACACGCCATCTTGTTTATTTACAGTTTAATGTCCGCGCATGCGCTCACGGAGGTTACCAAAATATGGCATATGCATCGATCTGTCCCTGCGGTCTAATTCCGCCGTGCCCCCTAGCGGATGACCCGGGAACCAGCGTAATGGGAAACACGGCTTCCTTGTAGTTTCCATGTTGAGTTCTCAGTCTTGCCTTTAGTACAATTCTGAACTCATCTTTGGAAGCAGTATTTCTAACTGTGAACCATTACACCAAGATAAGCCCCTTGTTTCGAGCATTGCAATGATATATAATGTATGCTTAGACAGTAAACGATAGTTTTATGGATAGGCGGCCGGAAACCACGAGAGTTTGAGCGAAGTAATAAACGAGCGCTTGCGAGTGTATGACGATGTCAACCTTGAGTGGTCTACAGAGCTGCCTATCCGTTTTTTGCATTAATTATCCATCTTTTCCAATATATTAAACCCAAGAATTGCCACAAAGAAGAATATATTAATAGCGACTATTTCTCTGCTCTATAGCACAAAGGGACTATTTTCCTGTGTATACCATAGCTTTGGGGCCGTATACCACAGTTATAGTATCTGACAGGTATTATATAATGGGTCGAGTCCCCATACATTTCCAATGTAGATAAATGATGAAATCCTTTCAGGCCTGTAGGTCAATATAAGCTGAAATTCTTTAATATTTATGACTTTTAGGCATGCGATTACAGAGATGCAGGCAAATCGATGATTTCACCAAAGCTATATATTGGCCTCCATTCCCAAAGGTAACTTTCTATGGCTAGAACCTAAGCCTCTGCTTGAAGAGTTTATAATTTATTGACCAATGGCAGTGGACGGAGTGTCGACTGCGGGACTGCCCTGCGTCCATGATAGCGGAAGTCGCTGTTGAAATGAGCGTCCGTACAGCGTTCTAGATACGTACAATCAATAAGCAAAATGAAACGGTAAATTTGCACTAAATGTCGATTTCGAGAGCTTCGATCTAGGTGAGTAATAAGAAATAAAGAAAAAAGAAAATACTAGCACCCATCTCCAATGTCGCGATTACCTTCCTACGCTACTTCACTATCAAATCCCTTCAATTTCCCAGTTTATTTCTTTTTGATGATTTCGGTGTTTTTTTATTCCCTCTCCACCTCGGAACTGAATCTCGTATTGGCAACAAATATTGACTTCAAACATCATGGATCAATTCGGGTATTTTCGTTTGGGAGAAATTATACAAGGGATACCCCATCATAGGCCACTATTCAAGGTCATTATGCTTGATCTGTAAACAGCCATGAAAAATGGGGTACATTAAAAAAGAAAATCTCTGGTATTTTTCTTCACCCCCTCCTTATTTTGCGAACGGTTGCTTCACAAAACACCCATGATCCCTTATTTCAATGAATTAGGAGTCACCTTTTCATGATTTACTAGTTCAAGATTAAATTCAAATATCATCCTAAAAAGGAAATATACTATCAGATATGACTAAAAACACGGGGTGTCTGTCAAACTGCTATTATAACAGAGCATGCTCCCACGCTCTATAGGGCACATAGCTATTGTTATGGAGGCAGCCATCTTGCCCCCCGAAGCTCAACAAACACCCGGTGGCGGGTCCAGTTATCAATAGATTTTATCAAAGAATTTCCTTGTGGTTTGCCGTAAACGAGTTGTAGCCTTGTCTCATGATTACGTATAGAAAATGATGTTTGTCCCCTGACTACAGTTGCACTTTCTTACAATTTCTTAATGGATGAGAGCGGAACTAGCAATCACACAGTGCCCTTTATTCCGTGTTCAGTCATGTTTCTAAGAGGTAGCCCTGTGCTCACCTTTAGAGCCGGCCCCCACCTACCACGATGGTCTACGACATACTTCCCGATAGCTACGATTTGAAATGCCCAAATCGCGACCTATCGGGAGGTCTCTGATAGTTTCAAATCGTGGACATGGTTTGAAATCGTAGAGCGTAGAAACGTCTTGGGAGGACCAAAAACATAAACTATGGTCACGATTCAACCTATGTATTAATTCAGATCTCAGGCTGAGTTTTAATATTGAAATATTTTATAATTCTGGAAATATTTAATGAATCTTGATAATCTTTTAAAGGTATTTATAACATAGTATAATGCTATTGTTCAAATACTAATACCATCAAATTAAAAAATATAACTGTGATAGAATCATGATTCCAATATAGATTTATTATTTTCAGACACTTAGACTTCATCAAATAATATCATAATTACAGCGATTATACATCTACATGGGCCCTACCTATTCCCAGAATTACATAATTTTTCACCAATTATTCCATCCACAAGAGATATTTTCCTGTTAAATTACTTCCAATAGGCTACGACAGCCTACGAAATTTTCAACATGTTGGAAGTTATCGTGACCTCTACGATTGGCGTTTTCTATCGCAGCCTATCGTGGGGTATCGTAGAGTGAATCGCAGAAACCTGTTCCACCTTCCACGATTTAAGCTTAACTCGCAATAGAATCGGAATGGTGTCGGGAAGGCCGTCGTATGGCCAATCGGGAGCAGAATCGTGTTAGGTGGGGGCAGGCTCTAACTCTACTTCATAATAGGTGGCGCAGAATGCCAGTGTCACTGTATCAGATAAATCTAAGTCAGTCGTCATCGGCTTCGCTGAAGCAAGGACTTCATTTTCTGTTAATTAAAGACATATCAGACAATTTATCTTAAAAACTAAAACCCATGTCAATTTCCTGGAAATCAAATGTGATGATCCCCTATTGTTGTGGAAAACATAGCTAATTAAAAAAAGTGTGTCACTATGGTAGTTTCTGATTTAGAAATCTCTATTATGATAATATTATGATATATATATAGAAGTTCTAAAACTTCGATTTTCACATAGTAAAATCCATGGCATTTTCTCTACAAATTTGCAGAATATAATACATATATAGTACTACATCTAGGTTTTAAAAGTCATACATCTCAGTCTTTCTTTTGAAAGAACCAAAGAAAACTATATAAATACAGTACATTGCCTATATGAATTAGTCAAATGTAAATTGGCAAAATTTACGTTTGGTCAAACTTATATTCACTCGGTATTAGGATAAGTCAAAGGAACAGGTTTTGACTTATAATTGACAATATCAAAAAATCGTCAAGGGGCGCCACTGTGAATTGCAGGATGTGCCTTTAACAGGTTTCATACTTACCCGGTGATATTTTTTTGATTGTCACTTGACACTTTGAGTGCAGCCCAGGTAATCGGCATATCATTTGCAGTTGAAATACACCATTGATGAATGAGCTTGCAATTATAAATGAATAGGGAGCCAAAGTGAACCCACTTAAACCACAGATACCATTTACGGATATAGGCGCTCAGTACTTTAACTATGTAGGTTTAAGATTATATGTGTCATTCTCCAATCTATTAGATCCATATTTTTGATAAACTTAACAACTGTCATTGTAGCTTTGAGACAGAGTTATTCAGAGACGATAGTAGTAAACTACACTTCAAAAGTAACAAACGAGACCAAAAACAGAAGTCTAGCCTAAAACCCCCATAGGTTTAGCACTAAGCCTCGTTCTTACTGGCCAACGGACATGATGTTTTGTAAACGGGTATCTGTGGTTTCAGCAGGTTCACTTTGGTTCCCTATAACAATTAAAAGGTCGTACAGCCAAAACCTTTGTGCATCATCAACCCGTAATAGGCTGGCTCACTGAGGCCACCTAGTGTCTCATCTTTTAACCACCCCTCTCATAAGATCTCACACCAGTGGCGTCAGAATAGGGGGGGCAGGGGGGGCGGCTGCCCCCCCACTTTTTTGCCAGCCCCAAAAAGTCAGCACATTCAAATTTAACTCAATCAAATGTAAAAACTGTCTTGATTTTTCAACATGTCGAAAAATGTCGAAAAATGTCTAAATCGAACTTTTTAGCATGCAATGACTTTTCACTGTGGAAAACTGTCAAAGTCTGACCTTTTACCGTGCAATGACTGCTGAGCTCTGACTTTTCACCGTGGAAAAGTGTCAATGTCTGACCTTTTACCGTGCAATGACGCTTAAGCCCTGACTTTTCACCATGGAAAACTGTCAAAGTCTGACTTTTTTGCGTGCAATGATAGCTAAGCCCTGACCTTTCACCATGGAAAAGTGCCAATGTCTGACCTTTTACCGTGCAATAATGGCTAATCCCTGACCTTTCACCGTGGAAAAGTGTCAATGTCTGACCTTTTACCGTGCAATGACTGCTAAGCTCTGACTTTTCAGAGTGGAAATGTGTCAAAGTCTGACCTTTTACCATGCAATGACTGCTAATCTCTGACTTTTCACCATGCCAAACTGTCAAAGTCTGACCTTTTACCGTGCAATGACAGCTAAGCTCTGACTTTTCACCGTGGAAAGGTGTCAAAGTCTGACCTTTTACCATGCAATGACTGCTAAGCTCTGACTTTTCACTGTGGAAAACTGTCAAAGTCTGACCTTTTACCATGCAATGACTGCTAAGCTCTGACTTTTCACCGTGGAAAAGTGTCAATGTCTGACCTTTTACCATGCAATGACTGCTAAGCTCTGACTTTTCACCATGCCAAACTGTCAAAGTCTGACCTTTTACCGTGCAATGACAGCTAAGCTCTGACTTTTCACCGTGGAAAAGTTTCAAACTCTCTCACCATTTACCATGCAATGACGGCTAAGCCTGACTTTTCACAGATTTACGGTTCCAGTGGAACAGGGAGCTGTTTCAAAAGTTGGGAGGGTACTAAACGAGAGTACTCATGGCCAAAGCGAGATCTAACAATGGCACTTCAAGGCGTCGCTGTCGAGGTTGGGGTGCAGGTATTGGTAGCGGTTTTGCTGCCGCTTTGATTCAAAGTGCCATTCGCTGTTGCGGCCTCCCGCTTTCAAAATGTGACGTGCCACTGGCGAGACTTAGGGAGCATTCATTAATTATTGCCCAGGGGGGGCACAGTTTTCGGGACACCGATCAGTCAAAAAGAAAGTTGGCCCCCCCCCCATTGGAATACCCAAAAAAAAGTTTTGGGCCCCCCCTTGGAATACCCAAAAAAGTTTTGGGCCCCCCCCTTGGAATCCCCCCCAAAAAAGTCCCCCCCCCCATCGGAATAGGATAAAAGCACAGGGGAGGCTAAACTGATGTGGCCTTTTTCCATAAGGCTTTCCTTCTTTATTTTACAACAAACCTAGCTACATTCAGTCATTTGTCAAAATTTTGACCAATCTCAGTGGCTAAGTGGTAGGGGTGTTCACCTCAAGCATGGTAGGTCATGGGTTTAAACCCCAGTCGTCTTATACCAATTACTTACACACACAAAAGTACCCACTGCTCATTAGGCTTGACACCTGCTGATGAGGAGTAGTGGGCTAGGGCCCCAGGAGAAGAATGGCTATACCACCAAATTTGGTGATGGTACACACAATATTCCCTTCATAAAAATTACTTAAAAATGAAAATAAAAGAAACAAGTAACAAATAAACATCTGTTGTTGACAGAACAGCACTGATGCAAAAAAGATGGGGAGGTCTGGAGCAGGACTGAAACACACACCATTTGGAGGCCAGTTTCAATGTCAGTCATTGCCATCTGGAGTCACCTCTGTTGGAGAGGTGCTTGCAGTTGCACCACTGGCAACCAATATTATAGTGGAAAATGTCAGCCATTACGTATTCCTTGCCCAGTTTTGCAGGAGAGTCCTTGGAGAGGCTATATATCAGAGGTTTCTATGTCCTGCTTTTAACATAAGAATTTGAATCATATACATGATTTGAATGATGAATTTATGTTGCAACTGAAAGCAACAATTTCTAAATTGTCGCTGTAAAAAGTATATGGTAGTGGTCACATTTCTGATGGTACATACTGATATGTGTAATAAGCATGTTGTGCCATCAGTTGGTAGTCATTAGGCTCCCTTGCAGAATCTCAAAGGACCTTCACTGTTTCTTGTAGCAGTATCAGTGACATGCAAATACAGATGTTCTGGCAATTTGTCTAGCATGGTGTGAGGAATCCTTGGAATGAGTGGATCAATCTATGGTGTGGCACTAGAGAAGGAAGACAAAGTCCCATTTTCTTGCATGCAGAACCCCTTTAAGTACTCAATGTAGAGTTCTCAATAAAGAGTCATTTGCTCATAGTGCTCTTCCATAAATATGGTAATCTTATTGAAATAAGCAGCAACAGGGGTGTTTGTAGCACTTGATGTTGTAGTAAATGCTCCTAATTCAACGATGTTTAAGAAAAAACTAATGATCTTGTGAGACTGCATTGATTCTGGGATAAATGTTAGTGTTTGTCCATTGTTGTCTCCCTCCACATTAGTCTGTCAGACTGAGGGAGGATGTACACCCATCTCGAATTGGCGAACAGGACTGTGACCATAGACATTTAACTCCAGGGAGTGAGACAACTATAGTTACCTTGTGCATTAATCATTATCATAGTTGTATAACTAAGATGATTTCTTGCGATATGATATAATTGCATTTCATAACATCAATTCTTGTCATTGAACACAAATATGGGAGTTGGCCTACAACATCGACCCAGCGACAGATTTAGTGAAAAAATTTGGCCCCCCCCCCTGGAAATACCCCCAAAAAAGTTGGCCCCCGCCTTGGAATACAAAAAAAAAAGTTGGCCCCCCCCCTAAAAACTGTGCCCCCCCCCCTGGGCCATAATTATTGAACGCTCCCTTAACTTGACTTTTGAAACAGCTCCCAGGTCAATGTCAAACTTCATACCAAGAAAAAAGTCAGCAATTTTTCAGTTCGCCCCCCCACTTTCAAAATGTTCTGACGCCCCTGCACACTCTCTAAGTGGTATTCTGTACAAGGTTCTCATTATACTCTATGGGAAAAGAATTCTTAACGAACTAGGCTTAGAGCCTTGAGAATCCACTGGCCTGCCTCCCGTGCTAAACATGTACATCAGATTCCTAAAATGATGCGACCTAGCGGGAATACTGTGTACTTGGCGCCCTAGTGGCTTTATTTGGACTGGAATACAGAATACCACTTAGAGGGGTGCCTTTTAACCAGTCTCAATCACTTCCACCTCTTCTACCCTACTTCTGTCATCCCCATTCCACCCGCTATCTTACATACACTCTCCGACATTCATTTATTACCCACCCACCCACACCTTTATCTTATTTGTTTTCACAACTCTTCACCCCCTTTTAATAGGGGAATCTCTTTTCATTATTCATTATATTTTATATCTTATATCAACAATCTTATCAAATATTAAATATCTATATAATTATATCCATAAAATCAATTAATAAATCTATATACCTCTCTACAAACCTGTTTGGAATCTGACCTACCTGATCGAGTACACCCTTAAGGGCAGATAAATCAAAGAAAAAAACTAGTTTTGGTTAAAGTCTTCGTTCTCCACGAGTTTGATACAGATTGATATAAATGAGGCAAAACCGAGTGAATATCGCATAGCATTCAAACGAGTTAAAGGACATCGACTTTGACCAAAACGAGTTGCTTTCTGTATTTATTTCACCCCTTTATACACTAACAGAATGTGCGATACACAGGATATAGGCCATGGAGAACGGACTGCATTACTTGTAGGGGCATGGAGAACGAGATAATGTCCATGACCTCTGTCTCCAATCTGTTCCGACCAAGAGGTTGATGTGGTATTCAGACAGGGTAAACAGAATTAAGCCAGACCTTTGACACCATTCTGATTGGCAGTTCGATCTAAGGTTTGAATACTTTAACTCACGTAATCATGTGTTCGAAGTTACCCCTAGCAACCACCTCATCTAGCTGATCGACCGCTGGTTCCGGCGGTCACATGTGTTTGGCCGTGGGCCAAAGGGAACCAGCAAAAACGTGTTATTATTCAAATGTCGTCTGCTAGTGCAGAGTTGACTACGCATGCGCAAAAGACGATAATGAGAGGGTTCAGAATGGCGATTATTAACTATGGACGAGGCAAAGCGCCATCTATCAGGTAGTCCTGCAATAACAGGCTATCATTACATAGATAAAGTGGATAATATCTCATGTCTGTTACAACCTTGTAGTAATATCAAAATTGTTTCATGAAATTCCTTTTGGGAAATCAACAATGAACGGATTATACTGACTCTGAGATTGATTCTGTTTCTTTTTTTTAAGGAGGTAGTGGGTAGTAAACGGATGGATTATTCATAGGCGCAGTTTGGGCAACTATAAAATGGGGGAATCCTCATAAACTACACCACTCGCCTCATCGTGACAGAGGAGGGTATGTCAAACTACCTGGTGGTGCGCAGGATGGGTAAACAAGACCGATTTATTGTCTTTACCTTTTCTACTTCTCTTCTCTTTGGGTGAGTTTTTATCTTATCTGCATTGCTTCATATTCTGGTGCCGAATATCATATACATCTTTAATTATCTTGAATATCTGACTCTATGTTATACACAAATATGGCGCTTCTGATTTTCTTTTGACTAATCGCATGCTTTATAGAATGGAAAATGGTACTGCTTTGATTTTCCTGCTTAAATGTAGTTTGCCTAGTTTGTATTTTGTGCATAATATAATGTACACTCATTGCATAAAAATGCCTGTCTCAAGTCATGTGTGCTAAAGTAAGTGCTTACCTTTTTGTTGTTTGTATTATGCATGATATAATGTACACTCATTGCATAAAAATGCTTGTCTCAAGTAGTGTGTGCTAAAGTAAGTGCATAATTTGTTGTTGTTTGCATTGTGCATGATATAATGTACACTGATTGTATAAAATGTATTTTTCCGTTGTTTTATTCGTTAAAGTAGACTGTCCCCTTTTAGGCTCTAGGCCTGGATTCCTTTGGGCCAGTTTTACATCACAGCACACATCCTATACTACACTTCTGTGGGGGCATAATCTAGTGGCCTGTTGAATAATCCAGCATATATCGTAGAAATTGTCCCAGTCTATGGGGCCTCACGCTTAGGTTCGAGGGACTTATCCTTAAGCCCTGTCTCCACTGTGCGATCCAAGGTTCAAGGTACGCCCAGTCTGAGACTGGAGGTACCTTCAGAATCTCAACGCGGCAAAACGCACAGTGGAGACAGCAAGTTTCCCTCCAGTCTCAGACTGGGCGTACCGGTACGCCCAGTCTCAGACTGGAGGTACCGGATTGCAAGCCCCCTCAGTCGCAGAGTGGAGAAAGGCCATTAAGAGACTTCTGAGACACGTTTAGGACAATTTCCAAGAGGGAGTTTATGATTCACAATTCTATGGATAAGTGACAGATACGTGTATGTTATTACCATGCCACAGATACTTAGGAGAAACCAAACGAGAGTTAGTCGAGTTGTTGTTTATCGCATAACGGCAAGGTCATGTATTACTGCTCGAGGCGAAGCCGAGTGCAGTGAGGAGCAGACATTGCCGGAGTGCGATAAACAATACTCAACTAACTCTCGTTTGGTTTAGAATTTATCCTACCCATCTATATTACCTCAGAATATTAAGAAATAACATAAAACTCACCGAGATCCAGTGAAAATTGCGTGACACTCCATAATGTGTGCTTGTTGATAATCTCGATATCGCTCTTGTCTTGCTCGCTCATTGGTCATTTTTCACATGACGTCATTTCACAAATGTATCCCACTAGAGCGATAAATTTCATTTTTCTGTGTACACACCTGAATACAGTCGCCCAATGTTAAGCATATGGAGTTTTTCTTTATTAGGGGTAGGATAATTAGTAGAAACCGAACGAGAGTTAGACTTGACAATGTTTATGCCACTCTGGTCAGGTCTGCTCCTCACTACACTCGGCTATGCCTCGTGTAGTAATACACGACCTGCCCATCGTGGCATAAACATTGTCAAGTCTAACTCTCGTTCGGTTTCGTATTTATCCTACCTCGTCTATGCTTTTGTATTACTAAAAGATAAATATTGAGTAAATGACCAACAGTACTTTTTTCATAGTAGCTGGTAGCTTTATTAGGGGTAGGATAAATGTTATTACTATATAAATCGGTTGTCAACTTAATATCTTGTGTTATCATTGCAGAAACTGAAATGAAAATGCTGGAAAGGAATGGACTGACGACCGTTTGGATGGAGAACACCCAATTTTCAGATAATTCATCCTCATTTATATCATTGTTAAATGTAATGTGTGTGCTGAGTGAATGGGTGAAGATCTACTGCTGCTGTTTATATGTTACTATTGTGTGTCATATTCCCGAATTTCTATCAGAAATTAAACAAAAGTATTTATATTTTACACAGCTACAACTACCAAGAGTACAACTACGGAAACAACAACAACTACGACAACAGAACCTACGACAACTCCTACGACCACACCTACGACAACTCCTACGACCACTCCTACGACCACTACCGGTAAGACAACTACGACCTCCACCACCGAGTCTACGACTACGACTACGACTGCGACAACGACGACCACTAAGCCGACGACTACAACGACGGGTACGATATCTGATCGTTAAAATAAAATATGGCGACCCTGGGAGCTGTTTAATATCTGGTGTGGTGTCAAAATTGGTTACCCTGCCAAAAGTGGTAATTATCGCTCACTCTATCCCAGCATGTCTCTTCCCGTCCTATACCGCTTAGATTTCACGGACTATTCTATTTGGGAAAACTCCGAACAGATATTAGGCTAAATTTGCTTAGTGCGCATGTACAAACTAGCACTCTCCCAGCAGATATTTCGTGTCGCTATCCCTTGCTATCGGCCGCGGGAAGTAGAGCGCTGGATTTCTGCTTGGAGAGTAACAAACTAGTGGCTCGAGGGCCGATGAATTTGTCACTCTCCAATTGGGGACTGCAAGAGTGCGCATGTTCGCGCATGTGCCAAAGACAATAGTGAGCGATAATTACCACTTATGGCAGGGTAACCAATTTTGGCACCACACCGGGGACAGAGAGAAGGATAAAGACAATGGTAGGAGAGGTTCTGGGAGAATAATGACCAGGATGAGAGAGTCATCGCAGTAAATAAGTATTGTCCATCTGTTATTCTGCCTTTCCTGACCTGGGAGGTGTTTGTAAAACTAAGAACGATAAAAGAATTGATCTTATCGTGGTCTTTGTTGCATTCTCGTTACCTGAAGTGATCCCTCTTTATAGAGGACAGTCTAACAAGACGATCAGTGAAAATATCTTTATTCTAATTTTTAAAAAGGTCACAAATTTTACCGTATTTTAGGTCCGATTTTATGTGGGTTTGATCCTTTATAGCAAATCATCTTCCACTAAGAAAGAAAAAAAAAGCAAACAATATAAATTGCAAAAAATATCCTGGAGTTATGCAGACCACGTTTAAAAACGGACTGACACTTCGATTGTGGTCACTGTCGTTTGAGGTTAGTCCTAATCGTACTCTTTCATCCAATATCGTTCTTAGTTTTAAAAACAGCCCGCTGGGCCCTGTTTTTCAGTCACGACATCGTAGGTGTATGATCCAGCGAATCCACAACATTTGGGAGGACAAAAGATGGCCGGTGTGCTATAGGGAGATCGGCGCGAAAAGTGTCGGCTGTTACGACAAGTATAGAATTGTCTTAGGTTCTATCATAGAACCAGGGAACCATTTTGATCATATCGACGCTTCCCAGTGACTGATCTTTTCCATATTTTAGGCGATTACAGGTGATATATTGCCTAAGGTCGTGTAAAAGTTTCAAAGCTTAATTCTGTTGGGAAGAGGGTGTAATGCCATGTCCGGTATGCCTGTCGACCTATTCGACTGTGGTAACAGCACTTTGTCAGGAGCAATCTGGTCGCCCTCGTTCGGTAATTTCACTTCCCATAGTAATTGAGCGAGTAAGAGATACATATAACCTATAATGATACCAAATATAAAGAAGATTGGCTGCCCCAATCTGCCGACATTTGAGTTTGAAACAAAAAAGATCACTTGAGACACCAGCGAAACGCAAAAACGGGAATAACGCAGTCGATGTCAAGGTAGCTGCATAAATTAGCTACCACTTGAATGGGCCTAAACTGGCCACCAGAGCAGCGTCTGCTACAACGAAATTCAAACGCAAATATCGGCAGATCGGAATGGCCAATCTTCTTCATATTTGGGGTGATTATAAGTTATATGTCTCCCTAACTGGTGATAAAGTAGAGCTTAATTCCTAAGAGAAGTTAAGTTCCGCATTCAGTACGACAAGTCCTTAGATGTCTTAGGGCTACGACACCTTGGGCGACAAATTTACCCACATGACCCTACGATTGTCGCACACCTCACACCGCCCTACGTGTCGTAGACTGACGATCGACAGGGCCCTGTTTTTCAGTCACGACAATCGTTATGGGAGACATGTTTTTTCCGTCAGTGTTCGATGGACACGACACTATAGTGAACAGGTGATATGTTGTGAGTGTTAAAGGCGTATCCCACTATCACGATTTGAGCCTCCGACACACTACGATAGCCTTACGACAAGCGTTCTGATGAAAAAAATGAAATTTTTATCGGAAGGAACAAGTCTAGCTTTCAGGATGGACCCGTTCCTTCCGATAAAAATTTCATTTTTTCATCGGAACGCTTTTCGTAAGGCTATCGTAGTGTGTCGGAGGCTCAAATCATGATAGTGGGATACCCCTTTAAGAGGCGTAGGGCGGCCAGACGTGTTCTATAGTCGATTTTTTATCGCTCTTTCTTTTAAAAACACCTCCCTAGAAGGACATTTCAAGTCTCCATCCTTCTCCCTGTCCTACGAAATGACAATCCATGTTTATTAAATGCGGTCCTAAGACAGTCCTAGGACTGCCATAGGACAGTTCTAGGAGAATCCTTTCAGATATTAAACGGCCCCCTCCGTAGAGCTTGGAAAATAATCATGCGATAGTATTGCATTAATTACTTTATCGGTCTCACAACAGCACATTATTCAGGGGCACCTAAGGGACCCTAAGATGCACCATATAGATAGAATTTTACCCTTTTATGTATATGAATATGTATATTATATAAAAAGGCAGGGAACTGTTTCAATAGTCTCGTGACATTAGGCCTAGACAGACATCAACAGCGGCACCAACAGTGCAAGCAACAGCGAAAAAAGACTAGCCAATATCTGAAGATGGAAGTGGCCAATCTTCTTCATATTTGGACCGATTATAGATTATATGTATCCCCTACTCATGTTAAAGTGTCATTGCTTAATTCCTACGAGAAGTGAGTGAAACTCCGTGTGTCATCGACTGCAATCTTGTGATCTGTCTGTATGGTGTCAGAGACGCCATCTAGACATGTCACGAAACTACTGAAACAGGTCCCTGTTTTCTTATTTCAGGAACATACGATCTGCTATAACAGGTTTTCATTGTAGTTTTGAATGATACAGGCAGGAACACGATTGTCTTCCAGTAAGGGTACTGGGTTACAGTTTGGAATTATATGGAACCTCTTTCGGAAAAAATCGGCACCCCGATTTTTTTAAAACCGGGCCCCGATTTCCCTCAAAAATATTATTTTTGGAGTTTGGAATTACAACACCGATTATAAACTGACAAATCATCTCAAGGAAGTTCTCAGGAAATCAAAAAAAATATGAGATTATTTGTTGATGTTCTGTGAATTCAATAATGCGCCATAATTTATAAGAAAGCTTTGAATGTGTGGGAGAGAGACCCAAAAGTAAGGAGACAAAGACATTCTAGTGAGACATGTTTACCTTACTGCGACGGCCCGTCGTACTGCATTTCTTTCGATAAAAATATCGCACGAGATCATAGAGCGAGTGCGATATTTTAACCCTTTAAGGACGGCTGCCAGGGGCCCAGCTACTCCCATAAAGACGGATACTGGTGGCAGTTTGTCTGGTTGGAGGACGGGTACATGTTGATGGTTAATTAAAACTAATAATTCAAGTTTGTAATAATGCAATATCATACACAATCATAAATATATATATATATATATATATATATATATATATATATATATATATATATATATATATATATATTTTTAGAAATACTAAATATGATGTTAAACGGGATTCACACGGTGGGATTCGCGTACCTCACAGGCCGTTTGTCTGAGACAAATCCTGTTGAGATTCGGTACTGGAACACAATCTCCTTGTGTGAATGACAGGCTTTCATTTTGCTGAGACAACTTTTTTCTCTTGCAATTGTCGGCGACAATCACCCCTAACAAGGAACAGAATCTCATGAGATTTTGACTTTAAACAGGTTTAAAATTTAGAGGGACATTTTGGGGAGACAAATGTACTTCACACGTTCTCCCCCAATCTGTGAGTCTCAGTGGTCTCAAATCACACCTATTCACACGGGGAAGTACCCTGAGTCGGTAACTGTGTACCCTGTGCACCCTGTGTACCCTGTGTAGGGGTGTAGGGGTGAGACTATGTACCTGTTACGTCTTCCCATGTGAATTGAATCTGCCATGTTACCCTGAGACTGTAGGACACCCCAATCTGTGAAACTTTGTACCCAGCTGGAAATAATAGCCGACTGGTGCAAAGGTGTGAAGTACACCAGTCTCAGGTACATTTATCCCATCGTGTGAATCCCACTTTATATCTATTTTTTTTAAGATTGCTCTATTATTTCTTTGTAAAAACATTGGAACAATGGTGCCTCACGGCATCAAGCGTCTTTAGTGAGGTGATGCCTCCAGGCATCATGTGTCCTTAAAGGGTTAATCAAAAATTAAGTTCCCAGTGATTTAATAAGTTTCCCTTGGATCATAAGCCTATAGATGAATATTGATAATCACTGAAATAGTTCCTGAAAACCCATTTCCATCGGCCGTCACCGATCTACAGTCAAGTACCACCGACGGACCTTTAGCACTGCTGCCGCAAAATGGAAATGGGCTTTTAGAAGAACTAAAAATATCTACGCTGTTTTCGTCGGCCAATGTAAACGGGCCTTATAACGATGGACACTGACCTTGGCCAGCACTGGCCTACACCTACTGTAACCCACACATGTTACTACTTTAGATTCTTTTAACGTAAATAAAACTACGTTTCGTGCAATGCAGATAAGGAGTTCTCATTTACTTCATTTAGAGTGACACTTAGTGATCATTTTGATAAACAAAACGTTTTCTCATACTGACCGATTATCTTCCACTGATTGGTCGTCGTAGACTAGCGGCCAGTTGATTGTTGAGTGGATTATGAGGTAACATGGTTACTGAGTCCTTAGCGATGGACGCTCTAGGTCTTTCATCCTGGAAATACGGCCCGACGCCATAGGCAAAGGGCCGTATTTTAAGGGTAAGGCCCGGCTTCCACCTACTACGATATGGCTCAGATATGGTCTACGATGTACCTCCCGATAAAAAAATCAAAATCGCGTCGGAAAGTCCCCTAATATCGGGGCAGTTGACCACGTTTCTGCGATTAGACACCGATATAAACCCCATACAATGCGTGGCGGATTGGCATGTCTAGACATATGTCTCCGATTTTGCACGTTCACGATATGTCTCCGCTATTGACTTTTTGTATCGGTGCCTTATCGGTAGGTCTAAACTTCTATCGTAGTAGGTGGATGCCAGGCCTAAAAGACCAACATCGCTACGGGCTTAATTGCTACGTTTCCTTATCATTAAAGCATGTTTGTATGCGCTATATACATCATCTAGAGGTTAGAGTGGTCACATTGAACTTCCAGCTTGCTTCCAGAAAACCATCCCTTCACTATCTGCATGCTATTCACTGTGATATTGAGAACAAAGCCAGGAGCCAGTGTCTGAGGGTCTTAAAGGCGTGCCCAGCTGATCAAGACCAATCACCAAAGACCAAAATACCTCAAGACCCACTGGTGCTTGATATGTTTGGATCCATGATAGATAGGCAGTTGCAGAAATAGGTACATGTGGGTAACAGAAAACTATCCATTGACTGAATGTAATCCAAACCTTTTAGTTGTGATTCATTTATAATTGCTCGCTCATCCATCAATGATGAACATACTATTTGCTCCTAGTTACATAAATGGAAATCATCAATAAACAATTTGAATCACTAACATGCCAGCGGTCATTGACTACGGCCTTAGGTCATTGATACTGCACCCCTAGCATTGGGTAGTATTTCATAGATGTTCAGCCATAGGTATAAATTGATATGAGAAAAGGTAGTTACTAAACCGGTAGGCTAGAAATGGTGGTTTGTGAACGGGTATCTGTGGTTTTAGCGGGTTTAGAGGGGGCGTCCACCAACCACGACAAGGCTACGACAAGAGCAGACAAGAAAGTTCCTATCGGCACCTTGTCGCAGCCTTGTCGTGAGAAGAGCAGTGTCGGGACAGCGCTATCGGGCCGTGTCGTAGAGGTGGGTGGTTGCCGAAAAAAAGGCGTCCATGGTCCCGACACACTACGACAGTGATATCAAGGAAAGCACAACACTCCACGACAAAGGTCTAGTCGTACCAAAAATCGAACATGTTCGATATTGTCGTAGCCTTGTCGGAAGGCCCCCGACAGGCCCCCGACAAGCTTCCAGTCGCAGCCTGTCGTGACCTTGTCGTAGACTCTTGTCGGGAACTAGGGTCCACCAACCACGACAAGGCTACGATACGCTTTCCAAACGTAGGCCTGTCGTGGACCTTGTCGGAAAGCCATTGTCGTTGCCTTGTCGTGGTTGGTGGACGCACCCTCTAACTTTGGCTCCTTGTAGATCTGTTTAGTGTGTTTTTTCCAGTAATCAATGGATTTGAAGCCTGTGATAACACTGCACGAAAACCACCATTTTATTCATATATACGCCATCGCGGAAGTCCAAGTATTGGCTGAATATTGACTTGTTTTCATATATATGTATATATATACGCCCAGGCCTTATATACGGACGCGTCTTGGCTGTATTTCACACCCGGCGTATACGAGAGGAAATATCCCCACCGCCTCTCGCCCGTTTGTGTTGGTAGAAGTACAGGTGTCCTCAGTAGGTCAATAGGTTAAAACCCATAATCAATGGGTATGATTTCCCTATAACAAAGGGGTGTGAACCCCGTAATCATTGGGTTCGATTTCCCAATAGTTAACCCTTTAAGGGCGGATGATGCCTTAAAGCATCACCCGGCAGGGGGCGGATGATGCCTTAAGGCATCATATGCTGGATATTTATGAAATTGCTTTTGAAAAGGAAATATTTTAACAATAAACTTGAAATTTGCACAGAATGTAGGTATAACCTCATATTTTAGAATTCTAAATAATTTAAATAGAAATGTTTACAGATTATATCACGTGATGAACTTTCGAATTTTGAGGTCAGAGGACAATGCCCCCGTCCCCCAGAACTGTACAAGGTCACTGGGATCCGTCCCCGAGTGTGTAGTTCTGCCATAGGCGGCCGCCCATAATCAATGGGTTTGATTTTCCTGTGATTTTCCTGCTGCTAAAATGCAATAGGTAGTAGTTTACTGCTGCTTGATTGGGGTCAATGGACAACTAGTCAGAGAAAGAAATAGTATTTTCATTATTGAATAATGACATGAGGATATAAATTAGGAGCAAATGGTATGTTTGTCATTGATAAATGAGCGTGCAATTATAGATAGATGACAATTAACAGGATAGGGTCTATGGATGGTTTTCTGTAACCCACTTGCACCTAGTGAACTTGCCATTTCTGCAACTGCCTGAGTCTAGGATCCAAACATATCAAGCACCAATCTTGAGGTATTTTGCTCTTTAGTGATTGGTCATGGTCAGCTTGGCATGCCTCTAAGATCCTGAGACAATGGACCTCTGCTCTTTTCACGATATCACAGTGGCTAGCATGTAAATAGTGAATGGATAGTGTTTTTGCAGCATCCTGAAAGTCTATATTTTACCAATCTAAACTTACGGCAACGTATATAATTACGTGTGCGAGCACGCCCTAAGAAAAAATTAATACATCCAGTCATTTTTTGTATCCCACTTGACACACATCGAACCTGTTTTTTATGAATTCAGTTATATCTATTGATAAATCACCAGAGAGTCAATTAGGTATTTCGGTCCCTGGTGACTGGTCATGGTCAGCTGGGCATGCCTCTAAAGTGGGGTTCATACAATGGGATTCATGTACCTCACAGGGTATTTGTCTGGGACAAATCCTGTTGAGATTCATGTACCTCACAGGGTGTTTGTCTGAGACAAATCCTGCTGGGATTCATGTACCTCACAGGGTATTTGTCTAAGACAAATCCTGCTGAGATTCATGTACCTAACAGGGTATTTGTCTGAGACAAATCCTGATGAGATTCATGTACCTCACAGGGTGTTTGTCTGAGACAAATCCTGCTGAGATTCATGTACCTCACAGGGTGTTTGTTTGGGACAAATCCTGTTGAGATTCATGTACCTCACAGGGTATTTGTCCGAGACAAATCCTGCTGAGATTCATGTACCTCACAGGATGTCTGACTGACACAAATCCTGCTGAGATTCATGTACCTCAGAGGATGTCTGACTGAGACAAATCCTGCTGAGATTCATGTACCTCACAGGGTGATTGTCTGAGACAAATCCTGTTGAGATTCATGTACCTCACAGGGTGTTTGTCTGAGGCAAATCCTGTTGAGATTCATGTACCTCACAGGGTGTTTGTCTGAGACAAATCCTGCTGTGATTCATGTACCTCACAGGGTGTTTGTCTGAGACAAATCCTGTCGAGATTCATGTACCTCACAGGGTGTTTGTCTGAGACAAATCCTGCTGTGATTCATGTACCTCACAGGGTGTTTGTCTGAGACAAATCCTGCTGAGATTCATGTACCTCACAGGGTGTTTGTCTGGGACAAATCCTGTTGAGATTCATGTACCTCACAGGGTATTTGTCCGAGACAAATCCTGCTGAGATTCATGTACCTCACAGGATGTCTGACTGACACAAATCCTGCTGAGATTCATGTACCTCAGAGGATGTCTGACTGAGACAAATCCTGCTGAGATTCATGTACCTCACAGGGTGATTGTCTGAGACAAATCCTGTTGAGATTCATGTACCTCACAGGGTGTTTGTCTGAGGCAAATCCTGTTGAGATTCATGTACCTCACAGGGTGTTTGTCTGAGACAAATCCTGCTGTGATTCATGTACCTCACAGGGTGTTTGTCTGAGACAAATCCTGTTGAGATTCATGTACCTCACAGAGTGTTTGTCTGAGACAAATCCTGCTGAGATTCATATACCTCACAGGGTATTTGTCTGAGACAAATCCTGTTGAGATTCATGAACCTCACAGGGTGTTTGTCTGAGACAAATCCTGCTGTTATTTATGTACCTCACAGGGTGTTTGTCTGAGACAAATCCTGCTGTGATTCATGTACCTCACAGGGTGTTTGTCTGAGACAAATCCTGCTGAGATTCATATACCTCACAGGGTATTTGTCTGAGACAAATCCTGTTGAGATTCATGAACCTCACAGGGTGTTTGTCTGAGACAAATCCTGTTGTGATTTATGTACCTCACAGGGTGTTTGTCTGAGACAAGTCCTGCTGTGATTCATGTACCTTACAGGGTGTCTGACTGAGACAAATCCTGTTGAGATTCTTTACCTCACAGAGTGTTTGTCTGAGACAAATCCTGCATTATTTGTCTGAGACAAATCCTGCATGATTTGTCTGGGACAAATCCTGTTGAGATTCATGTACCTCACAGGTTATTTGTCTGAGACAAATCCTGTTGAGATTCATGTACTTCACAGGGTGTCTGTCTGAGACAAATCCTGCTGAGATTTTGTACTCGAACACAATCTCTTCATCCAAATTGTAGGGTTCCATATCCCCGAAAATCATTTTTACCCTTAAAAAGAACGGAATCACATAAGATTTTGAACACATATTCTGTAACCCACTTGAAACCCAGCGAACCTGCTTTTGTTGAGTTCAATTATGTCTATAGATAATCAATCACCAGTGGGTCAGTGAGGTGACTGGTCATGGTCAGCTGGGCATGTCTCTAAATTGGGATTCACACAATGGGATTCATGTACATCACAGTGTGTTTATCTGAGACAATTCCTGTAGAGATCGCATCATATAAATTGTAGGGTTCCATTTCCCTGAAAAAGGATTTTTTTGCTCTGCAATCGTTGGCGACATTTACCCCTAAAAAGAAACAGAATACCATGAGATTTTGAATACTGTTAGGTACATGAATCTCACCGTGTGAATTCCACTTTAGACTAAGACACTGGGCCTCTGCACCCGACCAAGGTCACAGTGTTAGCATGCGGATAGTGAAGGGTAAATTTGAATTCACCAGTGGGATTCATATACCTCGCAGGGTATGTGAGACAAACCTGCTGAGATTTTATACTGGAACATAATCTTTTCGTCTGAATGGCAGGGTTTCATTTTCCAGAAACAAATATTTTCACGACAAGCAGGGTCACACGACTGTCATACCCCCTCACCTCAAGGGTACTTGAGTCAAAGAGTGGGTGTTCACTGTGACTGTCTGATACTATGTACTAGGTGTGTCTTTCTATGTGAATCAAATTCACCATTTTTCCATGAGACTGGCAAAAGTACCTTGTCATGAGATTTTTGTACTAAAGGAGAATTGTCTGTGACTTTTGAAAAGGTGTGAAATACACCTGTCTCAGGTACATTAGTCTCAACGTGAGAATCCCGCTTTAGGTTTATGCAGCAAGCTCAAAGTCTATGTAAGTTGGTAGACGAGGCGCACAGCTTTAGCGACTGCTGGTAAGTGACCGGGTAGTTTTTTGCTCACCTGGGGTTCAGGTGAGGGTGCCTTGCCTACCTATATTGTGCCTCTCCTATTGGTCAGTTTTATACATGTGACCAGAACGCATAGTCCGATTGGACATTTGGTGACCTGTATTTCTGGTCACTGGTGTGTGGTTTGTTTTTAGTGTATGTAGTATGGCCTCTAGTGTGAGGTGTTGGTACTTTATGTGTTTGTTAGTACTGCCCTCTGTGGCATTCATGGTGCGTTCTAAGGAGTTTATGGGTTCTTGTGTTATAAAGACAGCAGTTTTGGGCTGTCTCCCCTACCAGCAGTTTCGAAAAATCTCATCAGGCTATGATTGGCTGTAATTTTTCTGTGTTTTTTGTGGTGAAATCACTGTTGTTGTGTTTCCCACTGGCACTTTACCCTTTTGGTCGGTGACCTGGCCACTTACGTCGCTCGGATAACACCCAAGTTACTGATATGTGTAAAATTCTTTCTACAGATCCTGCCAGATCACTGTATGAACACAGTAGAAAGAATTTTACACATCAAAGTCTATGTAACCTCTCCAACCTTTTTGACGTTCAAGCAGTATATCTAAGAGTGAGTACCCATTCTCAAAAAGGGGGATAGATATACACAATATTACCATGATTTGGATCTGCGAGGTCGTATTTTTCGTGTAGTTAACGCGTGGTATTGCATAGAGTCAACTGCAAGGAGAATACGGCCACTCAGATCCAAATTATGGTAATGTTGTACTTATTACTCACCTTTCGACTAATTATTATGGAGACTCCCTATTATGTGGGTAATAATAGCGATCTGTAGGCTCCATAGGTTAAGCATAGAGACTTCGTATTAGGTGGGTAACAGGCTCCATAGGTTTAGTATGGAGACTCTGTATTAGGTGGGTAATAATAGCGATCTGTAGGCTTAGTATGGAGACTCCCTATTAGGTGGGTAATAGGCTCCATAGGCTTAGTATGGAGACTCCCTATTAGGTGGGTAATAGGCTCCATAGGCTTAGTATGGAGACTCCGTATTAGGTGGGTAATGGGCTCCATAGGCTTAGTATGGAGACTCCGTATTAGGTGGGTAATAATAGCGATCTGTAGGCTCCATAGGTTAAGCATAGAGACTCCGTATTAGGTGGGTAATAATAGCGATCTGTAGGCTTAGTATGGAGACTCCGTATTAGGTGGGTAATAAAGTAATTTGTTCACCTGAGGCAGGGCGACAGCGCAATATACTACTACCCTCCATTCTTGCTGCACCTATTTCCGCCCCCTGCCACGAGTCAATTATCATCGACAATAAGTTGTCTATACTCGTTGCTCCGGCAATATTCCTCCATTTACCACCTATCCAATTGCCAGGGTTTTGGATTTGGACCATTTTGGGTCGAGCAACTGCAAGATCAACAACCTCAGAACTGTGTACAACAAAGGGGAAGGTAGAGTTGGAAAACAGTGCTATCATTTGAAATGCCATATCACCTTGTTTTGTATTTGACTGAGTCCTGTTCAAACTCAATAAGTGGCTGAGAATTTGAAGGTCTCAAGACACTTATGTACCATTATGGACCCATTCTAATGATAAATATCTATTTACAGAGAAACCGAAATGCGTGAGTATTGAACTGACAGACGCGGGAAAGGACAGCAGCTCAGCCGAACAGTATAAGAAAAGCGACTCAATTGAAATAGCAAGCAAAGTCAAAGTCCAATGTCCCCCAAAAGACCAAACAGCAATCACTGAATGGGCGATAATAGACAGCAATGACCAGAAAGCGGATGTGTCGTCTGCTGGTTTTGAGTTTAACGAGGATGTCCTGACGATCGCTGGTAACCAGCTCGATGTTGGAATCTACAAATTTCAACTGAAAGCATGGACCGAAGCGGAACCGGAAATGAAAGAGGAGGCATCCGGGTACATAGAAATCATCCACAGCGAATTGGAGGCGGAAATAGAGGGCGGAAGTAGCGGAACTGCTTCCGGTCCGTTTGACGTGGACGCGTCCGGGAGCAAAGACCCGGATGTTCAAGATGGCGGCGCCCAGCGTCTGCAGTTCACGTGGTCGGTGCAAATGGAGGCTGGCGACAACGAGGCTCTGTGTGAGGGTACCACAGATGGCGCTGTATACAAAGTGGCTTATGATTCGCAGGACTGGACTGTTGACACTAAGTGTAAGTACACGGTGACTGTAACAAAGGACGACCGAACGGCTGAGGCCTCCAAGACGGTCACACTCGTCGCTACAACAGTCCCCGAACTCTCGCTCAGGTACGATACGTTAAAGGCATATCCTACTATTCTCGGTGGCGCCACCTGGTGAATTTTGAAGATTGTCAATTATTATTTTAAACTCGTTCTAATGCCAATTGACTTTTTTTTTTTTTTTTTAGTTTCTTTATTGTCAACATCTGACTCAACGGTCAGGTCTTCCTGTTGTACAAGATTTGTCCGTAGTATTCACAAAATACATCGAGGTAATCTGTAAGATGATTTATGAGATGAACAATGGGGTATGAGTGAAGTTACTAAGTGAATCAGGAGCACCGTATAAGGTAACATCATTACAGTATTTTACATACATAGATCTGGGTGTTTCATTTAATCACAGAGTGCCTGTAGAAGATAAGTTAAGTTAGCAGGAATGGCCTATGGCGCCCACCTACTACGATAGAAATTTATACCTACCGATATGGCACCGGGGCCATCCATAAAGTACGTACGCACCGAGGGGAGGTGGGGGGGGGTGGGTCAGAAATTTTGGAAAATCTGCGTATGCTCCCTCTTTGTTCTATTGCGTACAAGATTGGGAGAGGGTGTGGGGGGTCCAAAATTTCAGAAATTCTGCGTATGGACTTTATGGATGGCCCCCACCAATACAAATTGTAAATATCGGAGACGTATTGGGAAGGTGCAAAATCGTAGACATATGTCTGGACATGCCAATCCACCATGCATTGTATGGGGTTTTTATCGGTGTCTAATTGCAGAGATGTGGTCAACTGCCCCAATAATAGGTGACCTTCTGACGCAATTTGGATTTTTTATTGGGAGGTGCATCGTAGACCATATCGGAGCCATAGCGTAGTAGGTGGACGCCAGGCCTTAATCTAATGTTTTATCCACTTTATCCAACTTTAATTAGTAAAATAGTCAAATTAACATTTGGTTGATTTACATAGGAAATG